>OU964961.1:13452799-13460392 GCA_918808275.2 Dolichovespula sylvestris
CTTTTCTTTTTCTGTTATTGATTCATCAGACTCGCTCGTCTCATAACTTCCGATATTATTATTATTTTTTGCGACCGACGACTAATCCTTAATGATACGATCTTTTTCCTTTCTTCTCTCGGTCTTCTCGCATAAAACATCGATCATCGTAAAAAGATGACCGCCGCTCCAAAGAAACATTTGCTTCAATGTCTGGCCCATTTGTCTCGTCAAATTATTATCGGCCATTCTTCGTCTGGCCGGTATCGCCACAAACTTTTCCGTTGTTCGAGAAACTCTCTTTGGAAAAATGAAAGGAAAAGAAATCAAATAGGAACGTGAAAGTTCTACGCGCGAATGAACAAGGTATAAGAGAAAAAGTCATCAAATATCTTCGTAAATACGAATTGATATAATTTTTACCAGTCGGAGCTAATGGGGGGAAAGAGAGGGGGAGGGGAGGAGGTGGAAGGTAAGAAGGCAGCGGGATGGTAAAGGAAACGGGGTAAAGAAATGACGAATATGAGAGAATTCCGAAAAATGTGGCAAAACGAGTAAACGAAACATCATTAAATTCAAATCAACTTCTTAATTTGAACGAATGGTCTTTTGTTCTACGCCAGTACTGTCCGGTATTATAATAAGCGTTCATTTGTCATCGTTAGCGTCCCACGAATGGGTTTCCTGTGTTTTCATCCCCCTCTCTACCAATACAGAAACGTGTGAAACCTTTCCGGTGCGTTACCAGCTCGGTGTCTGCGTTTATTTCTCTTTTCTTCTCCCTTTTTTCCAACTCCTTTTTCCTCTTTTCTTCTTCTTTATTTTTTATTTTCATCGTGATCGAGCATCTCTATCTCTTTCTCTCTCTCTCTCTCTCTCTCTCTCTCTCTCTCTCTCTCTCTCTCTCTCTCACTCTTTCTGGTTGCTTTCAAATACATAATGTAACACTCTCGGGAATCTAGTAAACGACAGCGTTGGGTTTATAATTGAAACGAGTACACAGTGCATTTAATCATTTGCGTTTCACGTATTGTGTTGTGTTTCGTTTTTAAATGATACGTTTTCATTCCTTCTCTAGTTTTTCATCGATATCCATATCCACACGGTTTACTTTTGTTAGCGATTTAATGTCGAAATTTTCTAAATGGACATATATATATATGGACCGTTTATTTTGAAAGTGTTGTAAGTCCATTTATTTTAAAATGAATATAGCTAATTGATTTAATCAAGTTTGTAACTTTAATAATATTAATTTAATATAACTAATTAATATTTAATATCTTAAAAAATACCAATGCTTTGTTTAATTTAAAATTGACCAATAAAAGAAATTGCGTAGCGATTGATATGCTAACCTTTAATTTTCTTGAAAAAACAAAAAAATGGGCTTGCACCATTATCGAAATAAACGGTCCATACATACACACACACACACACACACACACACATATTATTTTCGTTCGATATTCTTCGAAAGTTCTTTACGAAAACAAATAAAAGACAATATAAAAAATATAAAATATCTCATCCATAATATTAGAGAGACGTGTCGACTATTTACTTACAAAATTTGTTATACTCGTTAATAAGCCATGAATCTTTTAAAAAGCATAAAGTACAAATAATTCAAAGTTTCGGATAATTATCTACTAATATTAAAGATCGCGTTATTTTGAATTCTTTGGAAAGAAAGTTTTCAGTGAAATCGACATTGCAATTTAGTATTTCACGGTGAGTGAGCGTTAAATTAAACGCTATAAAAGGGTTGGAAACGTTGCCTGTCATCCCGTCGAATACGGTCGCACGAGTCTCTTTTTACAGCGTCCGCCGGCCATTTTCCCCAATTAAATAAATTAAGCGGGGCGCGTACGTCTACTCTTTCAGGTCGGTATGGATGATGAACCTCCGGCCGACGATTAATTTATTTCGAAGCGATCATTATCAAACGTGAACTTTGCATAATATCGTCTAATTCTCCCGAACGCATTAGCGCGTTGCATAATTTACGAAGTACCTATTCCAGGTAGGCGCCAATATACCTACCACGGAACCTTCCTAAAATTTCTATCACGCACGTTTTACATCTAGTTACTAATTATTCTCACGTATTAAGCTTTCTAATTAATCGACCACATGTTACTCAAAGAAATATTCATTAAACGAATAAATAAATTCGATTCTAACCGATTTCTCATAACATTGCTGATGAGGTAATATATAATTTACTCTTGTATGTTTCAAACGATAAGGAAAACGAGAACGAAGAAACAGACTTGACAAAAAGCAAACATTCTAGTTAAACGGATGCAGCGATTACATAATAAATATTTTAATAACCATCGACCCTGACACGTGTCGTATAATTGCTTAAGATAATTTACGAGCAGGTGATTTTCCACGTAGCCCACTTCGCTTTCTAATCGGTATCGTTACTATATTCAATATGTTCTTTATTTTAAGAAAGAACAAAAATTAGTTTGATAAATAAATAATGTTATTAGGTTTTAAAAGAGAGAAAGGTAGATAAGGTTAATGAATTAAATTCATGAGCAGTGGCGCGCATGCGTGCGACAACGCGCTTTTCGTACGATGAATTTCGAGGGAAATTCGAGTACGAGCCAGGCTAGTTCCCTCGAGGCTCCAACGACGAGCGTCATTAAATTTAATTACAAACTATCTAAATTATTGGAGAGGGTCGAAACGGGTGGTGGTGACTGAGCGAGGAAGTGAGACAGAGAAAGAGATGGAGATATAGAGATACCAAGAGAGAGAGAGAGAGAGAGAGTGGATTGGCAATAGGTAGAAGAGAGACAGACAGAAAGACAGAGTATACGTGTTTGTATCAGTCTGTGTGTTTACGCGCGCGTGTGTATTTGTGAGAGAACTTCTAGCAAGCGGTGACGATCAGCGAGCAATGATCGTTCAATCGATTCTCGGACGGCTCTGACAGTACGAATAGGGCATCTAACACACACACACACACACACACACACACACACACACACACACACACACACACACACACACACACACACACACACACACACACGTGTGTATGTGTATATATATATATATATATATATATATATATATGTACAGACTCATACATGTTCTCTCACACATTTAGAGGATATACACATAGATGAAGCTACAAGAAGCGAGTGCACCAAATAGCGCGTACTTCTTCGCACACTTTTGCCCAACGGCATGCACTCGAGTCTGGTACTCTTGACGCAGTGTAAACGCAAAAGATAGATCTAGATCGAGATCATGAGAGAAAAAGAGAAAGAGAGAGAGAGAGAGAGAGAGAGAGAGAGAGAGAAAGCTTTAAGAGGATTATTCTCCTCTTCAGTTTTACGTCAAACTCACGACTTTGGCTACTCTGGATACCTACCTGTACTCGAGCCGGTTATAGATTCGTTTAATCTCTACGTTTCCGTTACCGAATAAATCATCATGAGAGAGGAACTCTCAGCTTCCTTCTACGATTTCATCAATCGACGATTTTACTGTCCGCGTATTCATTCGATCGTTTGTTTAACGAATGCCGATCGTTAGCGTGTACTTTAGCAGATGAATCTTCTTCTCTTACTATCTCTCTTCTCTGTTACCTTTTCTTTCTTTTCTTTTTTTTTCTTCCTTTTGTTTTGTTTTTAGTTCAAGACGGTCCATTTTTTTTTTTTCAATATTCGTTTTGTTAATTTACTTTCTTCTCTTCTTCTTTTCTCTCTTTCTTTCTCTCCCTTCCCCCCCCCCCTCTCTCTCTCTCTCTCGTATGGGACGTATATTGAATAAATCTTGGTAAGTTTTATCAAGAGATCGGGGTAAAAAAGTCTCGTTATCTTAATGATCGTCTCGACCTCACGAACCTCGTCTCTCCAAGCACGGAACGAACGGAATTAATGTTTGCCGAGGACGTAGGTACAATGGTAAACTTAGAAAGGAAGAGGATTATGTCTGAAGAAAGACAAAGGATCCATGGAAAATAAAAGAGATCGATCGTCGATCGAGAAGAGTGGAAAAGGAGAGAATAAAAAGGAGGGAATAGGTGGAGAAGGAAAAATAAAGGTGGATTTTCTAGTCGACGACCTGTCCGTCACTCCCTTTTTTCTTTATCATCAAGAACTCATCGAGTGCTTTTATCGTCGATTTTCAAAAGTACTCCCTTCTTCGCCAACTTTTTATTTCTCTTTCACTACCCCTCCTCTCTCCCGATCTCTCTCTCTCTCTCTCTCTCTCTCTCTCTCTCTCTCTCTCTCTTTCTTCTGTCCTCCAATTTCTCTCGTTTTTAATCTCGTTCGAGTGGCCAGCCCAACAGTATCGTAAAACGATATTTGCGTCATGCTTTCTATCACGTTATAGTATTGTAAAAAAAAAAAAAATTGAAATCTTTGGAAAAATCTTTTAACGTTGAACACTGACGAAGTAGCGGGTAATAAAATAATTTTTCAATCTACAATTTGTAAGCGCACGAAACCATTGATAATGTATGAAATTTGATTTTTATTAATATCGTAACTTTCAATAAATAATAAATAATAATACTTATATATATTATTATTATTATTATTATTATTATTATTATTATTATTAATGAGTTATATATAATGATTCAAAAAATAAAAGATAATTACAATTTAAATGAAAAACATACCTGCAGTAAAATTTCGTGCGATATAAGAAACGGTTTAATCAAGATAATCGATTTTTATTTGGCATCGAATATCAATGGGAACGCGTTTTGTCATGGAATAATATAAATTTCTGAATAATATTTCCAAAGGTTTAGCATGGCAAGTCGATAAAAAGGGATGCAAAAGCGAAATATAAATGACATATATATATGAATGCGAGATCCGTGCGAACGTGGACGCATATTATTCTCGCGTCTCTCGACGGTAATTCAAGGTGAATTCGCTATTGGAAAATTCAAGGGGACTATTAATATTGATGTTGATATTGAAATGATTTCTATTAATAAAAACAACGGGGCAACGGGAATAGTAAATGTAGCTATTACTACATGTTTAGGGTTCAATAATGATCACGATCATAGAATCGACGTATGTATGTATACGCACATACGTTGGGAAAAAATTCACGTTTCTTTTTAAAGGGAAATTTGGAGAAACTTTGAGATCTTGTTGACGATGATTAACGTTGAAACGTTACTCGTCCGACGTGTTAGTTTTGCTTACGACACTATAACAAGCCAAAGGATCTCGTGCGGAAACTGCGGTCGTCTAACGAGCGAACAACCTAGAATAAGAGAGAGAGAGAGAGAGAGAGAGAGAGAGAGAGAGAGAGAGAGAGAGAGAGAGAGAGAGAGAGAGAGAGAGAGAGAGAGAGAGAGAGAGAGAATTTGAAACGTAACATATAAGGTATTTCTGCTCGAGAACATCGTCTCCTCTTGAGATTGTAAATGAATACAATACGTAGCTAAGTAGTAGCTACTTGTAATTCGCTAACTCGTCGTACCGAATTAATTTTGGTTATAAAGGTAACGTTTCAATTTTAAGGAACGAATCCGTGTGGATATATCTATGTATATGTAAGAGCATATCTACGTTAATTATAATTACGATTTCTTACAAAATTATATATATATATATATATATATATATATATATATATATGTATGTATGTATCTATATCATTTGCTAACGCTTCGATATAATCCCATTTCTATAAAAGGCTGACCGAGATATCGCGTTACAACGGCAACAATCAATTCAAAAAGCATCTCGAAGAACGATCTCTCTTTCTCTCTTATCACTCTCTCGAGCCAAGAGTTTCTCATGCAAGTCATCACGAAAGAGATATTACCGATACTCGATCCGTAATACATTTCCGTTGGAGTAATATAAGGACAAAAAGAGAAAGGGTGAAAGAGGGAGAAACGTAATGGTTTCGTGGCAAGGGAAGACAAAAATTGTGGTGTACGATGGAGTTATCGAAAAAAAAAAAAACACATCGAGCAGGAGTGTTAAAAAACGAAAGGTGCTCGCGTATGTCGTTGCAATGAAAAGAAATAAGGGTGGAAAGAAGAAGAGGGAGGTAGAAAAAAAGTGAGCGATAAAGGAGGGAGAGATAATCTCTGAGTGTATGAAGAAAAGAAAAAGAAGAAAGAAAAACGAAAAGAAAAAAAAGAACGAGAGAAGGGGGGAAAAAAGAGAGAAAGATGTGAAGGGAAGAAAAAAGGAAGGAACGAAGGAAGAAGGGAAGGAAGGAAGGAATGGAAGTAGCAGGAAAACGCGAACAATCGTCCGTTTCATCTTCATTCGCGCGTTAATTACTGTAGTAACGGTCGGACGAGTCGGTAGTTGTGCTTTTGTGTTGTGAGCGCGCGTGCGAACGTTTTTCATGGGGGTGGTGCGCTAGTGCTCTCTCTCTCTCTCTCTCTCTCTCTCCCTCTCTCTGTCTTTCTCTCTGCACACTATTACTTTTACGCACACGTACACATATACATACAGGTGTGTATATAAATATATGTGCGTATAACACTTCGTCGACAGGTCCATAAAGTCGAGCACTATTTTAAAGTGCATCCCTTGGCAGCGTTATGGCTCCCCAGGGGAAGGCAAAATTACGAGCGCATTATGCGACTGGGCATTAGTTAATTCTCAACGCCTGCATCTATACAACCAACTACATCCTTTTACAGCTTGGCCACTTCTCCATCTCGAGGACCCGTGTCATATGTATTTCGATCTCTCCTTTCTCCCTTCTATTCCCTATCACTCTCTCTCTCTCTCTCTCTCTCTCTCTCTCTCTCTCTCTCTCTCTCTCTCTCTCTCTCTCTCTCTCTCTCTCTCTCTCTCTCTGTTTCTTTATCTCCCTCCCTCCCACTTTACCTATACCCTCGAAGGATACTCTCTGACATTAACACCTACGTTTTACTTACTCTGATTAATCGTACCTGCAATTATCCTAAGATTTACAAAATAAATGAGATACGAAATTGCATTAAACAAGGATCGATGAGATTTTTATATAGATCTTTGATATTTGTCGATGTTATTCGTTGGCTGATTTATATGTATGTAAATGATAAATAATTCAATTATTGTTACATGGAATAATATTTTAATTATTGATTTTAGGGAAATGTTTCACATATCCATACATCCATTTATGAATTCATTTCGAATATTTTATTCCCAATGCGATCGTTTTAATGCATGCGAATAAAAGATCATTTCGCTCGACAATTAATACTCCTAGCTGAGATAAGTGTTTAATGATTTCTACGAAAAATCAATTTCAATGAAACGATTAAATGCGAACTTGTTGATAGCTTTGTGGCTTCGTTATTAATAATACGAAATGTTTCATGCAAAGACTTATTACCCTCTTTAATTAATAAATATCACTTCGCGTGATTATTAATTTTATTTCATATGACATAAATTGTTTGCTTATTCTCTATGTTTGTTTTATATGACGTATTGGTAATCTTTATTCAACTCATTTACATTAACTAATGTGAGAGAGAGAGAGAGAGAGAGAGAGAGAGAGAGAGAGAGAGAGAGAGAATAGAATTGCGTAAAAAAGAAAAAGGAAAAATGCGATATCAATTAATGTTGATAAAAAGAAAGATGAATTGATGAG
>OU964961.1:13460592-13515592 GCA_918808275.2 Dolichovespula sylvestris
GTTCACCTAACTTAAAAGAAGAAATTTCTTTCTCTTTCTATATATCTATCTCTATCTCTATCTCTCATTGTATTTCTATCTCTCTCCTTATAGCCACCGTCATAGGAGTCTTTATTTTCTTCTTCTTTTATATTTTCTCCTTCTCTACGATAGATTTAATAAACGTACCACACACACACACACACACACACACACACACACACACACACACACACACACACACAACGTTTATTGGTTTTCGAAAAGTTTCACTATAAGTCTAAGAAGGAGGAACGATTCGAACTTTAAAAATGTTCTACCTTTAACGAGAATCCCATCGGTATATGGTAAACACGTTGACTACCACCGAGATATTATAAAACGCGGGAAAATGTAAACTAAGGGAGATTTAAGAAAACGCTTTCGAGCGTTTTACGGGTGAAAGTAACGCGATGGATAAAGGGATTCAGAAGGGGTATGAGGCGGGGTGGTGGGGGTTGGAAGGGAAAAGGAAACTTCGGTGAGAATTTAAATATTACTTGAGAGTTCGGCAAATAATTTTATGGAGAGGAAAAAGTCGAGTACCAAACTATTTTCTTTCGAGGTTATTAAGAGGAATATAATTGATGACTTAGTGAAAACAGCATTTCCTTTGCTGTTCGACTTAATTACCTGCGATAACTTGCTTGTATTATAAAAATTAAAATTGTCATGCATTTAGACGAAAAGTTTTTCTTCTTTTAGTCTACCGTGTCTCATTTTTCACGTTCGAACGAATATTTCTTGAAAATAGAATTTCTAAAGGTGGGAACAATAGTTTTTCATTGTTTCCCTAAAGGTCCTTCGATTTCCTACGTCTATCTAAAATAATTCAAACTTTGCCGTCCCGAAGCGAAGTCGGTGGCTAACGTGGTCGATTAAATTTCACGTCTCCTCCTACATTGCCGTTAGAGGTATCTACTCGAATAGTTTCACCCGTAGAGAAAAATTTATAACGAAACTATGCACGAAGCGATCCTACGATATTCGGAAATAAAGCGAGCCAAATTCCTTGTGCAGATGAGAAAGAGGGAGGGAGGGATAGAGAGAGAGAGAGAGAGAGAGAGAGAGAGAGAGAGAGAGAGAGAGAGAGATCTTATAGGATTATAAACAAAATGTATGTTAGCCGTAAATCCTCTTATTCTACTTTATTTTTTAAATTTCATTTTATCGCATATTCATATATCATTTTTATATATAAATTAAATGCCTTTATGTCATTAAAAAAAAACAAATTGATTTCAAATAAGTATATATAAATCTAATTGTCGATCTGAACTTGTATAAACTTTAATCAAACACTATATTCATAAAAATTGATAATTCCCTCTCGATCACCACATGTTTATTTACCATTACACTGCTTCGATAACGATTAATGTCATCTTTCTCACTTCTTGAGGCAACATTATCAGGTCATAAAATAAATAGGTAATAAATTGTTTCGATTGAGTGACATCTATCGACCCCCATGGACTTGAACCCGATAACTTATGACCCGGAGACATACATACATATATGCCCTCTCACTCTCGAATCCACGCGACCCTGTCGATAGTAATCGTCGGATAAATTCAAACACAAATTCGAAGAATCTATAAATAACCATTAGCAGTTATCTACACTTTCTTTTTATATATTACTACCTAACGTGGAAATAATGAGTAATTAAAAAAATAGGAATCTTCAGTCTACATTATTGTTATCTGTTTATTTTTATTTTTTTTTTATTCCTGTAACAATCGCTAAATGTTTTATAAAATATTCACGCATCTTCAATATATATATATATATATATATATATATATATATATATATATATATATATCACATCTCGGAAATGACAGAATTATCAATCAAACATACATACATACTTTTCTATGTGATAATAACTATCAACTCATTCTTTCAATAATGTCTTTTACAATCATTATCACACTTACGCAGATGCATACATGTATAATTGTGGCATAATTAATGTTCTTTTAATTGCAAAAAAAAAAGAAGAAACATTTAAAAAAAAGCTATTTCATATGTGCCGGAGGGGGGAAGAAAAAAGATAACGAGTTCAAAAAATTTACGGTTACCGTATTCTTATCGTAAAATACTTTTAGTAGCGGCTTTTCACGTTTCCTGATGCGTCTCTATTCGTTCACGCTCGTTCACACGCGCGCGACCGCGAGGGAAGCGAGCCGCAAGGCCAGACCACGAAATGCCTTCCGATTGGTCGTACCGGCATCGTACGATGTTCCCGTCTCGTTATAAATACGCGTCTCTCCCCTCGTACTTTGCGGTGCTACACCTTTCTCTCTCTTTCTCTTTCTCTCCGACTCTATCTATCTGTCTGTCTCTCTTTCTTCTCTCCCTCTCTCTCTTTAACGCACCTTTGCACGCGGTCAACCAGAGACTGACTTGCACATATATCCAATGTGCTTAGCTTACGCAAAACGAGAGTGCGTACGTGTGTATGTGAGTTTGTGCGTGCACGCGCGCGCGCGTATGTAAAAGAGAGAAAGAAAGAGAGAGAGAGGTAAGACGGAGAGGAACGTGCATGCACATAGGCGTATATGTACGACTCTTTCACATACTTGGAATTCGTATATCATTTCGAATCCAAAGTTATAACTACTATATATAGATACACGTTTTATTTTTACATCGTATATCTGTGTTATATAATATAGAATGAATGTGTAGATTATATTTATTATTTTTAACTTCTAGTTTGAGATATGTAAATATTGATGTAAATGTTTGTTATTTTTTCGTATACACATTCTTAAAATAGATTTATGATAATTCGAATATATATATATATATATATATATATATATATATATATATACACATGATAAGAGAATATGTCGCCTGTCAGATATCAATAATTAAAAACAGCTGTAGTAAGATCGTTATATCCATCGATTTTGTTTCTTTGCGTTTGATTACGTTACACACCGACACAGATAAAAAATTTCATATAATTTGGTAGTTATATATATATATATATATATGCACCTGTCTGTACGAATACTCGAATTCTTTGATGAATCACGTCACTTGCGTCACCATCGTATGATGCCACGTCATATCACGCCACAATACTTAATACGTCAGAAAAGTTCGTACGATAATTTGAAACTAAAAGAGATAGATAGAAAGTGAATGAGTTAGTAAGTGAGAGACAAAGAGAGGGGTGGGAGAGAGAAATAGAGAAAGAGAGAAAGGAAAGTTCTTTCATTCAAATCGCATTGAATCCAGACATCTAATCATTTATCATACTTTCACGAAATTGGACGAGTTTCGTTATATATTTACAAAAATAAAGAAAAAATCAAGTTGAAGAGGTATTGATTACGTGGGTGAAATTTCTTTGATTTGACCCTGATTCGAAACGTGAGACAGTGGTGAATCGAAAGGTACGTCATCGATTGATCCTCTTCCTGTCGATCTAATCGGGAATGTCGGACAGACGTGAAAGAAGTGACATTAATACTTTATTACGGTCTAGTTAGTGAGAAAAAGAAGATAATTATATAAAATAACAAATTATACGATAAAATATGGATATAAAGCGACGAGATAAGATAAAATAAAAAATATATAAGAATAAGGAAGAAGAGGGGAAATAAGGGAAGAGAGAGAGAGAGAGAGAGAGAGAGAGAGAGAGAGAGAGAGAAAGAGCGAGAGAGAGAAGGAGAGAAGGAGAAACTAACGACGTCTTCGTCGTTTCAGTTCGACGCTTTTGAACGATACGACGATATGACTAGAACGACGTCATGTCGCGTTACTTTTCCTAGGAATCGCTAGATATTTCCAAGGGAAATTCCGAAGGACCATGAAAGAGTAAAAGGGAGAAAGAGAAAGAAAAGAAGAGAGCAAGGGAAAGAGAGAGAGAGAGAGAGAGAGAGAGAGAGAGAAGTGCTAAAACCGGAAGGGAGATATATTCTCCCCCTTTTCTCCATCTTATAACGTTAAAGGAAGCTGCTTTCCTTTGACGTTTCTCAGCCACACAGGATCACTTTCGAGTTTCCTTATTTATTTCTCTCTCTCTCTCTCTCTCTCTCTCTCTCTCTCTCTCTCTCTCTCTCCTTCTACATTTCTCTATCTCGTTATTCTTTTCTTTAACAAAAATCAAATTTCATCCATGGCTTTTCTCACAGTAATGAAATCTTACAAAAAATCAACGAATTCAACAACCGTTTTTTATCTCTTAGAAGTCGCATCTCTTATGAGTTTTAAAATAAGCACGAAGAAAGAATCTCGACAGAAGAGAAAGAGAGAGAGAGAGAGAGAGAGAGAGAGAGAGAGAGAGAGAGAGAGAGAGATAATGTTAAAGTACGATATATTAAGTTAATTTGGTCTCCCAATTTCCTTTATCTGTTGATCAATATCATTTCATTAACAAACGTAACGCTCTAATCGTTGTCACTTTGAATATTATAACAAACGATAGACTAAACAACGATGAGAATATATCTCACTTATGACATGTTACACCGTAGGATATTCTCGTCTCCTTTGAACTGTGACATATCGAAATACAGAGAGAGAAATAGAGAGTGGGGGGAGGGGGAGGGGTGGGAGGGATTGTGGAGGGTGGGGTTGGGGGGTTGGGGAGAAAAAGCGCTTTTGATATTCGCCAACCTATGCACTCTATCGATGACGTGCGCGCTAACGAAGATAATTCGCCACGAGCGGATGCGAAAACTCGATAAACTTTTCCTCGTACGGGTTACAGTTCGTCCGTAGGTAAATGTTTTAGTACGTTCGAGTGAAAGAGAGAGATAAAGAAAAAAAAGTGAAAGGGAGAGAGAGAGGAAGAGAGATTGTCGATAACGTTTTTCCAAAATCCTGCCGCTTCGTTTGCCGCCAGTTTCAACGCTATTCGCGATTTATGGCTATATGTATATATAGGTGTATATATAGGTGTGTATATACATATATATATATATATATATATATATATATATATGCATACAGATACAGATATATAGCTAAAGTCGTATTTGCTGAAATGTATAGCCAAAAGAGAGGAATACCGCGATATATCCGGAAGATCCATCGGTTTCCGCTTTTCTCTATCTCGTTTGCAGAGAACGAATTTTAGAAAATATATTCGTAATACACCGGACGACGAGGTTGCGGTCTCGTCGAAAACGGACCACCCTGCAAGTAAGTAAATGCGACGTTGACGTAACTAATGGTTCGGATGACGAATGCACTATCATTTTCCTTATCTTATCGTATCGGATAATATATCTGCGGTTGGTCCTTCACTATAATAAATATTATTGTAATTTCATATTCCCGGATAATATTCTTACGGAACGATACACGATCGATAACTTAAAACCAAACCCATTAGATTACAATAAGGGTAGGTATTCCAAATTTATACGCTGCTAATATAATATTATTATACCGTTATTAATTAATCTAATCTTATCTACAGTCTCCAGATGTAAGGAAAAAAGAAAAAAGAAAAGAAAAGAAAAAGAGAAAAATTAAATTTGACGTAAATCAAAGGATGATTATTATCACTCTACTCAAGGTTTCGTGGTTAAGAATACATAGTAGGAATGAACCACGATGAGCAGGCGCGATAACGTGATACTTTTCATCGCAGCAGTCTCTCTCTCTCTCTCTCTATCTCTCTCTCTCTCTCTCTCTCACTCTTTTCCTCTCGAATAATAAGTATGAAAAGAGTAAGAAAAATAGGAAGAGAAGATCGAAGGAATGAGAACGAATAGGCTTTAGATAGAGGTACGATCGAAGCTCGCTCTTGCTTCTTCTTTCTCATCTTACGCTGGCAAACTTGTTAAGGCCAGACTCTCCCCCACCTCTCTCTCTCTCTCTCTCTCTCTCTCTCTCTCTCTCTCTCTCTCTCTTTCTCTCTCTCTTTCTCACTCTTCTCACTCAGTCGTTCGTACACTTTCTTAACGTTGTTGTTTAGAGGCTTAATTAAGCGCAGCTACTTACGTAAGAGAAAATCCGCTACCGAAAGTTCCAAATGTATTTTACGAAGTCGGTTAACTGTTTGCTTTGAAAGAAAGTAAGAATTCTTTCTCCATCTCTCTCTCTCTCTCTCTCTCTCTCTCTCTCTCTCTCTCTCTGTCTCTCTCTAACTATCTCTCTTTCTCGATGAACTGACCTCTGCCAACGTCCGCTTGGTTGGCCCAAAGAGGATTCGTGGCTTCGGAGCCAACTAATTCGCTCCGTGCAAGGGAATTCCCTCGGGATAGTAGGTATATATTCCACTTGATATCCTACGAAAGCAGACTTTCGAAGGCATCCCCCCGGTATGCCGAGGTACACATTTCCGAACGTGTTCTCCTCGTCGGGGGAACACAAAAAAAAAAGAAGAAAGGAAAAAAAGAAAGGACGAGACCGATTTCATCAATCCTACTTTTTTCTTTCCTTCTTCTCTCTGATTTTTTTCTCATTCTTTTATTTTCTTATCATACAGGCTTGCACTCTCGAGATATCGTTCGTTTTCTTTTCGCGAATTCGAATCATTCAATTTTTAATAGATTCAGAGACTTTTAAATCGATACTCATGAATATTCAGAAACGTACGTAAGTCCATCCATTTATACATATGTATATGATTAATTATACATACACACATACTTGTGTGGACTATGATGCTGGTGGTGACGTAGGAGCCGAAGAGACGCGGTCAATGGCGTCCGATGACGTTACCAAGCGAGGAATTTGTGGGGACGGGGAACGAACGGCCGGACGTCCGTCTGGGAGCTACATGGAACCGGTTAGAAGAAGTAAGAAAAAGAGAGAGAGAGTGAGAGAGAGAGAGAGAGAGAGAGAGAGAGAGAGAGAGAGAGAGAGAGATAGAAGGGAGGACTCGACCTAACTCTGCGAAGAATGTGCCTCGAGATAAACTGACCCCCGGTGGGTCCTTACAATAAACTAGAAGAGGAGAATGCGCGCGCGCTAAAGAGAGAGAAAGGGATAGAAAAAGATAAAGTTGAAGAAAGAAGAAGGAAAAAAGTTTGATACGAGAGGCGAAACGTACCAGCTACGACACATTAACAGCAACTTGTTCATACACACTTACACACACACACACTCGCGTACACACATGTGCGTATACATACATACATACATACATAGAGAGAACGCATACCTACCTATCCAATCGACTTGCCTTTCGCCGTCCGTCGCAACACACGTCTACCTTATTCGTATATTCATCTGCGTGCGTGAGAGCGTGTGTTGCGAGAGTGTGGTAAGCGAGCGAAGTGAGCCAAGGCGCACGCCCATTCGATCGTCCAATCGGAGCTTGCCACGTCATCTCGTACGATGTAACGGAGAGACTCACCCACGTGGCCTAAGCGCCGCGCTATTTTGAGATCGCTCCGCGAGAAAATCGCGAGATCGTTCTAAAACGATCCTTCTAGAACGATCCAAGGGCTGCCTTTTCTTCTTCGACTGCTCTCCCCTCTTCCTCCTTCCCCCTCCCATGGCTTTTAACTTTCTCGTATCTCTCGTCGTTCTATTATATTATCGTACTTTTTTCTTTACCCTATACTTGCTACTACTACTACTACTACTACTACTACTACTACTACTACTACTACTGTTGCTACTACCACCACAATCACCATCATAACATCTACCCCGCCTCTATCTTCTTCTTTTCAATCTACGAATGTCGTCGCGAACTTGACGCGATTTATAAGGAAAAGTATTTCGCTAACTCGTCCTCTTTTTTATTCTTCGATACCAGACTACGTGGAAAATGGGTCGTTGTACTAGACGGGAGTCATTTCTAAGGGATACGCGAGAATACTTTTCTGTTATATATATATATATATATATATATATATATATATATATATATTTACTTATTTATTTGTCCTAACAAAATACTATAAGTACGATTATTTTCTATTCCTTTTTTTTTGTCGTGATCACCTCCCACGTGATTTGTTTTTACTTCTTTTTTTTTATCAATATTTTTAAGTCATCTCGGGACGTGTCTTCGTTTCTTTTTTATTTGACGTTTCCCTGCCACGCAATATTTTTTTTTTTTTTAAAGATCTCATCCAGCTGTTACGCTTCCATAATTTACGAATTTCTGTAGGCAAATGAAAAATGTCCAGATTTTTCGTATTTTAGTGACACGATGGAATACATTCTTCACACAGCCGGAAATACAATTTTCGTCGAGAGAGAGAGAGAGAGAGAGAGAGAGAGAGAGAGAGAGAGATCCAAATTGCAAGGATAATCCGTGTTAATTATAAGAAGCGTAAAGTGTTACAAGCGCAATTCACAAATATTACGACGCGAAATAGTCGCGTCCGGAGAGGAATAAAAAGAAATACTTGTTGCGAGCGCGATTATATGTACGGTATGCAAGAAAAATTATTTATGTTACGTTTAAGTTCCTTTATACAACTATTGTAATGATCGTCGTTTATTTTCACTTTCAAAATACAACGTTCGTCCTCTACTTTTTTGTCTTCTATTTAATCTGTTACATTTATTCAAATACAATCAAAGAAATCCCCAAAATTTCTTTGTACAACAAACAGGATCGTTGAAAAAAAATATATATATATATATATCTGCATTAGAATAGAAATAGACGGATCGCGCTCGTTTTTCGTAAATAGTGCGAAAGCTTAGTTGTTTACAGAATCTACGATGTATTACGGGGTTGGGGAGGGGAGGGAAGGGATCGCGCGCGCAGTGTCGTAATTTTATTTGAAATTGTATTCAAGGACGTCTTAACAGTTGCAGCACGTGCCTAGGTCAGTTCTCGGAACGAATAAGTAGAGAGAAAAAGAACTACGTTTTCTATATTACAATGACGTCGATCGATTATAGAATCGTAAACACAAGCTATCTTTCATCAAGATTTCATTCAATTGAAAATATACAAAATGAGAACGCAGGGATACAAGTTTCTCGTATATAAAGTATCTATATATCTACGTACATACATAACATACATATATACATACATATACGCACACTTTAGACGAATTCCTTGGCGATCGTTGAAATAAGATGATCAACAAGATAGTGAATTAAAATAGACGGCCGCGTAACTATCGTCTTTCGCGTAGCTGCGTACGGAAAATGCTTTTCGATGTTACGTTTTCTCCGCATTCTTCCACGTCTTTTATCATTGTTCCGTATAATCGAGATGACATTGATGCTTCTGCACGACTTATGCATTTGCATATGAAAGAAGCATAAAGGTGACTGATAATGAGATACAATGAAATGAATGGTTAGATAATATCTATGATAATATTTTTCATCATTTACATTTAATAAACAATCGAATTATTTTTTATCTGTCTATATAATTTGATAAAAGATAATATTAAGGTAGAATAAAATTAAAGAGGGATGGATAGAGGCGCAGAAAAAGAGAGAGAGAGAGAGAGAGAGAGAGAGAGAGAGAGAGAAAGAGAGAAAGATAAAACGTAGAGGAAAAATTCGCGTAAAACGCTTACCTCGCAGCGATATCAATCACGTCCGTTAATTAAATGTCCTGATCTGCGGTAAACTTAATTACCGGTGAGCTTCGGTCGGACCAATGAACGAAAGAATGAAAATTTCCTTCGCCTATGGAAGGAAGATTCGGTTTGGTTTCCGCTTGGGAATCCGTTTCCTTCCTTCGATCTTTTCGTCTTCCCTCTATCTCCATCTCTCTCTCTCTCTCTCTCTCTCTCTCTCTTTCTTTTTCTTAAAATGTCACGAATTAATTCTAAAGATATAGATACGATATCATACCAATTATTTTTTTACACCTTACGAGAAATAATATAAACAAGAATAAAGGTTGAAATGACGAGAAAGAAGAGAAAAGTAATATGATCGAATTCGAAGACCCTTGTAATATTATTTTCACAGGATAAATCAAATTTTCGTTGAGAACACGTTTATTCGTTCGTTCGTTCCTTCCTTCTTTCCTTCTTTCTTTCTTCCTTCCTTCGTTAGTTCGTTAGTGCGTTGAACCGTTAAAGGTCGCACCGGTTAAGATAAAAAGAGCGCGAGAGAGTAAGACGGAAATGAGAAAAAATTCTTTCCGCTCTACGTTTTACAAACGTCAGCTTCTGATTTCCAGGCAACCTTTCCTTCCCGATATTCATCTTTTTACTACGTTGAAAATTCATCGATCGTCGACGAAAATATAAAAAGAGAACACGCGTTTGCGAGGAGGAGAAAGAAGAGAGAGAGAGAGAGAGAGAGAGAGAGAGAGAGAGAGAGAGAGAGAAAGAGAGAGAGAGAAAGAGAGAGATGAAAAGCACGTGGGCATCAAGCCAATCACAGGGAAGAACACAACGAAACGCACACATCGAAATAAAGTGAATCATTTCACGGATCATCCCTATTGTCCCTTGTCCTCTCATTCGTTCATCCTCGACACGCAATTACCCTTGACACTCGCAAAAAGAATCGAGAGAGTGAAATACTTACGAGAATAGAAGGCAGTCATTAACAAGGCGAACCAGGACAGTTGGTGTTCCATAAGTGTTCTCATTTCTAGATTCCTTTTTTCTTTGGATACTTGACCCTTCCCTCACAAAAAACCGCGACACACTCGTAGAGATTAACTCTCTATTCAACGACCTTTCTTTTCTTGTTATTTCTTTGTTTTCCTTCTTCTTTCCGTTTTCTTCCTTTCCTTTATTATTGTTTTCTTTTCTTCTTAACGCGCGAAAAAAGTCTTTCCTGTCTACCTATCACTTTCTCCCTCCCTCTTTTCTAATCAGCAAGAGAGACAGTTTGTTTCTATATCTCTACCTTCTTTTTTTTCGACGAAGTAATTAAGTCGACTCTTTTTTTTTTTTTTATTTTTTCCTTTTTTTCGAATCGACTCACGACGAAGGCCGGCGATGTATTCAAGTTCGTTTACGTTAGAATTTATTCTAATTACGTGTACGATAAAGGGAATAATATAAAAATAAATAAAGAATATTATAGTAGCAAAGAGAACGTTAGGCGATAAACGAGTGGTAAAAAAGATTAAATACGTCTTTCACCTTCCGTACTCCGCAACCGGCCGTGCACGACTGACTAGTGAATGCATTTTGGCGGCATGAAGCTTTGAAGCCGATCGAGTGCGCCTGCGCGGATCGCTCACGCCACCGTACTTGTTTGGAAGGGGCAAAGACTTTCTGTCTCTTTTCTTGTCTCTTCACCCTTTTGACTCTCTCTCTCTCTCTCTCTCTCTCTCTCTCTCTCTCTCTCTCTCTCTCTCTCTCTCTCTCTCTGTCTGTCTGTCTCTTTCTCTCTCTTCTCTCGCTCTCTAGCTCGTTTTCTTAGATTCTAACTTTGTCACATACACACGCACACACTCTCTCTCTTTCCCTCTCCTTCTCTCTCATTTTTTTTCTCTACCTGAGCGAATCATGCTGGCGCCACTATCACTTACGATTCTTCTTAAGAACGATATCAGTCTTTATCAAATTGGAACTATTGCCTTTGACGTATCATCATCTCATAGCTCGTGAGCTTCGAAAGAACATAATATTAAATTTTGCACATCGATTTAATCCCGATTTTGAATATCGAATCTTATTTTTGTTTTCTCAGTTTTTTCTTTTCCTTTTTTGTTTTTTTATGAATAATGTTTCCGTGACAGTTGATTTGTTTCGTTTAATGTCACTACTCACAAACATCCGATGTTCATTAATCATTTATATATATATATATATATATATATATATATATATATATATATAGATTGTGATCGATAGATCTTCCTGCTGATAATAATTTTTATCGATATATGTATGGAATATCCACTAATAATCATTCATAAAAACAGATATAATATTTGATAAAACAATAATGTATTATGTAGTATTATGAAATCCTTCGTTCGTTTGTAATCATTTCAAATGCAAAATATCTAATTTCACGCTAAAATACTATCCAAAGTATTAATTGGATAAACTCGTCATTTCCATTTGTCATTTCCATATGTTAGATAATGTCAACGAAGAGAAAAATCTTCATTGACTATCTCTAGTAGCGAAATGAAATGAATAATAAAAATCAAAGTTGAGTGAATCCAATTGAAAAAGAAAGTATATAATACATGCGTGTATGTGTGTTGTGTATGGAAGAATAAAAGTAACCAACATTTAAATGTATTTAATAATAATTTAATTATAAATAACATCAAATTCATCGAATGTAATATGAAAAACTCGTTAATATTAGATAATAAAAAACTTTCATCGAAAGAATTTAAACGTCTTTTCTCTTGTTGTTACCTATATCTCCAAAGAGAGACAAAGAGAGAGAGAGAGAGAGAGAGAGAGAGAGAGAGAGAGAGAGAGAGAGAGAGAAAGAGAGATTTATAAATATAATTAATCATAAGAGATGTGTTGAAATGCGCGTGTGACGAAACGTCTGTATGTACGTACGTATGTGTATACGTTTGGAAGTAAATATCGTTCCGTTACCTTCGTAATGGTACATGTATACATACACCGAGATAATTATATGATTCTGATACAATTATCCATACGTACATTATACATAGATACGTATACATATGAAAAGAAAAACGAGAGTAAAATAAAATACAAATGTAAAACGCGTCGGTAGCTATACGCAAGTATTAACTGTAAACACGTTACAATGAGTGGAATTAGTCAGCGTTAATTAATGCAGAAGACTCGATGATTATCGATTGCCTAAATTGATAGACTGGAGCGAGATAGGCTGTGCGTTTCTGCATATACATGCATGTTATGCTATGTGCGTGAGCAATGCCTTCTATACACCAGTGCATGAATTCGAATAGAAACTAATGGTAGCCCTTTAGCTATGAACTACTCTGATTGAATGCCTTGTTATTGTAAACAGAATGGACGACGTTGAGAAAGATACGAATAACAAAATACCTGTTATTTCAGTATATTTATTTTTCACACTGACATATTTCTCAAGATTTATTATCGAATCCTTCGTATCTTTCATATTATAATGAGAGAAACATCGATGAATAAATTTCATAAAAAAAAAAAAAATATTCTATATTGAAAAAAATGACAGTAATAATCGAAATATTCACATCGAGCGAAATAAAAGGATTACTTCGTTATAAATTTGAATGACAATTTTCTTCGTGAACGAGTTTTTTTTTTTTTCCGGCACGGGATGTGAGATAGGATGCTAAGCGAATGAACGTCGATTATCGTACTGTTACGTGTTAAGTGTCATTTTTAACGCATTCGTGCCAGCTGTTGCAGCGCTTCTACTAACGCGTTCAACTTTTCTCTTACTTCATGCTGTTCCCTGTGATAATAGCCTCCCAAATTGAAAATACATATATGGAATAATGGGTCCTAAGTTCGTCGATAAGCCACCGAAAAATCGTAGCACTATTAAAGAGGAAAAGAAAAAAGAAGAAGAAGAAAATAAAAAATAATCGTACCGGCGCTTAACGATCCGTGCTTAATTACGCTTCGAACCAAGTAATTATTTTCCCTTAATGAACTTTTATTTTCCTGATTAATTTGAACGTTTGTCAATGTAAAAAAGAAAAAAGAAGGAGAGAAGAGTAAGGAAAGAAGAAAGGAACGTATCAAAATAAATAAAGCGAAAACGTTCGATAAGTTAAATCCGATCGTTAACCCCAATTAGTTTTATAGACGATACAAAAATAAAAGTGTATTCATAATTGTATGATCATTTCCTTCGTAATGATAAACGACGACCGTCCGTTCGACAATAACACGAATTTTGTTGTGTGACCTTGAATATCTCGACGGCTCGTATTCCTCTCTAGAACGAGAACGGTTTGAGTGCCAAGTACGACGTCGCGATTCGAAATAAAGTTCGAACGTTCGAAGAACATAGACAGACTCTTAGAGAACGAGAGAGAGAGAGAGAGAGAGAGAGAGAGAGAGAGAGAGAGAGAGAGAGAGAGGAGGGAGTGGGTAGGTCGTTGCAAAGAATCGTAATACCTTTTCATCGATATTCAGCGAGGTCTTATCCTAACGCGATTTACGAACAGATCGAACAGCTCACAATGCGCTCCTTCAAAAATATCGTTTTCTGTTGACATAAAAACGCGTCTCGTTCGGTCTTCGTTCCGTGTAGCAGAACATTTTCTCAAATGGAACCTCGCCAGTTTCGACGGGAAATCTCATTTAACTTGAATAGTAACGACTATCCGTTACGAGTAAACGAGCGCGATCGATTAATCGATCGTGGATCGTTTTTTATGGCATTTACGGAGTCTAGTTCAAGAGGCAGAAAACAGAAAGAAAGAGATATGATCAGATTAAAGTTTAAGTCGAAGTTTTTTTTATCGATTTTTAGCTCGTTTGCTTAACTAAACTTCGCGTTACTTTTCTTTTACATACGACGATTCGATTAACCTTCTTTCAAAAGTGTCTATATATGTGTACGTTCGTATATCTACGCAAGCGCGCGCGCGTGTGTGTAGATAGTTTTATCAATCGATCTCTATATCTGTTCTACAAGCGAATCCATCGTTCCATTTTGTTAAGTTCAAAAATTAATACGAAATATAGTTGCTATTTTCCGTTTATGTCGTTACTATGTCGTTATCGCGTTTACTAAACAAATCCACTATAGACTTATAACATGAGCTTTGGAAAGTGCTTAAAATGCAAGAAGCGATATAAATAACAACAAAAAAAAAAATAAATCAATCAAGAGAATAAAAAAATAACATAACCTAGCAGCGTAATATGAATTTCCATAACATATGAAAGCCATATGAAAGCTTCCGCCGATTTAGTTCTTCGTTACCGAAAATGCAACTACATTGGTATGAGTATATATAGTTGACCCATTCATTTCTAATGTCGTTGAACAAGGGTTTATAATAAACCGTACTAACCTTTTGTATATTATTAGAAAAGTAAGGTGGATGGCATCTCAGGAAAAATTATGTTATTAACAAGGTGAAAAATTACATTCATTGTGTTTTTTATAAACCCGTCACGTTAGCTCATTTCGTCAGAAATATCGAGAGAAAATATAAATGAATATTTCGAGGAATTTATATTGACATTCCTACGACTACTCCAATAAAAACTTTGTTTCCTTTTTTCACGTCTTTTTCTTCTTTTTTTTTTTTTTATTTTTCTTGTTGTTATTTTCACGTAAACGAGTATCCCGTATACCTTTTTAGTTCTTTCTATTTTTCGGCTGACGAACATCTGGACAGAATGAAGATCACTGAAATTCGAACGGTCTCGAATCGATTACTTTATTCGAACTGATACGTGATATAGCAAATAGAGATTCTAACAGTGACGCGATAAGAGGATTTGTCTCGTAAGTAGATTATGTTTGTCACGGAAACGCGAGTATGCCGCATCTGACTTAACAGAGGGAGCAAGAGAGAAAGAGAGAGAGCGAGAGAGAGAGAGAGAGAGAGAGAGAGACAGAGTGAGTGAGAGGAAAATACCTTTTTGCCATAGATAGCCGATCGTATGTGCATACATATGTACATATACCTATAACCGATTGCATATACCTATCTATGTACGATAGATATTCCTGACTTAACAAAGGTTATATTCAATAATCATCAACTTAAGAATTACATAGAATCGATAAAATAGAATTTTTCTAAAATCTCTCGTCTTTCGTCATGGCTTTCCATTTTTCTTATTTTCAACAACTACTCCATTCGTTTTCTCTTACATAAGTTTTCCGAGAACGTCGCGAACGTATTTTTGTATGAATGAGATTCAGAAGTGCTCGAAGAGTGAATTTTAAAAAGCTAGCAAACTGAAGGAACGCACGGTGTCTATTGAACGTTTGCCTAGACCAGACATGTTTTGTCTGTTTGCGAATAAGAAACTATGGCTTGTGTGCTGGTTATGACACATAAGAATTATTTGAAGAACGGCGCCGAAAGTAAGATCCTTTCTTCTTTTTTTTTTCTTTTTACAACGACTATATATAAACGACTATCGATCAAATGTAACTGATAAAAAGTTGGAAAATATCGAGGACGATGGGTACACGATTTACTTTGTATCGAGAGTACTCGATACCAAAGAAAAACTTGCTCCGATAATATGAACGTGAGAAATAGCGTTACCAAAAGTATCAGAAGCAAGATTGGACGAGTTTACAATAAAATTTCGAAACGAGAAATTAATATGAAAATGTATATTTTAGTTTCAAGTATTTCTGATAAATCCTTCATGTGTCTGTTTGAGTTTATATATCACATGTGTACATATATCAACATTGTTAGATCATATATCATATGTGTATACATATGTCTATATACATACATACATACATACATACATACATACATACATACATACATACGTACATACATACATACATACATACATACATACATACATACATACATACATACATACATACATACATACATACATACATACATACATACATACATACATACATACATACATACATACATACATACATACATATATACATACATACATACATACATACATACATACATACATACATACATACATACATACATACATATATGTAATTATGTATAATATGTACTTAAATTTCATTATATATGGACATATACATGTGTCTATTCGTGTACACATTAATGTATCTACAGAAATAAAGTGTGTGTGTGTGTGTGTGTGTGTGTGTAAACAGAGCAAAGGATTAAATGAAACAAATAACTATAAACGTTCCAAGTCTGAAATAGAAAGGCTTTTACGCCCAAAAGTCATCACAATCCGAAGGCAGGCCTCTCTCCCAAACGACTCTTTCGACGCAGAAAACGAAACTCGTAAAGTTTTACGAGCTGCTGCGGAGTTCCGTCTCATACGCGCAAAAGGACCTCTTATCTACGAAAAATGCGCCGAGTAAAGATAGTACTGCATTACGTTGCTGGTGCAATGTCTTCGACGAAATAGGCGATCGAGCTTGTAAGATCGGACAGTTCAAATATACTATATTTCTGAACTTTTGAGAGATAGCTTAGAAAATAGAGAAAATTTTCCAACGGATATATTTCAATATTCCAGTTCGATTTCTCGTCGTACAAATATGAAAAACGAGTATGCATATATGATAGAAAAGGTATTAGAATTCCTAGAACATCGATTAGCTTTATCGACTCGATCGCACGCTGCGCTTCGTAATTGATTAATGAAGTTTATATCAATTCAATCGGAAAATATGATGGTAATAGTTTTTTTTTTTCGAATAATGATACGAAAACAATTAAATGAAAGATAAAATTATTATCTAATCGTTCATTCAATTACTGCGTAAATACATATATATGTACGTATGTACCAATATATACTTAAAAGATTATATTTTTATGCTTATTTATCTCTTGCGTTTCTTACCTAGCACATGCTCTTATTTATGTAAGTATATTACGAGAGAAGGATTAATTAATGCTGACCTTACAAGTGTGAAAATTAACGAAAATTCACAAAGACGTTTATAAGAGAAAATCGCTAATGCGTTTCTTGGAACACCATAATCCGAAAAGACGGGTGCAATCTAAAAGCTAGACTATTTTTGCCGCGAACGATCTCGCGAGAATTTACACCGTCAACTATTACGGCTCTTATTTATGCTGCATTCATAAGCTCCACGAAATAATGCATATTAATGTACTCTCGCGAGACCAGTGCATACGATAGAAGTAAGGAAATTTTGAATCCCGCCGCTGGACTCTTCTTATGACTTGTGATAAGTCGCTACGTGTCAAGAAAATCGCTTAAATTTATGACAGAAATGTCTATGAAGTATACGTGAAATATACGTATGAAATATATATTACAATATTAAAATATACTAGAAATTTTAAACGAAGTATATATATATATATATATATATATATATATATATATTAAAATTAAATAAAAATAAATATATATTTTTTTTTATAGATGTAATAATATTTATATATTACAATACGTATGTATCATTATTAATTTTTACATATGGATATTTTTATTTATTATATCTGATAAATTTGTGCGCATTTTTGAAAAAAAAGGAAAGTAAATATTTATATATATTACAGATGAATATCGCACGATAAGAATTTAATTATGTATAGTATGTCCCAATGGATTACATCACGTATTCAGTTCTTCATGATTTGCACATATTTGTTTGTTTGCATACAATATCGTACGAGTATCGTACTATCGCGAACGTCTTACGTAGTTACAGATAATAGAATCCAGTCAATTTCAATTCAATTTGCATATCGTACGATATCAATACGACAATCATTACGATAATCATTGATTACATTGATCGCGTATCTACGAATGACATATCAATTCCTTATGATAGATACACGTCATAGAAACAACGTGAACATTTTGAAAGATTATAAATTTATAAATTTTATATCAATCAATTTGTTGCTAGGATGGATCGATTTTTCTCAGAATGAGAAATGGATGATATCAGAAAATTGTCTAATAAAAAATGGATTTTATAATTCGGTGAAAAATGAAAATTATTTAAGGAAATATTTGATAAAACCGGTACCAACTAAAATCTTCTTCATTCGTTCTTTTATATTGTTCTTCTAACCCTTTATAACGACATGTTCACTATTTTCAAGTCAAGTGCATACATATTTTCAAAATCCTTTTATGTCATAAAATTAATTGCGCGTTAGTTCACACGTATGAAAAAAAAAAACAACATTTGTCCTTTTACAATTACATATGAATTACTAAATTAGATTATGGAATGTTAAAATCTTTATTTGTAAGACGAAACGTTAGATCTAGGAATCCGATTGAGCAGTTTCATCGAACTCTCGATTGATCGCCGACAGAGGAGCATTGAAGTTGTTTCGGAAATGACGCGTTTCGGTAAACGCGTGTGCAGCCTGCGAAACGTGGCCTGTCTGTCAGATCCGATCTGTCGGATGCGGTATTCAACGGTGCTTGAAATCCTGACGGTAAGCCGAATCTCAGGCGAGTATCGTAACGTTTGTGGATGCGGTGGTTGTTGATCTAGGATTTCGAGAATACGCTCACTCCAGCTTGTGCCTGACCGTTCGTGCTTTCGATATACCAAGGGACACGTTCTATGTATTAGCTATGTTGAAGATTTCTTCTCGAAGTCGAACGATATAACAAGGATCTCTCGAAAAAATAATCGAGCTTGAGTTTGATCATATGTGAAATAATATAATAACGTTTATATTTTATATAATAAAAATAAAATACTATGTATGTGTGATGATGATATAATAATAATAATAATAATAATACTAATAATAATAATAGTAATAATATATAAATCTGTATAATAAAATATAACAAATACAAATGTTATGACAATGGCAATAATAATGTTGTGGAATAATTATGCAACAATCGTGTCAATTTGTATAATCGAATTTTTCATTTATCTTTTGTAGACACGCTACCACCTTTTATTAATTTAAAACGATACGGATAGATTCAATGTTATCGGAAAATAATTTTTTACTTATGTCACTTTCATAATTACGTGATCGATGTAATGATAAAAAGAACAAAGAAAATTGACTCAGGAGATGACGAAAGAATTTTTTTGAATCAAACGTTGAAATATTCCAAATAGAGAGAAACGAGTCATCTCTTATGACCTTCCTTTCCCTCTCGATCAGTTCTGAATTTCTAGGGCAGTACAGACGCGTCGTTTCGACGCCATCCTTCTGGCGTCATCGACGCGAGTACTCGGCGCCAAAGAAACGTCGACGAAACGACGTCTGGCGTCGTCCTTTCTGCTTTTTATTTACTTATTCCTTCCCACCGACTACTATTCTATTTCTCTTCTCCTTATTCGAATTCGCGTTTACAAACTTCTCGAACGTTCGTCACGGCCGTAGCACACCAGAAGGACGCAAGGAAGGTTCCATTTGCATGGATTTGAATCTCAAAGAACGTTGGTCAAGTTAATTTGCATTTGTAAACGTTACCTTCCTAACTACAACGAGTCCGATACATCTTTTCTAAGTACACATATACCTACGTATATGAAAAAAAAAAAAAATAAAACCTAAAGAAAAAAGAAAAAAGAAAATAAGAAAGATAGATTGTCGTAATCATCAAGTCCGCGAACAGATGATTCGACTAAATCCAACGTCATCCTCGTTGTGTCCCTGAGTGTCATTGAAATTTATTTTTCTCCCAATAGTTAAATCAATTTCTATGAAGATGTCCCATTGGGTTTTTAACAATATCGGCTTATATATAAAGCGAAGGATATTAATTTGAACAAAGGTATCAAAAGCATCGAATGTAAACATCAAGGATATTTAGCTACGTGTGCGTTACGTTAGCTCGTTTCTTGTTATCACGAGTAAGCAACGTCGACGTTTAGATGCGGCCGTTTAACCTTTAACGCGAAACGTTTACTAATTAGCGCCTTCGTTTTGGTCAACGCATTGACTATTGTCCTATTTCGATGGCGCAGATATCATATTAGCATTTACACTAGTATACCACATTGCTGAATCGTAACATCGCTGACAACATGAGCTGCACTGTATTTCCGAGATAATGGATTGAAAATGTTCATGCACATGCAAATGAATGTGTATTATATAATCGGACTACATGACGATGTGTTATACATTAATGATACTTGTTAATCATCTGTAAAAATAGTGTGATTAATTATAATATAATCATAAGTTTCATCGCCCAAGTAAATTCTTCGATATGGATGCTATACATTCGATTTGATTGTACGTTAGATTTGATCGTATGTTTGATTTAATAGGTACAGTAAGATCCACCATCTTCGTTGGAATTTTCGTCGACATTGTCAGAAGATCGTAATATATCTATGTAAATTTTGAATATATAATAGTTCGCGAAAGACTAGTTCGATCGAAGTATAGATGTAGAAATAGAATTATTCATAATTAAATTATGACGTAGCAAGATAGATATAGGTATCATTACGTTATGTTACGAATTTGTCTTGGCTAAATCTCGCGAGAGAGAATATCAATTGGGAAGATGCATATGCAAGACCACGACGTCGTAAACCTTGCTATTTTATAGTATTGCAGGTGAATCTCGATTATTCATATTAATCAGGAAATATCGGATAATAAATTCTACCATAATTTATAAACAAAAGTACGTACATGTAAAAAAAAAAAAAAACAAAAAGAAAAAAACAAAAAGTGTATCTTTCCGAAAAGTTTAAAACGATATATCGACGAAAGAGCTTATTAATCACCTTAAACGTTTGATGAAATATGATGATATAGATGATTAAATAAAAGAAATTTAATCCGTGAGATTCGGATTAATTCGAACGTACGATATGACAAATGAGGACGTTATTACCACGTATCACGTTCTACATTCGAACACATCCTGAATGCCATCTATCTAATTATCTCGTACCTGTATTACAGACTAATTAACGATATTATTCGGCAATCGAATGATTTCATATTACCGTCCTTCATATAATCGGTCAAACTGGAACATGAGAAATCAGAATTTATCTCCTTTTCAATTTTTATACCGCTCTTTTGTCGATACTAATCATACAACATGTTTATATTTTATTACGTAATTATTGTAAATTTTGTAATAACAAGTAAATGTTCTAATAAATTAAATTTTTCTATTAAGTTATTTTCGAACGACCACGTTGTACGTTTCACCATGTTGTAAAATTCTATTTAAGATTTACGCTGTATCAATCGATCGATAAATCTCATGGTTCACACTCTGCAGAACACGCAAATTCTTTTGTCAGGAACAGTCTTCCCTCTTGTCGGAGGCTAATCCAATCTTGCTTGACTATTAGAATCGATTTTTGCGTTTGTAGGCGATCCGTGAGATCTGGACGAAATGAACGTTAATCTTGATCATATTACATGGATATCCGAAAGCTGTGTTCGTTTCTCGTTAGATATCTATAGAAAATTATGTTTAGATGGGGAGCTTTCAAGATCACGTCTTGTTTCCTGAGAAGGACCAACGGGATCGGATGTTACGTGTAATATCGTTCGCAAACATTAACGTTAAATCGATTCCCTTCGATAGACTTTCACGAAAGCTCTTGCATATTCCTATCCTAAATGTTATTTAAGATTTTTCATTATAATAATAACGCACGTATATCTATAACCTTTCTAACTAATTAGAATGAATGATACCAATTAGATTAATAGGTATATCGGAAAATTGAGAGCAATGGAATAAATATAATATAATATTTCATAAAATACATTTAGGTATATTACAAGTATATGTGCATACACGAATACAGGAAATTCTTGTTTATAATATAGAACTGTTGGAAAATGTAAAATGTAATTAGTTTTCAT
This sequence comes from Dolichovespula sylvestris, assembly GCA_918808275.2. NCBI lineage: Eukaryota > Metazoa > Arthropoda > Insecta > Hymenoptera > Vespidae > Dolichovespula > Dolichovespula sylvestris. The sequence continues at coordinate 13,482,935 of OU964961.1, forward strand.
TGCAAAATATTCTCAAAATCATTATTATTTATTACATATAGCTCTGACCCTTTTCATTCTCGAATCAAAAGATGAAATCTTTTTAACTTTAGTATATGTTCAAGTATAAACGTGTAAAAAGTGAACATGATTCTCCATAACGTTGGAAACTTTTTTATTAAACGATCACTAACGTAAAATATCGCAGACATTAGTCGGAATAAGAACGCAAAAATGTTGCGATGGACCGACGAGAAGTTTTTTCTGTATCTATAAGCTTTACGACGTTCAGTAGCTCTCGTCGTGCAGAAGAAACGTAACCATAAAGAACGGACTAATTCCAACTCTCCAAGTTTTAATTTTTTTTTTTTTTTTTTATTTTTTTGAAGGAAGGCACACAAACGCCTAACACGTTGAGAATATTTTGTCGAAAGAAGTTTTTAATACCCATGGGATCGTTTCTCTTTTATTTTTCTTAATGATGAATTATTAATCGACACAACGAAATAGCGAAATATGAAATGATACATTGAACTAATGAAAGAAAATTAATAATGCTACATATAATCGGGATATTAGTCTTCTAGAACATATTTATATCATTTATTATGTTAGCGTGGACTATATTTTTAAGAAGCTAATTATGATGCGAAGTAGAGGAAAATAAAAAAAAAAAAAAAGAAAAGAAGAGAGTAAACAAGGTGAACGAATCAGATTAAAACAAATAATAACGATAGAATTTAATTAAGAAAATGCAGGTTAGTATTTACCTATTCTCGTCACGTGGTAGACATAAAAATGGGAAGAAGAGGTGGAAAATTGAAATAACATTGGCAGGATTGGTGTTTATATATATATATAAAAAAAAAAAGAAAAAAGTAAAAAGAAAAGAGAGAAAAAATAGGAAGAAAGAGGAAACAGAAAAAAAGAAAAAGAGAGAAAGAAGGAGAAAAGAAAGAAAAGGGAATATTCTGGAAATATTCAAAGGGTGAAGGTAGAAAAATTTATTTCGGATTGGTTCGGCTTTTCGAACGAGGATAGAGAGAGAGAGAGAGAGAGAGAGAGAGAGAGAGAGAGAGAGAGAGAGAGAGAGAGAGAGAGAGAGAGAGAGAGAGTTAAGGATCGAAGGAGAGATGGCCGGCAACGAATTAGAATATTTAAAGGGCCGAAGCATTAACTATCGAGTTCGAAAGTAATTTTGAGGCTTCCATTGCAATATGCAGGAGGGGGCAGTCCTACCTTTTGTAGGTAACACAGAAGGGACTTCGCTAGACATCCCATCGATCGTCCCCCGTCTAGGCACGAATAATCTCGTTCTACGACGTGCTTCTCAGCCAACTCGACACGCTTCTACCAAGGACAAAGGGATCCTGTGCGCGAAACGGAGATCGACATTTGCATTCCGCTCGACTTTCTAACGTTCTCGCGAGATTCGATGTTACTTGACGCTTTCCGTTTCATTCAAGCTCATTCCGTTCGAATAGAGAGGAGCATAGTTAGACGAGCGTGAGTAGAATTAACAAGTAAAAGTCAAATGTATACGATTGATCTGTCCGAAAATTAACACTAATGACTAATCATTATTTCTCGATATATTTATAGAAACGAATGGAATTATTGAATATGAATAAAAAAAAAAAAAAAAAAAAAAAAAAAAAAGAAAAGAAAGAAAAGAAACAACTAGTTCCGTTAATATGAGTAATAATATAATGAAAATGCGATGGAAACGTTACTTACATCACTAACAGCGTCATTCATTTCACAACGAATTAATATCCACGTATTTTATAAGAACCAACGGAAACAGAAGATTTAAGTCAAGGAGCGGAAAGAAAATCGGTCGACCGTGGTGAATGCTAGCTTGGTCGAAAATGATAAAGACCGTTCTCTCTTCTCCTTCGTTCCTGGTCCACCATAACGTGTATCATGCTAACATTCCACTTAAATTTGGCATTACTAACCGCCGCATTGCAGTATCGCTTTCCTTCTTCGGCTAGCTTCCGTGCACGCTTTTCGAGACCGGAAATAAATCACCGAGCGTACCGAACAAATAAACTCCTGCAATATCGAGCAATGCGTTCGAGGACACGAGAGAGAAGAAGCTATTACACGATGGGATAAATGGTTCCGAAAAGAAGAATGAGTTTTATCTACGGATCCGCTATGATTCAATTAGCACATTGTGTTTTTAATGGGGGAGGGTAGGATAAAAGAAAAGAAAAAAGTACAAACGAGAAGACGCCGGCTATCTTGTCATCCGAATTGTTATCCTTAGTTACAAATGTTCTGTTAAAAGAGAAAAACTAATTTTTCGAACAAAAAATTATATATTTATTAATTTAAAACGCTCCTGTTTACATCGGGTGATTATTCATCGAAATTTCGAACAAAACTTCTTACAAGTATAACGTTTACTTTCAAACTACCTTCCTAAATATCCTTAGGACTTTTATTATGAATTTTTCATATCACAGTTATACCGATTCTTTGATATCTTCTACTGTTGTTCTTTCAAACATCGCATGTTTCTACAACATTTACGATCGAACTGATCGAGAAATAATGCAACGTAAAACACGAGAAATGCGAGATACTAGGGAGGGAAAAAAGGATGAAATAAAATAAAATAAATCGTCAAATAATTGCACGATTATTTTCTCAAGGGCTATTTATCGGAAGAAAATCATTTGTTCGAGAAGTGTTCAGCGAAACTCGGTAATAGAATTTTCTATTTCAATTTTGAAAATAGCATTTTCTCGTTTCTTTCTATATCCACTTTGTGGGAAATAAGTAAGCGTAATAAGAGATAGTTGGGAAAATGGTGAGAAAATCGTCGAGAGAATTCGGAAACGCGTGATTTATCCTATCCTTCTTAAACCCCTACTCCTTAGCCTCTATGAGGCTTCAACTCTGTCATTCTTACATACATATCACGACTCGCACACGTTTGTTGACTGATTCGAGGATTATCGAAGTGGTTCACAACTTGGCGGATATTGAGTGAGCATCCATGATCGTTTGCATGCGAGAATCAAGGACAGTATGAGCTCGCAGATCTCATTTCAGACTTGCTAGAGAACAGACTCTACGGAGAAAACGGGAGTACGTTTCGGTCGAGAAGGCGGTTTGGCTTAACTCTCGAGAATCTGGATTCGAAACCACCTTCGAACTACTCACAAGACTTTGCTAGAACTAGATCTCTCTCTCTCTCTCTCTCTCTCTCTCTCTCTCTCTCTCTCTCTCTATCTATCTATCTATCTATCTATCTATCTATATCTCTACCTCTATCTCTATCTCTATGTCTATCTTTTACCCCCTTAGGGTATACAATTTCTCTTACTTTCTCTCTCTCTTTCTCTTTCTCTCTCTCTCTCTCTCTCTCTCCCCCTCTGTTCCCTTCCTGTTTTCTCGTTTTAACTTTCATTGGCTTTTCGTTCTTCGTCTTTACGTCCATTTTCTCTTTGACATCGTATTAACGTATCTCAAGTTTTCCACTTCAATTTGATAATTAACGTGCTTTTAATCAAGTCATAATGAAATTGCAAAAGTTTAGATAGTTCGTTTTATTTAGATATATGCTCAAAGATCAGAATCCTTCGTATTACTTTTGCATTTGTTATATGGAGAATTTCGTTCGTTCGTTCGTTCGTTTTTTTTTTTTTTTTAGATATCTTCGTTAATAATTCTATTCCTTGATTGTTATACAATATGTATTTGTATTTTAATAACAGGGAAAAATCAGATAAAAATAAACGTACGGGAAAAATCGTGTTTTACTCGGGAACGATATGGGTGGTAACAAATTGCAATGTTTGTTTCGCGTATAGTAAACGAAAAGATAAATCGTACAAATATGTTTGCTCTACGTAGGTCAAGTAGCGGGATAAACCCTTGATAAATTGTACTCGAGAGTATCCCGTTGAAACATCAACAAATATTATTGGCTAAGTCGATATAATCGTCAAATACAATTGATTCGTTGTACGCGTGCCGAAAAACAACACGTATTACGTTAAAATGTTGATGAAATGGTGCTATTCGGTTAGCCAAGAGAGTAAGATCGACGAATGGCTGATCGTTTTTAATTAATTCGCGTGTTCGATCTTATGAATTATTTTCGAATTAATTACCACGCACGATAGCTTCTGGTGACGTGTTTTATTTGCTTCATGATAAATTTATCAAATAGAGGCCGGGCAAGCGCTCTTGCTTATGTTTACGGAACACGAAAAATATCGAGTGGAAAAAACTCATAATTTATAAAAATGAATGAATTTATTAGCTATCAAATCGTCGTTATGTTATCGTGAATTTATAGTTCCAAATATTCACGACAGGGACGAAATCAAATTAGAGATGATGTACTTATGAATATCAATTAATTTAATACTTATCGTTTCATTTGACTCGAGTGGCATTTATGAAAATTCATAGTTCGCTTCTGACGTACATATATACCTACTTTTGAAATACTCGATATAATTAAAACGGCATCAAAACGTAGAATAATGCCGCACAAAAGCTGGAAACTTCATTATAAACATCTAAAACTTAATGAACATTCGATCCCTCCTAAATACAATGTACGAACATATTCAATTATATCTACTTGAAATTAATAATACGCTACTAATTTAAAATATATTATTATTCTGCGATAACTAATAACTCTAATTCATGATTTGCTTGTTTGTTTTGGTTTTGAGATTTTTGCGGAAATTAACGAAGAGTTAAAGTTAATGAAACGATAATATACTCGCTAAATGAGTTCCTCAATTGATTTTAATTGCAATTCTGGTAAGTACTTATCTATTCTTTTTTTTTTTACCCCTTCGTAGTAAAGTCGTAGAAGTAAAAGTAGCAGAGCTTGGTTTGTCCGTTGTCGGTTTTTGCCGGTGCTATCTCGCCTCGTAACTCAAAGAAACTCCACGGGAGCGGAATTATCTTTTTTCGCGCTGCTCCCTTCATCTTTCCCGGGTAACTTGCTGGAGACCCGCGAAAAGTGAGAAAAGACAAAACGTTTCGTCGGTTTTCTTGGCAGCGGCTTCGCTAACTTGGCGAAAATTGAATAGATAGCAGAAACGGACGGGAAGTGGTGCCAAGTTTTCCATGAAAGAAAGAGAGAGAGAGAGAGAGAGAGAGAGAGAGAGAGAGAGAGAGAGAGAGAGAGAGAAACGCTGTTCCCTCGTAGAAACGTTTCTATCTAGAAATCCGAAGAGAACGAATCCACCTTCTGCTGTATCTGTCTGGCAATATCCTAGAAGACAGGATTATTAGAATAGATAAGTTTTCGCCATGGTAATTTGATTCTTGAAAACGTTTTACGAACGAATAGTGTTAAAGTCACTATATAACACATTTGATATATGGTGTCCATCTCTTTTGACGTTCTAACAAATTATTTTTTCCACGTGTCCTTTTGTCGGAATAATTTTTTCCATATATCGAAAACTTTTCTATTTGTGACTATTATTCATCGGACATGAGAAAAATCTTGGTACGCACGTGTTACAAATTATATTATCACTTTCGCTTTAATCCGATTTACATTTTGATGTTCTCTTCGAACATGTAAAAGAACAGAATTTGAAAAATTTCCGATCCGTCGGTATGAACATGTTGATTCAATTTCCCGCGAGGGAGCGCCAATGCTCGGTGTCAGAAGTAAGGAATTTTTGCCTGTTATTCTCTGGATCCGCTTTTTCATAGTTTATCATACTAATATAATTTTCTAATTTACAATTATATACAAAGTCGAAAATGCTTTTGTTTTTTTGTTGTGATTATAAAATATCTATTATTAATTTATTAGAATTTCATGCATTTCGTTTTATAGTATAACTCATTTAAAATTAGATACTTTATTACAGGACGATATTAAGAAATAAAAGAAATAGAGTAAAAACTTATTAGTCGAAATCCCGTAGCTTGGTGGAATAATGAATGTTATTAATATATTAGAATCAGTACTGTAGTTAACAATCTTTATTAATTTTTATTACATATAATGTCTCTTGGTTTTGGAATAACATCAGAATTCTCAAACAGAAATGGATCAATTCTGGAGATAATCATATTGACCTGGATAATATTAAGGAAAGTAAACAATATATATAAATGATGCATAGATAAAATATGCATTTTGTGAATCCCAGTTAATTCAGTTTGAACTATTACATATTACCTGTATCTGTAAAGTATTTGAAAAAGATGCTGAAGAATTATGTTCAGCTGTGGTATAGAAATGATCGCATTATCTTGCAATCGCAATTTGAATTTCTTAAATATAGATTAAGTCGCTTATATAATAACAGTTAGCTGTTCTTTTCTTAAATATATTTATTATAACATATCTAATGTATCTATGAAAGAAAGCATTTTTGTTTAAAGATTTAATGAGATATTAATAGAAATTGTGTAATATATTTACAAAGAAGACAAGCTTTAAGAACAACCAGGATAAGCTTCTTCTCTAACTGTTCTTGTTAATAATTGTATCTTTCTTGCCATATCCTCATCATATATAGCTTTACACCTTTCAAAATTAACTCTTCTTCGCGTCCTTGTCGGTCTCTCAAAGTATCTAGTTAGCCTGTACTGTTGGAATATACCTTCGGCATTAAGAATGCGATTCAAAGTACGTGCTGCCTTTTCAACTTCATTGTTCTTGACAAATATCGTTCTGGCAAGAAATTGAGTATGCCTTCGCAAATTCATCTAAACATATATAATACATAATTTATATATGTGATTTTAAGGTTAGGTACGATCTTTCTTCATGTCTCGTGACGAAATAAATATAATGATTTATTATTTCAAGAAAGATCGAAGAATAAAAGAGAAATAATTTGATTGATATTAAAATTATTTGATTAATAAATCTTACTTTCTCCAATGGTCTGTATGATCGTATTATATACTTAACGACATAAAACGAAACGCTTCCGCGTATCGAAGATCTCTACGTGTCTCTACATGTACGACTAGAAACAAAAGCGCCATCTAGAACGTCACTTGTATCTACGCATGCGTCGAGGATCAATACGAGAATAATTAAATCATGAATTCACATGTTGCATTGCAAATAAATACGATTTCATAAAATTGGCAGACAATTCTTTATTTCTACGAATTATTAAAGATAATTGTTAATTATTTGTCTTTGATATGTAGTCACAACTGAATTGTAAATGGCCCAAAAATATCATATTTAGAAGCGTGATAATGAAAAAGTACATTATCAAACAATACAAGACCTGTTAAATCGATTAAATGAATATTTGAATAATACTCTTAATATAAAAATATTCAAATTGATGAATAAATGAAATAATTACTTGATGATCCTTCATATTGTATCGAAAACCCCATCGACATAAACAAAGCCACGTACTCAAAGACAATAAAAGTAGGACGATGGTTGACGGAGATATACAAATATAAACGTTAAACATTTGTTTTTGATATTTTTGTCAAAACTGTCGGTCTGCTTTCTTTTTTTTATCTCTGTCCATTCGATAGACTATGTGAGCTTTTCCACCATTTTACTCTTACCATAAAAAAAAATGTGATTTATTTATATAATGATTATAAATTTTGTTATGGACGATGAAAATAATAATAGAAATTTTGCAAAATCTTACCACGATTGAATCTTCATTAAATCGTGAAATATTCATAATTCTTGAGATTTAGTCATGATTACGCGAAAAAAAATTTACTATATTTTATTCTTCGTTTATGAATTTTTCACTTTCGTCTCATGATGTCTTCAAAATGATAAACGTACCAAAATGATTATAGAATGAATTTTGATCGTTTTATTAGTACGAAGAATTTTTACAACTAACCTCGTCATTTGCTAGAACAGACGAAATTCGTCACATTTTGACGTTTGCCTGCTTCTAACGGGTGTACGGGTGTGAAATAAGATATTAAAACATTTGGATAAAAATCGAGTGTTAGTTGAGGTTTATCGTAATACGTAGTAATGTTTATTAATCACTATCGATAATCTTGGCTTACAAAATATACGGATTAACGTAATTCTTAAGCGATAAAGTAATGACATGTTCGTTAAATCACTACAAATACCGATTCTTATTTGTAGCCAGGTATAAATGGCTCGAATAAACGTTTACATTGTAGGTAACATTTACAACGATTATTCGTATCACGTCGAATCATTATCATCGCGTTTGTCTTCGCGTTAATTTTATAATAATTAACGTTTCCATCTTACATTTGAGAACACAGCTTACAAACACAGTCTCCGTTCCATTAAATGCATTTATTAAATACACCGAAGTTCTTACAACGTGTATTACCCCCCTCCCTTTTTTTCTTTTAAGATATATATCTATTCAAGCTCCTCATTATCCTCTTTTCCTTTTCGTTTCCCCACAGAAATTATTTTTCTCCGTTCGAGCGATTACAAAAATTGACGAATAATTAAATAACTTAGCGATCGAATTCGTACATCTAACGACGACGGAACAGAAGATGAATTTTCCGATTGCGGAGATTTTGTTGTCTTGAAATCCGCGACAAGAAACCGTCTTTAACTTAACAACGCATTCGAGTCTAAGAATTCGACCTTAATCGTTTAAATTGTTACTGCTGATCTTTTTAAGCTTATCGATTTTTTCGATGAAATCTACTAATCAGTAATGCAATAGGTAAGCTATTCTCGTTTCCTTCTATTTTATCACCTGTGCCTTTTTATTTTCTTTTTTTCCGTGATAACAGAAGAAGAAGAAAAAAAACGATCGTTTTATCTCGTTTGGTTTTCCTTTCTATCGTTCCAACGAGCATCGATAATACTATCGATCTCGAACGATGTTTCTTTCTTTTTTTTCGTTTTTAAATTTGCATCCACTTTGTCATTCAAGTAGAGAAAAAAAATGAGAAAAAAAAAGAAACTTTAAAACGATCGCTAACATTCTTCTGACAAACTTCTCTCTCTCTCTCTCTCTCTCTCTCTCTCTCTCTCTCTCTCTCTTTTTTCCTGTCCTATCCTTTAACATTTCTTTCTCGTTACAAACTATTATAAAGTATATTTACATATTTCGGTATGTATCATGATGTTCTACAGAAAATCTTTCTTTTTTCTTTCTTTCTTTCTTATGAGCAACTTCTCGAACGTTGCTAATCTTTTGAAATATCAATCGAATTATACGATTGCCTCCATAGAGCACCATTATAAAAACCCTTAGAGCTACGAGTGTGCGTTGAATGACTTAATATTAATCACGGACTCTAGTGTACAACGAGAAGCCGTCGTGATTTACTTTGAAAATTGTTTCGATATTATATTATATAATATATATGTGTGTATGTACGTATGTACGTATGTATGTATGTACGTATTTATGTATGTATATATGTATGTACGTATGTATGTATGTATGTATTTATATATGTTTGTAGAGATATCGTTATACGTATTAAGTATAAATATCGTTGACAACTGTTCCAAATATTGTAAGAGATCGTAATTAATTTCGTAATTTAGACACGATTAGGTATATGATCTTCAATCGTTAAAGGACGATTCCATTTATGTTTTTGCGATATGATAAAGTTTGATAAAAAGACGGCTATGGTTTCTTCATTAATGAAAAAATTTCGTTATTAGATATATTTATATCATAATGGCTGAAGTTTTTTTCGTTAAAAGTATAATAATAGATAGGTATATATTAATCGACGATCGAAAAATTCTTTTTTGATAATTACGTCGATTTATAAAATTCAACGAATTCGAACGACGATGAATATGAGGAGAGTTGTAGGAATTTATGTACACGCTTGATATTGGCATTCGTATTCGTAGAATTTTACAAACGTCTCATATTTCCTTGTTTTTTTTTTTTTTCTTATTTTTCTCATTTTTTTTCTATCGAAATCATACTCGACTATGGATAAGTTCGGAAGAGTTCGATCAACGAACAAAATATATCGAATACGTGGATATATATACTTTATAGGTATATTTATAATAACGACAGGATAAAAATTCTTTTTCTAAAGTCCGTCTCTCGTCAGCGTATTTTATATGTATATATTTAATATTTTAAATTTCCTATAATCGTGCCAAGTTTATTTAGATATCAATTAAATGCAATTTCCTACTTGCTCGAATGTTCGAACACATTTTTACGAATGTTTATCGTGTTTTTCTTTCTTTCTTTTTTTTTTTTTTTTCTTTATCTATCTCGCGACACGACGATGGCTTCCTCGTTGCACGCTATCAAAATCCAACTTTTATTTCCTTTTTCTTTTTTTAAAGTCTATCATGCCCGAGATATTTTTGGAACAAAACTAAGCGGTATCGCTATTTAAATCACGAAAGATCCTCATCTTTCATCTATGTTGTTTTTTTTTTCTACTATCTTTCAACGATCCATCCACTTTCTGAAAAAAGCTTTTATTAATCGCGACGTTTATTCTCTTACTCTCTTTCTTCTCTCTCTCTCTCTCTCTCTCTCTCTCACTCTAGTGATGCTTCAAAGGACAATAATCGCAACAACAAGCGTGCACTCTTCTCTCGTATGCTAAATTACGAAAACAAAGTCCATCTCGACTTCAATTTTTTTTTCTTTTTCTTTTTTTTTTTCTTTTCTCTCTTTTTTTATTCCTATACTGATAAAGTTTCCTAAAATATTTCAGGCACGCTCCTTACAACTTTACATATTACATCACATTCGAAAATAATTGCTTCTTCTTTTTTGTTCATCCGTCCGCAACGTATCCACAAAAATTGTGCGAAACTTATACGAAAAGTTTCTTCCACCTCTTTTTTCTCCCCTTCCCTCCCTCTCTCTCTCTCTCCCTCTCTCTCCCTCTTTTTCTCTCTTTCTTTTTCGGAAGGAAGAAAACCACAGCAAAAGTGACCTCGATCGTGAGAAAAATGCAGGTAGCGTATTTGTGAATATATGCGCATTTATGTATGTATATGTATGTATGTACGTAATATATAGATATATTTTATAATCATTTTTCTCTGAAATTGTGAGCATTAATGGCAATGAAAAAATATTTCTCCGCGTTGGTGAATCAATGGATATGTTTCCTTTAAAATTCCTTTGCACGTCCATACATATATAGCATATAATAAATTATTACTTTCCTCTCTCTCTCTCTCTTTCTGTTTTTCTCTACAATCTGCATTTTATACCAAGAGCGAGGATTTTACCAAAAACTTTTGATTGAAATAATATAGAGAATAGTGCGACGAATTTATTAATAACTATCGCTTTTCTAATAAGATATATAATAATATACCGATAGCACTCGTCGCTTCTCCGTTTTATTCTCACTGAAATTCTGCATTCCCATTTTCCAATTATTCTTTAATTTCTTTATTCCTTTTTCCTTTTTTTTTCCTTGTCAACAATGAATACGCTCGTCTCTGCGAGAATCGCTCGAAGCAAAATGAAATATTAGAAAGGACGTTGTACGCGTTCCTATAATATGAAGAAGCGATCGCGAGTTAGAGTCGATTCTAATCTAGAATCTCTAAACGCTCGTTCTGTCCATAATAAAGATTAGGACTGTTTCGATCACATTTATCTTTCTTTTCCTCTTTCACTTTTTTATTAACATTTTCGTGACGTTCTTAGCGGTCTATGATAAGAATTAAAACTTAATGTCTAAGAGTTCTCTCTCTCTCTCTCTCTCTCTCTCTCTCTCTCTCTCTCTCTTTCTCTCTCTCTCACTCACTCACTTTATCTGTCTATACATTTAAACATCGATTTATGTTTCATATATGAAGCACATTAAACAATACGAATATCGTCTCGGTATGTTTCACTGTTGTGGGTTCGTTAATCTAGCGTGAATGAAATACAATCACTTTTAATTTTACCTTTCATCACACGCTGAAATATCCTATCGTCGTAAAATTTTCGACAACGTCAAAGTTCATCTTATCGATCAATATCTATGATACATATATATATATATATATATATATATATATATATGTCGAGTTATCTAATATTTTTCTAATAGGACGTCGAGATCGGGATCGTAGAGTCGGCGAGAAAAGTTTGCAAATTCAAAGATCTCAATTGAATATACATTAGTACTTCGCAAGTGTCATTTTCTGACGTGAAAAATTCTTATCTGCGATCCTTGAAAAAGCGAAGGCCCTAATTCTCTTTCTCTCTTTCTCTCCCTCTTTGTATCTCTCTCTCTCTCTCTCTCTTTTTCTTTCTCTAAAATATTACGTGACGTCTCTAGAAAAATTATCGCTGTGTGATAAAAGAAATGAATTAGCGCAAAGAATTAGCGCGATCTCTATTCAAATTTTTGCAAACTTTGAAAACTTGTGCGCTTCCAAAAGCATTAAATTCGACTTCGAACGATGCGTATAATAGGTATCGAAGATATCGACCAGATTAAGATTAACGGGTCGATTGTAGAGCCATAATTACGTTCGTTTATTCGGACGTAGATACATATGTATAAGGTGAACTATTTAAATAGGAATGTCGAAAAATCTTTCGTTTGTTTATGGCCGCACGTTAAAAATCCTTAATTGGGGAAAATAATGAGCAACGTAAGGAAATATTTTAATTATATTTCTGACGTCTGTAACTTTTCCCTAAGAGAAATATTTTTTCTCTTTTTTTATTCTTTTTTATTTTTTTTTTTTTTTATTTTTTTGTACACCCATAAATAAGAAAGAGACGTTCGATAGTTCCCATTAAAATGTTTCACCTTGCATATTATCGCATACCTATCTCTTTAGCTTAATTTCCCATTCGTCGCATTATTATTTATATCCCTGTATATTCCAAAACGGCTATACTTTCTTAACTCGAGCATACGAGCTAAGGAAGGATCACCGTTCATCGAGTTCGAATTCGAATTCGTCGCCATTTACAAGCTTATCTCCGAACTAATCTTTCGTTTAATATTTTTTCTTTTTCCTTTTCTTTTTTTTCTTTTTTTTCCATTATAGTTATTATTATTATTATTATTATTATTATTATTATTATTATTATTATTATTATTATTATTATTATTATTTTCCCTTTTAAAAAATCAGCTTAAAAGCTAGAAAAGATTGTATCGCCGAAGCTCCTTTTATCATTTTTATAATAATCTCGCAGGAACTTGATAAAGTAAGATTAATCTAAAGCGAATGCTTTCCTTTGCATCCCTAAACTATTTATCTATTATTTTCATTTATCTTCGCTAAGCACGATGAAGGCGAACTCGTGTCTTTCGAAAAATGCAAAATAATTTAACGATCTTTGCTACTAGGCACGTGACACATCGACGATAAAAACGATCATACATTTTCTCCCAGATTAAATATCTCTCTCCTTACGCGAAATAAAGAAGATCTTCGCGTTTAACTGAAATAATTTCTCATTGTGACATTATGGCGAAAGTAAGAGTTTACCAAACGATCGTTTAAGGGGTGAAAGTAAAGATCCGATCGTCGCGGCATATCACGAGATACACTATTTATACACCGTATATATTATATACCTTTTTATTTTATTTTATTTTAATTTTTTTTTTTTATTTTATTTTATTTTATACTTTTCTTCTTGTTCTTCTTCATCATCATCTTTAATAAGGGCAGTTGCTCAGACTTATATCTTGACGGGATTGTAATATGGATTATTCTGAGTTCGAACGCGATTCCATTAAACCCTTCGTGTAACGACGTTATTTTTTGCAACAAGATCGATCGATTTCTTTTTCTTTCTTTTTTTTTTTTTTCTTGTATGTATATTATTTCGATACACAAAGGGTTCCTACAAATTGACTTTGGCGTGGGCGAAACTGAATGGAATAACAAAGTTTTCCCTTTCTCTTCTTTTCCATTTCTCTCTCTCCTTTTCCACGATAAATTTACATACTTTCTTTTTTAAGAGAGGTACGACAAAATTCAACGTTATCTCGAAGAATACAGAACGATAAACATGTTAACAATAATAATAACAACAAGTAGTAATAATAATAAGAATAAGAAAATGAAATCTTTTTCGCGTTATCGTTAAATCGAATTTATTTCCGTTGACGGTGGAAATAATATATATATATATATATATATATATATATATATATATATATATCGACGTACGTCGAGAGCAGGCGCGTGGGCGCGTAGGCGCGCGCATACTTCTAACGATTTTAAAACAAAAAATACGTTTCTCAGTTGTCGATCGGAAAAATGTAACATACGCGAATCCTATTTGAAAAATTACGATACGAGAAATATGTATGAACTTACGTCGCTACATCTCGGTTAACTTTATGATTATGTTGTTATTCGTGTCTTCTCTCGCGTATAATGTATATATTATTTATATGTATATATGTATGTATATGCATGTCATATCTCATCTCGTTCAATGTTTAGTTCACTTATTTAAGAATTCTTACAAGATGTTCGATTAAATGCATAGCGAATACCTTCGTTATTTTTTCTTTTCTTTTTCTTTTTGATACTTTTTTTTTCTTGGAACACAAAGAGTGGACCGCAACTTGAACAACGTACGACGAAGGGAAGGCAATCCTTGATTGGTCGATCATTGACTACCCTTGTCGAATTGGCGCGTTACTTTTTTCCCATTTTTCTTTTCGTCGAAAAAGAATTTTCATTTGAGAATATTCGCGTTCAACGATGACGATATTAAAACGACTTTATTTGTTTATATTTTTTAATATATATATATATATATATATATATATATATATATATATATATTATATATAGGAGGGAAGAAAAAGAACCGCTCTTTAATCTCAATTTATCTTAGATCATCGATGCATCGTTTCTCTGTCCGAGCCATTCTACGTCAATCGATTCGATTTTCAATCGATTTCGAAAGTTAACTTGCCAACTTTAGTGGACTCTATGTTTTGATTGGATCTAATTTTATCTTCATAGATCATTCTGAATTGATGAGTATTCTGAAATAACAGCTGACTGCATTTATGATTTAACGATGAAATGTTTATGACTTCAAATGCAACGAAACGATTTATTTATGCAGTTTATAAATTATTCCCGTTATTTCATAAACTAAATTATTGATAGGTATTAGGCTTAGGCCCCTGTGTGCTTATTATTATTATTATTATTATTATTATTATTATTATTATTATTATTATTATTATTTTTATAATTATTATTATTATTATTATTATTATTATAGACTTATTCAATTCTGTTCAGCTTATAATTAACAGATTTACATTATTTTAACTTTTTCACTAAAATTATTGTAAAATTGTAATTGTCTGTCGATTTAATTGAGCTGCGTAAAAATAATATTACCTAATTTCGAAGTCTCATCAATTTAGAACTAATTCGGATAAAATTTCGAAAACATTCGTAGAAGAGAAATGTTTTGTTTATATTCATTAGCGTGAAAAATATAATGCTAGGAATTGAATAACAATTTCATCAAAATTGCACCGTTTGACGTAGAATGATTCGGTTTATATACCAATGGGAATACGAACATGCCGATAATAGATCGATATATCAGAAACGTACGTTTTTCCACGTTGGACCCGAAACCATAATAATAATCAAGTAAGACGCCAATTGGTCGTAAACGAAGATAGTATTACACGTTACATACGTAATACTAACAGAGAAAATTGAGTAATAAATCATTAGACGATCGAATATATGATAGTAACGTTAATAGTTAAATGAATTATCTTTTTGTGTGCTTCGTCGTCGTCGTCGTAATTTTTTTTTCTCTTTTTAATCCTATCGTTCCCTTTCAATTTAGCAAAAAAAAAAAAAACGATGAAATGGAGAACGAACGATTTCCAAGTTAGCTTTGATAAGCCTTCAAGCTTTCTTTCAAACGAGACTGTGCTCGCGTGAGTCGAAACGATGAGTGTAAAGAATGGAGGAGCTCGTTCCTGGTGATGTCGATGAGGATGCTGTGTTCGAGCACGTTGGCGACGAAGGCATTGCCTTCTTCGAGGCTGACAATACCTAGGTATTTCGAGCTTGTTTCGAACTCGTTTTGTTGTTCTCCAAGCTTGATGCCGGCCTTCCTACGAGGTCCTCCAATTCGTCCGGTGTCAGAACAGTGAAATCTCTGAGATAATGATTCAACAAACAAAAAAAAAACGGCAAAAAATTAACAATAATCTAACAATAACAAATCACAATTTGCGACATGTGAAAATTCTCTTACACGTTATCTTAATTATTTTTAATGACATTATATACGTATTTTGTGTATTGTTAACAATTAATATAAATTTGCTTAGTAATTTGATTTTTATCGAATAACCTTTTTCATAGGCTCACCTGTTTTGAGAAAGAAGTTTGTCTATGCTGGTGATACTTCGCTGATGTGTACCGTCCTTCTGAGCTGCCTTTTGTCTTCTGATGCAGAGAGCTCGAAGAGGCGCCAATAAAACACCAACTACGAGAAGGCCGCATCCAGCCGCTATCAACACAGCTGAATTTTGTGCGGCTTCGGCTCCCGGTGCAAGCTGAACTAAGCCGACGACGAGCACGACGGCTCCAAAAAGTAAAGATCCCACGACAACGTGGAGAGAATTTACCTGTGAATATTTCCAATGAATTTTCTTTAAGATGTAGAATATTCGTGACATATGTTTATATATGTATATAATGATGCCGATGATGTAGCGATGGTATAACAATAATGATATTGTATTATGAGCTGTGAGTTTTTCAATCTGATTATTGCATTAAAAAATTAAATGAAAGAAAAAATATTATAAATTTTATTTCTGCGAAAGAGAAAATCTTATAAATACACGAAGTAATTACATTGCGAGAACTCTTACTTGACCCTATATAAGCACGGATCAACATATTCCCTGTTATTGATCTACCCTTTAAACTTTGCAACGAACCAGCACATAATTGGTACTTTCTTCCGGACGTGAGAATATGTATAATTCGTAAAACAACATTGTTTTAATTAACTAATTAAAAATACACACACACGCGCGCGCACGCACATATATATATATATATATATATATATATATATATATATATATATGCCTATTAAACCTTTTTTATTTCATTTGAAAAATCTAGCGACTTCAATCTTAATTTCTGCTTATAATTTGAAGATATCCCTTATCAGGAAAAAGACAAAAGTAACTCCAATAAATCTCTCTAGGGATCAATTTCGTTCCACGAACTCAAGAGATCGTTTTATAGTTATCTCGATACGAACAGCACTTTGTCGCGTTCCTCGCTCGGCTGCTCCTCCAGCATCAAATTTCTCCTTCGACTTTTCGTTATCGAGTACCAAGGTCAAGGCCATTGGATTTTATCCAAAATATAGATCGCCAATGTGAACGAGCTCAACTCGTTGAACATCGCGTGCGAAAGCTAGTTTAAATTTACACTTCATCGGTATTACCCTACGAAATTAAGCCATTTATAACGGGAGATTAATTTTATTTGTTTTAATTATAAGAGTCCTGTGCATCGCCGGAGATAATAAGGATAATTTAATCGAATTACATATCGAGAATAATAATGAGCTATTGTAAAAAATACGGGGGAACATTAGTCGACTGAAAAATTTCTTTTCAAACGTCGATAAATAACTTCCGCCGTATCAAATGAAAAAGATTTTATTAAAATCCCCCTATATTCCGTAAGTTTAAATTACACGAGAATTTCTACATCCCTTCCTTCCTCAACGCCTACGAGGATCGAATGACGTCACGAAAATCTTGCGTCCCTTCGTATACCCCATAGTCAATAACATAAAATTACTATAACGTAGTAATCGAATATCGATCGACTCATGGTGGTGCTATATTTAAACTTACAAAAAAAAAATAATATTCTACAAGATTTAATCCCTCCGAACGTGTTGCAAATACTTGAGAATTTATTTTTAGAAGAAGTAAACATATACATACATAGATACATACATACATATATATATATATATATATATATATATATATATATATTTATTTATTTATTTTAGAGAATAATTATTCAATTAATTTCTCATCGAAAAAATAAAAGAGAAAAATAATTGATCAAAATCACTCGAATCATTAAAATTGTTCGATCTAATAAAAATTCTTTTATATTTTTGAGATGTATTATTTTATCTTCCTTCGACAAACTTTTCCATCAAACAAATAACAAAGAATGTATAATCATATTGGAAAATCCTAAATTCGAAATAAATTAAAATCTATAATGAAAAACACAAAAAAAACAGGAAAATGAAGAAGAGAAGGAGTAAAATGCGAATTAATGTGTTTATCGGTTTAATATAGACAGCTTCAGAAACCTTGACTATAATATTATCCTAAAGAATTTTATTTTTGAGTATAAAGAGCGCTCTGTTGTTTCTGAGCTTGACACCCACGATCTTGAATGCCCTTCCGTTATTTTTAATCTTTACAATCATGGGTCTATTACTTTCGTTATTAGAGAAAGAGAGAGAGAGAGAGAGAGAGAGAGAGAGAGAGAGAGAAAGAGAAAGGAATAAACAAGAAGATAAAGAGAGAGAGCTTTGATATAATTATTGTTAATGTCGAGGAGATTTTAGTTGAGATCTGGCTTTTCGGAAAGTCATTTCGTTTTTTCAGTAATTTTTTTTATTGTATTTTTTTACAGCCAACTTCACACTGAAGCTGCATAATAATTATATATTTAGACAGCTGATATAGCAAGGCTTGCTTGTGAAAAAGTTCGATTGATTCTACGCAGTAGTTTTTGGTTGGTACCCTTTCAAATATGAAAAGTGAAAAGCAGCATTTTCGGCATATTTTATTTTTTTACTATCGAAAAGGTAAAAATGCTGTTCGAGCAAGAAAAAAATTATCCGATGTGTATGGAGAAGATGTATTGACAGAACGCCAGTGCCAAAACTGGTTGGCAAAATTTCGATCTGGCAATTTTGATGTTGAAAATGCACCACGTTCTGGAAGGTCAATTGATGCTGATGAAGACACAATAAAGGCATTAATTGATGCAAACCGGCGAATAACAACTCGTGAGATCGCTGAGAGATTAAATCTATCGAATTCGACCGTCCATGATCATTTGAAACGCCTACGTTTAATCTCCAAACTCGACAGCTTTCGTGTTTTTTCGAAATAACTTTCTGAACAACCTAATATTTTGATTAAATTTCCACAGACTATTTTCAATTTATACAATTATTTATAGAATTCAATGTATTATTCTTTAATAATAAAATCAATTTTTCATTATAATTATTCAACTTGGTCAGATATAATTGGATATATTTGTCCCGACCGTTATGATAGTTTATACCGTTATAATAGTTTGTGAATTTCAAATGTGTGTAGGTGTAAAATTAATTGGTATATTCTCGTACAACCTCCTTTGATAAAGATTATATTGGTATTTCGAATAACAAGAAGGAATTCTCCTTCTACTTACCTTTCCACAAAAATAATATTCAGGCGGTTCTTTGTCGGTCAATGTTAAGACTGTCTCGCTTTCTGCCAATGGACTCCCCGGTTGGCTGTTTCCTATTCTTGTTCCCTTCTCTTGATAATAAGTTTTGTGGAAGACCTTTACAGATGGAACTGGTAATGCCGTAATCATCCTGCAAACACGATTACTATTATTGGAATACGTTTAGAAATCTTTACTTTTTGCTCCTCAAGGAAGAGTAATTTATCCAGAATAAACGCCGATAGAATCAATATGAATGACAGCTATTGAATTATATCTTACAATTGTTTCATTCCTCATTCTCCCCCTTCGTGTGGCTTTTACTTTATCGAAATAATTTAGTTTAAACAAATCTTCTCGTTTATAAAAAGAAAAGAAAAAAGGAATATTTTCTTTTAATTTACGAATCTCTTTTGTTTTAAAGAAATCTTTAAACTTTTCTTTTCCCTTTAGATAATATCTAATTGTACTATGATCCACATAATGATATATATATATATATATATATATATATATATATATCTGTCTGTGTGTGTGTGCGTGTATGTGTAATAAATAAATAATGATTAGCCATAGGTTGTTCGTAGATTGATTAACGAAAATTTGAAATACAGATTATAATGGAATATATCATGTTCGCATTTCGATTTAAAATATGTAGCTCGAAATAATAGAACCTAGAACCAAGGTGTAAATCATCCAGGATTATCGAAGAGCTGCACGCTCGACGTGGAAAGTGGAACAGCTTTAACGGATGCACGAGCAAGTAGGGGGCTTTACTAAGGAGGGTAGAATCTTTAGTTTCACTCTGATGACTTCGTTTCGCGGGTTATATTCCAAAATGTTACGTGTTCTGTTTCGATCAATGCCATTATATGTATACGAAGTCGATTATAATGTTATATAACAGACCCATCGTAAGAATTCTTTCGGTTCATCAGAGAAAATGTCATCGGCGGACTTCCTTGCGTGAAACGATTTTATAAGGGTAAAAAGAATACATCTTTCCGATCGAACTATTTTATATCGCTGCACGTGACATTGTCGAAAGGTCAAAGAAACAGTCTTCGATACACGTACAGATATGTACAGGCAAACGTTACATCTCGATATTCCCTTCTGAATTTTCTCAAACCTCGACAACGTTCTACATTTTAAATTTTTATGAAGACGTGGGCTAAACGCCCACTGACGTCTTCTCGACTTTATCATTCCTTTTTACATTTTTGTCCCCTTCCATTATACCTTACGTATTATTCCCTCTATATTTTCTATTTTATGGTATTCGTTAGTAAATCATTGTTATTACATCGAAGCGAAAAGTGAAAGACTTTGAGAGACATAAACTTGTTAAGAAATTTTTATTTCAAATTTAAAAAAAAAAAGAAAAAAAAAAGAATGTATATAAACAAATAAAAAATAAGAATTTCAATGAATCTGAAAAATATCGTGGAATCAAGTCCAACAATATACAATTTAGTTGTACGATACAATCTCAACGTTATTCTCGTATAACAAGTGAATCTAATGAAGCTAAAAAAAAAAAGAAGTAAGTAAATGGAGCTATCGAGGAATATCTCCTTGCAGCTTCCCGAGTCAATAGCTACGAATTTTCCTAGCGATGATTACTTTTTCCGATAATAAATCGAGGTCCTGGCATCTAAGAAAGGAAAATAGGTGTTGTACGCATCGAGTTATCGACCTTCTCTCTTCGAAAGAGGCAACGGGTCGAGGATTTCGATGAATACACGATGAAAGCATCGTAGGAATTGTTTATCGATCGGAATAGATTTTTCTAGTCGTGTCCTTGAATTAATTTCGCCATCCCAGTCTCTCTCTCTCTCTCTCTCTCTCTCTCTCTCTCTCTCTCTCTCTCTTTTTTCTCCCTCTTGCAACTTTTTCTTTTCTTTTCTTTCTTTCTTTCTCCCTTATATACGTATATATTCTTTTATGGAGGAAACAAAGGGAGAGCTTGTTGTTGTCAGTGCTGCTGGGTGCCGGTTGACAAAGCATCATCATACACGAGGCACGTGGATCGGTCTATTATGTTGAAAGTGCAGGCAGCAGGTGTGAGTGTTACTCGTTTAGTATGTGTCGTTACTTGTCAAGTTAGAGTAGGTTATTGCCAGTGTGATGTGGGTGGTGATGGTGTTGGTAGCACTGATGTTGCTACTGCTGCTGCTGCTGCTGCTGCTGTTGCTGCTGCTGGCACTGCTAGTGGGGGTGGTGGTGGTGGTGGTGGTGGTGGTGGTGGTGGCTGTGGTGGTGATGGCCTAGATATATTCTCGGGGCCAGCGGACGTTGCACCTCGGTTATCGAACAGCCAGGGCACACAAGGGGTGCAGCTGCACTGTCAGAAAACTATCGCTGCGCTCTCGTCCTTCCACCACTCGCCTCATTCTCATCGATCGTTCTCTTTCCAGTCTCTTAACGAGACCACCTTACTCCCATCCCCCCTCTCTCTCTCTCTCTTTCTCTCTTTCTCTCTTTCTCTTACTGTTCTTCACTTTTTCTTTCTTTCTCCTTCTTCTCGAAACTCGACCTTCTCCGAACGATACTCCTTGTATTTTTGATTAATCGACAAACCTAGATCGAATAATATAATCGTTGAACTATTACTATATGATTAAATATACTATCTCGAATTTGGAATAAATACGGATCTAGTGTATTCGATGATCTCGCTTTTATAGCGTTGGCGTATGTCGGATTTACTCAACGTTACATCAACCCTTGCACCTTTGGAACGAGATAAATGACATATTCGGCACAAACATTAATCACATATCTTTTATTTTTTTTACTTTATTTTTACGAATCCACCCGTCGTGGAACGTCGATTAATCGAAGGACTTCTTAAGTACGCAAAGTTGTTACGTAGTACGAAGTGTCGATCCTGTGTAACAATAATAGCATCGAGTACGAGACTCGCGTTGTGTTCTGAAGGCTTTTCGATGATAGACAGTTCGTCATTATTTTTCCGTTCTCTTTATAAATTTTTCTTTTGTTTTTCTTTTTAACAGGTATATCGTTACTTCTTAATAATCTTCCAAATTGTTATTTATCATATTAAAAATACGTACGAAGGACGAAATGAGAAGAAAGATAAAGGAATTATTTATTGTAATGACGAATAAACGCTATATTTCCGATTAACATGCAAATTCTTTACGTATATGTAGATACATATGTCTGCGTGTATGTACTCGTCACGAGAGATCTAGTTGCTGCCATTGTAAGATTCAAGAGCACGATTATAACGCGGACGCGTTAGCCTTGAGTTCAACCCTTTTAATATCTCGAACATACGTATCGATTCTTCGAAATTATAGTTGTGTGTAAAAAAAAAAAAAAAAATAATATTTTTCAATAATATTTGTTGTTAGGATTTATTACACGTCGAATATTATTTTTCTTTCATTTCTCAAATCGATTGACTTTAATCTAATTAATTATGTTTTTATAACGTTGACCATAATAATTAAGAAAAATATTGCGTGTTTTATAGAGCGACGGGAGAAAAAAAAAAGAAAAAGAATAAAAATACAAACGACATCTACGTCATTGGAAATCGTCAAGTGCAATTTCGTTTAAACGATCTAATGAACTTCACTAGAGTTCCGTTCCGTTAGATTTACATTTGTGGGGGCGTCAATGATAAACCTCATGTCCCTCATGTATTCCATTACATACTCTGATGAAAAATTGTATGTGACAAGACGTACATGCAAGTACAGTATTTATTTAAGAATGACGCACGTAGAAGTATATAAATGTGTGTGTGTGGTACGCGTGTATATATATATATATACATATACATATAAATGTATATATATTATATACACGAATTGCATTCATTTATATAATAATTCGTCAAAAAATATTATCGATTAATTCTTATGATTCTTGTCCCATGGTAACACGAAATATTTTTCTCCCTTTCTCTCTCTCTCTCTCTCTCTCTCTCTCTCTCTCTCTCTTTATCGTTTAAATAATTCAAATGATAAAATTGTTAGATCGTTAAGTCGAACGATGATAAATTCTCGTAGATATAAAAAGAAAGAGAAGATATTTTTGGTAATGTTTAGAAGGGGAACCCTTAAAATTATCTACCGTCTGGAATCTAAAGATACTTAATTCGGTCGTTATATTAAAAAGCACGTATTTATTCGACACGAAATATTTCAAGTCTTTTTCAAACAATGTAAGAGTCCTTCTAAAAACTCACTCTTTCCCTTCTCTCATCATCTCTATCTCTCTCCCCTCTCTCTTTCTCTCTCTATCTCTTTTACACTACTAGCAAATTCCTTCAAACGTACTATGTCCTTCGTTCTATAGATTTTCAACGTTACTGATTTTCGATTCACACTAAAACGAGCTTCGTAAGGAGTCGGTTACGTGTACGTCATGTCGACGACAACGACAACGACAACGACGACGACGACGACGACGACGAAGAGGTAACCTTTATTGCACGGAAAGACGTAAAGTGGGACAGTGGCCTGGTTCCCGGTGTCATGGCTGCAGCTGCATGTGCACCACCAAACGCAGAGAGAAAGAGAGAGAGAGAGAGAGAGAGAGAGAGAGAGAGTAGTAGTAGAGGCCAGCTATAGACACACCACAAGGTGCAACCAGTTCGCTGCTCCCTAAGCTTTGGATCTCCGCCAAGAGAGCTTTGAGAGTCCGAGAAAGTGCGGAGAAAGAAGAGACTGGATTAGAGCTTGTACTTCGTATTAAAAGCGTGACCCTCTTTTCGTATTAGGTAGGTAGACAGGTACATATGTATATACATGAAAAAGTGTAACATTTGCCGTTAATTAATCCCCCCATCCATTCCCTCTTTTTTCATTATTTTTCTTTTCCTTTTTCCTTCTTTTTTTCACGAGCTCACGAAGAATTAGCAAAAGGAAGTAGCATTCGGTAGCAGTCTGACGCGACTTATACATCAGAAGAATTTAAAGCCTTTTGTCTGGACTCTGCCTTTCGGCGACTCGTTATACTCGGATTGAATGACGCGAGAATGAATTCAAAGAAACAAAGAAAGAGAAAGAGAGAGAGAGAAAGAAAGAGAATGATTGCAAAGCAGAATAAGGAGTAACGCGAAACAGTCGTAAAGTACCTCAACCTACCTAACAGAAAGCTTAATTTCACGTAGCTGTTAGAATAATTTAACGTTGACCTATCTCTTCCCAAGAAATCGATTTAAAAACGTGAGATAAGAGATTTTAGGTGCGATTAGAAATGCGTAATACAGTAGGAATTTACTATCTGCGTGCGAGTTAACGACCCGAGAGTTAACGTTCCTTACGAAATTCGTCTCTTACAAAATTTCTTAGTACCTTGCGCCCAATTAAAGTCCCTATCGAAGGTGCAGTTTCAACGATAAAAGTAAATGGCCCGAGGTATTATTTATGCAAATACGTGACTTCGCATGGCGCATGCAAGTCAGGTTTTATCGAAGGCGGCACGACATCAAGGTGGTTCACCTTTTCGCCGGGAGGATGCCTGGTTGCATCCTTGGCTCTTTCGTGCTGAGCATGGAAATAATAAATCAGCGTGAACCTCGTGGAATCCATTTCAAAGTAACGTAATTTTCTATTCCTTTGCAAAACTATTCTTCATGTTATCCTATTTTTTTTCTTTTTTTTTTTTTTTGATTTAAACAGAATACGAGCAAATGTAAAAGATTTAACTTCTTTTCTTTCTTGGAAGGGCTTCTCTTTTCTTTTTATCGTCATTTCTCCCCTCTCCCTTAACGAATCCATCGAGAAGACCTATTTATCGACCAATCCGGAATACCAGAGCACTTGGAAAGGGAGCAACGACGATTTATGGAAACGTCTTCGCTCCAGAGCCTCCCCTACGTACGTTGACTCACAGTCGACGTTCCTACTAAATGCGATTGCGACTTTGACTTGGCTGTCTTCCAGAGACGTCCAGCTATATCGGAAGAGATGGATTTGGTAATCGGGGTCGCTGCACCCCTACGTATTCGTTCTATATACTTTATATTATATTATCCGTATATATCTATCTATCTATCTATATATATATACATATTATCCGTATGTAATAACTAAGATTCTTATCAAACAAAATTTATCTCCGAACACTTTCTAACTTCTGATCGTAGGATAGGGAATTTTCATCTCATCCGATATAGAAGATATACTGCAAATAAAATGCATCAGGATTATTATTAAATCTAAAATAGTTTATTGCCATAATAATTCGATAATCGAAATATCAAGATAAAGTCAAAGAATGTTATTATTTTACAACTGGTCTTTGGGGATTCGCAATGCACGTGATGAAAACTGGAGTTCCTAGACCGGTTCATTAAAACTTTTAGATAAATGGGTCACTGTAGGTCATCCAACAATATCTCGCGAACCCGCGACGAGTAAGCGATCAACAACTGGGTCACTCGATCGTTGAGTAAAGATCGGGAAGCGATTGGAGATAAACAATCGATTGGATTAACGTTCTGAATTTGAAAAAAAAAAAACTATCGTCTCCTTGAGTCTTTAATAACAACTCACGTAATAACGGGAACATGAATTACGAGAAACGAAGAAATTCAAAAAATATAGGATAGCCTTCTTCGAATTATTCTAACGAGACTCGCATGTCTACGTGCAAAAGTACATAAGGCTAATGCACGCGAACGATCATCGCCACTGACTGTTTCAATTTCCAACGAGTACCATGAGTCAAAAGAAAATATTAACCATAAGTATGTTTATCTCTATTATATCTTTTTCATTTTTACAGGCAACTTTAAAGACCTTATTTACATTTCATTCTGACAGCTGACAAGCCAAGAAAAGTATCGGACGAATACGAGAGAGAATTTCAAGATGGTACGATACGAATTTACGACGATCTTATTTTCCTTAATTAAAAACTATTATCACTTATTTGTCATTCAAGATGTTACTTACTTTGATGTGCAAGAGTTTTTATTTCTACGTCGTGATTCCTTCTGAAATTCGCGCGCTTCACCAAGGATAGATGGTCTAAAAGTTCGATGGTACTCGCATCGGACACTCCTTAATCTTCTCTATGAATTTCCTTTATTATTTCTTTCTTCTTAATTACTCTCCTCTCTCTCTCTCTCTCTCTCTCTCTCTCTTTCTCTTTCTCTCTCTCTCTCTCTCTCTCTCTCTCTTTGTTAAAAGACAAATAAGTAAGAGAAAGATATCACGGAAAATGTCGGTTTAGCGCGCGACCGTTTTAACAGAGTGATGGTCCCGCGAATACTGAGCTCTCGAGGTTCGCGTCCCGGTCGATAAACCACCCTTCTGCCACCCATTTGCCTCGTGCCGAAGGTACCTTCACACCGAACCTCACCTGACGCTCCTCCTACTCCCCTGAATTCCCACTCCCACATCGTTCACTCCCTCCTTTACCTTCTTTCCTTCCTTCCTTCTTTACTTACTTCATCCACCACTATTTCATCTACCACCTCTCTTCGAGTTAACGCACACAAACACGCATGCACACACCTTTAACCCTTCACCCTTAGCACCAGAGTCCTTAGGATTCGTTTTCCATCGGTTATCTAGCATTCCAATTTGTTTCGTAAAATAATTTGTACACAGACAATACATTCACGTGTACACAATATTACGTTTGATTCCATCATTGTAAACATTCGTCGCATTCCTATCGTTGTGGGGGGGGGGACTCGTGCACTCACACGTGTAAGAATTATATACTATATTTCCGGTATAAACCGTTACTTGAATTTACCGACCAACGTTCCATTGATCATCGTATAAAAGATCAAATGATCTATTACGTCATCAAAGAAACACGTTACAAATTAATTAGGAAGAGTTACTAGAATTATTTGGAGTCTTTATTTCTTTCCTTCTCTCTTCCGCTCTCTCTCTCTCTCTCTCTCTCTCTCTCTCTCTCTCCATCTCTTTTCTCTTTTTCTCTCTTATAAAAAAGATGCAAAGAGAAGGGCCAAGTGACTAAGGGACAAAGCGAACGAAGCAAAGGAGAACAATTTGGGTTCGTGCTCGACCTCGATCAACCAAGTGGACCGTCCGTCCGTGTTACAACGTAAAACGCCATCCATCCCGAGAAAAATGAAGAAAATCAAGGGACAACCTCGGGTCATCCGCGACTGCTGACCTTCGACCTCGATGACCAATTAATTATATCGGCTGACTACTACGTGTAAAAGTATTGCGGAATAATGACTAACTTCATAAGAATAGTTGATGAAAGCACAAACGAGGAGCCACGTTCACGAGTGTTCATGGTTGTTAAATAATTTAAACAGTTTAGTTGAAAATATTTTACATGAACTATTTTAACCTCAAACATTCCCGTACAAATATAAATCAATTTTTAAATCAATATCGTCGAAAATTTTTTCGACACAATCGATAGGATAGACTGAATAATTTTATTTACAAAATTTACTAAATCAAAAATTACAAAATTTGCTAAATATAAAATTTATACGACCTTGATAAAAGAATAAAATGATATTTTTTTTTTCAGAATGATTCAGAAAGATAAATTAAATTTGTACTTACGAATAACATATGGCATGGTTCGGCAGAAAAAAAAACAATTTATATTTTTAATACGACAGAAAAATCCTAAAGGAAATGCGTTGAAGTAATGAAGTAATAAAAAGCATATTCTTCAGCACTCTGTTTTACCATCACGTAATTTGAACCACAATGACGTAGTTGTATTCTCGACTGTAGGTTAGTCATCCAATTCTTTTTACCAGAGTGAACTTCGTTTCATCGAAAATGGATGGCGTATACGGCATCCATAAAAGATTTACTGATGCTCTACAATATCTTCTTTCATGTATATATATATATACATGAAAGAAGATATATATATATATATATATATACATATATACAAGTATATATCTATACGTACATACATATCTATGTACTTCAAAATAGAAACGGAAGTTGTTCAGTACGAGCTATCGAAAGATTAGCCTCCGATTGAATGACGTAAGCGCAACATTGTGTGGGCGAGTTATGAATGAAAAAGATTTGAAGATAGAATTATCGCGATGATTTCCGATTCGATAAACAAATCCGTACGAAAATATAATACTCCATTAAACGAATTGAATTTTTCAAAATATCCAAAACATTTTTATCTACTTAAATATATGCGCATATATTTTAATCTAATTTAATATCTAATAGATCAATAAATGACCTTTCTGTTAGTGAAAACGTTTTATTAAACTTTGAAAGTTACAATAGCGGTAGAGTTTTTCTTGGTTTATTATTTTTTTTCTTTTCCTTTTTTTTTTTACTTGCTGTTTGCTATAGAATCACATATAAGATTACAACATCAGCGTTTCTTTAAGGAGGGGCTATTCACGTGTAACTGACATGGTACATCTTTCTTCTTTTTCTTTTCTTCTTTTTCTTCATCATATCTTTTGCAATAATCGAACGCACATATTATATATATATCATGAGAAAGTATATCTTAAATTTTCACTTTACAATCTATATAAAAATCGTAACGTTACCATTGCATTTGTTTTGACTGCAACAAAGGTAATCCCAAAAATATATATACATATATTTATATACCTAATAATAAACGAACAAAGTACATCAACTTTCACGTAAAAGCTATACGTTAATAACTTATTTGATAAGACAATGATTAATCTAAAATCCTTTTATACAAAGCTATCCATGTTGATTATCCGTAAAAAGCCCGGATCGTAGTAACGGAGTAGTTCCGAACTGAATAAGAGAAACTTACAGTTCTTTAAAAGAAATATATATATATATATATGTGTGTGTGTGTGTGTGTGTGTGTGTGTGTATGTATACTATTTGTATAATGCATATATGTATACGTATGTATGTATGTATATACAAAACATTGCGTGCGTATACTTGTATATAACCAGTCAGCGAATGCTATTTCGAAAGAATTGCATATGCATGTATATAATGATTAAAAATAACGATCAAGAGATTGCCTTTTTTGAATTGTTTCCTTTCCCTCGTTTTATGCATTTTTTTTTTTTTTTTATTATATACCAGCATCTATGGAATTTTTGAACCATCGCAACGTTCTTTATTGTTTGTTACTACGATCGTTCCGCGGCAGAGGGAAAGAGTATCTTATTATCAAAATATGAATGCTCTCCTTTTTCATTTTCTTCTTGTTTTCTTAAATAAACTCTAAACCTCTTGTATTAGTTGCCATTTTGTTTGTTGCCATACCCTGAAAAGGGTATATTACACGTTTAATCAGTACTCGGTGCGTTTAACTTAAGATTGATTCTTTTTCTCTTTTTTTTTTTTTCTTTCCTTTTATATATATATATATATATATATATATATATATATATATATATATATATATATATATATATGAGAGAAAAAATGCTTCACGAAAAAGAAGATAGGCTCGCATGAAGTATGATTTAGAAATTATAAGATTGCGTGAGAGTTCAAGAGAGTTCAGATGACTATATAAGTTGTGTGTTGTACTTGGCGTACATACTTCCAAGTATTTATTTATTTTTTCTTTTTTTCTTTTTTAATGTTATCGCTCTACTCTTTAATATTACGCATAAAGTACTTCGCGTATGACTTAAGCGCATTCTAACTCAAGAATACACTTGGATTATGTTCGCGAAATGTGTGATACATAAATACAACGATTTTAACGTTCGCTTGAATTAAAACATAATTTATGTGAATTCCATTGTTAATCTCATTGATTATCGAACTACTAATCTTTCTTATCTCAAATAGATACATTAGCAAATAGTAAATAAAAAGAAGATTAAATTATTAATAATCAAATAAAAATTACTTTCTCACGAACGTTTCTAATCGTTGATTAGCTGTTCTCGCATTTAATCCAAGTATTTTTCGGGAGGAGTAACGTACATACGCGGCTTATTTTATTTATCATAGACACAACTTAGTTGAAGAAGATCTTATGACACTTTCTTGTTGTGATTCGAAGCTCACTCGAATCTAATTCGCAAAAAAATAATATAGCAATAATTCTGTAATAATAATAATAAAAATAATAATAGTAATAATAATAATAATAATAATAATAATAATAAAAAAATAATAATAATCATAGCAATAATAATAGTAACAATTAATATTCTACGTTACAAACGAATGTTCTCATACTTGCTAATTGTAAGCAAACGCAGGAAATATAAATATTGCTGTGATGGACGAATATATATATATATATATATATATATATATATATATATATATATTGTTTGCGAATTATCGAGTATATAATTATTTTTTGATGACTCTCAACTATAATCCAGAATCTTTTGTATACAAAATTGGAAGAAACGATTTGATAAGTAGAAAATGCAAATCAGAAAATTGTATTTTAATCATAAGTGATCTTACAATTAAATATCGGCGAATGGAAGAAATCTATTTTATTCGAAGAAGCTGCGTTTTCATAAGCGTAATTCGTTTTTTTTTTTTTTTATTACTCTTCTTTTCCACGTGCTTTGGATCATGTTTCGAATTAGGTATTATTGGCCGTTTTTCAACGTTTCACCTTTTACCCCTTTTCAACGTTCATACGTAGCCGTGCTAGCAACGATAAAACGCATCGGGAGGGAATCAAAGGAAAATACGCCCTTTAAAAAATTGCATTGAAAACTGCCATTAGAGAGCTTAAATTATCCATACTATGTATTTACACGCGTTAGTTTTCAAACGGAAGTTCGAGCATGTGCCGTGTCAATGTTTTTAATGCCACAGCATTATAGATATAGTATATAGGTAGTATGTGATGATCCTACTTTCGTGTCCATAATCGATAATTTTTTTTGAAAAATCTCCAAGAGAGTTATTTTTCGGAAAAAAATTAATGACCGCGGTACGAATTAGGAGATAGCTTCCTTATAGTTAATTAATTATTATATTATATTATATCGACTCTCTTATATTTAAGTAGACATTTCTTACTAACTTCAGAAATAACTCATGTTTTATAATAATTAACGCTACGTGTATATACTCTTTCATCTTACTCTCTCTCTCTCTCTCTCTCTCTCTCTCGCTCGCTCGCTCGCTCGCTCGCTCTCTGTCTTCTTCTGTCAATCTTTTATACGTATTTATATCACTGCACCAGATGGCTAACATTAAATAAATAAAATTTATCGCGAAAGACGAATACATGAGGACATTCCCTTGATGAAAATTTTTTTGCCATCTGGCACGTATCGCTTCGTTAAATTACCTTATACGACGTTAAATTTGTAATAACTTTAAGTGGACCCCAACGGTAGTCGAACGTGTACGCCCACGTGATGGGAAAAGTTTTGCTACCGCAGTAATATTCGAACGTATTACACGTAATTACGTTCTTACTTAAACGACAATACAAAAAAAAAAAAAAAACATAGAAATTACGATCGATATGTCGTTGCGTTAGATACGAAACGATTCTAATCGATCGCAGGTCATGGAATAATAATTAATTTGTTAAAGCGAATTTGGCAGCGCTTTTTTTTAATCGACCCTATTGCCGTATCACGAGATAGGCACGAATATTTGAATAATAATTAATATTCATTACTTTTGGAACACATGAAATATTTTTCTTTCTTTATCTTCCCTTTTCTTTCTCTCTCATTTATTTCCTGTTTCGAAACGAATTTATAGTTATGCATTTAAAAATTTTATAACCGATATCTCGTCAGCGAAAGGATCGATATTTTTTAACTCGACGATCAAATAAATAATACATATGTATTTATATGCTCCTCGCGAATAAAATATCATCTCGCTGGTCTTCCCGTCACGCGGGCAAAGAAGATTGATTCTTTTTTCTCCCTCTTTCTCTCCTATTTGCTTATTAGTATAAATATCCTAATGTTAATAGAGAATTTAAATATTTTTTATTCGAAAGACACATAGATTTCGCATAATGCTGCGCTCGTAAGATTGCTGTATATTCTTATACACTGTTTTTTTATTTTATTTTCCATCATTATTTCTCGTCATAATCATCATCATCATCATCGTCGTCGTCATCACCGTCAACATTATCATCATCATCATCATCTTCATTATCATCATCATCATTGTTATTCTTTTTTTACCCATTTTTTTGCATTTTGCTAAAATATTAACCCTCGATAAAATAGCATCGAGATTAAGTGCAAGTGCTGGATAAAACGTATCAATAAGTCCTAGCTAAAAGTAACGACA
>OU964961.1:13520592-13525592 GCA_918808275.2 Dolichovespula sylvestris
GAAATGTCAACCGACTAATATTCTAAACCAAAATGATAAAAAACGTGATTATAAAGACTATAAATCGAGAGTAAAAAAAGCGATACATCGCACGATCGAAGACTCGATAAGAGAACTCGGTTGAAAATGAAATTAACGTCGAAATAAAAATAAAAAATAAAACAAAAAATAAGAAACAAAAAAAAAAACAAGAAAGACGAATCGACCAAGTTGATCCAACGCAATCCGGGCACGAAAATGTTGTAAGAAAAAAAAAATGAGATGACACAGGGCTATCCCTTCCGATAATCGTCACGTACATACCTTCCCTTATCAGAATGTCGTTCTCGCTTGTAATGATCATCGGCGCGAAAAGGAAGGTTGTACAATGAAATGTTGAATTTAACGAGAGGCGGAAGCGCGCAGGGTAGTTTCGTCGGTGGGTTCGTGAACCGCGAGACAGTATGAACTTTGGTGACCTCTGGTGACCCCGTCGGTCGATACGTCACTATATCCAGCCTTTGCCAGCGACAGGCTCCCCTGGGCGCTCGAAAGCAAGCGCTCGCGAAAGCTTTCATGGGGGTTCTGCATCGTGAAGTAAAAGGGAACCAACTTTCAAGCGTAATCGTCCAAATCATGTCGTTCCCTTTTCTCTAGTACTATACTTGCTATCCATTAAGAAGTGGTGAATAGCAGAATCGATTTATCAAGGAAAAAGAAAGAGAGAGAAAAACAAAACGAGAGAAAGAGAGAGAGAGAGAGAGAGAGAGAGAAAGAGGACGCTGCTGATCGCAACGTAAAGCTCGTGACGTTAGATAGAAAAGGGAGAGAAAGAGAGAGAGAGAGAGAGAGAGAGAGAGAGAGAGAGAGAGAGAGAGAGGAAATATCGATTACCGCCTTATACTACTTCGGTTCTGCACAGTTTTGGATTTCAACCTTGCTTCCTTTCTTCCTATTTCCATCCATCTAAACCTTACGCTGC
This sequence comes from Dolichovespula sylvestris, assembly GCA_918808275.2. Lineage (NCBI taxonomy): Eukaryota > Metazoa > Arthropoda > Insecta > Hymenoptera > Vespidae > Dolichovespula > Dolichovespula sylvestris. Next base: position 13,521,554 of record OU964961.1, read on the forward strand.
CATTTATTTCGTACAGAGAACTCGGTCAAAATATTTCATTGGATTGTAGTCGCTATTATTAATGTAAATTGAACGACAGATCCGTCGAGTGGATATTTAAATTATGAAAAATGAAGTAATAATGGTGGCCATGATAACTGGGATAATGTACTACGATTTGATCGAAAGTAGGAATGTTGAATATTTTGTTCTTTTTTGATTTCTTTTATTTTTCCTTCCTTTTTCCGAGCTTCCATCGTTCAAACATGAAATCGATAAGAACGAGAGAGAGATCAATGCAATAAAGGAAATTTCATTAGAGAGATTACAATGTGGAATTTGCATGAACCTTACGAGAATGAACACGAGATAGGATCGAAAGTCCTAACGATATGTAATCTACAGTTACTAGCATACCAATGTTCTCTCTTTATTTTATTTATATTTATAGAGAACACGTAGAGTTCTGATCGAAATAATATTAAAATTTTGTTTCTTTTAGAAACGATTTAAATAGTTGTTCAAAAGAAATTCATCTGACGATTTTAATATACAAATCGAACATATAATGAAAATCGTTTAATTTCATATTTCTAGAAGGATTTTTGCTATTGGAACAGTTAACAGTCTTTTTAATTCACTTTGGAAACGTCATTAACGGAGTAATTATTTTTTCGTATGATTGTATTTCCAACACCGATGAATACAATTTTCGTTCTCCGGTTATAACGAAAACATGATTATTTTTTTTTTTTGTTTCTTTATACACACCTACGCGTTCGTCAATAACATTTTCACATTTCGTAGTTCACATTTATTTATTTATTTTCCCGATTTTAATGAAAACATATGAAATCTATATTCCATAGTATATTTTGTTAAAAATCGTGTGAATGGTTGTAAAATTGGCGTATTAATTATTGTGTAAAGTTCATCGTTGAACGTAGCAGTATTTTAAGATGAATCACTATGAAATTGGCAACATGCTGGATACACGCCACGGAAGTATGAGTCATGCTTTTGCATCTTCCTAGAATCGTGTCAAAGGAGATCAATCGATAGGAAGTCCATTACTCAAAATAAATCCCTTATCGTTCTTACGTTAAAGTCCGTAATTAGAAAGAAAATGATTTCCATAATTCCAAATGAGATTTCAAAAGATATTTTCCAAGAAAATTATATTCCTATGTCTTTATGAAGCCTTATCATCTTATTCGAAAGCTCGTATCATCTGATTATATCTTTACTCAACGAGTTTTATAATGAACGAATAAATGAATAATTTTAATCTATAGTTAAATAAAGCTTACTGAGAGAATATCTTACTATCTTATATAATCAAAAAAGTGGAGCCATAATTTAACCGTTGAAATAAATGTATACTTATGAATGATAAGTAGGTACATTTTATATACCCCATTCAATAATAAAGAATCACAATTCACCGGTCATCATTTTGATCATATGCTTGTCTCGAAACGAGCTTTCTCAATTGGTTAGTTAGCGCTACGTTAAAGTAGGACAACGGACTTGTCTCGACTATACTGTGTTTCCGTAACGTCGCTATCCATAAAGAAATATCTAAAACCGAAACGAGCTGGCTTTAATCGTCTCGGCGCCGAATCAACAACTGCGAAGGAATAGGAATAGAGTTGGAAATATTGTTCATGTCGGGTTCATTGTTTATATTCTCTTTTTGTCTCACCACCAACCAAAAGAAAACTCACAACTTCCTATCCTCTATGAAGAATATCTTGTAAAGATTTTCATTTACTCCTTGTGAAGTACCGTAAAAAAATATTTTGAACGAACCGACAAACTCTAAGAGGATAAACGTCTAGGTGTATGTAGCTTTGAAGTGCGCATTCCTCAAGGCTGTTGCTTCTCAGAAAACAGTACAACTTTCTACGTTGAATATTATATAGTCCAGGCTCTTAAAAAAAAAAAAAACCATGGTCCTGTCAACCGAGAGATTTAATATTTAGAAAAAGTAACGTTCGCAAAATGTTACTACAGTCCCGATACTTATTGCTGCGGACTTAAGTGCAACTATAAATGAATTATTCAAGAATAAAATATCGTTTAACCTCTATTTTCTCCTCACTCCGATAAATTCCCCCTCGTTTTCGATTCTATGATTAATACATTTGAAACAATGGAGCTTGAAATAAGAATAGACAAAGATGAGAGAACGGTCTCGGTTAAACTCGAGGTACTCGGACCAATTATGGTTCTACCGAATCGTTTATTTAAACTTTAACGAAGGAAGTTTGAAAGATACCCATTCGCTTCTTGAAAATACGAAGATCAAGACATATGCGGAAGAAACGTTTGTAGTTTTGTTATACGGTTTTCCCATTCGGTTGCCTTCAAATACGAACTCTAAAAGCGAACAAGTTTCACGAAAGTGTTTACATTAAAGGAAAACCACGTTCCATTGCAAGATACAGCTGTAAAATCTTGAATCTGAAAATACAATTAAGAAATACACCACGCATCTAGACACAGAAAGAAATAGTTACCTCGAAATATATTCGAATGAACGATTTAAAAAGTGAACGAACGATTGACTATTACGTTTTTGAAAAAATACCTTAACGAATTTATATTTGAACGTTATTTTTTTTACATAGACGATAGATCGATCTCGACACTCGATTAATTACCGATAATTCCAAGAGGTAAGAAAATGCTTATATATTACGAAGAGAATCTCTGAAACAAACTTTTCTTTTCTTTCTCTCTCTCTCTCTCTCTCTCTCTCTCTCTCTCTCTCTCTATCTCTATTTTTTTTTTTTTTATTTAAAGCATTTAAAGTATCCTCCATTAATGCTCTTTAAAACGGGAATGAGTGCAATTTCCTCTAATTGTCGATAGTAGGTAGCCTCGCATTATCGATAAAAGCTGGAGGAAATTGCAATTAGAACTTTGAGAGAGACAAATCATTGACCCTGTTTCTTTTTTATTTTTGTCACTGATTTTCTTTCGCTTTCTTTCTTTTCCCTTTTTCGTGTTTGTTTTTCTTTTTATTTATTTATTTATTATTTAATTATCCATCCTATCAGTACAAACAAACATCAAACGAAACTCCTGCCGTTTCCTTTTTTTCTCGGAGACCTTAAAGGAAATCTCGTTTATCCTACTTCAGGAGTATTCACTTTGATAATTTCAATGCACTTTCGATCGGTATAGTTAAAAGACAGTTTGGAGTACGTTACAACGCTCGAAATAGCCAACCTGACACGGATAACGTCAACATAAAGAAGACTTTAATCGTTCATCCAAAGTGTAATTCACTTAGTTCGTTCTAGATCTCAAATATAATTGCATTTCTTTGCGTTCGATCAAGTACGTCACGGAGGCTTTATTAGCGTAGTCGCTTTTTGGGATGTGTCAAGAGACAAGAGAGAGAGAGAGAGAGAGAGAGAGAGAGAGAAAGAGAAAAAGAGAGAGAGAGAGAGAGAGAGAGAGAGAGAGAGAGGGAGAAAGAAAAAGAGGGAGATAGATAGATGAGGTCGAGGTGTTTATAGAAGAGGTAATTGAGAGGGTATATCGAATTGAAGCTTATTGGTCTATCGCGTAAACAACAATTAGCAGAGCGTTAAGTCTCGGGACAGTTTAATGTTTGAAATTATATCCTAAAGGCATAACGTTGAGTTTATAGAACGGCTGATACAGTTAATAATAAATTTCAACGCGTTCGGCAGGAAGTTCATAATTTCCGTTTAAAAAGATTTATCCAAGATGAAATTTAGAAAGGAAGAGGAAAGAAAATAAAAGAATAAAACAAACATAAAATATAATCCTTAATGCATCATAATTTTCATTGTAAACTTGATGTATTTTAAAATTAAACGAAAATCACGAATATTTTATTAAACGATGCAAATATGCCCTTTAAATCGTTTTATCATTAGATTTTACACTCTTGAGGAAAGTAAGAGTATTCGAGAGACTCGAGTGCCATAGTACAAGTCGAACATAAAGGAAGTTGATATACACTCACAAAAAAAATGGTGTTTTGTTGTTTTATTAGAAGATACTCGAAATATTCCGTGTT
>OU964961.1:13530592-13633092 GCA_918808275.2 Dolichovespula sylvestris
TTACCTAAGACGTTAGAAGACGATCCGAGGATTGGCGGTAAAGAGAAAAAAGAAAATAATTATATTTTCGCGAATGGTATCGTCGTATCTTGAAACAACGATGAAATTTTTTAGTTTCGATCGGCGAGGATAAAAAAAAAAAAAAAAGAAAAGAAAAGAACAGAAAAGAAAAAAAAGAAAGAGGAAAGCAAGTTCAATCGCATTTGGTCTGTACGAATCGGATCGTTTTCGAAGGTCATCATCTCTCCTTTTATCATTTAAATCTACGACTAGCGTAATATACGTAAACACTCGAGGTATTATATAAAATGGAATATAGCATATTAAAATTATCCGTCTACCTTAAGATTAACGCGCACTATCAGTCACTGGACATCGGGGATGTTCTACGAGATAATTATGATGACGGGACGATAGAACAACCCCATATATTCACGTCACGTCACTCGATTCACCGAAGGGACATTCATACGAGAAATTCTTCAATTTGAATATCAATCCTTTCTCTTTTTTCTCATTCTTTATCGATGATATTGACATCGAACAAAAGATAGCAGAAAGTTTATTACGTTTCTGACATAGAAATAAACTCTCAATGGAAATCCCGATCGATCGATGAAACGAGGAAGCGAGAAATCCTCTTTTCTCTCTCTCTCTCTCTCTCTCTCTCTCTCTAATTTTATTTGAATCGATCTATCAAGTAGAAATAATCTACGATTTCTAAAGAATTCTTTACCTTTTCTTATTATCTTTCTTTTTTTCTGTTTCATGGAAGTCCCTAAGGTGGTCAAAACGTTGATTCGATCGACTGATAGATAGACATCGATCGAATGTTCTCTTTTTTTTTTTTTTAAATCTTCATCTATCTTCTTAAAAACGAAATTAATGCAAGCGCAATAACTAATACTGATCGAACGTCGATATCGGATCTGATAATCCGATACGTCGGCCATTTTGATCCACTAATTGAATAAAAAAGAAATAACTTCGTCCCGACGTTCGACGAATTAAATGTTTATAGATAATGAGTATGTTCGCGTTGATAATACGTTAGAATTACGATTAATAATAATAGTTCATATGTATCTCTTTCTCTCGTCGTTTGTGCCGCTAACGCACCAAAGATCTCTCTATTCGTTTCTTTTACGATAGAAGCAATCCGTTCAATGAACACGCGAAGTCCGATATGCCCCGTTCGCTAAAAATTCTCATAAGCGATCATTTCATTTGTTTATTCCCTCTTTCGATCTCGATTCTTTTCTATTATCATTTCCTCGTGCTTTATCTCTAACAATCGTCTCGAATTAATTTATCTTGGTCCTTGAATTCGTTTTTTCTGTTTTTTTTTCTTCTATTTTTTTTTTCTTTTTATTAATTATTTATTTATTTTTTTTTTTATTATTATTTTCTGTTTTCTTCTTCTTTTTTTATCTCATCTATTTTGCATAGTTATGAGAAAATTCTTTACTTTATCACTTCTCTCTCTCGCTCTCTCTCTCTCTCTCTCTCTCTCTCTCTCTCTCTCTCTCTCTCATTCTCTCTCATTCACTCTTTCCATCATTTTTAATAAAACATTCCATTCTCTTTCTCGTAATACCGACGTTGGCTTTCAAGTTCGTAAGTTCAATTCGACGAGTCTCGTCATACTCGAAGCAACTCTATGTAGATCCGATCATATTTATTTCTAAATATTTCCACGAGGTTTTCTTTTTTATCGTACCTCGTTCGATTTATTAAAATTACATACATTATTTCGCACGACAGAGACACACATGTTTAGTATTCGTTTCTTTAAAATGTTTCTTCTTCAGTATTACATTCAGACGCGTATCTCTATTTTTCTTCCTCACTTCACGGCTTAAACATCGATTCACATTGAAAAAGATATAAAGCCTTTTCGAAGGCTTTATTTGGACGAAAATACGATTTTTATTTATCGTAGGCGATATACGCGATCCAAAGATCAGCACGTAGGATTTAAACAATTTTTTTCACTTTCGATTTGCTTGAAACACGATATACGCGAACGAAGCTGCAAATAAGTATCGAGAAGGAAACGACAAATCTTCTTCAATCTCTTACAAAGAATGATAATAGAAGGAAAATTTGCAAGGAGTTTTACCAACGAAATCTAAAACGCTTTTTCAAAAGATTCAATTGTACATGCATTAAAGTAATTCATCGTTCGTATTTATCGAAATAATTTATTACGATGGAATGTTTTAAGTTTAATAAAACATTAAATTAGTTTACGGAATGTTAGATATTATGGAATATATTGACATCGAAAAACCATCGAACATCCATGAGATTAATTGAAATAAATTAAAACAAATGAAATTATAATGATTATATTTACGTAAGGAAAATTCTTCTACCGGTCGTGTCTCTTATTTATCTTAACGTATAAAAGACTTTCATGTTCATTAACATCTCCCGAGTATTTACAAACTTTGTGCAAGGAAAAAAAAATATTTAGCCGCTTTATCCGTTTATGATGTCGATGCTGATTAACGACTTAATGACCATTTGAAAAATTGATATCAAACGTATATGATTGTTATATCGCTATACTCTTACGTTTCTTCGTGATTCGAAATAAACGTTTTAAAATCGATGATCGACAGAAATGATCAAATATTAAACGAATATATATATATATATATATATATATATATATATATATATATATTTCTACGGTTAGGAAAAGATATGGACAACGCGTAAAAACAGCTATTGTAATCGCAAAAGGAATGTTAAAATTTTAAATAGTCTCTTGAAAATAAATGCTCGTAATAAATACATACACTTAAATATAACGAACTTCCACGATTATAATGTATCACACTTATCATAGGTATTATCCTTACTTACGAAGATCCATACTTATGTGTTATTTTTTCTTTAAATTCCTCGGTAAGATTATGAATGATTTCTATCACGAAAGAAATATATGTTCTCAGTAAAACTAACCTACTTAAAATTTAATACAAACTGAAATTCTTTATCTGTTTAATCGCGTAAATGTCCCCGATGAAGGTATTAACGAATTTCACAAGGTAGAAACGTTTAATTAATAAACTTTACTTTAGTGTAACTGCAATTAGGGGCACGAAAGGGGCAGTGTGTAGTATTAGAAAGTAAATCAAAAGTCAGAGTACTTGTTAAATAGGTAAATAAGAGAAACGTAACAATAACGTTCTAAGTCTTCGTCCATTTACGAGCTCTTCTATTAAATAAATTTAATTAAATTCATTTTTTTTTTTTTTTTCATTTGAATCCGAATTGCGTATTCGTAACATTCCTAATCAACTTAACGTACATATCTACGGTCACGTCCTCCGTAAATTCAAACTAACGTAATAACGGATAATATTATGGATAATATTCTGCGTGGGACATAATTCGATTGACGTATATCTACGCATACGCTCTTCGTGGTTAAAGGGTTAAATCGATACAACGAGCCCATCCGACTCGAAACAGAAATTCCAAACTCCTGGAGTAATACTGAACTTAATTTGACATGAGTATACCTTCTATTCGTTGATGGAAATTGATATCAATGTCACGCAAGGTATGACGTTTACGCGATCATCGCAAAGTATTGTCGAAAGTGAATTTATTACAAACTTTCGTAGACCCCTGTCTAAATTTAAAACCGTGGAAGTTCGTATACGTTCAATTTGATAATAATTTCTACGTTCGTATCCTTTGGTTAGAAATACATTGTATGTATATGGTTCTTCCTTTGTTGGATAAAAAGATCCGATAATAATTTTCAACAAAGATAAATCGAACGTTCTTGAATCAGGGCAGAGAAACGTTGCGTCGAAAAGGATTCACGTAATATTATCTTTGAAACTTTCTTCGAAAGAGAATACGAAAATTACGTTAGCTCTTTGAAATTTTCTAAGATATGCCGAGCATGATAGATAGATATGAAGGTTTCTTAAGAAACGTATAATATATAACAAGTTTTGCAATAGAGGATTCGCGCCAACGACATATCCGATTTTTCTTCGGGAACGAAAAATCTGTTTTATCGGCGCATGAAATAGGAAAACGTTTGAGGGCTTTAACACCTCAGGAAACGATTTGCATCTTATTCGCGTGTAGACATTTTTCATTCTCCCCGTGAAAATTGAAGGACAACGATCGAAACGAAGTAAGAGGGGTATTCGGCATTTAAATTCTAGAGACGTAGAGAGGTCGATGAGCCTGTTGAGGATTTCCGTTTTGCTTGGAATATCGTGGATTTTGTAAGAGTTCTCTCGTTTCGCTAGGTGAACCAGGACTGAGGCTGTTTGTCGTAGACGTCTCGATTCGGTCGCTGATGATTTCTTCTTCGGTGATTTGTTCAAGGAAGAGTGCCGACTGTATGTTCTGATTATCACCGTTAATAACAGGAGGTGGCGAGTAAGCTGGCGGCGGGCTTCTCGGTGGCGTGTTTTCCGAGTTCTTTTCATCTTGAGTCGTGATCGATCCTACGGACGGTATTTGCTGCATCTGCTTGACTCTTCTGGCGTGTCTGGTGGTTAGCCCGCCAGTCTCGACATCTCTTTCTAATCTATGTCCAGATCTGGACCTGGTCAACTGTCTTTGAACGTATTCCTCGAGATCGTTCTCTTCCTTCCTAGCGATTACGCGATTTAGAATTATCAGGAAGATGCCAACGAAGATGGCAAAGAGACCGACAGCAACCAGCTCGTTCCACCAACCACCGGAGCCCTTGCTACTCCAGTGAGCCAAGTCACCAGGCAGAAGACCGCTCATCAGTAAAAATGCACCCAACACCAGAAATACCACTCCTATATGGAGCATCCCAATCGAAGTAACCACCTTCGTGTCCAGCATTCCTTGTCCTGCAGCACGATTAGGATGCCCTCCCTTTTGATGCCTCGGATGATGGTCCAGGGAACCGGTCGAGGCTCTCGGCGATGTCAGTCCGCTCTCACCCGATTGAGCGCTATAACGGCGCTCGCGAGCACGACGCTGCTCGTCCCGACGCTTTCTCTGACGCTTGATGGCCAGCGCCGAGTGCAATCCAACCGCGTGCATCCTGCAACACCGGAAATACAACCCTTGCTCAGTCAACTTCTACAATTCTCTACGACTCTTCTCATTCTCTCTCTCTCTCTCTCTCTCTCTCTCTCTCTCTCTCTCTCTCTCTCTCTCTCTCTCTCTCTCTCTCTCTCTCTTTCTCTTTCTCTTTCTCTGAATCAATCTCTCATTCTATCTCTTTCACTCTCAGACATTCTTTTTTTTTTTCTTTCTTTCTCTCTATTTTCACGAAAAAGTTTATGAATTTTTTGTAATCGTTCAATAATTCAAACAATTATTATCGAAACAAAGATTTTCATCGATATGAAAACCTTATCGTTTTACTCTCTCTCTCTCTCTCTCTCTTTCTCTCTCTCTCTCTCTCTCTCTCTCTCTCTCTCTCTCTCTCGTTCTCTCTCTTTCTCTCTCTTTTTTTTCTTCCAACAGATAAACATACACACACAGACACAACACATTCTCCCACTCTAACTTCACGTGATTTGGAAAGTTTAGTGAATCTAAGGGCTATAGGGTTCGTTCACGAGGTTACAGGATGCACTGCGATGGAGTGAAGCGTCCGGCATATTTTTCATTTGCTATAGTGTCGTTGTTACCAAGAGGGAGGCTGATAGTCTCGATGTCCTTGAATCTCCGAAGGCTTCTTCGTAGGCACTCTCTCTCCCTCTCTTTCTCTCTCTCTCTCTCTCTCTCTCTCTCTCTCTCTCTCTCTCTCTCTCTTTCTCTCATTTTCCACACTCCCTTGATAACGTGAGAATCGCCCAGCTGGAGAAAAGAATCTAACAAGAAATCATAATAAGAGAGAGAAACTAAAGGAAAAATAATAAGGGATACTCGTGTATAGGAGAAAACGAAGGAAAGTATCTTCGTGTTACATTATTCCCTTGGAAAATGTACAAAAAATATATCGAGTAATCATCCATATATTCCGTGTATTCTCGAGAAACGAAATTTTTTGTTCGTATCTAAGATTTTTTTCTTTTTTTATTGCTCTATCGTACTCAAGTATTAATGAATCTTTCTTATACGGCCTTTCCCCTCCACTTTTTTCTCTCTTTATCACCATGGCAACTAATTGAAGGCTAGCTTCAAATGACGTATTTCATAAATAGATCGACTATTATCATTGCTAATGAAAATATGACAAATATTGTAATACTTCTAGATTTCTTTTATCTCCTTTCTTTTTTATTTTTTTTTTCACCTTCTTTTTTTTTTAACGAAACAAAATGGTCACATATCTGTCGAACGTTTCATCGAAATATCATCAAATCCGTTGGAGATTCGTTGATTTAACTGAAAGTCTGCTCTTGATTTCATAGATATCAAAAAACTTCCTTCGCGTAAGATATCTATACCCGTCATGAATCGATGCAAATCAAGGTAAGAACCAAATCGATTTATCAAACTTTCTTCCTCGAGTACGTCGATGTATACAAACTCTTCATGAATTCACGAAAGTTTCTTTTCGTATACTTGGAAATATGGTGTACATACTCGTGGATACTTGTGCGATATAAAAATCGAAAAGGATCGTGAATTTATGATAGAAAAAGAACGAATGTCGTAACTCAATTCGTCCGATGATTTTCGATGAAAGGTAGGAAGTTGGGAAAGAGACGGTTTGTAATTTATCGAAATGCTTCGTACTTTGTAAACAGGTCATGTCCCGTCGGAAACTTGGAACTTGTGATAAAACCTACTTTAAAGTCAATGGCGTGCCTCGCAAGGTGTGTCTCATAGTGATATTACGTACTAGAAATAAAGTAATGTTTCACGTGCGATATCGGTCAAGCTTGACTTCCTCAGAAAATATTTTTGCCTAAAAAAAAGGAAAAAAATAGAAACACAGAAAAAAATCAGAGAGAGAGAGAGAGAGAGAGAGAGAGAGAGAGAGAAATCGAATGAAAGGTTAAAGGTGAACAATATTGAACACTTTACATTGCCTTTTATAGATAGTATTGTAGATAACTGTCTAAATGTGTGTAGCTAGCTTTGACCACTTGTAATTTTATACCCTATTATATTTACAACTCTGATCGATCGAACATAAAAATATATAATCTCGCGTTAGCATAGCAACACTTGCACATTAATTTTTGTAAAGCATGACCTAAGCGACTAAAAATTATTCAGACTTATAGAGGCATATTCGATAATTATGAAATTGATGTCTATTGCTAGTGGATGAATATGAATTTACTTACTAATTAATTAATTGCCATTAATTAATGAAATTCCAAGATATAGGTTTGACTATTGTGATAATTCTGATGTATAGGTAGGTATATCGAATGAAACGAATTTAACCGTTTCATAATGTTCAAAGAAAAAAGTGTGAAATCAAGGATAGTATTGATTAAATGAAGTTTATTTAAAGAAATAATACATAATGCGTTCAACAAACTACATACATTCGTTCGTCTTTTATTTAATATTTCTCTGTAAAAATCAAAATGACTTCCCCATAATCTTCTTTTATTCGGCAAATCTTTATCATCGTCGGTTGAAGAGAAAATCCACGCTTTGTTTGAAATGTAATTCTTTATCTTCAAATGGCTTTCGTAATAAGCACATAGAAAACTTGTAAATAGTAAGAGTAAAAGAGAGAGAGAGAGAGAGAGAGAGAGAGAGAGAGAGAGAGAGAGAGAGAGCGAGAGAAAGATCTGCGTACGAACAAAAAGAGTGTGTGTGTGTGTGTGTGTGTGTGTGTGTGTGTGTGTGTGTGTGTGTGTGTGTGTGTGTGTGTGTGTGTGTGTGTGTGTGTGTGTGTGTGTGTGTGTGTGTGTGTGTGTGTGTGTGTGTGTGTATTTATATATATATTAATTTATAAGCGCAGATGCATGCAGTGCATACGAAATGAATTAACAGCCATTTTTTCCATTAACATAATAATTACTGACGAGTAAATTATTATTATTTGGAGTTGTTTTATTCTTACAACATATGAATTCGAAATTTCACGCAATTTTCGTTTAATTTTCGTAGATGAATCCTCTTGAATTTATTATAACAATTACTTCGTTCTAAGAAATTATAAAATTTCAATTAGAAAAAATATCTAAAATACGAAGATAAAACGAATTAAAATTAGGAGGAAACTACTGCAGTTCTTTGACGGAGTTAATTACTTCTTTACTACTCGAGTTTCACACTGTATCAAGGAGTCTCTTTTATGAGTTTTTCACTATAAAATAATGATGAAATCCTAAGCTAAAATTGGGTGAGAGAGAAAGAGAAAGAGAGAGAGAGAGAGAGAGAGAGAGAGAGAGAGAGAGAGAGAGAGAAAGAGAGAGAAAGGAAGGGAACGAGTCTCGTATGCTCGTGTTTATTTTCGGATTCATGTATAATTTTGAAATCTTATACTCTTTTCTATGATAAGTATTATTTAACTGTTTTACCGGAATAATTCGAGTTCCTATCATGTTATAATTCTACGACAACGCTCGAAACATAAATATACCGTGTTCTCAAATTTTAATAATTCATTTAAGCGTATTCCATTTGAAAATATATAATACAATTCAATAATTAATTATACATATATCCGAATTTTATATTCTAAATAATATTTTAGAAAAATATATTAATTGAATTTTATTCGACGGCACGCGCGTTGTTATACCCATTTTGATAATTGTTTCGTGATTGGAAAATACAGTTTTGTTATCGGAAAAGGATTTGTTTGTTCATGCGAAAATTATACCATTGAAACGCGTGCTCGTTGTATTAATTTCAATCAAATTATGGAAACAAATCTTTTCCTCGACATAGACAAATTTTTATAAATTCTTAAGGATTTCGAAATCATTTTCAATCGTAGAGACTTGACTCCGATGATATTTCTTTCTTTCTTTTTTTTTTTTTTTTTCTTAATTAGATTTCAATTAAACGAAACATCCTTCCCCTATTCCCATCGTTATGTATACACTCTTTTTCAATACTACTTTACGTGCAGTAACAATTCAAAGGATTTACCGTTTATTCGATAAAAGGGGTAAAGTCACTTCCGTCGTGCATTAACTCCGTCTTTTGTCTTCATATTAGATTCTGTGAATATAATCGAATCGCGTCGACTCGGGAATGAGAGAGAAAGAGAGAGAGAGAGAGAGAGAGAGAGAGAGAGAGAGAGAGAGAGAGAGAGAATGAGAAAAAGAAAGAAAAAGTAGACGCTACGCAAAGAAGAATAAGAAAGAGGGCGCATTAAAGCGACGAAGTTAAAAAGTCTGGATGAGGAGAAAGAGGAGGAAAAGAGGAGTAAAAGGGAGGAAGAGGAAGAGGAGAAGGAGGAGGCGGAGGAAGAGGAGGAGGAGGAGGAGAGTTTCAGTTTTCTCGATAACTTACGTAATGACGCAAACATAATTTTGACGATGAATTTGAAAAGAAGGAACGGCTAAATGATCAACGAGAAATAAAGCGATCGATTGTGCGATTATTCGTTAAACGATGACGATGACGATGATAGCAAAGAAGAAAAAGAAAATAAACGAGAGAGAGAGAGAGAGAGAGAGAGAGAGAGAAATCGAACGAATAATAGAGAAGAAATGAGAGTGTGTATGAAAGATAAAAGAAAAATAGAAGAAAAAAGAAAGAAAAGAGGGTAAGATAAAGGAAAGAGGTCGATCGAGGGTCGGATGAAAAATAAGGAAAAAAAGGAAGGTTTAACGGTAAATACTCTCTCGTTCCCGCCAATCACAATGTATGGAACGCAGAACCATTTCCTGCGTTGCTTCTGTCGATCAATAAACCATCCTCATTCCCTTTAGTGAAACGCAAACGCAAAGTACATGAGACAGATAGTACACTATGTGCATCACGCGTTAGCAAGGGAGCTTCTATATAAGGTGCTCCTTTGATAAGATCTCTAATTTGGGAAACGTGCAATTTACAAATAGATGCTCCATATTGTCGAGTATTTCAAAAATATCTGTGAAAACGTGTTTGATGATTAAATCGTTCAATAATATCAACTGGGGAAAAAAATAAGACGACAAAATTTACTCGATTATCTCATGATTCTTCTTCTCTTTCTTTTTTTCTTCTCTTTTCTTTTTTTTTTTTTTGTCGTTTTTATTTGTCAAAATGAATAGAAGACGTATAACTAAAAGTCGAATACTTTCTTGAGGAAATTATACTTGAGAAAAAGTAGATTTTAAATAGGTACGTTCATGTGCACGCTTCTTGTGTATAAAACATGTTGGTTACGTTGTTCACGTGAACATACGGCGCCACGATGCTTTCGCACCGAGCGAATGGAGGAAGAAATTAATGGCGAGGTCGTCTACGACGATCCTAAACGCTCCGGAAAAAGGGGAAGAAGCCTTGAAAAAGTCATGGATATACGCGTAAGAGGAGACCAAGTGTGTTAGGGGTAGCTAAAATGTATTCCAGCAAATCGTTCTAGGGCATGATACCGATGACACGCAGAAGTCCGAACCTGAGTTCAAGAATTCAAAAGAACTGAAATATGTAGATACATGTACAAGCTACTTATGTAAATTATGTGTATGTATGTGTGTGTATATATATATATATATATATATATATTATATATGCATTTCTTTTCTTAAACATATAATGTCTATTTCTTTTCAAATACCATTACGACGATAAAACGTACGTAAATAATATCAAAAGGAGTAAAAAAAGATATATAAAGATATATAAAGATAAAAGATATATAAGATAAAAGATATATACGTATTATATCTTTATAAGAGAATGCGATAAAGAATTTCTTTTTAAATACAATGAAAAATCACTATCATTTATTATACTTTTAATACAAAAGATATTTATTTTTATAAAACTCTTTACAATTGTGGTGGATTTTATACGTTTTGAAAAAAGTTATTCGCTCGTAAATAATAATTTTTGACATTATTCCAAGAGAGGGAGAGAGAGAGAGAGAGAGAGAGAGAGAGAGAGAGAGAGAGAGAGAGAAAATCCATCTATTCTCTTCTTTATCCACGTACGTACGTATTTACGCATGCTTTCTCTCTGATACTTTCATGAAAGAAAAAAAAAAACAAAAAAAAAAGAAAAATCGCATCGATGTGTAAAAACATACGAAACGTCTAATAAATGGCTAATATTTTTACTTATCGAGTAGGCGGTATTGTTATGGTATATGAGAAAAAGATGAAAAAAAAAAAGGAAAAAATTCGTCTCGATGCGTTTGGAAGAGGAACGTTTTTCACTTTGACTAACCGAGCACCGCCTATTATTTTTTCTTTTCCTTCTTTTTTTTTTTTAACGAGCTAAATTGAAATACCACCTACTACGGCCTACAATGCAGAATGATCATCATTTATGAAGCTATGTCCTTTATCTTCTCATATTTCTTCGTGACGCGACATGTTAGTACGTGCTGGTCCATGAATTATACAAAATTATTCTCTTACAATTCACATAAAAACGGCCTTTATCGCACAATCCATTTACGATGGAAGTCATTTTATATCCCCCATTTTCAAAGTGAACTATATTCGTTATCTACTCAAAACGAAAAGGCAGAGAGCCGCTTACACACACACGTATTGTGTCACGTCGAGGATCAAGTTTTTAATCTTTTTTGAACTTTGGTATTTTCAATTTGTTCCCTCGTAATATTTTGCAACGATTTTTAATTAACTTTTGATGGCCAATGTAACGAAAATTACATTAGTCGAGAATCTCATACACGTACACGCGCGTGCATAGAAAAATGATCTAAGAAGAAATGGACCACGGGCAATTAGAAATTTTCGTTATAAACGTTCGATTAAGAGAGTTATACCATTAATGAACGTTACGCCTCGAAAGTTAGAGGAGAATAATTAACAGAAAAAAAAAGAAATATGTGGTTGTTGCAATCGATATGTTGTAAATAATAGCAACGGCTAATAAGTAACTTGCCTCTAACAGGTATACGTATGTTTAACAGGCAGTAAGTAAAGTAGGGAGGCTAGTGACCTCCTTCGAACATTAAAATCCGCTTTGAGGTCAAGCAGTACTCAGAGTAGGATTCGGTTAATGTAGATTTTTTCTTTCATTTCGTTACGAGGTAACCAGGATGAGAGAAGGCTTTCCCGTGGATCTCGAGTAGAACCTTCGTAGGAGAATGCCTTTGAAATCTTTTCATTCGTTAATTTCCATGCATTTCTTAGAGCCTTGGAAAAAGAGAAAGAGATTAGTTGCAAGAGAACAATGAAACGAAACGGTTTCAAATTATACACTCTCATACGCGGATTTTCTCTCGGAGATGTTGCGTTCAATTGTCACTGGTAAGTTTTGCTAATTGTTAATTATAATAATAATAGGAAAAAAAAATACATTCCTACTCATATAACGATTGACAAGAACAAAAGCAAGAGAAAAGAAACTATTAAATTTATCGTCGAAAATCAAGCCAAATGTTGACCTACATTTCTTATGTCTTGTTTCATTTTTTTTTCTTTTCTTTTTTCTTTGTATTTTTGTATTTTTTGTATTTTGTTTTTTTTTTTTTTTTTTTTATTTCTCCAATTCATTAAAGCCTTCGCGATTATTATTAACTCGAATATCGACCACGCTCTCGAAAATTTTTAGATATATATCTAACTTATTCGTTAATTAAGGAAACGAAAAGCGAAAGAGGGCATGCTTTTTGTTGAAACGAAAGTTTCGGTTGTATACAATTGAAATCAATATCTTGGCGAATCTCCAATCGGTAAGTATGTCACGGCGTTAAAGGGTTGTCGATCTTTATATTACGCATCTGATATTGAGCCAAGACAAACAAGAAAATTATTTAACTTATTACGGTCTTTCGTGGATTTCGATAATCCAATCGAATCGGTATAAAATAATACTTACTCCGAGAAATTTGATCTAAGTCTTCGAGAACTCGGAGAGGGTTAATGTTGTTTAATATAAAGTTTAGCGATTTCGACGAATGGAACATAATGTCGTTTTATTAATTCTCTAAGAACATGAATTAATACGATGGGAAACATAATTAATGTTTTATTAATTATTGAAGTCGTATTAAATTATAACTGCAATATATCTCCCCAAAGATGCTCAGTATTAAATTTTCGTAACAATTCTATATAATTTGTAAAATAATCCACATCTCTTCTGAATTATTCTATTTCGAGTTAAAAATAACGAATTTATTTCTCTTTCTCTCTCTCTCTCTCTCTTTCTCTCTCTCTCTCTCTCTCTCTCCCTCTCTCTTTCTCTCTTAATTTGTTCATTTAAAAATTAATTAATTTCGAAATATCGTGTAGATGTATCTATCGAGATATCATAATTTCGGCTAAAAAAAAGAAACAGAGGAAACCAGAGGTCACAGTGAAATTGTTCGGGCTTGTTATCACGAATAAACAGAAATTTCAACGATAGCTACAGATGACAGTTCTCGGTATGTGTGTGTGTGTGTATATATATATATATATATATATATATATATATATATATATTCGAACGCATCGTAACGTATGTAATTAGGAAACAAGCCGCATCGAAGTTGACGTGATACGGGATGAGCACGTAAAGCATAGGTTGAAACCGCTTTAAACGAGGAGCACTGAGTTAGCAACAATCCAAAAGCGTAGCTTGTGAGTATCGTTCACGAGAAAGGCTCACCGATAATCCTGTATTTGATGTTATGCCGAATGAACGTAGTATAGTATATATGTATGTGTGTATACGTACGTACACAGAGTTACATACTTGAAATATGTGCATTCATCTAGGTAACTAGAAACGAGGTTGTCGGTACGCACGCCTTTCAAGCGTTTCGTTCGCCTTAAAACGTGACGCACGCGAACACCTTTCCGTTGATTAAACTTAATAGAAGATATATTTGTTACAAAAAGAAAAACAAAAAGAAAAGGAAAAAAAAAGAAAAACGGGAAGCAAAAAAAAAAAAGAAAAAAAAAACAACAGATAATCGTTATAAACAACTACGACGAAGATGGATGTATTCGGTATATTTTTATGTCGCTGTATGTTACGTGTATGATTTATATCGATATATGGCGATTGAAGTAAACAATCGAATGACAGAATGTTATCCGTCATCCATCTGTCATCCTTTCGTTATATACGTTGCTTCTAAGTAAAATGGGTTGTATATTACGTTTTATATTGTTTATATAACCAAGACATTTTCTAAACAAATATTACGATATCTTACTGTTTACAGTTTTAAAAATACAAATTATTTGTAGATATGAAATGAGAAATGTTATTGTGCAATACTATAGAGATATAAAATCTGTTAAGTTGGTCGAAAAGACAAGAACGATTAGAACAATATTCATTTTGGTAGTTAGTCTCCACCCTGTCTCTCGACCAACGAGAGAGACAATTCTTGGCGTCGTTATAATTTCGTATTTTGTTTTTAATACTGCTATTTATAGACTCGGAGAGAAGGCCAGTACAATACGTTTAACTCGCCATGTTCAGGAAGTAATGTGTAATTTCGCGATAGAAATCTAAGGATGGTGAAAACTCTGGGATGGAGCCAATGCGATTAAATTCCAGAAATATTATATCGTCTCACTGCCAAGTTTGAAAAGGAGTAAAATAAAGAAAAAAAGAAAGAATAAAGAAGACATGTTTCTTTTTTGTGGAAAACGTAGTATCTCTGGGAAATTTCTTTTATATACCTACAAGTGTCGTGTACGATAATTGTATAGTTGGATATATATATATATATATATATATATATATATATGTACGTGTGTTGTATATTTTATAATGCATTAAACACGAATCAACGAAGCGTGAACATACACATAAGTATGATACATATGTATAAGTGCTGTTTAGAGACTGGAGAAGCACGTTGGATATGAATTTAAACACTCTCGATTAGATCGATAGGCACTCGTGCGCGCAGGTGAAAACACGAAATTTATGTCGACGGAACAGATTGGCTATGAACCCACTACCTTCTTCTCGTACTTTATACCTGTACATATTCTTACGATGGCATTTCATTCATGCAGGATGTAATTAACACTTACGTAATATATAAAAAGAAAAGATTATAATCCCGTGCGTGTAACACGTTAAGAGGGTCTAATACGAGTGATTAACATACATACCACACCGTAAGACACTTAAAACATTAAGATCGACTCGATAAAATCCGATAAGGTCATAATTTAACTGTCGTTTAATCGTATACTCTCATTGGACATTCTTTAAAAGGTTTATTTATCCACGAAATCTGTTTGAAATCAATATTCATGTTTTTCCTCGAGAAAAAAAAAACAAAAAATAAGAAACGAGCATAGTCAAATGTACAATTTCCACAAAGTTTTGTAGAGAAACGTCGATAAGGTATCGCAACTCGATTAAGTTCGTCCGGATAGAACGTGATTGCGTCACAAAGTAACGTCACAATATGTTTACAATTGAAGTTAGCAAGCAGTAGAAAGTTCGATCATGAAAACATTGTTCTAGAACGACGTACAATAGTGCCAGTTAATCGAGAATAAACTTCAAAGTCAAATGAAATACGCCTTTGAGATATTCGAAAGATGATTCGTACAAAACTTGCACAGCCTGCAAGTAACAAGAAGCAACAAGCGGTTTCACCCCTCGTTACCCTATCCAGACTCAACCTGCTCCTTTCTACCTCACCCCTCCTGTTCACATCGATTCCCAATTGTTTCTTGGCAAACGGAGGCCTCTGACAAATAGTCGATGCCTTCGCGAAAAGGGGCAGACTTGTTGATAATGGAAGGTTTGAAAAGAAAGTTTCAAGCTTCTGCTGATTTGGCAAAAAAATTAAAAGTAGGAAGAAATAGAAAAAAGAGAGAGATAGATAGATAGATAGATAGATAGATAGATAGATAGATAGGTAGATAGAGAGAGAGAGAGAGAGAGAGAAAGATTGAAAAAAAAAACGCTGTTGAAAAACTAGCCTTGATAAGTATAAAGATAAAATACTAATACGATATGAATATATAACCCCAAAGATAGATTTAGCGTGCAGACATGATTTAATGAATTTTAAAGACTGTAATTACCTGTGCACATATGTACACACACACACGCATACACACACACACACACACACACACACACACACACACACACACACACATACAATATTTATATACTCCAATATTTTAAATGACGGTGAGTTATTAATTAATATTATAACATCGTTGACATACAAAAGCTGGTTGTTTTGAACGAATTAAAAGATCAATGAACGTGGGAGATTGAATAAATTCGAACAATTTCTCGTGACACGAGAAAAGTTTATTCCTAAAAATAAAAATTGAAAAGAGAGAAAAAAGAGGGAGAGATAGAGAGAGAGAGAGAGAACTATTGCTTCAAATTCACGTAAGAGAAAAAGAGATGATCGACGATGACCTATCTCGACCATGTTTTGTTCGATACACTAGACTAGAGTAGCGATCTTATCTACGGAGTTACACTAGGGTAGTTATTTGACGAAACTCGAATAGAAAGCTTCCGTCGGACTCTCGCGTTAAAGCTCGACATCGATAAGGCCCGCATGAACGAGCACAAGAGATTTCTTCGTTCCCTTTTGAGTGGCCTTATAAACTATAATTCCGTTATCCGATATTCCGTTATTGAACGAACTCGATCAAAAATCCAATGAAGACTACTATGAGGATGCCCGTTGCTATTTATGATGTGTCAGATGATTGCTATTAATATTTATTGCTTCTTTGAAATATCATTTTTATTTAACAGAGAAAAAAAGGAATGGCTTTCTTCTTCTTCTTCTATTTTTTTATTTATTTATTTTTTGTTTTCTCGTAAAGGAAACAAGACTTCGCGAGAACTTAGATTTTCGTCTTGACTTTAGGTGTGATTGATTTTTGATATTTATCATCCTTTCGACATTATTCTTCAAAATAATGGAAAAGCGATGTTCTCGGCAGCTCATACAGTTTATGTTATACACTATATTATATAATTGTAAAAGATATTACTTTCTTAAGAAAGGATGATGAGAACTAAGGATAGTATCGTTATTACGATCATTATTAATTAATTAATAAACCGACAATACGATGCGTCGATATAATACAAAAAAAAAAAGTTGAACATTTTTCTAAAGGCAACTTTAACACACATATGTTCTCTTCCCTCGCGATATTTTAACCGAGCAGAGTCTCCCATGTAATTCAATCCGAAATGTCATCCTTATCGCCACCCTCTTTTAAACTTGTCCACTATCCATTTAATTATAATTATTCTCCTTCGTACCTTTGCACGATGCATAATTAACGAAAAGGGCACAACTTAAAAGGACTCTGCTTCTTTCTCTTTCTTTCCTCCTTTCTTTTTCTTTGTCTCTTTCTCCCTCTCCCCCGCCCCCTCCACCCCACCTATCATATTTTCATCGATCATAAAAAATTTTACACGATATTCACGAATTTTCATTTATCAAATATGTGCATAAATTAAACGTTTTAAAAAAAGTTTCGATAATACCATCCTATACGGACGGCGAAGTGACGTGATTAAAAAATTTTCTCGGAACCACGAGCAGAGGGAAAGTTGATGGAGGAACTTGTTGACCCTGTGAAAGGTTTTACGATCGAGAAAGAAATGATATTCGAGTCCGAGGATATCCGTACGTGTTTCTCGTGGTCAGTCATGGACAAAAACAAAAAGAAGGGGAAAAGAAAGGGGCTGAAAAAAACCATAAAAGAGAATGAAAATAAAGGTGAGCTACGAACTTAACGAGAAGTTATATTTTCCGACGTCCAAGGAAAATCCAAAGGATAACGACAGATCGACAACCCCATGGGACGACAAAATACCAGCGAAAGATTCGAAATAAAAACGTATGGCTATCTTCGTCCCATTCTCCCCCTTTCCCTTCCTCTCTATCTATCTATCTATCTATCCATCCATCCATTCATCCATCCATCTCTTTCTCTCTTACACTCTCTCGTGAGAATCAAATGGTTTACACCCTTGGAGAAAAGAAAAAAATGTCGCTGAAGCAGGATACCAGAAATCCCAAGGGTTAATCTTATGAGTACCAATAAAGGATCGTCCTTTCGAGATAGTTTTTCACAAGAACGGGAAAAATTCCAACGATGCGATGACTTGTCCTTTTTTCTTCCCCTTTCTCATCAAGACGATATCGTTCGAAAAGGGCACGATTATCAAGAAAAAGCTTTATACGACAAAATTGCATTCTCTTTGATCGAATACTCTCTCTCTCTCTCTCTCTCACACACTTTCCCTGTCTCGAACTTTCATGCAGGTAAGTACAATATTTCGCTTGAATCCCCTTTCGTACTCATAAAGCTCGATCGATAGAAAAAGCTTCTATTGAGCGAGTGAATACGAGTATTTAAATATGTTACATAGTTCAATAGAGAATAGAAGAGACTCAAAAGCTCGTAGTCACTCTATCTCGTCACTTTTATATTAATTACAGGAAATATTTTTTCCTCGTTTCTCCATCCGTACTATGTATTAAACATTTATGAACGCTATTTAACTCTTTCAGTTTTGGAAAAAAATGAAACGAAAAAAAGAATTATTCACCTATCGGTTGGATACTACGGATCAAAATTTACGGACGTTTCGTAAATAAAATCAAAGCTTTCTGTGCGATCGGGTCACGACCATAAAAAGTAGTTACCTTATCGCGTTCAACGACAGAGTAACACTTTTCAAATGATCTTTATCGTCGGACATGTATACGTACATACGTCAAGTTAGAGTTCACACGGGTCTCCGTGTCTGCTCTTGTATGAATATTGCGTCGCGTTCGAATCGAATGTGGGTCATGCGAGTGACCTTTCGAACTGCTAGTAGATCGTGTATGTTCCGTCGTGTTCCTTCGAAATCGATTCACCTTCCTATTGAAAGAGGATATCTCGTCCGCGAGTTTTCGTACGTAGACACATTTCGTACAGCTGTTACTAGTTTACATTTTCGAGAATACTTCATCTTTTGTTCTTAGAAGCAATTTTGGTCGACCAAGTCTTCCATTAACACTTCATAGACGATATAAATATAACATCGCGTTATCATCGTTATAACATATATTACTAATGATTTACGAGAAAAAATTTTCCAAGAAATTATTTTTGTTTATAATTATTACAAAATTAAAATAAGATCGAAGGGTATTATGAGATTACGAATTGCGTTCGAACTAAATTTGTTTTTCTAACGATATATCTAACGAACTGGAATGTATTGTTTTGTCAAACGAGGAAACTCTAAAACGTTCCTAATCGTTTTAGATCGATATCGTGTGTAGAAGTTATCGTTTAGTTTCGTTCGTAACGTCTGTAGAAGTGCGAAGAAACCTTTAAAGCTTTAACAAATCGTGTTGATCGACTGTAATCGGAGAAGAACGTCGTAGAAATGTAGAAGTATGGAAAAAGAGAATGAAAGAAACAGAATTGTCGATGGTTCGATTTAAACCTTACAATATTGGATGAAGACACATCAGTTGTAGTACCTATGTTACCATTCTTTAAAATAAAATACAATTAACATTATATAATGTGAGTGATATGGAATTTTTTAATTGTTTAGAATTGTGTAAGGTATAATAAAATTAAATTATCTTATAATGTTGATACTGAAAAAAAAAAAATAAATAAAAAGATATCAAAATTCACCATCTTCAGATAGAGAAATCTTTTCCTATCCTCTCAGATATATGTTTCCTTCATATTACTCGAGGATACATACAAATTCAATAACATAGAAATCCCAATAGGACTAAAAAAAAAACATCGTGAAGAAGGCAAGACAATTTTTATTTTATGACATTGTCTTCATAGTTTATGTATAGATACATGCGTAAGTCAATTTTATTCAGTCGACATTACTTATATTTCACGATACCATCCCCCATTTTCTTTTTCTTCTTCTTCTTCTTCTTCTTTAGATCTTCGCGATAAGAATGTAAGAATAAGCGAATCCGTTCTCAACGATACAAATATTGACGTGAGCATCAAGATATTTGCTTGGCGGTATTTTAAGTAAATAACACTTGGAATATACTAGTTTGAGTAGACAAGTTGGTTTGAGCAAAAATGACGCGAGTCAAGTGTGTGACGCTTACGGTCTGTACATGCATATGCATATAGACGAAAATGCAATATATTGCATATGCATGAATATTGAAATATGGAATAGATGAAAAGATATATACACATATATATATATATAGATAGATAGATAGATTAAAATTTTCTACGGCTGTATCTTCTCGTCAAAATTTGACGACATTATTCGAGGTCAACCGTCAGGTTGTCTAGAAATGATGTCGAAGTAGGTATGAGTTCGGAAGAGACTCGTCTCGACTTAACAGAGTATACGCCACGGCCAAACCAAACATTGCCAAAAGCCGAGCATACTCTATGTCGTTAAAAGCTCCGTCCACGTCATGGAAAAGCTTCAGCTGCACCCGCGATACGTGTGTGTGTCGAACACTCGCCACTCGACGCGCTAAAGCTCTTCGGAGCCGCTAACGTGAGAGTGTTTGATTTGCCATCGTCGTCAAAACCCGTCGATTAATCCTCCGATTCGAGATATGGATTCGATCGAATCTCATAGCTACTGCCTATCTACCTACCTACTCTCGAATGTCCTTCTCCGACCTTCAATCGACTTTTTCTCCTTCTCCTCCTCCTATTCTTGATCATCATTGTATGTATATATATATATATATATATATATATATATACACACACACACGCACACACACACACACATCTATATACATACACACATATATATATATGTATGATGTATGCATGCATATGTATGTATGTATGTATGTTGATGGCGATCTTTTGCCATTGTTTCCTGTGCAATATATAGTATCGAATTTTTAGTACGCCATTTAAAAGATCCGTTATCTGTGCCAAAGATAATATCGCTCAAATTGCCGCATTTACTATTTTTTGCTTGTAAGATTCAAATAGAATCTTTTCTATCCAGACTAATTTTCGTGATTTATCGATGCGAACGTTCGAGTTTTGTTTTTTTTCCTTCTTTCTTTTGTCTTTTCTTTTTTTGTTTTATAACGTATATCGTAGCAGTAGATTTGATGTATTATATATTTATGTATTATTGATGTATTATATATGTGTATTATGCATATATGTATGTAACAGATATATACCATAGAAAAATGTTGAATATATATATATATATATATATATATATATATATATATATATGTATATTTATCAGATAGGTATCTTTCTAAGAAAAATGCAACATGTTCCGTACGAATACTTGTTAAATTTATAACGATAACAGAAATTTTCATAAATTTTTATATTTTGTTCGATCTTGAAAAATATCAGTTTATTCAAACAATTTTTAATTATTATCAACATTACCGATGTTATTTGTATGGATAAATTCAAATGGTATATCGTTATATATCATCCTACGTGGGGGATGTTACGTGGTTTGCTATTTCATGCCAATTTAATGACTAGAAGTTAAACAAAGACAACAATACTCTGAACTATCCATAGGTATATTCTGAATCTAAGAAACGTATCACGTGAAATAGAAAATCTAATTACGTTTCTCTCATGAGTCCTGTATATCTGCGTACATATGTACATATATACATACATACATACATACATAGATACATACATACATACATACATACATACATACATACATACATACATACATACATATATACATACATACATAAATACATATGCGTACATAACACCAGCCAAGAAAAATATTCCTCTAGTAAGAATAAAATCTATGAAATATAGTGACAGGTTTTAACAAATTGTTTTACACGATTGGCGAGATTCGAATAAAAGTCGGGCGAGCATTTGCTTTTGCATAGTACTCTGCTAGAACGCGCCTTTCTTAACATGTGCCGAATAAATACGAAAATTTCTTAGGCACAGAAATAGAATCATTTGCCTAACGCAACACGACGGTACAGTTTGAAAGCACATGGTTTTAATTCGAGCAAAAGCGAACGTACTGTTTTACGTTTTGGTTATCTTATAGAAAATCGTACGTCGCATTTTGAAAGATAGAATAGAAATGTGAAAGGGCATGATTTGAATCAATATTTGCTAATCTATTATCGTTATACTTTATATGTACATAATGCATTCTCGCGTATTAAGTTCCTTTAAATTACGTCGAAGATTTATCTCTCATCGAAACTGTAATCGGCAAACTGTAAAGCTAAATGTCAATGCAGTACGATATCTTTCAACTAAATAATTAAATTTATATTTATTATATTGCATATCATTTGGGAATAGATTGTATTTCCATTTTATCTTAATTCATAATTCGTATCCAATTAATATCGTTGGTGATCCCTAATATCGACATTTTTCTTCTCAAATATATCTCCTTTATGGACAATAATGCATGATAATTTTATGCATAATTTTCTCCATACAATGAAATATTAACTACGATTTTATTATGGCGCACGAAAGTCGGTCATAAATATTACAATGCTTCTCTATTACTAAGGATACCTTGTTAAAAATATATACCGTTATAATATCTATATCAATCGTTTTGCACGAATAACGAAATAATTCTCGAATTTGTTTTTGTCAGCTCTAGTTAGAGTCCAAACTTCTTGTATTATGTTCAACGTGAAGTTCAACGATACTTGAAAAAAAAAAAAACAAGAGTCTGAAACGATAGATTCTGAATATGAAAGAAAAGAGAGAGAGAGAGAGAGAGAGAGAGAGAGATTTGTTGAGATTGAAAAGAACAGAATGATGACTATCGTGTTTTCATTGTTCGTGGAAAAATTGTATATTGCGCACCAGTCATCGACCGATCCAGTGTTTACGTTCGCGCAAAGAACGACTCGAGTCGTCGCGCATCGAAGGATCGACCGGGCTTTTAACCCTCCTGCTTTACCTTCCTTTGACCTTAAAGAAGGTTTGCTTCGTTGATAATATACGTTCTGAGAATCGACTACCGAGGTTATTCTTTAACGAAAAGGGAGAGAGAGAGAGAAAGAGAGAAAGAGATATATAAAGAGATAGATAGATAGATAGAGAGAGAGAGAGAGAGAGAGAGAGAGAGAGAGAGAGAGAGAGAGAGAGAATATATAAGAAGTTCTTTCTTAACATCTTATAAATATAATAAGCTTTTTAAATATATTTTATACGTATATACTCCTAATAAATACTAAATCTTTTCAAATGATGTATGAAATCTACGTGTGTGTGTGTGTGCGCGCGCGCGCGCTTGTATGTATACATATATAATAACGCGTTCAGCTATTGTAATTATTCTACTGTAGTTATATTTATAAAGAAACATATGTACGTCGATAGGTACATTACAAATTTTGTTTTGTACGAGAAATGACGAAAGACAGACGATAAATGACGTAAACCAGAATGTATAAATGCATGCAGCGAAGCAACCCTTCTCAATGTCTTTTAAGAGAATAATTTATGACTTAAAAAAAAAAAAGGAAAGAAAAGGAAAACTAATAACGCCAATTAAGGGAGATTAGAACGAAGTATTTCCACATTTTTACTGTTAACTTCGTGTTTGACTAAGTCGTAGAAACAAGGTAAAGGAATATTCATAATCTCGTTCTACGATCGGCCGAATTTCGCGATATATGCATTAAACTCGAACGAAACGTTTAATTTGCCGGCTAACCGAGCGATATCTCAAAAAACGCCATACGCGATGACATTATTCGAAGAATATTAGCTAAGAATCGGATTTATGTAAGCATATAATTCTGCTGTGTAAAAATAATAACGAAATAAAGAAGCCTCTGTCGAGACGGTAGAAAGCTAAGATGGAAATTTCTCGAGAGAGGTATCTAAGATAAGCCAAGCTACGAAGCCAAACTGTTCAAGAAAAGGGACAGAGATAGAAAGAGAGAGAGAGAGAGAGAGAGAGAGAGAGAGAGAGAGGAGAGAGATGAAAAGGGAAGAACGAGGAGAAGGAAGGAAGCTCGAGCCCTCGAGCTCCGTGAGTTATATCATTGTTTTCATTCGAGAGCCGTGGATCATCAATCGTAACCTGTTGCGGAATAACATTCGAACAATAGGCAAAGGTCGAACGTGACCGTTCCGACTAAAAGTAAATCAACAAAGTCGAACTTTCGAAACTCGAAAGAATCTTCTTGTACGTATATTAATACATACGTATACAACATATCAATGTAACTGCTAAAACTAAAAGTAAAGATAGAGAGAAAGAGAGAGAGAGAGAGAGAGAGAGAGAGAGAGAGAGAGAGAGAAAGAGAGAGAGAGAGAGAGCAGAATTATATATCTATCTCTTACCTGATTCCTGTGATCGAGCCTTCGCTCGAATTCTTCGCTTAGAGACGACGAAAAGAGAAAAGAGAAACGATAGCCACGAATCCCCCTTCCGGTCGATTGTTTGAGCTTCACGCCATGAGCTTTATCGTTGACGATGCTTCTCTTCGTTCACGGAGTTACAACGTAGCTTGCTGCTAAAACTTCCCGAGTGGAGCTACCTCTCTTCCCTCTCTCGTCGCCGGGTCATTACATTTTTACGATCGACCGACGCTTTCGTCCTCTACCGCCGCCACCACCACTACCACCACCACCACTACTGACGCGACTACCTCCTCCTTCTTATCGTTATCGTCTTGGCTTTTCTTCTTTTCCTTCGGCCCCAATCTTAACTTCCTTTCTTATATCTCGAATCTCGTTTTCTCTCTCTCTCTCTCTCTCTCTCTCTCCTCTCTCTTTCTTTTTTTCTATTTCTCTTCCTTTCTCTCTTTCACTCGTTCTTTCTCTTCAAACAACGGCGAGTTTGGTCGTTGAGATAAAATGCGGAAAATCTAAACGGACGCCTTCTTCTTCTACTTCCTTCCTCTTCCTTTCCTTCCTTCTCTTCCTCCTCCTCCTCCTCCTCTTCTTCTTCTTCTTCTTCTTCTTCCTCCTTTCTCTCAGTTTTGCCTTTCTCCTCGAATTAGCACGCGCGCGCGCACGCTCTCCACGACGAAAGCTCGCCGACGAGTAAAGCCCTCTCCACTTTCCGGTCTCGTCCGGAGAGGCCAGGACGCGCCTTACGAAAGCACGGCGCAAGCTCCGCAATAAACTCCCCACCCCTTTTATACTCTTCTTATACTCCATCTCGCTCTTTCTGTGTTCTTTCGTGCGAATGAGAGAGACAGGAACAACTCGATACGCGCGACGCCATACGCGTGGAACGAAGTGGGACAATCGTGTGTGTGTGTGTGTGTGTGTGTGTGTGTACTATGCAGCACGAAATCTTTTCTTACGAGCCTATATCCCCTGATGTCTATTTTTTTTTTTATCTCTTTCATTTAAGCGACGACATCCCCAAAGAGATTGTTCCTTTCCTAACAACTTTTACTAAAGTATTTTATAAAAGAGAGAGAGAGAGAGAGAGAGAGAGAGAGAGAGAGAAAATACACCGAATAAAACTGTACCGGCTGTTGCTTCTACAAATTTTCTCCCTCCCTCCCTTCCTCCCTCTCCCTCTCTCTCTCTCTCTCTCTTTATCTGTCTATCTCTCGTTCCTTTTCTTTTTTGAACAATGTATCTAAATGCTTTTTAAATCTTGCAATATAGTATACTCGATTAAATCATACAAAATGATTGATAATGATTTTAATATGTAACGAACTGTAACGACCACGAATGGTGTTCATTGATATAAATATAAAATATATACGCACGATAATCGTACATAATTATAATATATTTCAAAGAAAATAGTTACTATTATAAACGTTAATAACGTTAATAACTCCTCTCTCTCTCTCTCTCTCTCTCTCTCTTTCTCTCTCTCTCACTCTTTTTTTTTATTCTTTGCCGCGTAACTCGCTTACTACTCTATTATCTTCTTCTTTTCCTTTCCGCGTTGAAATTTTCATCGCGAATTTAATTTGCGACGAAAATGTTAATGCACGTAAAAATCGGATGCATCAAATTGTTCACTATAATTATTCGAGAAATTCCGATACATGCATGTAGTGGTTGATTATTACTTTTGATCAGTACGCTTCATCAATTTGAACATCGCCGCATGATCAATATTTTATTTGCCTACGTATATTATGCAATAATAGCGTGCCATATCTATTTTACAATAAGTGAGAAATGTTCATTGTAATTTCAGAATTTGTAAAAGAAAAAAAAAAACAATACGATAAATAATAATCCAAGTGATGTATAAACCTACTACAGATACATTTTTATTAACTGCATTCGTTACAATAAAGGTGCTCTATCGATAACTTACTGTTGAAACACTATAATATTAGTACTACGTCTATCCACACTTCTCTCTTGAAAATAAACATCCTAGACGTAGTATATATATAGTAATTTGGGTGCATAGATCTTTATCATTTTTATACAGTGCTCTGTATTACCGATGATTCGCTAGAAACCGATTGCAGCGCTACCAAATATAACAGAACTGAAAGATATTAGTTAAAAATGAAATCTATTTTATTTCACGCTGAATTGTATTCGCGTAAAGCGATAAAACTTTATCTTATTTTGTATAAAATATAAAAATTTTGACTATATATTATAACGATTGCTCGATTGAAATTGTATAAAGATTGTTAGTAACAAGGATTGTATGTATTTTGTAAGATTAAAGATCATCCAAATTTTTATACAGTAAATTAATTTCAATGTGTACGATGATAACACAAGAGAGAATAAGCTTGATCCTTTTGCTCGTCAGATGACGCTTCGATCGAATACTTTGGAATTTATACAGATATGAAAGTCTTATACAAGTGTTAATTTGTTTTGATTTTTATTACTGTAATGTCATATATTCTATTTTCTACGTTTGGACGGAATTCAATTGCAAGTATAATTAATATATTTTATTTTGAAATGAAAAACAATATCTATTACTTATTATTGTTCTTGTAATTCGATCATTTTTCTATTATCTAATATATATGTTAATGGAACAATATAACTAATTATTTTTTTATCATCTTTAATGTTTTATTATTGATTGAAATAATGTGTAAGGGGGCAACTCATTAATATTACTTAATTAACAATAAATCAATACTTTTAGAATGGGTCATTTTTTGTTATATTATTTAAAATAAAAAACACACAATATAAAAAAGAAGCTATACTAATATGTTCCATTTTTATAACTGTTCGATACCTACAAATGGTAATGACAATTTATAATTAAATGCCAAACACATTTCAAGTACTACCTATTGAATAAGCTACATGCTGTACGCCAGAATAGATCAAATGCATTATTGCAACAATCTTAAATAATACATTTGGTACGTTATGTTCACTTTATCGTGGAATTTATTTCCATGTGAAGCATTGCTGATCAATAGTCCATTATAAATTTTATTTATTATATAACATTGATATATTGACATTAATAACACCTTTACCTGTCGTTCAAGCTTGACTATCTATAAAATCTAACTTATTCTATCATTTGTACCGACACTTTAAAATGATCATCCAATATACAAAAAACATTCACAAAAACCTCTACATTTCTCAAATCTAAACTAAATCAACTTACTAACAGTATCATTTTAAACATTGATCATAACCAATAACAGCATAAAATTTCACTTAAAAATAAAGAAAAGAAAAGAAAAGAAACATATATATATATATATATATATATATACATATGTATATTTAATATAATTAGAAAATCATTAGATAGACTTATCGATAGTTGAAAATTGATTGAGAACACAGGAAGAAATAATATATATATCTTTTTGTTTTCTATGAAGGGAAAACGTTGTAGATGGAATTCTGGTCATCACGACAATGGCGCATCACGACAGCTGCTGCCATCTAGATAGAACAAGCTAACTGCGGACACACGAACGCTATCTCGCAGGCGCACTTTGCACCGCTTAATCCCCGTCCTCCTTTCCATAAGCAATTTCCTCGGAAGGGCTCGCTCGTCATTCCTTCCTCGAGTATCGCAAGGATCGCGTACAACACAGCAACTAGCATTCTCTATCTATTTCCGCGCGTTCTTCCGTCTTCTTCACCCCGTTTTGCGGAGTCTCGTGACACGCGCGTGCACTTCCGGCAGCCGTCTTCACGGCAACAGGCTTCGTTAGCATCATTTACCCCCTCTATCTATCTCTGTTTCTATCATTCTCTCTCTTTCTCTCTCTCTCTCTCTCTCTCTCTCTCTCTCTCTGTCTATCTGTCTCTCTCTTTATCCTTCTTTATCCTTGTCTCTCTTTTACGATTTATATACACTTGTCTCGCTCGAGATACGTTTATCTTTCTTACTCTCTCTCTCTCTCTCTCTCTCTCTCTCTCTCTCTCTCTCTCTCTCTTCATTTCTTTCATTTTTCTTTTACCTTTGAAAGATTGTCAGTGAACCGCGAACACGTTGTCAGTGTCAGGGTCGTACAAAGTAGAGACAAGAAGGGTAAGAAAAGACGAGAGAGAGAGAGAGAGAGAGAGAGAGAGAGAGAGAGAGAGAGAGAGAGAGAGGGAGCTTAGCGAACAGCTGGCTGGGACGTTTTGACACAAAGAAGACACATCTGATACATAAAGAAGAGAAGACAGTGTTCCGAAGGCTATCTCTTCCTTCTTTTCGTTCTTCTTGATTGCTCAAAGAAGATCATGTCGCTCATAGCCGAATGCTTTCGTCGATTGACCGACACATCCTGCAAAAGCGAGGTACGTGTATCTTTCAAGATTTTTAATCGATATCGAATCGATCGAAACCGTCGATCGATTTTTTCTTCCGTTATTTGTTTCCTTTGCTCTTTTACGAAATAAAAAAGTTCGACCAGTCAGTTCGTATTAGTTTTATTCGAATTCTTGCTCGTCTCGTTAGATCCGCGTTGGTTGATTAAAACGGCACAAAGAAAAGAAAACGTCGAAAAAACGACGGCACAATCAAAGTTCAATTTAGCTTGCATCGAGTCGCAACCAGCTTCGAATATATACATCTCTTTTTTCGCGTTGTTTGTCTTTGAATACGACGGAGACTCACCCTCGGTTTGCTGGGATTGGGTAACGGGTGAATACAATATGGGTCAACCGGAAAAACTGTGGCGACTGATATTTCCACGACCTTGAACCATTGTGATCGAACGGCGCGTCTTTTTGAATTTTTATTCCCTCCCTCGTCCCCTCTCTCTTTTTCTTTCGTTTAGTTTTTTTTTCTTTCTGCTGTGCTCACTGCATACTTTTGCAAGGATAGCTCTTCGTCCGTGAAATCGATCGTTTTTTGCTCCATTTTGATTGGTTTTTAATTAAAGAACCCGTGCATAGAGTAAATATTATCTTTATAACTTGATATATATATATATATATATATATGCATTTTATAAATTTTAGTTTATTATTAATTCTTATTGATTTTAAATAATATATTATTTTTGATATAGTTATATTCTTCATTTTCTTTGATGTTTAGTATCGCTGACATTATCCTACTTGCAATAAATTGCAATTAAGCTAGTTTCCCCTGTGATTACAGTTAAGGGGTTACAAGATAACAGATGTGAATCGGACGAGAAAGTTCGGCGTTGCCTGCCGAAGTCTTCAGGAATTGAAAAGGAAAGCTTGTACGAAATTGAACGTAAGTAGAAGCTTCATTATACCGAGGATGATGGTTCGTTAATTACTTGAGAATAATTATGCTTTTATCGTTTATTTCAATCCATTGTTACAGAATATATATATATATATATATATATATATATATATATCTTTGTTAAGACTTGTGTCGTTCGCATTTTGTAATAAGAGTTGAAGAGTTGGGAATCAAAAACTGGGGCGTATGTGCCTCGCGGTAAAAAGTACTCTCGGTGTAGGTTTCGAGTGTAGGAAACGTCCTAAAAATAAAAAAAAAGAAAAAAAATAAAAAAATAGAGAGAAAGAGAACGAAGAGTACGAGTGTGAGTTCTGCTCTGACAGATTGCACTTCAAATTGCTTTATGAAAACGCAGAATAAAAGAGAGACGGATTATGAGATAACGAAGATGTATACGTGTGATTATTTTCTAATATCGAATAAAATGTCTAATAAACATATATATATATATATATATATATATATATATATATATGGTTTTTTTACGAATATGTACGTAGATATCGAATGATTAAAAGCTTTTTAGAGACTTCTATTGAATTCCAAAATTGTTAACGATTTTATCAATTTCATTGTAAATTCCCACATAAAATTGATTGATTTCAATATATCTACGATGATTCATGGAAATGTTTATGAATTCGTAAAAAAATTGATAAATTTCTTGCAATCAAATATTTGCAACGTTATTTTATTTCAACACTTTTAATAATGAATACGCCTTGTAACGAAATAGTAATCAATTTTTGCATATAATATATATCTCATAGTTCTCTCTCTCTCTCTCTCTCTCTCTCTGTCTCTCTCTCTCTCTCTCTCTCTCTCTCTCTCTCTCTCTCTCTCTCTCTCTCTCTCTCTCTCTCTCTATCTCTCTCTATCTCTTTATCATTAAAAGTAAACTCTTTGAAAATGAAATAAATTTTTTTGCGAGTTTACTTATACGCATCTACGAAGAAGATATAAAGCGAGATGACTCTTACCGATAATAACATTAACTATTCCACTTGCTCGAACCCCATTAAAAGTTATCGAATTCGAGGTCTTAATAACATCGTGTAATCTGATAATACACGTTGTTCGAGAGAAAAAAAATTTCTCAAATTTGCCGTTGCTAGCATCGATAACAACATTCCGTCGAGTATTTTTCGTTCATTCCATAGTATTGTGCATTTTAAAATATAATGGGAGAGAAAGAGATAGGATTGTAGCTCTAATCGATTTGGCGTTGTTAATGAATATATTCGAAAAAGTACTTATACGATTTAACAGCAATTTATGATATTGGCAGGATATAATTTTCGAATAAATTCAATTTTTTTATCAATTTTTTTTTTATCGATGGATCTACTTTGTTACGCTTTAGCTTTAACAAAACAAGCCATAATTTAACTAATCAATAAATTGGATTATTCATTTACGTTTCGTTTGATACAAAAATTCTTTTATATGTTTTATTGAGGAATATTTCCAATATAAAATAATATCAGTCGGATTCGCTGATAATCTTGTCGAAGTACTTTAATACAGACTGAGAGTTAGAGAGAGAGAGAGAGAGAGAGAGAGAGAGAGAGAGAGAGAGAGAGAGAGAGAGAGAAAGCCGTAAAAAGAAAAAAAAGGGACTTGCTTTTGTCAGACAGTTCGATAGGAATGTACTAATAATTCTATTCGGGTGTTACGAACACGATTTGATATTTCAATATGATCGATTTCTTTCGATTCACAACGAAGAGAACTTTTCCTTTATCATACTCAAATAGCTCTTTTTTCTTCCTCTTCATTTTCGTTCTCTTTATCTCTATCTTTCTCTTTCTTTCTTCAAAGGATATCCGATCTTAATATAAAAGATTAGAGGAAGAGTGTAGCGTTTTGTGGATAAGTTAATCCGTTTGCAGTATGACCTTGGAAAGGAATCCTATTAGCCTGCAGCGTGTAGCTCTATCGAACCATCCGGGCCAGGGACAGGGAGAGCGGCCTCAATGCCAAGGTCGTGTCTTCGTCTCGGCACCGTACCAATCCTCCGCTTCCGTTGCGGATTCATACTTTTCTTAGATCCACTTTTCTTATCACATTTTTACTGCATTTATTTCTCCAAAGAAATTCTCCTCCTCCTCCTCCTCCTCTTCGAATTATTTTTCAACTTTTTCTCGATCAATTCGAGAAAGAGTAAGGCGGTATATATATATATATATATATATATATATATATATATATATATATATATGTACCCATGTATTCCTTTGAAGATAGATTATACTCGATACTCTTCTCGTAATTGGTAAACTTTAGAATTTCTTTATAGAGAGAAATCGACTTTAGAATTATTCTCCTCACATAGAGGATTAAATATTTAGATGATTTATATTTAAGCGATAATTTTTCTAATTTTGAAAGGATTATTACAAAATGTTTTTTTGTTTAATTAAACAAACTTGATTAATAATTAATGATAATTATTATTAATAAGTAATATTACGAATGAATAATTTCCTTCACCATTTAACCAGCTCGACGAAGAGAATGATATATACTCTCGTTTGTTTGGGTCTAAACGCGGCGATGGAGATCAATTATGCAGTGACACGTGGGCGTTCTTTTATTTCAGATAACGAACGACCTGGCCGAGGTGAACGTCTTTCTTCTCGACGGATCCTTGATAGACGAAGATTATTTTCATACGTTGGAACCACAAACGACCTTGATCTTGCAGAAACCAGGGGAGAAGGTTTTGTCCGGTTGGTGCAATCATTCGGAGCATTTTCATCCGTTTACATTCAAATATATATTTTCAACAATTGTTTATTGTAGATGCTGATCTCCTTTATGAAACTTTGAGACGCGTTAACATCGAATACATCACTGCCGGGGACAAAGTGTCGCAATTTCTGACAGAGAATCTTAAGAACAAGATCGCCGTTTTGAACAATGCCTTGAACAAGGATGACTCCAAGACTGCTTTCAGTTTGAGAGAAGAACATCCTGAGTGGTTTCATGGACTTGAGACTAATTATACTAGTAAGGTAAGTTATAAGTAAATTACTCGACTTTACGTTTGTACAACACTCTTCAAGTATGTACTTCCATTTGTCTTTAGCAACAATATCGTTTCGAAAACGCAAAATCAAGATAATACCAAAGTATATAACTTCGTTATAACATTCCCTTTTCGCAATAGTAATATAACAACAACAACAACAACAATAACAATGATAATAATAATAATGACAAAAGTAAAACGTATCTATTAATATACGACAAAATTAATATATTTAAACTTACTTATAAATAACTTATAAATAAAATAACTTGTAAAATTACTTGGTTACTATAGAAAGACTAATTACTATATCTTCAAACGAGAAAGAACTTAATCGAGATTTCGTATCGGGTTTCGAATCCGGTTACGATCGTAAACGATGAAATACGAGTTCCATTTGCGAAATTTTCCATCGGTTCTCAGAGTACTAAGTTATCTACGAAATGGGCCGATTGAATACTTGGGGAAATCGTGTCAATTTCGCGATATCGCGAGGGTTAATTAACGTCAAGTTTCGTATTACACTTTGAGAGTCTCAACGTCCCACTTATCGCTTGCCTCGTTTCTCCCTGTAATCTCGGAAGCCCTATCTGCCTAGTTCACGTAATTAATTAACTCATTATCGCTGTCCCTCTTGGCGATGCGTCGCATGTGATGCTGTCGCTTTGTCATGTGTTTCTAATACACCTGTGCGTCCATACATATCCTTTCATTCACTCTCTCTCTCTCTCTCTCTCTCTCTCTCCTTTTCACTCACTTAATCTCTCTCTCTCTCTCTCTCTCTCTCTCTCTCTCTCTCTCTATATATATATATATATATATATATATATATATATATATATATATATATATATTGTGAAGTACACCGCTTTCAAAGTCACGCACACACACATGCACGCACACATAAACACCTATAAGATTACTCTTACTACTATTAAAATGTCACTACCTTCTATAGAAAGGTAATCTCATTTATAAAACTAGCTATCATGTAAAGGCACTACTTCATGATATTTTCTGACAATTAGTTGGCTTCTTCCAAAATCATTTTAGTTATATCGATAGTATAATATTTTTTCTTTTTTTGATGGAAATTATATTGAAAATAAAAACATTTACGAAAGATAAAAATTTGATATTTCGATGCAATCGATTAGTTTAACAAATAAGACAAGATTAAATTTATGAATGTAAAGAAAAGAACAAATACGGTACGTTGTAATAATAATATATCGGTAGAAAAATACAGAACGGACTTGTTAAAAGTTAAGAAGCGTATTTTTGTAACGCGCAAATGGAAGACTATCAAAAGAACGTTTCAAACGGGAACAGCTGCTTTAGAATGGAGCTATTCGTTGATACGTGGCCCGATTTCAAAGAGAGGATACCCGTAGCTGAACCTGTGACGTTTCGAGTAGATCGTTCTTAAGTCGATTTTCGATCGAGAATTCTAAGTAGGTTAATACCGTGGCTCCTCTGTTTTCCAATAACGTGGTGAGGCCTGCGGGAAAACTTTTCGTCGAGCAAAGACATATGAAATGCCTATACCTATCTTATCGGATGTGTAGCTGAACCTTTCTTACGAGCACTAAAATATACGTATACCAGGTTTCATAGAATAAAAAAACATCGTAGTGTCCTATAGGAAAGGTCCTTTCGTATTTCGTTACATTACGATTTCAAGAGGAATCTAAACAATTTCCAAGACTAAATATGTATATATATATATATATATATATATATATATATATATGTGTGTGTGTGCGTGTTAAACGGAAAATTAATAGAAAAAAAATCTTTTGTTAATCACATACGTTTTCCTTCCAGGAAGCTTATATGCATCGTCGATGTCAGGATAGGATACGAGGATATTTGTATAAGACGATCGATCAGATCAGATCCTCGGATATATATCTAAACGATCGAAAAGCTAGGCAACAATTATTACAGACTATAGCCTTCTTCAAAATGCAATTAAAGGAGGATCATTATTTCGGTTATTATTTCGACAGAAGCCGAGCGTCAAAGGATTCGAACGAAACGGAACATTACGACGAAATAGATTCTTCATCAAATTGCTATGATCATTGTCCTTGCAAATTGACATATCTCGACGATAGCACGCACTTTCGTTTGTTTGGAAACGTTAGAGCGATCGATGATAGTTACAAGAACGACGAGGTCGACGCGAGAAAAATTACCAAACTATCCGACGAGAGAAAACGGGACGTAGATGAAAATGAGGTACGAGCAGAGAAATGTCCCTTTAGGATTAAACTTCGTAACGTGGAAGAGCAGAAAGCTATTTGCGATCGCAAGGGAGAATTCAGGTGCGAAGGAGTTTGGAACGCGAACGAGTGTACTTATGGGGCAAGACACAGGATTAATCCTTACAGATCGAGAGAGGAACTCGTCCTCTTTTCAACGTGGAATTTGGATCACAAGTAAGATTATAAGAAGGATATGTTCGATTTGCTTTATACTTCGGACAAAAGTTACCCGATGATCGCCAGTATCGAATATTTCCTTTCGAAATAATCCTCCGTTAATTCGTTATAATCGTATAGGTGTATTAAGTCACGTTATTATTTATAAAACAAAAAAAAAAAAGAAAAGAAAAAAAATATTATACTATATTTTAACAAAGAAAATATTTGAAGAAGTATTTCGACGATGATACAGTTAAAATCTTGCTTCTCGTGGGAGACGACTACGTGTACATACATACATGCATATCCATATACATACATACGTAGGAGACTACGATATCGATAAAATACAATTACCAAAGCGTTTCCACGGTGTGCATGAGTTAACACGTTCAATGCCGATGACGCATTAGGTAACGTCCTCGAAAGTTTGTTTCTTTTTTTATTTTCTCTTTTTTTCTTTTTTTTTTTTTTTTTTTTTTTACAGTGCCAAGGACGCCCTCCATACGTCCGAGTATCCACACCCTCTTTATAATGCGTTCTCATTAAGCTTTCATAACAATCGAGTACGTGTCATCTTGCCAGTTCTATTGTATATAAACGCGTGTCTAACTTCTCACATTTTAAGAATTTTCATTGCACCTTGCAAATTTCTCGTAACGTCTTTGACAAAAGTTATGTGATTAGTTTTTGAATTTTTTTATTGCTTCGAGACGACAAAATCTGACGTAGTAAGAAACGAAGGACGAAGTTAGACAAGGATATTATCGTTTTTTATGTTTCACGTAAAGATATCTTGCAAAGCCAATATTGGATGCGAGGCCAGCGATGCCTCAAGTAGTAAATTGAAAATACCGTTCTATTATAGTCTACCTTTTACACTATCTTACTATAACGTTATAATAAAAACCTGTCTCTCTTCTTATTATTTACAGAATCGAACGATCTCGGACCCTAGTACCAAGGCTTCTTAATATGTCACTTCAAGATACGGTGAACGAGAAGGACATCTACGATATTTATGAGAATCTCTTCACTTTGAAAAACTTAAGGCTGGTTCACGTCGTATGTCACGATAAGGGCTCGCACAAGTCGGAATATTAATGAGGACGATTCTATTTAAAGAAAGAGAGAGAGGGAGAGGAAGAGAGAGGGAGAGTAAAATTACTACGAAATAGTCTTTTATTAGGGGGATAGTGCAAATTAGTTCATTACAGTATTGAACGATATTTACGTATACATATATACGTATATACAATCACGTTTACGTACATATATAAATACACACAAATATATATCTATATATATATATATATATTTATTTATTTATTTAAAGATTGTTGATATTAGAGAGAGATTTAACATATTGTTAATATTGAAAGTTGACAGTACTTTCGTTGCGTTGAGAAAAAAAAAGAAAGCAATATATAAAGAGATATATATTCTATAAATTTCTATAAAATCCCGTACGAGAATATCATGCCTGACGGTGAGCAATATTTAATGAAAAGCTATATATAAAAATAAAGAGAAAAAAACGAGAAAATAAATAGTGAACTATAACGATTACTTCAATCACTATTGTAAAGCTAGATGTATGCTCTGTTTGACTGATTAAGTACAAGTGACACTTTAAGAGTTCGCCTTCTTTTCCTCGATCTTTTCATTTTCTATTATAGGAAAGGGAAAGCTTTCTCGTAGGTGTCTTTACTAACGTGAGAACGTAATCTTTGAAACAGGGTGTACGTACAGTTCCTTCGTAAAAATTTGTAACCGTACATTATTTTTCGTGATTTTTGTGATTTCGAAAATAAGAAAACGAGAAAAAGAAAAAATCGTTCGTTTTCCTACACACTTGTTAAAACAAATAGAAAATGTAAATTACTCGAAAAAAAGTTGACGTGTGCTGGCCTAAAGGACATTCAGAGATGCCTTTATCGATGATAATCTTCGTAACTTGGAAAGTTCTAAACGGATTTCGTGTTTTCATAACTTGAGCGCAACGGAAGAATCGTGGAAAGTATAATAATATATGATGGATGTGTTCTTCGCCGAAAAAAGAAAGAAAAAACTTTTAATTCCAAAAGCTAGGAGTGATGAAGATCTTTATTAACTTTCGATAAAAAATTAAAAAAAAAAAAAGAAACAAACCTTAATGTAACGTAGTTAACTAGTTAGTGTGAGAAAAATACCTTGTTAGAAGAAATGTATAGTACATATGTGTATATATATATATATATATATATATATATATATATGTATGTATATATATATATGTATATGTATATATATATGTATATGTATATATATATATATATATATATATATATATATATATATATACACATAAATATACGTAGTGACGAAATATCTTTCGGACAGATTTTTATTCTGACTGGTCAGCAAGAGACTAAAACAAAGTTCTGATATATACTTATAACTACATATATATATATATTATATATACCTATATACGTTATCACGTTTAGAGAAGAATATATTATATATTATCTATATACACTATACACGCATACGTACTTATGTATATCATATGATATTACATTACGAAGACTTCTGCAATAATTCACGAAGGTGCTTTTCCGATATGAAAGCGATCAGTTTCTAGAAAGCATGAAAATGCTCCAAAATATGAATCGATTACTTACGACGTCTCTACTTGATAAGATGTTAAGTATCGTGATATGAAAAGTACATTCCTTGTATGTACTACTTACTATATATATATATGTCTAATACTATACTTATATATGTATATGTATATACTTACATATATATGTGTATATTATATGTATATATATATATATGCATAGAAATACTATTCCATACGAGGCATTCGCGATGATATAGATTCGATAAATCGAATTGATCTCTGCACTTGTTACTTTCCTATCTTTCGTAGCTTCTTCGCTCGATGTTTGTTGTTAATCCTTTATGTACGATACTTATACGACGATATTTTATCTAACTTTTGCCGGCCACTGATATACCAAGAGAGAATCCCTACGTCCGTCGATGTGTCCTATCATTGATAATCGACTTAACTAAAGAGTAATACAGGGTATTACATCGAAGTTCAGAGAGAAATGAAAAGAAGACAATTATAAATTTGACCAATATGAAAAAAGCAACACAAACAAACACACACACGCACACGCACACATATATAAATATCTATTTACACCTATTATGTATATCTCCGTCACAAGTCTCTCTTATCGCTAACGTAACACGTTGTATCCTCTAGTTGTAGTGACCAACGCGACTGTACAATATATACGGGTCATAGATGTGTTTTTGTGATTTATTTATATTAACGATAAAATATATGAGAAACGGGATATGATCGCAAAAAAATATGTGGTAATAGATGGTTATATAAGTATGTAAACGCTTGAGACATTGTTTTAAGCTTTGATGTTTTTAATCTAAATATGTAAACGCAGTAGGCAGTATTTATTATTTGTTTTTGTCATCATTTGGAGACGATCTGAGGCAGAGATAACAAATAAGATCAATCGAAAGGAGGTGTTAACGAAGACATCCGTTTGGAGGGTTCTTTTAAACGTGCCAAGAAAATGCGTCACGATTGGCTCCGCTTATATAGTATTCTCTGACGTCTTCTTCGCGAGAACATACGACACGTGCGTGGGTAACTTAATAGTCGGCTTGTTAACGTTAACTCAACGACCAATTGTCAATCAGCGACATTTCGTTTGAATTGTAAATGTTGCTTCGTGCGATTGATAAGGTCTTTTCTTTGTAAAACGAGCGACGTGTACAGATGGACCTCGTTATTCTCTTAAAAAAAAAAAAAGAAAAAAAAAGAAAGAAAGAAAGAAAAGGAAAGCAAAAAAAGAAAGAAAAACGAAGGGGGAGAAAAAAAGGAAAGTAGGTAAAAAACAGTTTGTTTTAACGTCGACCGAACGCTTAAAGAGATTATGTATCGAATGTTATCTTTTATTCTTTATTTTATCGAAGAAATGCGAATGTTCTGTGTATGTATCTACGTTATCGATCGAATATAATGGAATTTATTATTTAGTTAATCGATTATTCCTTCACTTTTACCTCTTTTCCACTCGTTCGTTTATGCCCATCTTTCGTGTAAACTTTAAACCATTTTACGGCTTTCGCCATTTTTTGTAATCTCACGAGGAAGCACGAAGCTGAAAACATTAAGATATTCATTCCAACTACTTAAACTCACGTCTACGCTCGGAAAGTTCTTCTCGGAAGAATAAATAAATTCGCGAAGACCCCGATATCTATTCTAGAACTTGCCAACCTATTTTTCAACGTACAGTGATCCTATGCGGCACAAATTTAGACAAAAAAGTATATATATATATATTTTAAATATAAGACGAGCTATAAAGAATGAAAAGAAGTGAGGCAGACAGAGAGAGAGAGAGAGAGAGAGAGAGAGAGAGAGAGAGAGAGAGAGAGACGGATAGAAAAGATCTAGCGAGTGTGAAATAAAGTAAACGATGAATTGTGCGTTCTAACTTGAACCTTACATTCCCTACCTCTCTTTCTCCGAGATTCCTTTTACTACCCGCGAAAAAAAGTATGCGTAAATCAATTACGCTCGGTTTAATTACCGTTGCAATTAAAACGACGATTATAACGTAAGAATCGCGCCCGAGTGCCATTTAATTTAATTGCGCTCAAGGTATCTCTCTCTCTCTCTCTTTCCT
The DNA here is from genome assembly GCA_918808275.2 of Dolichovespula sylvestris. Classification (NCBI taxonomy): domain Eukaryota; kingdom Metazoa; phylum Arthropoda; class Insecta; order Hymenoptera; family Vespidae; genus Dolichovespula; species Dolichovespula sylvestris. The sequence continues at coordinate 13,570,426 of OU964961.1, forward strand.
TTTTCATACCTTTTCTCCCACTTGCTATATCTCTCTCTCTCTCTCTCTCCCTCCCTCTCTCTCTCTCTCTCTCTCTCTTTCTCTCTCTCCTTCTCTCTCTTTCTCCTTTTGTAGAACCCTTGACGCGGCACCTGTCATACCATAGTTTTCACTATCCAACTGTAGCAAAAGAATGAGTGAGAGAGAAAGAGAAAGTATCTTAGAGCACATAAACTTTTCGCGAATCGCATCGAGAAAACTCCATTAACGACGATATTGTATAAGTTCTGCATACTCATTTCGCATTAACTCGAACGTCTAAAGTCTCGATCCTTTTTATTTCTCGCTTTCGCGAACGTAACGGCAATTAATTACAATTACTCTGCAGACTGGCTCTCCTCTTACCATCGTTCAAATGTTTACGTCTGCTTTTTCCTTTATAAACGAAAGTAAAAGAACGAAGGGGGACAGTTTGTAGATAGAGAGAAATACTCGTTCAGAGACAAGTTTCATTAAGCTACTTAATTTTTCTTCTCGCTCGTTAATTAGACGCTTTCAGATTTTATCGAGAACAAGAGAGAGAGAGAGAGAGAGAGAGAGAGAGAGAGAGAGAGAGAGAGAGAGAGAGAGAGAGAGAGAGGGAGAGAGTTGGCGACGTGACTATTTCGAAAAGGGTCGGTATGTGACCATCAAATTAGTGCGATAATTTCCTCGAAAGGGTCGTAAAATCGTGGAGAAAGGGCAGAATTACGAGACTTCGTTCATTCGTCGACGTTACTCCGAGAAATTCGTAATGACGAATTTTGCCTAGGTGGACCTTTTCCAGTCAATTATCGTCTCACCTTATGATCGTTCCGGACTTCAAATAATTAAACGGGGAAATTAAAGTTAAATTGGTAAAAGGGTGAAAGAAAAGGGGATAATTGGACTTACCCTCGTCGTAAATTCGTATTCGTTCTTGCTAGCTATGTAGCTTCAGAAAAACGAATTCAAAGAACGAGAAAAACGGATGCTAAACGATATTAGATCTCTCATCAAAGTACGTCTATGGAAAGTAATTAATTCGTAATTATCGATAATAAGTATCTACTACGAGGTCCGTTCCTGCCGAGGAACAGCGTTAAACTAAACGATTTTCAAAGAGGACGGCTCGGTTTGAAGGTCACATATTGGCTCATATGTTTGAATCAATCAGAATCAAAAAAAAAAAAAAAATAAATAAATAAATAAATAAATAAGACTCCAGCAGTTTTCAAGAAATATCAATCTCTTAGTTGTAACGATATAATGTATCCGAGTAAATAAAAACATTGTTTTTATGCTTGGTACATTTCAATGACAAATGTATATATATCTTCGCGTAAATATTCTTTTCACGCGTGTGGTACATTTCAATGACGAATGTATATGTATCTTCATGTATGTGCAAGCGTAATTATTTAAGCGACAATATTTTGCTTTATCGTTTCTTAGTAAACTTTATTTTCAAAATAACGAGTTAGTATAATAAATGATTTCTTACCAAAAGCGAATTTTCAGTTTCATCTTATTACGTTCCACCGCTTTACGTTCAATATTCGTCTCAAATGCAATAACGAAACGGACGATAATAGGACGATTTCGAATTCACTGAGCAACTTGAATGAAGCTTTAAACTCGGTCCTCAACGATCGTCATTTATTTTCACTTTTCTTCGACTTTGTCGTCGACCTCGTCGACCGACCACTTTGCCAGTTGATTGTCAAGTGAGCATTGAGCGTATACAAACGCGGATTTAAAAGGGAAAAGCAAGATCGAGACGGTTCGCATCTTTCTCTTTTATCCTTGATCTTTCTTTATTATCCTATTATTTACGGCTCAATATGCTCAATGGGATTTCCTTCATATCTATAATGTTCCATTAACAAAATGTATCGATATTTCGAATGTTAAAAAATAAAAATGTATATTTATCGAATGATAATTGGTAGAACACTCAAATACGTATAATAGATCGATATAGTTTCTTTTTTTTTTTTTTTTTTTTTTTTTGAAAGAAAAATATTATCACACGAAGAACGACGATAATCAATTGCGAAAGATAAAACTATGGGAAACATTCGTATTAGTATCGTACCCTTTTTTACAATCACCAATATACATGCATATACTACGCTACGAAAGGAAGAATAGCAAAAAGCGTGACGATGATTTGATTTCTGTTTTATCTAATAAAATTTGTCTAGATAATCCAACGAGTGCGTTTTAAAAATCGAATTATTCTATCGAACGTCGCCCTCGATTTTTAACGTTACCGTTGTAAATTCATTCCAACTTCGAGATTGTCTGGAGGGTGGGGATTGGAGAGAGTGACGAATTTACGCGTTATACTTCGATTTATATAATCGTCAGAGGAACGATAATTATTTTATGATAAAAAAAAAAAAAAAAAAAAAAAAGAAAAAAGAAGGCAGTGATATTGAAGCAGATACGATCTAATAAGCACTTGTCACTTGATAGAAACTTTTTGATAAAGCAACACCAGTCTCATTTTCGATCCTCCGAATGTATCGAATTCTTTAAGCGAGCTCGAATACGAGGGAGGAATTGTTTTTAGCTTTTCTTCGTCTTCCTTTTCGCGACGCCGTCATATTGGAGGCAAACTTAAACTAACCGACTGAAAATGGCAGCAAGCTGAAGATGTTGCCTCTCGAAGAAAAAAAAAAAAAAAAAAAAGAAAAGAAAGAAATAAAGAATGATAAGGAAAAGGAAAAAGGGAAAATAGAGGAGACAAACGGAAGGAAAGGTAAGGAGACAGCTGTCTATAAGAAAATAATATGTGCAAAACTTGAACACGATCGGGGAACGGGAAAAGGTGGCACGTTAAATTATTTTTGTATTTCACGTGCGGTCGAGTTTTTGCGGTTGAGTGACCCTCCATAGGTTAAAGCCTGGGGTGCAAATTAGGCCGCAATATGTTGCCAATTGTATAAGTAAAGTCGAAAATCGATACCGAGCAAACATGGAGGCGGTAACGTACTCGATGAGAACGACAAATGCGTGAAAATTCGGCTTTTCGTGTAATTCCTCTCCCTCTCTCTCTCTCTCTTTCTCTCTTTCTTTCTCTCTCTCTCTCACTCACTTTCTATCTCTATCTATCTATCTATCTATCTATCTATCTATCTATCTATCTATCTATCTATCTACCTACCTACCTGTCTCTTTCTACGCGTCTCCCCTATCCCGAAAAAAGTTCCGATTTATCTCCCTCCTTGAGCACGAGTATTTTGTAAGCACGATGAAAATCCACCAAAGCAATCTCGTTAGAAGTAGGAGAAAGAAGAGAGAGTGGAAAAAGCGAATCGAACGAATTTCCCTCGCTTTTCCGTGGCCCTTCGAGACGGCTTTACCAGCCGAGCATTAATCGACTCTCACTGCTAGAAACAATTTACTGATTTATGGTTTAATTTCACGATTATGCTCTCCCTCTTTCGGACACCTTCATCTCTTCTTTCTCCTCCTCAACATATGTCGGGATTTCGTAATTATATAATAGCTGTACAACCGAATTATATAAAATCGATCGGATTGCGGTGAATTTTCTCTGTAGAAATTCAAATTTCATTTTCATTTTTTTATTTTTATTTTTCTATTTTTTTTCTTTTTTTTTTATAGGAAAATTTTTAAATTTCATTCAAACTATCGAGCAGCGTGTAAACGAATGCAAAACGTTTACACTAGAAAATTTTTAATTATACTATATAAACAAATTATACTGTAGAACGTTAATAAATATTAGCGAAACGATGGTATTTATATTAGTTGATAAATTTAACGAGCACTTTGTAGCCAATTAAAGATAAGTTAGCATTTTCTTTTCTGTTATAATTATTTTACATAATTATGAAGAGATGAAATGAATAAAAATAAGATATCATATAGACAGACTTAAAATTTTTAATATCTTATTATAAATTTAGAGATTGGGATGTTATAAGATTTTTTTCAAAATATCGATAATTAAAGTTGCAAAAGATTAGAAAAATAATTATGTTCCGTTCAATTAATTCAATCGTTGTACAAACAAAGAATATATCGGGTAGATAACAAAAAGCTTCGATATAACAGAGACTCTACCCGAACGATACGTCATACCTCAATCACTATAGAGTAGTATAAAAATTGTCGATGCCATTCCGTAAATCGATGCACATCTTTCTTCGCGATCACGGCGTCGGAAGGGAAACTACCCATGGCGAGAAAGAGAGTAAGAGGGCCGGCGGATGCGGTTCTGTATCTCAATGTTTCGAAATTACGACGATCGAAGCGAGAGCAGATCGTGGAAGTACTTTGGTAAACGACTAGAAATTTATTTTCTATACAACACATGCGGCTGTGTAAGTATACCTGTCGTACAGGAGACAAATGTATGTGGTTTTTTTTTTCTCTTTCTATATTCTATTAAATGTATTAGAGTAATATGAATGTATCTAATAGATTAGATACTTTTCTATATTCCCCATTAAGATACATATATGAGATTATACATATATTATTTATGTATAACATACATTGAAAAGTATAACTAATAATCTAATATCGTCTGATTTCATTCGACGATTTTATTTTTTGGAGAGTAGAAAATAATAAAATTATAAAACTCTTGTAATTTGATGTAGCTTTCAAAAATTAACAGACTACTTTTTCATTTCGTGAAATATCGTGTCAGAGTTCCTGTGATTCGTACTCTATAATACTTTCGCAAATGAAGGGTAATAGAACTAAATAATATATATATATATATATATATATATATATATATATATATATATATATATATAGACACACACACACACACACACACACACACACACACACACACACATATGAAACAAAAAAGGGAGAAATAACATAATAAAAGAATCGAAAAATCGTTCGTTTTAGATTCAAATAATCGTCTCGTTGTAGTAGTTAGTGGTTCGCGTGCGAATTAGTATGAAACCCTTTTGAAAGCACAAACGGTCGTGCGTGACCGACTCGAACACCCACCACCGAGCACCCACCACCGAGCAGCCACCTCCTGAGCGTACAGGACTAATGGTCGAGTGGACGTGCGTGACCTGTACGCGCGTGTACGTAAACATTATTTCGGTGTAGCTCGTTCCTAAATGGGATGGAAGCTGGAACGAGGAATAATATACGGGACACCCTATTCTATTACGTTCATTTCTCTTCGTGGAAAGAGTGGGAAAGAGCATTACTAGGAAAAGGATGGATCCTTGTCTTGTCTCCTTTTTTTCTTTTCCTTGTTTTTCTTTTTTCTTTTCCTTCTTCTTTCCCTTTTTCTTTTTCGTTACCTGAATAACAGCCACGTTCCGATACCTGTACGTACATAGGTCTTACGTCCTTTTCGAGAATGAAAATAGAAAGAAAGTAAAAGAAAAAGAGAAGAAGGAAAAAGAAAATGTTGAAGGGGGCGGCGGCACGTCTTAAAAGCGTCGTCGAGGGATGTTTCTGAACTGTTTCTTTTTCTTATTCCTATCTCTCTCTCTCCCTGTCTCTCTCTCTCTCTCTCTCTCTCTCTCTATCTATCTATCTATCTTTCTCTCCCTTTCTTTATATATATATATATATTTTTTTTTTTCCTCCTTCCTTCCCTTTTTCTTCTTTCCGTTCTTTCATCGAAACGTCGAGCTATCATCTTTCCCGTACGCAAGAACGCAGGTACGTATTTATGGCGTGGATCGTCTGGAACGATACGAATAGAATTTATTTTTTTTTTTCTTTCTTTCCATTTCTACAGTAAGGAGGTGTAAATATAACGTGTTTTTCTCACGAGTTTCTTTCCCGCCCCTCCCCCCTCGAGTCACTCGCGCATGATCGTGCGACGATCGATCGTATTTTTCAAGAAGGCGATTCGTCTTTTCACACTACAAAAGCTCTTAGAATTTTTCATTCGATCGTCGACGATAATATCATGAGTTTATCGTTCATTCGCGTCAGTTCAATTTCCATGAGATTATTAGAGAAATATCCTGATTCATTCGAGAAAGTTAAATTTTACTATTTGATAATTGTTTCGTAATATAAAGATATAAATTTTCTAATTGTTCGTTTAATTAACGATCATCTATAAAACGTCTGTTCTTCCAATCTTTCGGTTACGTTGCAATTATATATATATATATATATATATATATATATATATATATATATATATATATATATATATATATATTTCAGATACGTCCGCGTTTAATCATAGCGAATTAAACCACAACTAGCTTTCTCTAGCCGTCGTAATTTTATTTCTTCCTCCCCCCAGCCGCGAACGAAAACGTTTCGTCCGTTTTGCGTCTCTTATTCGTCATTCCATTCCGATTTTCTCTCTATCTCCTTCGTCCCTCTACCTCTCAAACTCTATCGCGATCTATCTCGCTGTCTCTATCGCGAAGGAGAGAATTACGTATTCTGGTCTTTCGCCTGCCAAGAAGAAAGATATCGAGAGGCGAAGTTTCCGCGGTAAATTTACTGATTAGACCTAGCAAGTAGACGTTCTACCTTCTTCAACCTTTCCCCCTCACTTTCTCTCTCTCTCTCCCGCTCTTTTCCAATGCTTTCTCCTTCTCCTCCTCCTCCTCCTCCTCCTCCTCCTCCTCCTCTTCTTCTTCTTCTTTCTAGATACAGCATTTACATACGTACGTACATAGGTAAATCCGAAATCACACGAACGAACGAAAGAGCGAATGGTACATACGGTACGCACGGTCGAATCTACCCGTTCGCAATTACGGCTTGAGCGTAGCACAGACGATGCTTCAACTCGGTCCGCATAATTCAGAAGTAATTCCCATGCTTTCTCGATTTTCCCCCGTTCTCCTCGTTTCCTCTCTTTTACCTTATACCTACGCCTCTTATTACTACGTTTCTAGATACGATTTCGAGGAGAAATAAAGGTGATGAGAGGAACGTATTATTCGAAATTTCGCGAGGAAAATAAGCGTATGGCACAAATGCGAGTTGAATATAAGATGGTATACGTTTACGGATACGTACATAGATCGATAACCGTAATAAATGAGCGTCATGTTACGAGTTTACTTACAAGTTTTACGATCAAATGGATTTTAACTTGACACATCGTATTTTTCTTTTACATTAATAATAATGTAATATTCTATTTCCATAGACGACGCATCACAATTAATTTTTAATATTTAATGTCGAATAGTTGAACGTACCAATTCGTTCGAATCGGTCACGGTACGTGTTATTCTTTGAGAAACATAAGTTGGCGAACTTTGAAAGACAAAGTGATAGAAGAGTGACGTGGCAGAGGTAGAGGACGAATACGAAACGGATTTTGGTCGTTGTACGCCGATGAGAAATTCACTCGAATACGAGGAACGAGCGAAAGCGACAGCGGCGTTATGACATATTGCAAAATATTAAACCCCCTGTCGAAAAGTGTCCCTTCCATGCGAGGATACGTACGAGTTCGACGTGTACGAGTTCAAGCGGAATTTCGAGAGTTCGATTTCTCTTTGCTTTTTGCGCTTATCGATTCCGGGAGACTCTTTCGAGATAACTTCACGATTTGATCGCTACGATTACTAACTCATGGAAACGAAAATAATCTCTGATCTTTTATATGAAATATTTCTTGAACTTAACTTTAGAATAAAGGAAGCAAATAAAAATTTATATATATATAATTTAAACTTGTAATCGTTCGTTATTCTTAACATCGTTTTCAACCAATTACGTTTCATGTATCGATATCATCGAAATATTTTCCTCTTTTCTCTCTCTCTCTCTCTCTCTCTCTCTCTCCCTCTTTCTCTTTCTTTCACTATCTCTTTCTCTCTCTCTCTCTCTCCCCCTCTCGCTCTCCAGCTCTCTTTTCATTGGTTCAGAAACGAAATATTTCCTTCTCGAGTGCTCGTGGCAATGTATACGTCGTGTATTGCACTCGAGAACTTCAATATCCGGCACGTCGTATCGAACGACGACTTGTGTGTGCATATGAAAAAAACAGAAAGAGAGTGAGAGAGTGAGTGAATGAGTGAGAGAGAGAGAGAGAGAGAGAGAGAGAGAGAGAGAGAGAGAGAGAGAGAGAAGAGAAAAGAAATAAATGCGTGTAGGGTGCTCAAACAATTCGACTTGACGGAAAAATTGCTCTAAGCGGAAAGTCTGTCGCGCGATAACGGCCTCGCCCGGCTACGCGATAGAGAATGTTAACGTTTAAGTAGGATTTTCTAAGGCATGGGATACAGTCGGAGATAAGTGGAACAAACGTACTCAAAAAAGCAGAGCAAATATTATCGCTCCCGGGATTATGTAAATAAATGAAATGTAACTAAGTCGAGTGCCACTTCCATCGAATTTTTGCTATTTGTCGCGTAGAAAAGGAGAAAGGTTGCGTCGCAAATAAAAAAGGAGAAAAAAAGAAAATAATCCAAACAAGTTCGATCACTCGACACACTTTGTTTATCGTTAACAAAACGATTTAAAGTATCTCGAATATGAAAAAGAAGGTATAGTATAAGAGAGAAGGAATAAAAAAAAAAAAAAAAAAAAAAAAAAAAAGGAGAAAGAGTTTGGTGGTTGGTTTCAACACGCATAAATCTCCTCCGTTCCTCCAGCAAGCAGATTAAAATTTCTGCCTTGGACAGGATTTCCGAAGTAGGGGGTGAGAGTGCTCACGAACTCACGATCGAGGAAAATTCATCGAGAAAGTGGAACATTCGCGAGGAAAGTACGCGTCGGTGTACTTAGGCGGGTCTCGTAAATTACCGGCTCGGAGGAACGATATTACCACGGTCAAACGTACACATTTACGTTACTACCTTTCATATACGCAGAGAACACACAAATGCACATACGTAAAAGAAAGGAGGAAAGTAGATAAAGGGGAGAGAGAGAGAGAGAGAGAGAGAGAGAGAGAGAGAGAGAGACAGTCGCAATCGTGCGTGGTTCTCTCCACGAGTTTTAACGTTCTTCTCCTTTTCGTCCTTCTCGAAACTGGCGGAGAACCTAAAGCAACCCTTTTTCCGCGTGGTGCCTAGCAGGATCACCCAGGATCACCAAGAGGGCTTTACGGTGTTTTACGACGCGCCGCTGAGGATCCTGCAACGAGGAATTATCCTCAAAACCTCGCAGGTGTCACGTAAGTCCGGTTGAAAGGTTCCTCCATATCCTCCCCCCGCCCCCCCCCCGCCGTTCTCTTACTCCGTTCACGTATTTGCCCTAATACATATACGCGCTTATTCACACGCATGTATAAAGATTTCAACGCCAGCCACGTGGAAAACTATGTTTCATTTTAAAGCCACCAGTATGGTTCGATCGTTCTCCTCTTTTTTTTTTTTTTTTAGAAACCTTCTAAACAGATTAACGCGTTTGTCGGATTTGATTAATCGCTTGGTCTTACGAACTATCGATATTTTCTTTTTTTTTCTCGCGAGGAAACATTACAGAACAATCGACCGTGTTTATGAGGTGTGCCCATTAACACATTCTCGTTAAATGTCAAAATGTCCTTTCCCATAGCACATAATATAGCACATAATAAAGTCACTCCGAGCCGAGGACGTAGAAACATCGTCAAGCGGAAACGAAACATGGTTGCGAAGCGACAGGTCGCTTTAGGTTACATCGACTGTTGACCACGTACGTACCTTAGTATGTATATACACGTGAATTCGTCATGGACTCGCGACGAGACCGTCAGGATGGAAAAGAGCCACTCTCCCCGCCCCGCCTCGCCGTATTTATGACTCGTGCAAAGTGCCGGGAATTAAATTTCCTGCCACCGAAAAGGATCTCCTCTCTATTCTGAAACTCTACACTCCTCATTCTCCTCCTCTCCCCTCTCCCTCTTTCCCTCTCTCTCTCTCTCTCTCTCTCTCTCTCTTTACTTTATTTTACCTTACTCCATTTCGTATTAGCATAGCCTGTTTTGTCTAAAACGGAACATAATTAATCCGTCTATTTCTACTTTTAGTTTTTCTTTCTGTTACCATAAAAATGAATGAAATAAAAACTTGATGTAGAATGAATGCAACGTTTTATATATAAAATGAAATCCTTTTTGAAACATCTGTTATTTTCCATTTTGATTTTAACGAATTGAAATCGTTTGGCGAGATATATTTTCAATGATAGAAAATGACTTTTTTTTCTTCTTGATAATTTGAACGTTGTCAGAAAACAAAAACAGATATCTTTTACTTATTCTTTATTTCTTTTCTTTCTTTCTATTTCGAAACAAGGGATGATGGGTCGAAAAGAAGTATTCTCTCTCTCTCTCTCTCTCCCTCTCTCTCTCTCTCTCTCTCTCTCTCTCTCTCTCTGGAGGCTGCTCGATCTCGCGGCTTTATTAAATTTTTTGCGAGATTTTCGCATTGCTTTACACCCCCGCGACTGTTCTTCGGTGCGGAAAAAGGTAGGTATCGAGAAAAAGAGAGAGAGAGAGAGAGAGAAACGGAAAAGGGCGGTATGGGTTATGTGTGTCCCTTTATATCGATGCCGTTTCGAAGCAACGTCTGCTAGAGCAACTCGATTACCAGACCAACGGAATACTTTTCTCAGGGATTTTCTTTTCTCTGTTGCGTCCTCGAAAACGGAGCATTGACGTTAGATCGTATCAAATATTTCGATCGGTTACTTCGATATCGAATCGCAAAGATAATTCTATTTAGATATTTACTTGTTTTCTGACAATCAATCAAATAAATGATTAATCAATATATTTATATATATGTGTGTATGTGTGTGTGTGTGTGTGTGTGTGTGTGTGTGTGTGTGTGTGTGTGTGTGTGTGTGTGTGTGTGTGTGTGTGTGTGTGTGTGTAAATTAATCATATGTGTGTGTTCGCATATCTATTACATAGGAACATAATTAATAAATTTTCTGCTATGTATTCGAAGAGAAACATATAACCTGTTCATCACAGGGAGTCCATTAAACAAATCCTTTGACTTAGGACTTAGGCAATGGAGAGATATAATACAGAGGAAGAGAACGTTCTTTGGTAGGTCTTACGAATATAGCCAAGACGTTTCCTCGAAGGGTGGAAGAAAACCAGTCGACGTACGTTGACGTCCGTAACCGCGACTCGATTACGGTTGGCGAAGCATTTTCCCAAGGATTTCGTGCCTCTTTGTACGAGCCCTTACGACTCTTCGTACGACCCTTTTCGACGTTTACCATACCGGCTCGAAGACGTGCCTTTACGAACCTTCCTTCGAGTACCGGTGAAGCCAATTTGCATAATCTCGCTTGCCTCGGAGTCTCTCTTTCTCTTTCTCTCTTTCTATCTCTTTTGGTCCTCTTTCAGGCTCGGAGTTTCCAACGATCTCCTTCTTCTCTTCATCTTCATCCTCCGATTCCTTCTCGAACGCGTACTTCCCTTTTTCTCTTTCCTCTCTTTCGATTTCTCATCCTCGTTTCTAGCGTTGCTGCTAAGTCAAGGGAGAAAAGAGTCACTCCTCTCGTAGACCTCGAAGGAGGTCAAGGCTTCGCTTTTTCCCTTCCGCGAGAATATTCTCGCACCTTTGATCCTCCTACCCGCGATTTCTCATCCGACGACAACTCGGCACGCCGCAAGGAAAATCTTAAATTCCGATCGCGATGAAAGATTCATGAAACGAGTCGCGTGGCTCGCAATGCGCATACACACTCTTCATTTTTCTTTCACTTCCTTCTTCTCTTTCTTTCTCTTTATCTCCCGTCTCCCTTCCTCCCTCTCGTCTCTTTCTCTCTCTCTCTCTCTCTCTCTCTCTCTCTCTCTCTCTCTCTCTCTCTTTCTTCCTCTATCATCCATCTCGACGAGAGAAGCAAATTTTCGTTTACTCGAGGACACCCATACCGAAACACGCTCGAAGAGATAGTCGATATTTGTATATCTATGTACGTATGTATAAGTATCTACAAGTACATACCTACCTGTTTTCATCATTCACCACGAGTTTGCTTTGTAAATGCCAAAGAGTCTACCTGGTTCTTTTCTTTTCTTTTTGTCTTCTTTTCTTTTGTTTTGTTTATGCATTAACCTGATCGAAAATACATTCTTCTTTTGTATTCCTACAAGATTTTTATCCATCTATCGTATTTTTCAGATCAACTCATTCATTTCGACATTCTGTTATTCGATATTGTTATTATATATCGTATCAAATAATCTTTCAAGATTCACCATGCGATATCCATACTATGGGGATCCACGAAAAATGACAGTAACGTCCTGAACGACATGCTTTTATCAAATTTCCGATATAACGAGATATCCGGGACAAAATTTCGGAAAGATATCGCGAGATCGTACATATTGTACATACGTTACTGCTATTTATGTACGTTATACGTACGTATATATGTACGCTCGCTCGGAGAAAAGCAATCGAATAAATACAAATTTTCGCCCGGCGTGTTGTGGATAAGTGAGAAAGCATTTGCAAAATGTCAATTCGTACTTCAATTATTTTCCATTCCATGGTATATTCGCGTACAGCCAGGCCAAGCGAATGGATTTTTGCTAATTCATGGGTAAAAGTTTCACGAGGATCGTGACCTCGTATCGATGAATTTTCTATCCCACTTTCTCTCTCTCTCTCTCTCTCTCTCTCTCTCTCTCTCTCTATCTATCTATCTTCCTCTTACTTTCTTCCTCCTTCTTCTTCTCTTTCTCTTTGACGTATATTTTTCGCAATATACTTTTCCTCTCTTTTTCACACAGAAATGTTCGATTCTCGATCGGTGGGATCAACGGTAAAATCGACGCAATGATACTACTTTTCTATCGTTTTTCCTAGGGAATTAGCCGATTGCCGAGTGGTCACCGACGACAGCCGATAATTATTGGACGCAGTGGCGTAGCCTCCGCTGCCGCATCGTTGACCGTTTCGCTCGCGTTGATTGTTTCGCGAACGTTTTATTACTCCGTCCTCGTATATAACGATATACGTCCGAACGGTGCCGTACGTTAACCCGATTGTCGTGCAATCACGATCGAACGTACATTTCGTATGTGGAGAGAGAGAGAGAGAGAGAGAGAGAGAGAGATAGAGAGAGAGAGAGAGAGAGAGAGAGAGAGAGAGAGAGAGAGAAAGAGAAATAGAACGAGAAAGAGAAACGACAAATGGACCGAGCCGGGCACGTGCGCGCGCGTGCTCATGCGATCGATCGATACGCGAATTTTTCCAACGGCCTCGTGAATCGTTTATACACTTTATAAAACCTTTTTACGGGAATGCCATAGGCGATGGAATTGCCGCGAGAACTTACTTGAAATTTTATGGATATCAAATATCTGATATTTGTCAACGACTATTCTCTTATTTCCGCTTCTTTTGACGAATTTTCCCATTGGTTGACTTCGATTTTCGGCTCTATGTAATACATATCCATGTACATGCATATATGTGCATACGAGTATGTAATACGTGCGTTGTACCCATTCCACAACGAATTGATACTAATATCTCCGCTGTGCACATTAATGATGGTTTTAACGAGGTGTCAGCTTTCACGCGTTCCTCGCTTACGTGGCTTAACAAATCCCGCGTACCGTCGGCCGTAGCAGCAAGGTGCTCTCTTGAAAATTCGATGAATCATTGTATTTCGAAAAAATCAAGATGTCCATACGTGAATAACGAATCTATAGTCTATTGTCGCTATGCGACAAAAGTTACGATTTGTTATTGCCCCCAACCTCCCCCTTTTTTTTGGCCTTTTTTCTTCTATTTGTTTCTTTTTTTATCCTACGTCCCTTTTTATTTACCACCATCGTAAGCTTCTTTTTTCTTTCGCGTTTTTTTTTTTCTTCGTTTTTTTTTTTTTTTTTTATTTCCTTTCAGGATCATTCCATTCTTTAAACTCGCTATATATTTTGTTAGTTTATTGTTAGCCGATGGATAGAAAGAATCAAATACGATCATCGAGTGGCCATTAATTCCCTCTTTATCGCATTCACTATATTTATTTCGTCGAAGATAATCCGGTAACGGTAAAGCACATCGAAACGATCTCGACCGATTAGTTTGGGATTGAACAGTACTTGAAAATTATATGAGTTATTTTAAAAATTTATTCAATATGAAGTGTTGTTACAACGTGAAAACGTACCTACATTGGTGGATATTGTAAGGTACTTACGTAAATAATCTTCTAAATTAATTTTCTTTTTCTTCTTGTTTCTTTTTTTTTTCTTCTTCTCTTTTGTATCAACGTGCTAATGAAATGTTCTGCGACGATTTGTAACGACGATAACAATCGTTGAAACTCTTTTAGGGAAATCATAGCGATCGTTATCGGTCGATTACACGAACGCGCGAACAACGGCTCTTGTCATGTTGTTCACGAACGATTATCTTTTCTCTTCTAGCAACGAACGCATCCTGGTGCCGCGCATCGTTATATTATACTTCGCGTCGCGGTCTCGCCGCAGCGTTAATACGATTTTCCTCGTAAATTACAATCGGGTGGTTCGCCCGGAGAAACAATCGGGAACGCGAGAGAGAGAGAGGGAGAGAGAGAGATAGAGAGAGAGAGAGAGAGAGAGAGAGATCAAATCTGGACCTTGATCCGTTCGCATTAAAGCGGCTAACGAGGTATCGTGGTCGGTACATTGGAAAAATCAGCTCGGTTGTTAAAAAGTCTCTATTTACATGTTGTTGTTGTTGTTGTTGTTGTTCGTTCAATGAAAAACACAGTCGAGCCCGATTTTCACAATGCTTTTTCCCAATGTATTAATTAAGAGGAAATATTTTCTGTAATCGATATAACGAACTTTCGAGCTTTTCATATTTTCTTTTTTTTCGATATACATGCGATAGTTCTCGTTGAATATAACGAAAATCAACAAATTTTTGATGCTCGGTGTATATGTGCAAATATATATATATATATATATATATATATATATATATATATATATATATATATATATATACACACGTAAATACGTATACAAACACAAACCCATATCCATCTATCTATAAACATACGTGTAACATATGTATTATGATCATAAAAATTTGTTCATCGATAGGCTCGAATGGTCGATCGACTTTTCGTCCAGACGATAGTAAACGCAGTTTGCGAATTATATCGCGTTACGCTCGTGGATATACATATGTATGTATATAGATAGAGGGAACATCCCCTCTATGTATAGTCTATACACGACAGAATATTTGGGATCTTCGCACAATACGCGAACGCTTTGGTATCGCGTATTCGCGTAACGTGTTGTACGATCTGCCCTTCCTGCTCCCTTTTAGCTGGTTTGACCCTACATCCTATCCGAGGCCCATCCACGCCCGCCCCCCTCTGCCCCACTGTCATGACCACCCTTCAAAACTGCCCCCGAGCGCGCCATCGAAGCAGTGCAATATTAATTGTCGGGTTTTATCGGGAGGACCGAACACCATTGTCGTCGATGTTCCCATCGTTCTGTAATTTCGTGACAATTATTCGTCTGTCCTGCAGCGTTGTCGAGATTTTTCAACCGCCCCCCTGTGATTTTGACTGTTGTCTCTCTCTCTCTCTCTCTCTCTCTCTCTCTCTCTATATATATATATATATATATATATATATATATATATATATATATCTTTGTGTCTATCCATCCCTTTCTATTTATATTTCTTACTTTTTGAATGTACTCCCTATTTTTGTTCGGCATCGATCGGTTTTCGCCACCCTCTTTTTAAAATTGCACGCAACGTTTGCCATTCATAGCCGGAGCCATCATCCTATATACGACGAAAGCGATCATATGCATTTCCGAATCCTTTTGGCTATTTTCCATTAGCTATTTTTCATTTTTAGACTTTGGACCATTCATTGACCAATGAAGAGGATCCCCGACATAGATCGAAAGTAGTGTTGGTATAATACATGACGAACGAGTCCATCGAGACATTGGAATTTTACATCGAAGATTAAAATACATTCTCATTTGACTATTTTAGAGCTCGTTTATAAACGTACTGCTCTGTTTTTAGTTAAAAATGTGATGATACTTTTGTTATGATTACCTAAGACGGAAATTATTCGTGCTAATTAACGCTTTACGTTTTTATAATTTCCACGAATTACGAGTTATGATACGTAAAAGAGAGTTCGTTTTAGATGATGACGTATGTAGGTTCGTGCGTTACTAATGTGTAACGTGGGGTAAGGTACTCGGTAAGGTGTCTATGTAGATGGCAGCGAGAGGTGAAAAAGAGAGGACAAAAAAGGAAAAATAGACAGACAGAAAGAGAG
Organism: Dolichovespula sylvestris; assembly: GCA_918808275.2. Classification (NCBI taxonomy): domain Eukaryota; kingdom Metazoa; phylum Arthropoda; class Insecta; order Hymenoptera; family Vespidae; genus Dolichovespula; species Dolichovespula sylvestris. The sequence continues at coordinate 13,586,656 of OU964961.1, forward strand.
AGAAACAGAGATATAGATAGATAGATAAATGGATACAGAAAGAGAAAGAGAGAGAGAGAGAGAGAGAGAGAGAGAAACAGACAGAGAGAGAAACAGACAGACAGATAGACAGACAGTAAGAGAGAGTGAGAGAGAGAGACAGAAGAGAAGAAAGCAAAGGAGGCCGAGGCTAGTAGAAGGCAGAGAAAAGGGGTTGGAAGGAAGGAGAGTTATAGCGAATGGTGCACCCTCGTACAAAAGGCCCTTAGTGCCGGGCAGCGCGGTACTTCAGTTTACTAATGAATCCAACTGGGGGTGCGCCACTCGAGAAGCACTTTTACTTCTGTCGCTCTGTCTACTGTCGAACAGACAGACAGATAGACAGAGAGACAGACAGTTCACAATGGACCTTTTTGCTTGCCGCTCTTATGGATTCCTCGTCCTTTACATTTTATCATCGTGAAAATATAACCGAAGTTACGGTTCCAGCTTGATATCAATCGATATTCCAAGTCATGTTGTTCTTCGTACTTTTGTTGGTCTTTTAACTTAAGAAATAAATAAACGATCTTAATTAGATATACATAAATGTTTGCTGCGACTAAGAGTAGAGAAAAAGAGGAAGAGATAGATAGATAGATAGATAGAGAGAGAGAGAGAGAGAGAGAGATCCTGTTTTAAATTGTTCTTATTTATTTATTTTTCAGTATATTCGACCAATACTTCTCGTAGTTTTTAAAGAGAGAGATAGAGAAATATATAAATAGATAGATAGATAGAGAGAGAGAGAGAGAGAGAGAGAGAAAAGCTTTGGTATAATCAGGCGGTACGAGTTGATCGAAAATCACGTGACTGCTTTCTTACCAACGTTTAATTATTCAAGCTTTTCCGTTCAGACATTATCCCAGATTGTAAGTGAAAACTACAATCGATACGAAGATTATTTCTGCACTACTTATTATTTCTCACGAGGCAAAAATTAATATTGTCATTTTAATTTCTCATATAACGAGAAATATAAATGGGGAAAGTGTGTCTACTTTTGTTTCTTTCTTTCTCTTATTTCTTTCTCTTTTTGTTTCTTTGTAACAATCAAGATATAATGAATTTTATTAAAACAGTACAAATAACCACGAACGATATTCTTTAAAAGAAGCTATTTCTAATTTTCTTGCAGGGGACATGAATGGCATGAGAAAGCTGCTAAGAGTGTCGTTATAAATAATTCTTTATACCCTTTGGGGTTATTTTCGTGAATATTTCCCGAATTACAGAGAACGCGCGTGCATCGTAGAAGGGAGAGAGAGAGAGAGAGAGAGAGAGAGAATGAGTGAAACAGAAAGAGAATCCACACAAAAGGAAATCGTAATAGTAGCCTAGCTCCTTCGCTCATGAATAAAATAAATATTCGGTGAAAGATCGTAGATAAGCGGTTACAAGAGGTGGACGGACCTTCGATCGAGAGTTGCTTTATATTGTACCTCTGGCTGAGAGAATTATTGTTCGATGAAACTAAGTGAAGAAAATACTTCTATGAAAGAAAATATGTAGAATATAATGTTATAAAGAATGTTTAGATCTTACCATTTTTAAATGTACCAAACTTATACGAGCCGTTCTTTTTCCTTTTCTTTTCTTTTTTTTTTTTTTCTTTCGAAATTACGAATTCTTATATCGAGTTATATATATATATATATATATATATATATATATATATATATATATATTAAAGCGATCGTAATTTTATTACATATAAATTATTTATTTACGATTAACGACAAGAACGATTTATCGGAGCAATGTTAAAAGTTCTTTATCGAATGGATACATCCTGTAAGAAAATAACTCATGTCAAATCGTATTATACATAATAATATATGTGTGCATACAGGAGTACCGACAAAAGACTCGAAAAGAGCATTCATAGAGTGAACGTAGCACCTGTTTCCTTTTATAATAGTACTCAATGCCGAGTACCTTTTAAGCTCTTTCACGTACAATAGATCCTGTATGCATCGGCTATCCGATTTAAGGATTATCGGTGAATCCCTTCGAGAAACATAGCAGTGGATGTACGGATACGTTCAGAATTGATAGAACGTAAGGTCGGACCACAGTTCTAATTGTGTACAGGACGATCGTATTTCATGGTACACACAGGGGTATTTCCTCTCAATGTTACCCTCACTTCTCTCACTTATCGTCTTTTACGTTATACCTTACGGGATAAAGGACGGTCAATTTTTTCTTTATTTTTTCTCTTTCTTTTTTTTTCTCCCTCGTTCGATTCAGCTTTGTTTTATTTTGTTTTTAACTTTTAAATCTTTCCCTATAAATGTTGAGCGATTACGTTTAGGCATTCCCCTCTTATCGTTCATCTTGACAACGATAATATAATTTCAATTCTAATATTAGAGAAACGATCCTGTCACTCGTTTACTGCTTCATTATTTCTACGGCTTGGCACTCGACGAATTTACCCGAAAGTTTCGATCCAAAGTGACGCGTAAACCAACAAGGAAAGGATCGTGACTCGAAGCCAAATCCAGTGAGGAGTAGGATTATTTCAGAACGGTATTAACTCGCTGACAGCGAGCTTAAGTGAGTACAAAATGTGAAAGTTGTAAAGTTTCATTGAACACCATCTATATCAACGTAGAGAAAGTCACGCCGATTTGACGCATCCTAATTTCTTTTTCTTTTCTTTTCTTTTTTTTTTTATCTACATTTAAAACCGTTAGCTTTTAATTGATAAATATCTATATACGTACACAACTTTCGATTTATTGATCGTCATAATCGTAATAATTCTAAAGCAATCAAATTATCATCAAACTTTTAACACGTTGCATTACTTTCTCTAGTTAACTGTTACGTTAAAAGGAAAACAAAACACACACACACACACACACACACACACACACACACACACACGCAAAAGAAAAAGAAAGTAGGAAGGAAAAAAATCGAACATGCATTTATTTCGAGGGGAACGAGATTTGTATTTGGAACGAAATAACCACGATGCGTCTCTTCCATGTTGACAGGCATTAGAGTTTCTCCCGGATGGTAACAAAAAAAAAAAGGGAAAGGAAAAGGAATCGGGGTGAGTTCTAGAGTTTCATTGTCAACAGAGGGCGAGTCGCGTGAAATGCAGCATGTATCCAACCGCTCCGAACGATAGCGTTCGTATCCTGGGGTCTTCGAAGGGTGCAGATAATTCCGACGGGATGGAGCAGGTGTTAACTGCGCTCCCCGTATTTAGCGGCGAACACATATTTTCGACGTTTATCCGCTGGTGCTTCGCCCTGTCTGCCTCTAAAAGAAAGCGAGAGAGAAAAAACGAGAGAGGGAGAGAGAGAGAGAGAGAGAGAGAGAGAGAGAGACACTGGTATTCGTAGAGGAAAGCCTATTTCGAGCGTACAAGAGATAGATAGAGAGAGAGAGAGAGAGAGAGAGAGAGAGAGAGAGAGAGAGAGAGAGAAAGAGGGGTGGTGGAAGAGGGAGAATGGAATATCCCCGAAGTACACGCGTGTCCTGCGTCTACAGGACCATAAATATGTCTGAGCTAGGACCTCCGAGTACTGCTAGAGCTATAAGCGCAAGCGTAAACTTCGTTAACGAGAAACTAATTCTCCAGCTCGCAGTGGCGTAAGAAACTTTCGCCATTTTCGTAGGAACGAAGGAAAGACGAAGAGCGGAGAGTAGGTGTAGATGGGTAAATGGAGGAAGGAAGGGATACGAAGGGGACAAGTAACATCGTCCGAATTACGTTGTAAATTAACACGCTACTCAAGGTCGCTGATGTACTTTGTTGCGAGCGACTTTCATACCTAGGCCTTCGGCAACTTTGTCCGTCGCATTGTATTGACTATGGAAAGTATTCAAATCGTGAATCGAATTTAAACGTGATAATAATAAAATCTATAACGTTAGAGTTTTTATTCGTTAATCTTTAGAAATTTGGAACGTTTTTACAATGGAAATTATTATTGACATAACATTGAATAATTTAACGTGTATCTTGAGAGGATAGATTTTCTTTGGAAAATCGTTTAAAATGTAAAGAAGATACGAGTTTATTATCGTTTGTATTGGTGTTTCTACGATACTACTAAGCGGCCCGTTTTACCTTAAGAAGTTATCGGCGGTATTCCTTCGCAGATCACCTAAACGACCAGACATCGTTTCTCCCTGGTGGACTCGTCGGAGGGTGCCATTAATGGGATACGCCACTGAACGATCTTACTCTCGATCTCGTTAAACACGAGTGTATGTACATAGGCACACCCTATGAAAAGCGGACGTCGTCTGCGTAATACAACCTAGTAAAATGTTCGTCCTACCAAAATTGGAAAGTTCACCGCGAATTATGCTGCGGAGGACGTTAAAAGGATGTGCACTTAAGAATAACATTTCGGTGCTTTAAACTCGTTCCGCCGTGGAAAATGAAAATTTTAATACGCCCCATGATCGATAAAAATCGATAAGATCGTAAGAAAATTTATTTCTCCTACAAATGTATTAATGAAATATTTCTTATATAAATATTTTGTTAAACGTAAAGCTTGATCAATCATAAAATTGTGCTTTCAAACGAAATAATTCATTATTTTCGATAAATATTGTTACCCATATCTTTCTCGAGTTATCTTTGAAAGATCTTGTCGTTGAGCTATAAAACTCGATAAATCAATTTAATACAAAAATTTAAAGTTGCAACAAAGCTGAAAAGCTATATCAGGTGTCACCGACTACTTAAAAATTTCATCCCGTGGAGATCATCATAAAAAAATTAAATTCGTACTTACGTATCTTCCTTCACAAAAGTTTTTAAAAGAAATTTCTTTTTCCCCGCTTCAATTTTCACTTTACTTTACGTCATACTATTTCTATTTCATCTTCATTCCCACGGGATATTCGAGTCTATATAATCTCATAGTTTTTCATTGATTCATAATAACTAAGGGAGGAAAAAACTCTCGTATAGCTTAATCGATGTTAATGAACTCTCTAGCGAGAAATTCGTAGGATCAGTAGGAAACTTACAAATCGATCGTCGCCATCGATCGGTCGGTGTCGCTTTAAACGTTTCGAGGTTTTAACGTCTCCTTTGTTTCAGCGGTTCTATCGATCGGTCGTATCTCTTTCAGAAGTTCACGGAAGTTAGTAACCCCCTGAGGAGCCGGCGTCGCTTTGCCAAGGCAGGAGAGAATCGAGGGTTGTGGAGGGTAGGATAAAGAGAGAAAGAGAGAGAGAGAGAAAATAAGAGAAAGGGATAGACAGATAGATAGGTGGAGAGGGAGCAAGAGGGAAAGAGAGAGAGAGAGAGAGAGAGAGAGAGAGAGAGAGAGAGAGAGAGAGATAGGAAACAGTGGTAGACCAATGGTGGACTCGAAGTACGATATCATTTAATGGGATACGCCACTTTCCGAACGACCTCATTCTCGACGTCGTTTTGCGTGTGTATACATATTTGCAAGTTTACCCTATGGGGTGGAGAACGCTTCTCTTCGTCGCTTACACAATTCATAATCGGCGAACGATGCTACAGTATTATATGCACTGGTGGAAAGGTCTATGGAAAGAGGTAGAAAGAGAGACAGAGAGAAATGAAGATACATATATATACTTACATACAAGTTAGATAGAGAAAGAGAGAGAGAGAGAGAGAGAGAGAGAGAGAGAGAGAGAGAGAGAGAGATGGAGAATTCTGTTTCCAACTTTGCGTTCGTTGTCAAGTCTACGTTCTCCTCCGCATTGGTTAAACATTGTATAACGTGCTAATACGTTATCTACACAAAGAACGAAGCTACAGTTTCAATGTCGATTCGAAGCTTGGCTATAGGTCAGCAGGAGTTTCAAGTTTGAGTACTCGAAGTCAAGAGATAGAGAGAGAAAGAGAAAGAGAAAAAGAATGAGAGAGAGAGAGAGAGAGAGAGAGAGAGAGAGGGAGTAGAAAATCATCGTCGAGCTCTCTCGATAATGCATTGTTTCTTGAAAGCTTAGTAACTGGACTATCTTCATTTGGAAATACTCTCTTCCTTCTGGATCGTCATCAACAGCAGTAACAGCAGTAACAGCAGTGGCTGTAACGGAACTATCGTTAGCCAGCATCGCTGCTTACAAATACACTCGAACTCTCTCTCTCTCTCTCTCTCTCTCTCTCTCTCTCTCTCTCTCTCGATGAGTTCCGTAGCCTCTTGTATTCTACACACTCTTGATTCGGAAATACGGTTATATGTACGTATAAGTTGTGTTTTACTCGGTAAGGAAGTTCTCCTCTTGAGCATCGAACTGAAAATTATGCTTTCGCGTTCCCACGTCGATTATTCGTGGAATGTACCGATTGTATCCGAGAATGTTCAATGCATTTTTGTTCTCAATAATACACGTACATATGTTACAGATAATATAAATATACTGTATGATAAAAAAAAATAATAATAAATGTTAATCAACTAACGATGAAAATTGAAATGGAGATTAGAACAATTGTAAAAGAGTTTATTATTTATGATTTTCTTTTATTCTCTTCTTCTTTTCATTTCTCTTTTTCTTTTGTTTTTTTTTTTGCAAAAATAATGCCAAAAATAGAATTCGAGAAACGTACAACGTAGATTAGAATTTGTTTGATTTAATCTATAATTCAAGTACAGGTGCATTATTTCTACGAGCTTATATCTTTTAAAGACATCGAGTAGTATCGTCTCCTCACGGTGCAAGCAATTACATTCTCTTTGAACGCGACACAAACATTATTATCGATACCCCGTCGTGGAGAACGGCGCGCCATGGCTAACGGAATCTCGGTGCACTCTACACAACCTCGCAAGATGGATAAACATCGCCGATCTTGTCACGGAAAATTATGTCACGTACGGGATAAAAGGAAGAACTTGTAAGTTGTTTATACGTTTATCCTTGCATATTTTGTCGTGAATCTTCGATATTCACTATCGCTCGTAAGTATTTCCTTATATACGAATGAAGAAGAAATTTTATTAATAAAGGACATAATTTAAATGGGAGAAAATTAATGATCAAGAAAAAAACAGGCTGTGATAAAAAATAATGTAACATCAAATATAGATTGTTATAGTTCCTAAAAAGTTCTTTAAAAACGGATCACGGCGCTTTTGAGAAATACCGTAACATATGGTTGAACAAATTCTCATTATCGGATACGTGCAAATTTCATTATTTTCGACGATTTTAAATTTTAAATAAAAAAATAAAAGAGGGATCATAAGAGGGAATATAAGATATGCGATATATTTTACAAGAACGTCAATATATTTTTGGAAATACCCCTCGTTCTATTTTTACTCTAAACATCTGTCTCGAAGCCGTGATCTATCTCGCTGCTCGAAATCGAACAATTTGTCGCATAATACATGACGTGAAAGGGGATGAGGGAAAGAGAAAGAGGGAGTGAATGCATTTTAAAGTGGAAGTGGATACGTGCAATTCGAAAACAAATTTTCAAGCAACTCCACGACCAATCGTTGGTCGAAGAGTTACGATCAGTGTGGTAAGGGTTACAAGATCGTAAGAAATAATATTATTTATCGATCATTCTTGATGATCAATCGACAAATTATGTTCCTTCCTCATCCCGCTTATATTTTCGTTCGACAACAAAAATTAATTTATATACATACATAATATATAATTCTTGGGTGTTTATTGAAAGATTCAAACGTATACAAACGATTAAAAAATTTTATCACGTATTCTAAACACTTTTTACGATTACGATTTTTATATATCATGCGAGATTTACACGTTGGTACGTACATACATACATACGCGCATAAATAAGTACTCGTTGACTCGTTTAACAATAGGTCTAGATTTACACTCTCGTCCGGCCAAATGAGCTAACCTTCAATGAACCGTTGACACGACGCACATGATGACAGATAAGTCGAAGGGACACAGCTAGGACAGCGTGTCTTATACCGGTCGACCACACAAATGCGTGTAACTCATATATCTATAATATACACGTACATATATATATATATATATATATATATATATATATATATATTTATACATATAAACGCAGTAAAGGTAAATAGAGAGGGTATGTAATTTTTCTCTCTCTCTCCCTCTCTCTCTCTCTCTCTCTCTTTCTCTCCATCTATACCTATATTTCTATCTCTATCTACGAACGAACGCGCTGAAACGTTTGCGATCGCACGCATATACGTGTGTTTACGCGCAGCCGATCGGAATCGTGCACAGTACACGTTTCCTTCTCGATGTGTGCGGTCCCTATGTGACGCGGTACGAGTTTATTGCGCTCGTTCACGATGTCCTTCGGCTCGTGTTCCACGCGTTTGCGCACCAAACACGCTTCGTGATTCTTCGTGTACACCGGCGGTATATACATATGCATGTACGTAGAAAAGCAGACGCACATATACATGTATAGTACATGCGTACATGTAAAGCAAGTGACACGTATGTACATACATATATATATACACACACACGCGCACTCACACATAAATATATATATATATATATATATATATATATATATGTATATGTATATGTATATGTATATGTATATGTATATGTATATGTATATGTATATGTGCGTACATGTGTATGTATCTACGCTTTCGTTGCAATGATGCGCAATCTGCGAGAAGCGTACACCGACACTAGTCGCGACAGGAGTCCTCCTGCATGTGCATGCTCGGTACGTGCAGCGTATGTCGATGGGGCTTGCGGTTTGACTTTGGTGGCTCTCGGATAGCCCACCGTTATTATCCGTAACTCGTGTTGTGGCGTACCCGGAACAAACGCGACCGAAAACCTTCGCTCTTCCTGAATAAACTGGACTCTGCTTGAATTTCGCCTTAATGCCTCATAGCGTTTCTTTCCGATCGATTTCAAACCAGACAGGTCATTCTTCGTTTATAACTGTATTTGTTTTTCTTTTTCTTTTTTGGTTTTCCTCTATCGCTTCTTTCTTTTTTTGTTAGGTTGTTCTTTTTTAATATCGCAATAAATTTTATTGAATTTTGATTGCAACGAAATTGAAAGAAAAGGATATTAATATTTTTTGTATTCACTACAAGCCGAAAAATGTATCTAATCGTGAATGAAATTTGTAAATTAGCAAATTAGTTGCTATTTCAAATATTGACAAAAACGTATAGAAAGAACAGATGGGTCGAAACCACTTTGAGACTGGTTAGTAACGCTAAATACTAGAGGAAGCATTATAATCCAATCTCGCATAATCTTCGGTTTAATTATCTCCGATTTGATGCAATCGCGTGAGCATGTGTTGCAAATGTACGATGCGCCGTTTGTCCAGGCAATCTGACATTACGCATATGTGACATTGCTGTCATGTCTCTAAAACCAAAGAGAGAGAGAGAGAGAGAGAGAGAGAGAGAGAGAGAGAGAGAGAGAGAGAGAGAGATAGAAAGAGAGAGAGAGAGAGAGAGTGAGATAGCGAGATAGAGTTTCGACAAAGCCGATCCTAAGGGAACTTGTTAATCGAGAATGTTAATGTACTTTGTTTGGATTATTTCAACGTCGTCTAACTTACTAAAAGAGCTTCAAATTAAAGCATGTAGTATGCAAATAAAAAAACGTTTTAATATGGACTCTTTCAATTCCATATTACATTACACACATACATACAACTGTTAATCAATTAATCGTCTGACATTCTCACTGTATTTATGAATAATTTTCATAAATTGAAATATAGAACAATTAACAAGATGAAATGAGATAAAATAAGGAAACGTTAGAGGTTTTGTATGTTCAATATCATACTACTCGACGCTTACCTCGCGTTCTCTTTTCATTGAATTCTTTCAGAAAAAGAAAAACAGAAAATTGATAAAAAGAGCGCTACAGTCACTAAAGCATCGAGAAGGATTGCTCGAGGGTCAGAGAAAATACCGATGATGGCTGCTTTATTACGAGCTTTCGCGTATCCGCGAGAAAGCTTCGACCTGCTGTAGAAACGATCGGATTACCATTTTTTAGTCTCGACCCTTCTGCCTGAATAGCTTCGTCCCTGGACCTTCGGTGATCCACCACTGAATATCTTTCTCAGTCTCTCGAACTCGGCGAATTACGCGATAAAAAGTCGACCGGTTATATTTAAGCCATCTTCGAGAAGATATAAGAAAGTTTATAATTTAAGAAAACCTTTAGGAATGAAAAATCTATTGGATGTACACATATTATATGATAAATATATATTATATATGTATATTTCAAATTGATTAATATTTATTTATCAGCGACGTGATATTCCAAAATAGATTAAAAAACAACATTTTCATTACTTTCTGTCTTTGGTTATTGAAGAAAAAGAAATATTACTGAATACTTACATTATTACAATGACAAATGATATTAAAAATACATGTTGATGCAACGTCATAGAGATACAAATCTCTTTGTGGACAGACGAGAATAAGAAAAAGAAAAAAAGAAAGAGAGAGAGAGAGAGAGAGAGAGAGAGAGAGAGAGAGAGAGAGAGACAGACTTCGTTTTTATCTAAAAGTTTTATCACACTCATCTCTCTGTCCTCCTGGATATGTTCATACTATTTTCAATATTTTCTTCAGCTTTTTCTTTTTTCCTCTCCATTCTAACTTTTCTTTCCTCGATTCTCCTCCATTTGCCTTTTTCATTTCTTTTATTCATGCCTCATATACAATTTGCCTGTCATATACAACTGAAACATCTCGAATCACTTTGGTTTTCCTTCGAAATACAATAGGTAATAAAATGATGGAAAGGAAATAAAAATCCTAATAACGGGACATGTCATCGGCATTTTGCGGTAACTCTTAGAACGTCAAGGATCGACCAATAATATCCAAGTTATTTCTTCTCGAGGAGAACTATCAAAAAGCGTCTGAACGAGAAACGAGAGAGCAAGAAAAGCTACCGTAGGAAAACGAATCTTACGTTGGTATAGATATCTAGCGAGAAGGTATGCCGAGAATGGACTATAATTTTGCGATTCGTGGCAGATGCTTCGAAGTAAGATGAAAGATGAAATATACACACACAAACGCGTGTGTGTGTGTGTCATACTATTCGATTCGCTTTATCCCGAGTGAACAATTAATAATGAAAACGGCGACGGATCATTGACGTTGACATCGATTTGGGAATTCTAATCTTCTTTTTCATGTTTTCTCTTTTTTTTTTTTTTTGTAGATACAGATAACTATAGATCACCATCTCGATCACAAATTACCATTTCTTCAAACTCGCGGAAGTTTCTAATAATTTTCACATTACTCTAATGAGAGACGTTCCTTTCAACGTTGACACGCATTAATCCACTTTTACGTCCCTCTCAAGCTAGTTAACCCACTTAGAATGAATCGATGATAGGATCAGCCCCAAGGAAGATACACCGATTCTACGACCGATAAAGGTGGCCGTTGATGAAATAACTCGAAATGGTTCGTGTCGGCAGTTGTACACCCTCTTCTTTCCCCTTCGTTTCTCTCTTTTCTTTTATCTTTCTCTCTTTTTTTTTTCCTTTTCCTTCTTCCCTTTTTTCTTCCTCTGCTCCTTCTCCTTCTCCTCCTTTTACTTCTTCTTCTTCTTCTTCTTCTTCTTCTTCTTCTTCTAAAGAAAGACTCGTACTTCTTTTGTGATCCAGACGAGCTTTGGGAAGAACCTTCGGGCCTCCTTTCAAATCACGTCGCTTCTCGCGATAGTAGGTACGGTATTGATTCATTCGTTTCCTCTCGATTCGTTCAGTTTTATTCTCATACTCGATCGGAATTACGACACCGAGAGTTTATTTTTCGCATTGATTTTTTGTCTTCTTTTTTCTTCTTTTTTTGGTTGTTGTTATTTCAATGGATTCTTCCAGTCAAAATTAATGGCCCTTACCTCGTCGATGCACGAATATGCGTATGCATGTATATATGTATTATAATCGAATTTACGAAGAAATTAAACAGCTTGGATATAGAAAAAAATTGATTAAAAAATAGGATCGTTAGAGTTTAGAATGTTCGATAAAAATAACTGTTGAACGATCCGATAGGAAAATTCATCTTATGGTGAAACGCGTATTTTATATGTTACACTCGAGCTCCTGTATTTCATGCAGTTAAATATTTATCGTTTTCCGCGTTGTAAATCAGTTCGTTACGATATACGCAATTCGCTCCTTCCTCCGCGGACCGTTTGAGTATCCTCATACGTCGAAATAAATCGAGTAATCGACAGTCATCCCGAACGCTTGAACAGGGAACGATATCGCGTTACCCATTACGAATGTGTGCATTACAAATTACATATATTATGCCATGTAATGTATCGTACAATTAATTACAAGTTAAAACTCTAAACGTGAGAACGGATTTCGACAGCAAAACGCTGATACTTGGAAATCCGCGCGGCACTGTATAAATTACAAATAACGTTGAAAATCGATCGGTACGTATTTAAAGTATAGCTTTGCACGAGCTTTGCGATGCATCAAATCGCTCGTGGTTTTTAAAACCCGACACGTTTATCTGCTGCTACGATGAAACGCGAGCTCGTTGTTAGAATATCTTCGATGTTCGATTCGTGCGGGTATTTTGTATAGAACACGTATTGTCGAGCCATTCGAGAGCGATGAAAATAACGAGGCGTCGATTTTCTTTCGTTAAAAAATTTACATGAATAATTTGTATTCTTTACCAATTGACTATTTTCTTTTTTTTTTTGTTATCAAAATTATTACCACTCGTTGATAGTTGAATTGAGTGTCAAAATGTATAACCGATATGAGAAAGAAGAGAAAAAAAAACTGACCATAATAGATCTATAAAATAATATTCTCCTCTGCTTATGTGTATGCGTGACTAGATCATCGTCACCGTGCACGTGCTTAGATACTTCCATCATAAACTAAGCTGCCGGCTAAGAAACAAATCATTTTTTCTTACTGAAGGAAAAGAAAAGATTAACTGAAAAAATACCGCGGCAGGATCGAAGTTTGCATTTATTTAAAGACCAATGGAAAAAAGTGGAAGAGGTGTTGCAGGAAAACGAAATCAACGAAAAGATTGATCCGCTGTCAAGAGCGGCGTTCCCGCTAAATTGGCAACACCGCGTAGAAAGAGAGAGGAGAGAGAGAGAGAGAGAGAGAGAGAGAACGGGCCTTAAATCCTCGGCCGACTGGCGTTTTGGGGGTGGTTTAGAGAGAGAGAGAGAGAGAGAGATAGTAGGGAGGGATGAGGGCAAAGAGGGTGAAGAAGAGGCGATCGGCACGAAGGGTAGCAAGAGAAGCAGATACCAAGTAGATGTCGAGGCGTAGACGAGGATGCTAGTGGTGGTAGTAGGGTTGCTGGTGTTTGAGGGATGGAAGTAAGGGGTAAAAGGAAGGAAAGGGTGAGAAAGAGTGAGAGACAGAGAGAGAGAGAGAGAGAGATAGAGAGAGAGAGAGAGAAAAAGAGAGAGAGAGAGAGAGAGAGAGGTAGAGATAGAGAGAAAGAGGAAAGTACGGTTAGAAGGGTGGTGGAAGCAAGCCGAAGCGTGTTCCAGCTTGGCGCGGTGGAGAGAGCGTAGCGGCGGCGCGAGAGGGTGCGACGGTGGGGGTAACCGGTAGCTCGGACAGCTCCGTGCGTCTTCGGCGCGATTCGAGCGCTCAGTCCGACCCGGACGTCCGTGGGAGATGTGTCTGTCGCCTTTTCGCCGTCGGCACGTACGCACGCAAGGACGCACCGGTGTTGTTCGCGCACGTTGCTCTCGTCTTCAAATAATATAACAATCGAAACGAACGTTAGAACAATCGTACGAACGTTCTCGTCGTCGTGTTTTCCTTCGAGAACGATCAGAAAGACTTTTTTTCTTTTCTTTTTTTCTTTTCCTTTTTCTAATCGATGAGAAGAAGAAAGGAAAAACAAAAAGGTCATCGTCGTTCATATTGTCGTACACATCCCTCGCGGGACGCGCCAAACGACTCGCGTGGCTTTTTCGTCACATCTAGTTTATCTCGGAGGATATAATAATAGTTAAGAGGACTCGAATTTTTTTGCGAAAGAAAAGAGGAGAAAGGAAACTTCATATTCGGAGTGTGATAGAACAGACGAGTAACAGAACGGACGAGAGTAGGTTGCTCGAGAGAAAAGGTGCATCGAGGGACGAAGGTTTAAGGTGTGTGTGTGTGTGTGTGTGTGTGTTCGCGCGTGTGTGTATGGTGCGTGCGTGTGAGTGTGTGCATGTGTGGATGAATGTGTGCGCGCGCGTGTGTGTGTGTGTGTGTGAGACAGAAAGAGAGATAGATAGAGGAGAGAGAGAGAGAGAGAGGGAGAGAGAGACGAAGATAAAAGATCGTTGCTCGAGAAGGGGAGGGAAAACGAAGAAAAAGCTCTCTCTCTCTCGCTCTCGTTCTCGCTCTCGTTCTCGCTCTCTTGGCTGCCTCCGCCGGCTTTCCACGACCACGAATCGATACCACGCGACTGTCGCCTCGCTCGTTTCCCCGCGTATATTATACATCCATCTCTCTTTATACCCTCCTTCTCTCCTTGTCCGTTTTTCTCTCTTTTTCACAATTTACTTTCCTCCTTCTATATATTTTCTCTTTCTCTTTCCCTTTCTGTTTTTCTTTTTTTTTTTTATGCCTTCCACACACAACTCCTTCTTTCGTATAATCGAACGAACTCCTTCGAACATGTCGCAAATTTAAAGTCCTATTTCCCTCTTTAATTCTTGACAGTGGTACGATATTCATCCACGACGTCCATCTTTGATTTTTACGATTTATTATTTTCCCGTGAAATACGACAGTTTCAAGGATTATTTCCAAAATTGAAGAAAGATATATGAAAACATAAGGGTTGAAGAGTTATTACCGAGACAGAGACAGAGAGAGAGAGAGAGAGAGAGAGAGAGAGAGAGAGAGAGAGAGAGAGAGCGAGTGAGAAGGAGAAACGACTGAAAGTGTCCCAGGTTTTTTGTTCGAGCGACTACGAAGGGCGACGAAGGAGAACGAAGTTCGGGAGAAGGTATAAAGGGTTGAAAGAGGGAAAGAGAGGAAAAAGATAGAGAAAGGTTGAGGAAGGAAATAGAGATATAGAGATTCGTGGTTCCGGTTAGTTTCTACTGTGTGTCACGTGACCTTATAAAGGATATTTACTGTGCTTCGTATTTCTTTTTTTTTTTTTTTACGACGATCGTGCTTGCTTTCTTCGTCGTCCTGCTGAAAAGAAAAAAGAGCTCTGGCTTTATTTCTTCGTTTAAGAGACATCAAGACTACTTCTTTATTGAAATCTGCGTTCTACTTGGAAAAGTAAGTACTTTGAAATTCTTTTGTTTCTGTGTCTTCTCGTCTCTTGTCTTCCTTTTTTTTTATTTACTTCTTTTTCTTTTTTTTTTTTTGGACCGAGACAGTATATTATCAATAATTAAAACTGCAATTATATATATATATATATCTGCGTATCTAAAGGCACATTTATTCGAAAATGTATAAATTTATGTAACATCGATGTGACGTGTAACATGCATTACTCTTATATGTGTAAGAAAATTTAATAAATAAACATTTTTAATTTGTAAACATTGTAAATAGTCCTTCAATCGAACTTGACATCTCATTTTATGTATATAATAGGGAAGTTCTATCGTATCTCTGTTATCTTGGCGAAGTACCAATGGTCTTAAAAAAAAAAAGAGAAAACATAAAGAAAAAAGAAGAATAAAGCGGAGGAACGTTCATCGAGCAGGGTTTTCGAACGACTACGTGACTTATCTTCAATTAATTTTTACCGTCGCAGTACCATTTGTATCGAATACGTTGGATATATCTACCAATTTCTGGTAACGAAATTTTCAATGTCGTATCCCCGGAAAAAAAAAGTTAATCGGCAGATTTTCTTACTTTTATCGCAAAAGCTTTCAGAAACTTTACGACTACTTCGAGAGCACCGGCGGACATTAGATTTGATTTTCTTTGCGTTCTCCCGGAACTCTGTACTATCGTAAAAGTAAAAATATCGAGACATAAAAGGGACGGGGAAAGGGTATCGAGAATAAAAAGCGGTACCTTCGGAATTCGATTCTGAGAAATCAACGTATGTACGAATGTATTGCTACGCGATAAGGAAATACGAAGGAAGGAATAGAAAGACCATTTCCGTCTTGTTGAAGCTCGATATCTCGTTGTTGGTTATATCGACAGACGAAGCATATCACTACACTCTCCTTATTTTTATAACGTCCGGAAGGAGCAAAAACGTTGCCATTGAAATCGTATCAATTGCATAATGCTTTTAACGGATCCGTTCATCTACTTTGAAGTAATCAAAATCTCACTCGTAGTCATTGACCATTTCATTCCATGTTTTGAAAATATGACTTTCGATCGAACATGATTCACATATTCATGTTTAATCGTATGAATTAAAATGAAAATATAAGACCGTTCAAATTAAGCTCGTGTTTATTTTCAAAGATTTAAGTGGAGAACGCTATAGATAGCGAGGCGACTCTTATTAGGAATTATTAGTTCATAAAGAGCGTTAATACGAGGTATAAACCTTTGTTGTCTATCACACGCGTTGAATAGCCAAAGTAAAAAAGGAACTTCTAGGTCGACATATGCGGGCGTTCATACTCGTCTCACCATACTTACTTTCCTTTTCTTTTTCTTTTTCTTTCGAATTAATTCGACGAAGATTTACTGCCTCATTAATAAACGACACGTAGTGCATTGTCGCTGGCCTTTACATACGTATTTCGTAGGTTAATCCAATTTATCTATTCTTTTGAATATCGATAGGTCAGATTAAACGATTATCCAGGAGAGAGGTAGAGAAAAAGAGAGAGAGAATGAGAGAGAGTTATCAACGTTCTTAAAAGTTACAGAAAAAGAATAAGAAAACAAGAAAGGAAACTTTGAAAATATCTAGTCGGAAGTGAACCACGGACGAGTGTAGATTGATCAGATCAGATTTTCTTATCGCAAATCTGTTTCGTCGGGAAGGAAATTGGTTCCAGTAGAAAAATGTCTTTAAAGGTGTTATCGATTTACGTGATCGATGGAACGAACGATGATTCGAAATATGACATCGTTCTTCTTGGATAGGAAAATATGATCTATTGCCTTTAGGATTTTAAAGGTATCTTCTTCAAGACGAATCTGACACTTATATTTCTTCGTTCAGGGATATAACTTGCGTCAATGGTAACAATAATAATTGCATATTAATATATAACTGAAGGATCATTGTGATGTTAGCAGAATTTGTCGAATATTTAACACTGAATTAATACACTCTCACGTGTGTTGTAATAAATCATACCTTTTTTCCCTCATTCTCTCTCTCTCTCTCTTTCTCTCTCTCTCTCTCTCTCTCTTGTGAATTTCTAGTTGAAATAAATGAAAATCGAGTTGAATGTACCAGACATTAGCTAAGGTGGCATTAGTCAACGTATTATAGCAGTCTTTTCTTTCCGGTTCTATTTCTCGCTTTACCCAGCGACTCTTGATACGAAGCCATGGGGCCAACGGTGTCCGTATTTATTTCTACGATGTAGGAAACGTCGAAGGGGAACTGTGCAACTTCGACTTAGATTCTGTCAACTTTGTTCGAAACTACGCATCGAGATATAGAAAGTTCTCTTGCGTTCTGCGCTGCTCCCAGGGTGTACTTTAACTCGTCTTATAGTGCAAGAGGACAATATTGACTTGGCCGTTCTTCTCTTGTCGTTAACTTTATTTCAAGGACTTCCGTTATCGGTAACCCCAGCTATAGTTTTATCATCGTCTTTTTATATAGGTACATATTTTTATCGGATACAAAGTTCATCTAAAAATGTGTGATTCAATTTTATTAGTGCGACTATTTTCTTCCCTTTTCTCTTTGTATTGTTTCTTAATCAATTAATATCGTACAATAACCTTCGTAATTCGTATTTAGAATTCGCCGTTAGATATAACGTAAGATATCCTCCGTTTAGATTTGGTTTACGTGTAAATGAACAGAACATGGATGTTGATCGTAGAAATTAATTATGCCGAGAGAATTACGTTC
Organism: Dolichovespula sylvestris; assembly: GCA_918808275.2. NCBI lineage: Eukaryota > Metazoa > Arthropoda > Insecta > Hymenoptera > Vespidae > Dolichovespula > Dolichovespula sylvestris. The sequence continues at coordinate 13,604,682 of OU964961.1, forward strand.
CTTTCTTATCTCGACCGACCTTTCTCGCTATAAAGATCATTGTTCAGGTAATAAAAGAGAAAGAAAGATATATCCTGGAATTCTCAACGAAGACGAGGGCTTCTTTCGAGCATCTTAATATCTGTCACTTACATCTATCAAATAGGAAGAAAGAGCAAGATTTAAACATAATGTTCACGTGTTCGCGAGCTTATTTAAATAGCAAATAAAGCGTTTCTCTCTATAGAGAAATTCAGACACGTGGTATCCGAATTTGAGTGGGTACATTGAGGAAGGGATGAAATCGTCGTCGAGTCAACTGGAGAATGAGAAGGGAAGCTAAGAGAAGATGTAGGTAGGTAGAAGATGATAGAAATGGAAGAGAGAGAGAGAGGCGGGGTGGAGGGGTGAGCGTTCAAACGAGGCATAAAATCGGAGATGAGTCCGTCCTCGCGAAACGAGTTGGTACAGTCAAGTAAAGAGAAAGAAGGAAGGAGAAAGAGATAAAAGGAGATGGGAAATGCTTTGGTAAGAGGGACGAAGACGGATGGATGAGCGAATAGACGGCGTGGAAAGAGAGGAAGGGTAGAAGAGAGAAACGTTTCAAGGGGTGAGTGGGTGGATCATCATCCATGGTGTGTACCATCATTCATGAGATGCATTAATCAATGTAAAAGAATCGTCCTCGCTTCTACTCTTTTGTCGTTAGTAAAATCTGAACACAGGTATACATACATGTATATACATATATGTATATATATATATATATATATATATATATATATATATATATATATATATACGTACATACATACATACATATATATATATATATATATATATATATATATATATATATATACATATATATATATACAGCAAGCAGACGAGTTTACACGAAACTTCTCTTCTTTCTCTCTCACTCTTCATTCGAGTACCGCCCACTGCGAAACGAGCCGCGGGACAGCGATAACAATGGGGCTGTTTTTACGAACGTTACCTTTCTCTCTCTCTTTTTTCTTTTTCCAGAGCTATCCTCTCTCTCTCTCTCTCTCTCCCTTGTTCTTTCCCTCTCTCTCTCTATACTGTCCACACCCTCCGTTCGCGACGCACGAATTAATAACCATTCCAAACGGCTTCGCCGGCGCTTCGGAATTAAAATATCTTTGCTGTGAGTGGCTCGTCCGACAAATCCGTATAGGGAACGTGTATGAGAGAGAGAGAGAGAGAGAGAGAGAGAGAGAGAGAGAGAGAGAGAGAGGTGAAAGGGACATTTTGGGGCAAGGACGGGAATTGCCCGCGAGAATTAATCACTCGTCCAATTCTCCGCGAAATCACAGCGTGTAATCACCGCTGCTAGATTTGTTATTAGCGAGCACGACGTGCCTTACGCGCTATCAAAAGTACACCGGTCGAAATGTTTTACATACATACGCATATAGACCTCTATATGTTTGCTTTCGAACATAATATCTTTGATTAATCGGTAAAAGATTATTATTTATCCAATATTTATCGATTGATAATATTTTGATTTATTCGAAATATCAATAATTAATATTACAGAGACAAAAAATGGTAAATTCGAGAAGGGAGATATTTTTAGATTCTGAAAAATATGTCGCAGGATTACGCTTATGAAATTGCAAATGTTGTCCAGTCCGTGGATATTCTGTCGAAATTTTAGAAAGTAGAAGGCGACAACCGTGAAGGGAAGACTAAGAGAGCTGGGCTCGATTCCAAGAAAGAATCGCGTGATATTACCTGATCGTGTGTGCGAACATGGGAGAGAAAGGAGTAGGTGGGTAGAAGGAGACAAGATGAAGTAGCAGTGTGTGAATGGAAGGAAGGAAAGAAGGAAGGAAGGAAGGAAATAAGGGTGGGGGGGGGCAGGGAGGAAGGGAGGGAAAAGACATAGAGGAATGAAAAGAAGAATAAATCGTGAAGGAGAGGAAGAGGACAAGAAAGAGAGAGAGAGAGAGAGAGAGAGAGAGAGAGAGAGAGAGAGAGAGAGAGAGATAAGACCTCGTTATGAATTCCGGTAGCGTAGCGGGCAGGACATCCTCATTGGCCGAAGTGTCCTGCAAGATACGAAATAATGTCGACGCGTATCCTGAAACGCGAGGATAACTTATCCCGTCCACGCTTCGTGGAATTTCTCCCTACTATCTGCCTCTCGAAACTCTCGTATCTCTACTTCCGCGAACTCGCGTCTCAGCTTCCAATTTCGTAAACGTTTCTACTCGACTCACTCACTCACTCACTCTCTCTCTCTCTCTCTCTCTCTCTCTCTCTCTCCCTCTCTCTCTCTCTCTCACACACACAGATACTCTTCCTTCTCTTCTTCTCATCCTTTTCTCTTTTTCTTTCTTCTCTTTTATTTTTTTCTCCTTCCTTCCTTCCTTCTTTCAGTCCCCCAAAACCTTTAAATCTGTCAGAGACTTTTCCCTCTCGAACGCCACTCGTTACGTTCAAACTGCTCACGGAAAGATTCTAATCTCGATGTCCGTTTTTCACTTCGCAAAAATTCCAGTTATGCAATTCGATCGTACGACTTTGTAAATTGAAAATTACTGTCTATCCTAATTTTTAATAGACTTTTTCTTTCCCCCTCCCCTCTTTTTCCCTTTTTTCTTTTCATTCGAGTCATTATCCGTTAAAAGAATTGGAGATGCATCCTTTAAAAAGAAAAAAAAGAAAAAAGTAAGAAACATCTCATCTGATTTTTTCACAGCCGACCTTCGAATTGCGATCGTTAGCGTATTGTATGTGTTCGTCAAAGAGAAACTTCACAGGAACGAATTTTGTAACTATTCGAAAGGAGAGACTGGCTCCTCTCTCTCTCTCTCTCTCTCTCTCTCTCTCGCTTCACCCTTCTTTCTTTCTTTTTCAAGAGCGCAACAAACTACATTGTAAAGGAATAAAGAGGGTCGAATAAACGTTTTACGGTCCAGCTTGACGCCCTTTTCAGAATCGGCGCCCTCGAGCCACGAGCCAACTTTCCTCAGACCCTTTTCGTCCTTGCTACGTGAATCGGCCATTAGGCTTATTTTTTTAATCTCTTGTTGGACACAATGTAGCAGGGCCCTTTTATCGGTACTTACACTTGTCGGAAATCATTCCTTCTTTATTCTCTTTGCCCTTCCCAATATTATCTTATCTTTCTATCCATCAATTCCGATGGTACTACCGGTTCTTAATTAAAAATCCCTTTAACGATACCGTAAAACTTGATATTAAATGTGTCGATACAATGAACGATTTCATTATTATACTTATCGAGCATACAAATGTAATCGTTTTTCGATTAGCTTTCTAACGTTATAAACTTACTTGAACTAAGCCATTTTATCGGCATTCATTCCGATGGAAAATCCGTTTATTATATCGTACGTTAGTATTGTCGTAATAACGTAAAACCCTTTTCCAAATATAAATAAACATTAATCGAACGAATAATTCGAGTGAATTAGCGTGTCAACATTTCAGCTGGTGCTTTTGGACAGGCCAATTCGATGCTTTTACAAAACGAATATGATTATTGTAACGGTAGACAGCATTTGATAACGTTAGAGCATTTTATTCGTAAAAATTAGAAATTCTCTTTTGTCAATATGACAATTGATAAAATGACATTTTGATAATATAGATAATATGCGTGTGCGTATATTGTGTGTGTATATGTAACGGTTCTTTTATGTATTATGTATAATGGTTCTTATATATGTAATGGTTCTTTTTGATCTTGGTGTAACTATGTATTTATATTTCGACGAGTTAATCTTTACATGTTTTATTTGCTCTGCAACGAGTAATTTTGTCAATCGTATATAGGTCGTCATAGCGTATACATGAAAAATACGAAGATGAAAATAGTATCGATCGATCTTCCATGAGAGATTTCGAATTTATTTTACGATTAGAATATTAAAAAGATCTAATGCGAATAGAATACGGTATATCTTCATATGGATTCCAATAATAGATCTCGATACAATCAATATTTAACACATTTTAATGCGCATTTGTTATGTATGGATGTTGTCTTATAACAGCATCTTAGAAAAAATAATTACAATTGAAAAAGTAATCAATATTTTGATTGGAAATTTTAACAATCCGTCGAGCTAAATTACATTAATTATTAATATTTCGTTTTAATATTTCTATTAGTAGCATTTATTGCAATTTAGAATTAATATAAATCAGTGTTTTAATAGATCGTATTTAACATTTTAATGCAAAAATATTAAGGACTAATCGGACTAAAAAATTATAATATGTATGTGTGTGTGTGTGTGTGTGTGTGTGTGTGTGTGTATTATATTATATTTAGTATTTAATCAAAGTGCGTTAACGATGAAAGCAACCATCCCCGTAAAGAGGGAACTTGACAGAATTTACAAATAAATGATGTTTCGCTTCGTTTTTTTTTTTTTATGCGTGCGACACATACTCGACAGTACCTTTGTATTTTTATAATTATACAGCCTCAATGACTTAACTCTCAAATGAAATCAGTTAATATATGATTGTTACAAGCATTTGAATTTCACAATTGAAAAAACCGTCATATAATTCGATCCAGACAGCAATTGTTTGTATGCTGACGTCTTACACTTGAATTGGAAATTAAAAGAGTTCGGAAGAATTTGGTAAAAAAAAAAAAAAAAAAAAAAGCAAGAAAAGAAAAAACGAAGAAGATAAAAGTAAATATTAATAAAAAAGAAAAAAGAAAAGAAACGATTTTACATGACAGGCGGTTTAAGCGACAAGACGGAAAATACGAAGGTGTAGATACTTACATACATACATACGTGACGGCCGCAAAATGTGTTGAAATGAAAAATTATGATTTTGTAAACATTCGAAGAGTTTTTACCTTAGAAATTTCTAAGGTACTTTATATTTTTGACTACGGATGTACAGAGAGACGAAAGATGAAAAGAAGAGTAGGTATACAACTTCCGTTGGTTACAGAGGAGCGCGCGCATTCGCGACCGAGAAGTCGACTCGCGCCGATGAAAAATTCACGTCGGCGATAACTCGAGCGTTGCATTTTTCATAGAGCCGCAAAACTTTCTTATCCGCCCCTCGTACCTCGTGTCGTTTTCTCTCCACCTCATTCCTCTCTCTCTCTCTCTCTCTCTCTCTCTCTCTCTCTCTCTCTCTCTCTCTCTTTCTCTTTGCTTTTCGTTTCCTTCCATGTTCTCTATACGTTCGTTTCACCCTCTTTGTGTTCATTCTCTCATGCTACTATATTCCAAAGACTATGCGCAGCTTTCTAGCGCGATAAACTATTTCTTCTTTTTTTTTTTCTTCTTCACTACTTTTCCTTCGATTTTTTCATCTCTAATTGTCTTTCAAACGATTCTAATCTTCGCGCGATATCGTACGTTGTCAGAGTATTAATGAGAGAGAGAGAGAGAGAGAGAGAGAGAGAGAGAGAAAGAGAGAGGAGTAGTATACTATTTCATTCCTCCTTTTAAATGCCTATAATAATTCTTTGATTGTTAATAATAGCTTACATTGTATATTAATTATAATATAATTTATAGACATAATTGAAATTTTCAATGCAATAATCGATGTGTGTAAATTGATCGAACGAAACCAAAATTGAAAACAGCTTTGGCTTCGGAGTTTCATCTCAAGATATCGATCGAGCTCAAAGTAATAATTGAAATTTTGTTTTCTTTGATAACGAACCACGCGTCCGGTAGGATTATTGTTAACATTAAAGTTAACGTTCGTCCATTTTTCCTCTTCTCTTTTTTCTTTCTTTCTTTATTTTCTTTTCCTTTTCTTTTCTTTTTAAACCACCACCCTATTCTGACTCGTACGCTTGGCATTATTCTTCCATTATCGAGAATTCCTTGGAGCATACTCGTGCTTTTTCTTGGGAAATAAAGAGAAGAAGAAGAAGAAGAAGAAGAAGAAGAAGAAGAAGAAGTAGTAGTAGTAGAAGAAGAAGAAATAGAAGAAGAAGAAGTAGAAGAAGTAGAAGTAGAAGAAGAAGATAAAGGCGAAGTAGAAGAGGTAAAGAAGAACGTCTTCAAACGACACTTCTTGCTTGTGGTTTTAGATGAAGGAAGAAAATAAGAGAAAGAGAGACAGTTTTGTATTCTTTCTCTGTCTCTCTGTCTCTCTTTCTTTCTCTGTCTCTCTCTCTCTCTCTCTCTCTCTCTCTATTTATTTCTGTCCTTCTGTCTCTTTCTCAATTCCGCGCCTCTCTCTCTCTCTCTCTCTCTCTCTCTCATTCTATTTCTGTCCTTCTCTCTCTTTTTCCCCCTTTCTCTTTCTTTGACAATAGTTTTTTTTCCGAAAAAGCCGATTTGGTTAGCCTTATCGGTGCGTCGCTCTAGAAATGTCGCAACGTGCAGTCGTGATTCTAGGATATCTCGAGTATACTCAAAGTTGAAAGTTGGACGGAAGTTGGACGGTTCAACGGCTCGAACTTGAGACACTTTGTGGTGGTGGTGGTGATGGTGGTGGTGATGGTGGTGGTGGTAGTAAGTGCGAGCTTCTGTTAGTTATGTTCCCGTGAGTCGTTTCTTCATATTCTTGTCTGATTATAATGCGAACAAAGTAAGTACTTTCCTTTTTCTTTTAGTGTTCAGACAGAAATTAGGATAAATGATTGATAACAAATCTCCAAAAAAAAAAAAAAAAGGAAAGAAAGAAGAAAAAATAAAAAAGAGAGAAATGTAAAACGAGGAAATGGCCGAACATTACCGAATGTATGTCCTTTCTTCTTTAGATCGTTAAATTCGCATCGATCATAAACACACACACACGGTCTTTCCCCCCCTCTCTCTCCCTCTCTCTCTCCCTCTCTCTCTCTATCTATCTATCTCTCGTTTATGGCTACTAATCACAAGTTAGAAACAACGTTATTCTGGGCAATCGCGCGAACGTACTCGATATCTCGATGATACCGAGCGTTATCGAGTTCATAAACGGATCGCCGACGATCCTCCGACAAAATTCAATTATCACTTGTCAGCTGCGTTACACATCCGTGTTGGATGCTGCGGAGAGTAACACGACCCAGTTTCATCGCTCCAGCTGCCTCTGTCTGCCTAGTTACTATCCTGCCGAACCATTTCGCTCTTTCACGAAGCGTCGTAAAATTTTGCACGAAAATGGATCCTCTCGTACGATCCTCCCGTACTGACGAAACGTCCACGTTTGTATTAATTATTACGTGTCTAACTGTCGTCATACTTTTTCATAGAAGGAGATCGAGATAAAAAAAAAAAAAGAAAAAAATTTCGTTTCTATATTTTTCCCCGTATATTCGTTGATCGTATAAAACTTGTACCTTGACCGATGTATAATTAATTAAGCGTGGAATTGACAATCAACGATTGCGTCTTTATTAGATTTTTGTCTTTTTTCTTACGCGAATTATTATTATTATTATTATTATTATTATTATTATTATTATTATTATTATTATTATTATTATTTATTAATGTATAAAGTGTGTAAGGGAAAACGCATCGCAGCAACATCTTTGAAAATAAATTTACAAAGGATATTGCACATATAATCGATTTCGTAATACAAAACTTATTCGTAAGTGAAAATCATGAAATATAGATATGCAAGGATTTCGTGCAATAATTGAAGGTAGTTATTATAACGGTTATTCTCGTTCGCTTCCTAGGTTCTTACCCGCCTGCTACCCCGTCGACTGCCAGCTGCCCTCGAGGAAAGTACTTTGCATAAGTTGGCCAAGCCTTCGCTGGTGGTGGTTCCAGCTTCTCCTCCCTCTAGCAAAAACTGACCGTGAGAACACTCGTTAAGCTTCTCCATTGTACTTGAACAATACCATTTTGCGTTCGTAACGTTTGGTTTTTCATCGATTGAGAATTATTTCGATCGAAAGAAATCGCCTTAATACTTCGTGATATTTTGCATTCGTTAAAAAATCTTAATATCTTAAGTATCTTCCAAATTTTTAATCTAATTGTAAGATTATTGATATTATAAGGTATTAAGGGTTATTTCTTAGGAAGAAATATTTCTCGATCTACGAAGAACGTATTTCTTTGAAAACATATCTCATGTTACGACAAATTTCAAAACGCCCACTTCGCTATTCTGAGTTCGATCGAAACACTTTTTCGAAAATACATTTACAAGACGTTCCTGTACAAATTCATCCTCTAGGCGCATTGAATCTATCGATGTGTCTATGTGTATCTGTGTGTTAGAGAGAGAGAGAGAGAGAGAGAGAGAGAGAGGACGACACAAATAGACTCGTCGCACAGTTTGCTGCGTTCAAACGATTCGCTCGAGCGAAGCATCGCTGTGATGACATTTCGACATGTTACATCCGTATATTTCCTCTTTTTCCTCTCTAATTTCGTATATCTCCGTTCAAGAAGGATGAAAAAAAAAAAAAAAGATGAGGGACGACGCATGGAAAACGTTTACCGCTCTTTCATCAAAATCCAATATATATTGTCAAATTATTTTATTTTTAATCTATAATAAAATAATCATGCACGCATACACACACATATACATATATTTTTAGTTATCAATATCTTTCAATAATCTTTTGCTACTTATTGATTGTTCACCCATGCATTAATAATTATAATTAAAGGGCGATAAAATAAAAAATTAACAAAAAAGAAACTGTAGATGTAAACTCGATCGATACGGTAAACAATTAAAGGATCATTTTTGTTTTCTGTTTAAAAGCAGAGGTTTGAAATCTGATCGTAACGTTCGCGTTCACAGCTCGTTCATAAAATTACGAGGAGGAAATCTGTTTGCCTGGCGCTCGGCAGAAATTAAATAAACATCGGGAACGATCGTCCAAATGAAAAAATATTTGTAGGTTATATCGTTGAGACTTTAAACGATGGCGATTGGATATCGACAGACTTTCGATGTGTGTTTTAATTAGCGGTATTTGCTCGTTGATACATAAGCCCAGTCGTTCGGCTAGTATAATAATCGTGCAATAGAGCTCGCGGATTAATAATTGCAGGAAGTCGGTTTCATTAGTTAAATTTAGTAATACGCAAACTTCGTATACTTTAATCCATTATTACAGTTGATAGAGATGAAAGAAAGAAAAAAGATCGTATTATGTGCTAAGATATAGAGAAGTTTATATACGTTTTATACTCGTCGTAAATAACTTTTTAAAAAACTTTTTATAGGATCATTTAATTAATTACACTTTTGTATTAAATACAAAATATTTTCCGAAGGGAAAAAAGAATTTATATTTTTTATGCATGGATTGAACCTGCAAATATTTATAAACGAAATCAAAAACTTTCGTACAATATTGGAATGATATTATATTATTTATTTTCTCACGATCAATCTGTTTTACTAAGTAAATTTAAAATCATTCAATTTTTATTCGATAGCTTAAGTATCTATAAAGGAAGAAAGTTTCGTTTTAGATCCTATGCCATGAGGAATTTGTCCAAGGGTGGGGGAAGTTAAAATGTCTCGGCTTACGAAGGATAGTATAGCAGGTATATCTTATGAAGTTTGATCGAGTAAGATGCTCTCATCCAGCTTCTTCGAACGAGCGTACATCTCTCTCTCTCTCTCTCTCTCTCTCTCTCTCTCTCTCTCTCTCTCTTTCTCTCTCTTACATTTTCTCTCTCTTCTTCGTCTTCGTTCTTCTTTCTCAAGCTGCACACCTTTTCTAAAGTCACGGTTATCGTTTCGGTTTCCATACAAGCAAGCGACAAGGATCTTTGAGGAACCGTTAGAAAATCTAACGAGCCGATACATTAGTTCCCCTTCTCAATCTTCTAGTTTCCCTTCAGCTGTTCCTTGCTATGCGTCAGATATTTGAAAAAATTTTTCTACTATTAACAAAAATATATTTCTCGTGAGAAATATATACTTGTAAATATATCATGAAATATTATAATATGCTCCGTTGAAGAAAGATTTTTATATTATTTGCTAAAGTACCAAACGTATTCTCGTATAAGGAAAGATTCCAAGCACGTTTCAATAATTTCAAAAAGAGGATAATGTCGAGAGGAGACTTCGCTTGATCCTTTCTTTCTCTTTATCACGGATTTTGCTGGAAAATGAAAATAAAGGAAATTAATCCATAAAAGCGGCGTTATCAGGCAGAGAGAAATGAGTTCGTACTCGCATATACTCCAGAAGAAGAGTTCTCGAACGACCATTATGTAACTCAACCAGGTGAAATATTCTCCGCTCGTGAAAAGCTGTAATGAGATACAGCTGCTTATACGAAAGTATGAACTTCTTTTCTCCCTCTTTTGATATATATGTATGCGTGCGTGTATGTGTATGTATATATATACATATATATATATATATATATATATATATATATATAATACACGTATACTTGTATAATATATACATATAGAGACCAACGACTAAAGAGAAAAAGAAGAGCGAACGAGATACAGTACACCTGTCTCTCTCGTAATAGTTTTAAATTCTTCGTCGCGAGAGAAGCGGCTTTAATTATGTTTTAATTAAAAAAGAGATCGTTACGGAATCGAGGGCGTGGGGATCGATCGCTTGACCTGTTTATTTGTCAAACGTAATGCCACTGCCTTCCTTTCTGTTCCTTTTCTTTTGTCTTTGTTTTATTTTTCAGTATTACGTGATTAGCCGTAAAAATTCGTCATGCTCGTCGATCTTTAATTCGATAAAAAATAAAAAGAAAACGATTAAACTTTTTCTCCTATTCATTTAGGTAGTTTACTTGTAAACAAAATTTTACGAATTAATTTTTGTAATTTATCTTTGCAATTATTTTATGTAAAAAAAGGATTATAATAAAGTGTTAATGGAGAATCATAATTTCATTCGTCTGATCATTCCATGGCAATAGTATCTTTAGAAAAAATGAAATTACAGGTATATAAGCTTTGTTTGATAATGGAGTTTCAAAAATAAATTTGGTATTTCCAAATGCTCCATTATCGCTCTTCAGTGTACTTTCTTTGTGAATAATATACCGATTCTCTTAGAACACTTAGGATCCGATACTGGTATACGTATACGTTCAAGTAGAGAATTATTAACTAGCAGAATACAGGAGCTATGTGCTATAGTACTACGAAAATTTAAGTCGAGCTCTAATACGATTCTAATACGTGCAATATTGATAATCATAGACGACTGACACACAAAGGGTGATTAATCAGAAATATTTATTTAAAAAAAAAAACGCTCTTGTCGTATATATAATAACTTCATTGTCATCAACTACACTTTTGTAATCAAGTGACGTACATTTCCAATCGATAATTCGGACCGATTTATAGGTTGGAGATAATTTTATTATTTCCTTTGTTTCTTTTTATTTATTTCTTTTTTTTTTTTTTTTTAATTTCATTTATTTCAAATAATTTTAAATTATTACATATCTTTAACAAATTTTACATTCATATTATATTATTATACGTAATATTTAAGGAGATGTATAAAAATGTTTTAATAAAAACCACCGAATATAAGCTTATGAATGTTTCTTTGTGAAAGAATAATAATTTTCTCTTTTTCGTCTTTCCACGACACAACAGTTCACCGGAAATCCTGAATGGATCTCGGGAAATTAAAAGAATTTATTAATAAAATTTATACGTATACTCCCTTTTCGGTATTTATCTAAAAGATGGTAATAGAAATTTTTTAGTACGAACGATATGTATCCTCGGTTCGAATATAATGACAACGTTAATGATGTCGACGATAATAGTAATAATAATGATGATGATATAATGGTTTCTTTTAAAAATCCTACGCATTCGGAAGAGGCGGACAACAAATTATACGGACTATTCATCGAAATGAATATCGATCGAATATCGTAAAGGGGGTTTAATTATTACCCAGAGGATAACAGTATCGACTGATGATGATCGGCCACTGGAAACGTAGTATTCGTTAATGTAACAATATTCACGTCGTACGGCTTGTATCATTAATTGCGAGGAGTACTATCGGGAAATATGGATTATTATGTTTAACACGGCCACGAGAGAAACGGCTTATCTATATGTTAATGCAATGGTTTGCATCTCGGGTCCACTTGATAAACGTGTTTTGTAATATATAGAAACATAAATATAGGTGTACGTATGTACGTGTACGTGTGTCTCTATACTATATATATAACTTATGTCTATATATATAGACATTATAACTTCTCTTTATGAAAACCTCCTACCTCAGCTGCTAATGTTTGTCCGCTATACGATGGAGAATGTTTCGCTTGAAGAATTCCCAAGTTTAGCTATTCTTCCCGCGTTCGTTCGTAGTCGAAATGAGTGTAAAGAGTACGAAAGATTCATGGTTTTTTCTCGAAACGTTCCGTACATAATTATGAATAAACTCTGGAAATTTTTAATTAACGTGAGGTAACAAATAATTATTTGAAGATGAGATCGATATCGTATGTAATTGTTATTTGATATATATATATATATATATATATATATATATATATATATATATATATTTTAATTAACGTGAATATATAAATATGTACAAATAATATTAATTATGTATTACAATACCGTTGATTTGGGTTAATCAAATCAATTAAAGATTTATTCAAATGGAGTATATAATAATTTCGATCGTGCAATAGTCGGCCCTGTAAATTGATCTCTGCGTCTCGAATCGTAGAGATCGTGAGCTTCGTAGTTAACGAAGAATGCGATCTCCTGGCACGTCGTTAACCGGTCGATGATATCACGGAAACCGGAATCTTTGGGCCAACACCTGCCTCGAGAAAAGAAGAGGAGATGAAGAAGAAGAAGAAGAAAGGAGAAAGAAGAAGGGTCGGAGTAGAGGCTGCTGTAACTTTGATGGTTGGTCCTCGTTCGAGAGAACCCCGAAAAATCTCGATCGCTTATCCGGCTCATTAGGGATGCTGGCTTTACGCAGGGTGTTCACCTAATTTAAATATGCTTCTCCCTTTTCCTTCCTTTGCCCTTAGGAACCCAGGAGTTTTCTAATTTAACCGCGTCGTCATGCGATTTTACTTCTCTCTCTTTTCGAGATTCTCTTCTCTTCGTTCCACTCATATCTCGGGGCTCGTTAAAGTCCATTAAGTGGAAGAGAAAGAAGATCGTCGACTGAGAGAGAAGAAAAAAGAGGGGCGTAGAGGAAAAAGGGAGACGAAAGATGTGGCGCACAGGCCACAGCAGGTGCCATTTCACTCTCTCTCTCTCTCTCTCTCTCTCTCTCTCTCTCCCTTTTTCTCCTCTATTTTTTCTCTCTTTTTTTCTTCCCTGTTTAGTTTTCCTGTGCTTCCTCCTTTTTCTCTTCCATCTGCCTGCTTTTCCTACCGACAAGCGAGCTTCCTTCGGTAACACCACCGCGTGCCTGAGATTTCTACGAAAGGTCACGTACACGCTTTCTTGCGACCTCCCGCGATTTTTCCACTTCGAATCTTCGTTACGCGAATTTCAACCTCCCAGGAGTTCAAGCTTCTTTCTCGACAACGAGAGAAATTTTTCTTTCCCTTCCCATTTTTTGCAACCACCTACTCTAAAGTCGGTTTGTATTTTCTTTCTTTTTTTTTTTTTTCTATTTTGCAGATAGATTAGATTTTATTCGAATTTTAATGGCCGTTCGATACTCAGACGCGTACTGAATTATTTTTATCGTTTTAATAATTCGTATGTTACCATTTAAAATAATGTTCGATCGTGAAGAAATTATTGTTGGTTATTTTTATTCGTGGTTTATGTATCTCCGTAAAGTGTTGAGCGTTTTGAAAATAATTACGACGTATAAACGATTTCTTTTGTAGCAGAAAGGAAATTACAAAACGTTGTTCGTTGATGGGCATACGACGAAAATTCGCGAAGGAGAGATCCCGGGACTCATCCGTCATCTAGGAAGCTTCAGTAACCTTCGAACGCGATCTTGTTTGGTCCCGTCGTCGATCATAATCCATTGTTAATAAAAGCACTTTGTTGCTTCACCAACGTAATTAATTTCCAACGAGTTTCTACGAATTTCGTGAAGGGTTGCACTTTCTACAAGCTCCGATTTCGTATCGTCCAACGAAAATCGGTGTGTACTCGAGTGTGTGCGCGCGCATTCTCGTTGCTAGCACACAATGGTTGCGAGAATGTATATAAAATAGCATGTAGAAGGCGCGGAAACGCGGCAAGAGGAAGGAAGCAGATTCCATTTGCGGCTAAATGACTGATGCACGAGCGTGTTGCGCGCGTCACGTTATGACTCTGGACGTGCGATGATATATCGCCGTAACCAGCGCGCACGACCAAGCGTATACGAAACTCGTAACCCACACAGTGAAAGAGAGAGAGAAAACGTTTCACGTGAAGGTGTATATATGCATAGATTGGTTGGATGCATCTGCACGTCGATGATGTGCTAGTGGTGTACGTTAATACGCATAACCAACCACGAAGGCACTATCAGCAATATGAAGGGAGATACATTTTTCTACCCTTGAAAAATTAATCCATCAGAGGTTATTAAAAAACGTCTTAATTAATTTTCGAATCTCATTCCTTACTTCATCTTATCTTTTTTTTTTTTTTTTTTTTTTTTTTTAATAGAAGATCCTTCATTTTTATTGTCAATCGATAAATATCTATGTGTTCTGGCCGATTATAAAATTTAAAAAAAAGAGAAAGATAAAAAAAGAAAAAACCGTACGAATGATAGATGAACGTCATCGTTATTTATCGTTATTTATCGGGATCTGGGAAAATTCGATGAAATTCGTTGTTCGAGCCAGACCCTCGTAAAATTTTGCGCACGTGTCAGCAAATTTTTGGTCACTGCGGGCAATATACCGTTCCATGGTTTGGGTCCTCGTGTATTTGAATTTCGCGCCTTTTCGTATCCCATCAAAGCAACCTCAAAGGTTTGTCTTTTGGTTAGGGCAATGTTCGCGGTTCATCTAGTCGAAGTCACTTTCTCTCTCTCTCTCTCTCTCTCTCTCTCTCTCTCTATTTATCTATCTATCTATCTATCTATCTATCTATCTGTCTATCTTCCTCTCACTCAAAAGGTATGCTCGCGCACGTCTACCACTACCTCCTTCCTCTTCTCCACCTTCCTCCGACCGGAAGGGCCGGTATTGTGGTCGCTCGTATGTACTTGCAAGAGGCGCACGATTTGAATATCAGCCTTGGTGGCGGTGCATCACCGCTAGATTACTCCATTATACCTCCATAGACAATGGAAACCGCTTACGCGCCCGTAAATGGCTCGTCTACCGCGAGCCATGCTCTCTTCCGCTTTCTCTCTCTCTCTCCTTCTCTCTCTCTCTCTCTCTCTCTCTTTCTCCCTTTCTCTCTCTGTTTTTCCCGATCCTTTTATTATACGATACTTATAATCCTATTTTTTTCTTTTATCCCATTACTAATGCGTATCGCATTATATTTTTCTTATTGTCTTGCTTTTGAACCCGTAATTATAATCTTAATCTTTCGTATGGAATTATCATGATCGTTTGCTGGTACATTTCTTAGGCTCATATTTGTAGAAAACAAAGATAGAGAATTCGAAACTACGAGCGATTCCTTAATTAAAATCGAAGTCTCTCTCTCTCTCTC
This sequence comes from Dolichovespula sylvestris, assembly GCA_918808275.2. Classification (NCBI taxonomy): domain Eukaryota; kingdom Metazoa; phylum Arthropoda; class Insecta; order Hymenoptera; family Vespidae; genus Dolichovespula; species Dolichovespula sylvestris. The sequence continues at coordinate 13,620,251 of OU964961.1, forward strand.
TCTCTCTCTCTCTCCCTCTCTATGCACGTTATCGTCTTGAATAAAGGCGAATTAAAAAAATTCTTCGATGGCCTGGGAACGAAGAGAGCTTTCTCCTAGCATTTACGATTCCAAGCAAAAGAAACTTGTACGTCGTGGTAGGAGGAGAGGAGCCGCATTCGCGAAGACATAGACCCAAAGGAGAGGTGCTCTATGTTGGGCTCCTTCCGAAGGCGGAATTTAATATCACCGCGAGCATTTCGGAATTTCATCGGCAAATTTATCGACTAAATTGCGGCACGTTAATCGGGAAGTATTGCGAGTTTCCACGAGCGAAAGGAACAAGAAATTTAAGTGTTATACCTGGTTCTACTACCTCCCTAGAACTCCGTTCTCTATGTACCTTCTCCCCCCCCCCCCCCTCTCTCTCTCTCTCTCTCTCTTTCTCTCTCTTTCTCTTTCTCTCTCATCTTTTACTTTTCACTAGTTCATATAATTGGATCCGTTTGAAATTAATTATCGTTAACGATGTGGCCGTTAACCGCGAAAGGTTTTCCTGTGAATTTCGTTTTCGCCGTCCTGTTTCGCATCGGTCGAAACTCAGTTCGTAAAGAGAGAGAAAGAGAAAGAGAAAGAGAAAGATAGAATGAGAGAGAGAGAGAGAGAGAGAGAGAGAGACGAAGAAAGAGAGGGAGATGTGATTTTCCAGAGGAACAAACGCGATTGACGCCAGCCAACGTCGACGTCGTACGTGTTTTCGTCGAAACGTTGGACGACCTTATTCCTCTCAACGACAAACCGCAGGAATCGTAAAGGAACAGTAGTCCCCTTTCTCTCTCTCTCTTCCTCTCTCCCTCACTTCCATTTCCTCTTCCTCCCAGTACGACGACTCATAGCTTCTGGATTCGAGCGAGATCGCGCCCGAAGAGACGCCTTCGGCTTTGAATTTTGCACGCGATTCCGGCCGAGCCTTATCCGTGTTGCAGGTACGCGAGCGATATAATTCCTTGACCACTCTGCATAATGGATGCGATTTCTCGCCAGCTATTCACCCCGCTCCGTTTCCTCCGTACCTTCAAGGAAAGTATAGGTTCCTACTCTCTTCGTTCCCTGTATGCTATAGAGAAGGGCTTCACCTAATCATAGATTCCTATCGCATGGCAGTGATATTCTACATACGTTTCTGTGTTTCTATAGATCGACGCGAACGAAATCAATGACAATAGTCTCCATTTTTCTGTTATTGGATTATCGAGATTCTGTTTTTCTTTGTGGAAAATCGATTTACTCGAAAAATTCCTTCGAAAGTAGTTTTCTTTTACGTACCGCATGCACCATAAATTCCTTTAGATTTCGTGCAGAGTTTTTTTTTCTTGTTTTCTTTTCTCTTCTTTTTTTTTTTTTTGGTCTTTTTCCTTTTCTTCTTTTTTCTTTCGTTTGCTCCTCCCAATGGAAGATATGCGTTTTCTAATCGATCATTTGTTTTCTTTTTCTATCTCAAGGGAGTTAGAACAAACACCCACGGTAAATCGCAAGCAACGTTAATGGTATAGGTGGAGCTCGTATTTTCGATTTGGCTTCTCTGTGGTATTAGTTTACCGCTTGTGAATTTGGTTTTATTCGGTAGGAAGTTTCTAATGCGCGTGTTTCATACGGGCATAAGGGAAAAGAGAGAAAGAGAAGGGAGAGAGGGAGAAAGGATCGAAGTGGAAAGCAATCTGACTTCTTTGTTGCCGCTATGAGAGAAGTTTCTCGTTAATTGTAATTACGGTCGATGTAGCGCGCCACTTTCCCGTACCTGCTTTGTCTAATAGAGGTAAATCGTTGTTCTACAGAGTTTGCTAAATTACTGGAGAAACTCAATGGTGATTCAGAAAAATAAATCTTTAACCATTATTTTGTTTTAAGTATAACGAATCTAAACTCGTCCGATCAAAATATCGAGAGAAACAATAGCTTAAAGGCGTGTATGTTATAAGGTTTGTATCGGTTCGTAGTAAAAATAAAAGAAAAGAAATAAAAAATTGTAGAAACAAATTTTTTTGATGATGCCACCGAAGCCATAATTCTTTTTAACTTTCCAATACCTTATGATACGACGCTTTTCGGAATAATTATCGGTAAATTCTTTGTCGATAAAACTTTAGCTTTCGATATAATTACGGTCACCACAACAGCTTGTTCCCTTCGTCTCCAATTATCTAATGGAAATTATACTCGTTGACACGTTTTAGAACGACACTAGTTGAGCATTAATTATACAGTAATGATACGTCTTACAGTTCCTCCCGTTGTATATACGACAAGCCAGTATTTCCTCATAGTCGAAGCTAAGTACGATAGCCCTAGTTCGTGAAATGTTAGAAGAGAAGTTTGTTCTCCTCATAATCGCTCTAGAACGCGTAACTCGACGCGTAACACCCTCTCTCTCTCTCTCTCTCTCTCTCTCTCTCTCTCTCTCTTTCTCTCTCTAATACCCTGGATGTACACTGCACGTCGATATTTAACGCAAAACTCCGAATGAAACTCTATTATGAGTGCGAGAGACGTTGATCGTTTATTACGTTCGTTTTGTTAAAACAAATTTATGTTTTTAATTAATATTACACGTGAATTAATGGCATGTAATTAATTCGTCGTAGGATTCAATTGAAGAGAAAAAGAATGATATCACGATTAAAATTACGCGAGGAAAAGAAATTTGTAAAATCTCTTTAACAAGAAATTGTTAATATAATTATTTTAATTGTCGTCCCGTTCGATCGATCGAAGTTAAAATGACAGGATAGAGTATTCGAAGTGTCCTGCAGGAGAAACGACATTTAGTATTCCCGAGTCGTCGACTACCGTGTTTTATAATATTTCGCGTGGTATTAATATTCCAGAGGGATCGCGTCCCCCTGCATACTGCCTGCAGAAGGACAACGGGCAGCCGCAGGACACGGCTGGTACAGCTGCTGCGGATATGTACGCTAGAATCTACGAAAACGTGAATCGATGCCAAGGGTAAACCTTACTCGTGCTTGCTGTTACAAATTTTCGATTTGTAGATCCTTTCAAGGTTCTGTTACGCAAACCTAAAGTTCTACTTAAATCTGAAGATCGGAACAACATAAAGACACTTTATTAATCGAAATCAAATTTTTGATCAAAGTTATTTCGAACGCGTACATTTTTTTAGAAAATAATCTCTTCCCTCGCAATTACGTTTAAATATTTATGCATAGGAACTATCTCTATATTTGAAATTTTCTATAAGGTTTATTTTCTTTATTTTTGTTTATTTTTTTTCTTTTTTTTTTTTTTTCATTTAGGATCTACATTTTTATTTTCATTTTCTCATCTCCCATTATTTTTTTTTTTTCATTTCCCACTTGCGTTGTACCTCTCATAATTTCTATTAGTTTCCATTGGTTATGTTTAACTGGCATTATTATTCGTTGGCACAAGTAAAAACTAAAGCGATGCGTCAAGCGAGCCCACGACGTTATTGAATCGTGCCGGGCATTCCTTATCGTTAATGCACCCAAGGAAAAACTAATTAATATTCCACAACGAATTTACCGGCTCTCGCGAGCTTTATTAATGCAACTCTTCGTCATCGTGACACGCCAGTGTGTCGCCTTGCACTTCCACATTCTATCTCTGTCTCTCTCTCTCTCTCTCTCTCTCTCTCTCTCTCTCTCTCTCTCTTCCCCCTCTGTTTCTTTCTCTCTCGCTGTCTCTCTTTTTCTTTCTTCTTTCCTTTTTTTTTTTTTTTCGTAAACCGTATCCACGTTTCCCAGCCAACATTTTCTCCGAGATTTTATTTTCAACTTCTCGATTATTTTTATCAAAACTATGTTGTTCGATTAAAATTGTTACAATTTAAGATATCCGAGAGATAAGTAATACGGAACTTTCGACTTAACGATTTTTGCATTGTTGCGTGGTACTTTTTATACGTCTTTAAGAAGCTCGTAAAATCGATTCGATAATGTTGCTCGTGATATGTCTAGGAATATAATGTGACAGAAAGTGTGCGCAAGAGGTTGAAGCCAACGCGTAAAGGTAAACGTTTATCGGTTAACGGTTTTGCTATCGGTGTGCGTCGCTTAACAGATCTTTTTTTTCTTTCTTCTTTCTTTTTTACCAGCAGATAAACCAACCAACCAACCCAACCCAACCAACGGAATAACGGTTATTGCGCCTGCCATTTCTACGAGTCTCGCGGTAAAAGAGAAAGAAAAAATCTTTGACATTTCAATAATTCGCCCGCGATAAAACCGTGTCGAGGCACGTAGAGAGAAGGTAGCAGTCTACCTAGCTAGGTAGGTAGGTAGGTATTTCTATTTTTCCGAGTGGAAAGAGATCGCAGTTGCATCTCGAGAGCTTGACGTAAACGCAACCAACTAAAATCAATATTCTTTGTGGTATGTATTTAACGAAGAAGTTTACAAAGAAAAAAATACGTTTACTTTGTAAAATATAACAAAAATTATTGGCTTGCTATAAGAGAGATATGGATATAAAGATGGAAATATAAAGATATATATATATATATATATATATATATATATATATATATATATATATATATAGGGAGAGAGAGAGAGAGAGAGAGAGAGAGAGAGAAATTGAAATTACAATTCGTTATGAAAAACTAGTTATATTTTAAATTAGACACGATTGATTTGATAGTTCAATATTTAATAACATATTCGAGCAAAATTTAATAATTGGAAACGCGATACCGTTTAATCTAGTACAAAATAATTGATCAACCGCTAATTAATTTCTAATATCTACGAATGCTCAGGATTCTCGTTTAGATGTTCATTTGGTTCATCTATAAAAATGGTAAATTAATTAACAGTAATCGAATAGCGATGAACATGATTGCGGCTTTGAGAACAGTGTTAATTCATAGACACGTTAAATGTGAGATGTATCACTGATATAGTCTATCATTTCTTATTAATCGCTACTTATTATTATGTTTTAGAGTGAAATTTGCCAAAATGTTATCGACGTTTGTAATATAGTACCCATTAGATTACTCTACATTCATTATCGATTTTCGTTCAATCGGTTGATATTTCCCATGATATAATATAGAATAGTCTATTAAATGTGTATATAACCATTCTCGCTAAAGTGAATATTTACAATGTCATTAGATTTGGCCTCGATCTACAGGAAACACATTAATTGCACCGTACTCGTAACAGTTTTATATATGTTTCTCAAAGAAGAAAAATATTTTGCGAAAATGCGTTTCATTAATGAGATGCATATGCATCGTAGCGTGCTGTTCGACATCGCGTAAAATTAACTCGAGAATTAAGCTTGGCTGGCAAGAAGGACGGTAGCAAAGTTGAGCTTCGCGTTCTTTAAAGGAAAAAAAAAAAAGAAAGAAAGAAAGGAAAGAAAAAAGGAAAGAAAGATAAAAGAATAAGAAAAAAAAGAAAAAGGAAAAAAAAAGAAAGCAGACTTGTTTTAGTGCAGGTTTTCTCCTTCAACGCAAAGAATAGGAGCACAACGGCGTCGTCGACGTCGTCGGCGTCGTCGTCTTGTATAACGGGTGGCACTTTTTTCGAAGTGTGTAGAACGTTAAGTGGACTCACCGGTGAAATCTCTTACACCACGTTTGGGAAAAGTTTTATCTCTTAAAGATCGCATAATTTAAGTTGCTCATAAAACAGTGCAGCCAGAGATGAAAAGACTCGTTCTTTTTCTTTCTCTATCTTCCAGCCTTCAAGTTTTGGCAGGAAAAAGGGTCCCCGAGTTAGGTAGAGCGCGAGTTGTGGTAGTGTCGGTGGTGATGGTGACAGGGTGAAAGGGGAGAAGAGATGGAAACGAGGTGGGTGGGAGTAACTAGAGGGAGGAGCCGACTGCGTGACACATTGCAATTTATGCATCGACCCTCTTCCACCTCCTCTCACCTACACCTTTCTCTCGGCATAATAAAAACGCGAGGCGAGATAAAAAATTAAATGACACGCCAGACTGCCAGGCGAACTCGAAATTTCTTCCAGTGGTTTCGCGACGACGCCGACGCCAACAACGAAGACGGAAACGACGCATTTTTGCAAAAAAGAGAAGAAAGACCATTTCGTTTCATCATCACGCATGGGTATCTCTTTTCACGGTCTTTGAAATACATAATTGTTTGTCTCTTACTCTCTCTCTCTTTCTCCTTCTTTCTCTCTCTCTCTCTCTCTCTCTCTCTCTCTCTCTCTCTCTCTCTCTTTTCCTTTGATATATAAGAATATCTTTAGAAGAAGAGAAAAATATCGATATTTCATGTTTACTTTCACACGAAAAGCGACAGTTTCGGCGAACGTAGTATCCACAAGATATACACATAATCTTTGCAAGAGACACGCAACGAGATCTTTTAAATCCCTGGCTCGAAAGGTATCGGATTTAAATTTCAAATATGCGTTTAGCTCGCGCGAGCGGAGGTCCGCTTTAAATGCAAATAAAATTAACGCGAGTACTCGTTTCTCTCGTTTCCATTTAGGTTTTCCAAAGTGCTCACCCTTTCTCTCTTTCTCTCACGTCGGCGATAACGATCTCGTCTCAAGAAAAAGAAAGAAAGGAAGAAAGAGAGATGGTAAAAATATTAGTATTTACTTTTTCACTTGGCAAACGAGGAAAAGGGAGGGAAACGCGAGTAGTTAGGTGGACAAGTAGGCGCGTACATGCGTAAGTATCTACGCAGGTACTACGCAACTCTACTGATTACGCACGCAGAATCGAGGAAACGATGGGGACACTAGACAAGCTTTCGCGAGCTTTGCGAAAGAAGGGGAAAGAAGTATGAACGAAAAGGAAAAAGTAGAGAACGGGTTGGAAGGGAGGAGGGTGAAGTAGAGCCTGCTAGAAAGAGCCATGGCAGTCGTTAGGTAGCGCCGTCGTAAAATTAATTACGCCTCGAAACTGTCTTAATTAAAAATGTGTCCGCCGCCCGTCAGCTTTGCTCTCTCTCTCTCTCTCTCTCTCTCTCTCTCTCTCTCTCTCTCTCTCTCTCTCTCTCTCTCTCTCTCTCTCTCTGTGTATTTCTCTGTCTCCCTTTTTCCTCTCACTTCTCCTCCCCTCTCTCTCTTTCTCACTATATCACCCTTCTACATCTTCCTTACTCTAGTATACTTTTGCTACTACTGTACCTCTTCCTCCAACACGTTCTCTCATTCTCTCTCCTTTCCATCGAGAAGAAAGGATTGAACTACTCCCCACCGTTCTCCTCTCTCCTCCTCTCTCTCTCTCTCTCTCTCTCTCTCTCTCTCTCTCTCTCTCTTACCATTCGAAGCTTTCCACCATCTCCTAACCTACCCTTCCCCCATTCACGGCACCCTTATTACCTAGTCGGTCGCGAGCATAAGCGCACCGTCATGAATATTATGTCATTATGCAATCTCGAGGTGCATGCGACGGCTCCGTGCGAACTACGCTTTCACCTTCCTCCTTCTACGTCTTTACAATCCCCTTCAAACTTCCCTTCCCCTACCACTCGTCCTTGCCGGCATCCTCGTCCCCGAATTTACGTCGTAAGCCACTTCTAACGCGTCCTTCGTCTCGATTATACCACACGAATTCGCTACTTCGGGATTAATCGACGGTCGACTATTAACGTTATTTTTTCTTTCTCTTTCTTTTTCGTCTGCTTTTTTCTTTTTTGTTTCTTTTTTTTTTTTTCCCCCCCTTTATATACGGCAATCGTCGAAGGCATAATCGAATTTTGTTTTATCGTTTTAAAGTATTTATTTTTAATGATCAGTATTTTTTTTCTTTTTTCTTTTTTCTTTTATACGAGTAAAAAGATAATTGACGTTAATTTGAAAACACAGTGAAATAGTAGACGAATTTGCAGAAACTGTAAAATCTTCTTCTCTTTTATCTACTTTCCACGAGTTCGAGTGTCGTGTTTCCAGTCCCTTCGCTTTCTTCATTTTCTACGATGTTTTAACGTATTTACCGTAGGTATAACGCGAGTTTTCGCAGTAGAAAAGGGAGACACGGGAAATGTAATTAAAGCGAAGCTTGTTGATTTTAAAATGCTAATCCAAGAATGATATTTATGCGGGAGAGCCTGATACCATAGAAGAGATTTTAGAATGCGATGTCGGCTAAGAAACGTGTAATTAAAGCGAGATTTCTAAGAAAAAATAATACACCGTTTGTATTTTACGTGAGTCCTCCGAGATTACATTCCTTTTTTTTTTTTTTGTCATCTTGTTACGTAGCTTTTCTTTTTTTTTTTTCTTTTTATTTTTGCTACGCCTTTGATTCAACGCAACGAATGACTGATTTTTTTAATATTTCCCTTTTCCCCCCGTAATTATACAAACCATGCTATTTTTATTTTCTTTTTTTTTTTGCCCATTTTTCTAGAATTTCGAACGATTCATTCGTGTGCAGTGTACTTCAAAGAACTCGATGATTTACGACTTTTCCATAGGCACGGTATTTTTCGATCTATCTTGCGAAAAAGCATTTCACGCTTTGCCACTATTCATTGTAGGTCGTGCTGTATTCTTCTTTTTTATATATATTTTATATATACGATATATATATATATATATATATATATATATATATATATATGTATGTATGTATGTATGTATGTATGTATATCGTATTCTCCATTTTTCGTAAATATAAAACGAACCATTTAAACAGAAGCGCAGATGTAATTTATTCATTTAAATTATACTCCCGCGAATACGACCGCTGTACGGAATTAATTGGAGGGATCGGAAAGCTACGAGAACGTTGTAGGTCACCGAAATTGCATTCCGCAAAGCATTTCTATGTTTTTCATATTTCCTATGTGAAATTGATTCTACCACGTAGTAATCAAATATACCTATGTATAAAAGAGAAGGCAAGCATTTTGTGGCTTTTCTTTCGGTATAATTATTTCTGTTGATATTTTATAAAAATTCGACACCGACGATATTGTCGCTTACTTGAACACTTTAGTCGGACACTTGTCTTGAGAAAGAAACATTTTTTTTTGTTTTTCATTTCTTTTCCTCTATTTCTTTTTTCCCTTTCTTTCTTTCTTTTTTTTTTTTTTTTTTTTTTTTTTAATTTACTTTCTCCAAAGCCTCGGCGATGACAAAACCCAAAAGAGAAGTTAGACACATTTTTAAAAGCAAACTGAGTTACCACAAGTTGTCGTAAAGTAATTTGGTACCACGCTACTCTACGTCGTTGTTCAGTCAGAAGCAATTATCGAGTTCAGAGCTGACTCAGTCTTATTTTACAATTCAATTCCTTCGAAAAGGAGCAACGAAACACGACCATTCGCAATGTGTTCAGCAGCTTACATACATCGGCTCACCGGTAAATGATTCGAAAGACGAAATAACTCGCTGAGCTAAAGTTGTTTTAACGCGCGAACGTCATTATCCTTGGCAGACTTAAATACCATCGCTCTCGGTAACATGAAGCGTATGAAAAGTGTATGGCAGCAGGTCACACGCGATGCTTACTACAACATGTTTATGAGAAATAGAGAAAGAGAGAGAGAGAGAGAGAGAGAGAGAGAGAGAGAGAGAAATAGAGGGAGAGAGGGAGAAAATCTTGAGCAAGAGGAGAGTGGCTTTTCATAGAAATTTTCAGCTCGTTTCAGACCACTTATGGCACCTTGTACCTTATGAGGGGTTGCCACACCTCTCTCTCAAACCTTTTTTCGTCGCCCTATCACCATTTCACAGTTAGATCGTTTAACTCGGTTGAAAGTCGGTCATCAGTGCGAATTTATCGCAAAGCTTTCTGCTTTTATCGGCGATCAAAGTACCGCGAAAGAATTGACGAAGGACTTTCTCTTTATCCCGAGCTGTTTTTATTTCTTTTAGCAGGCTTTAAACGATTCGGTCGATATATAGAGGTAAAGAAACATTACTTTTTGCTGAAAATACCAACAATATTCTCTCTCTCTCTCTCTCTCTCTCTCTCTCTCTATCTATCTATCTATCTATCTATTTATCTATCTATCTATCTATCTATCTATCTATCTATCTATCTATCTCTCCCTCTCGATGGATGTCGAATCTCGATCGTGAGCTTTGCCCAATACTCTTACCTAGAAAAAAAAAATATTGACAAATTCGTGACTTATGTTTGTGACGTGACATTCGATCGTAAAGGAAAATAGAAAAACAAAAAATTCCATCCTTCTATGCGTCGGACTAGACTCTTCACCTTCCATTTTTGTAATCGATGATGGATGACGGATAAAAAGGATCGATGGATCGGTACGATGAATTAATTCGTCTATATTTTTTCAGTGAAGCGATAGAACGTTGTTGTTTTCGCGATATCGCTGGACAACAATGATGGTAGTGTTGTAGCGAGAAACTAACGACAAAACAATGTGTATACGTTCTGTTGTTATTGTTGCTTTTTCTTGCAGTGGACAAATATCGTTTCAAACGTAATATTTGCGTTTCTTCTTTTTTTGTCTCTTATTAATCTTTTTTTTTTTCATCGCTCGTTCGCCACTCGGCATTCTGCAAAAGATTTCTCAGAATTGTATTTTGGTTTGTCGATCCTTAAAACGTAGTTTCCTGGGTTATCTCGAGGCTTCTCGAAGTTAATTAGAATTTTCATTCAAACGCTTTAACGACCTTTACATTGTAACAAGTACATTTTACCTCTACGTACTCTAATCCATTCGCCGTTTTCTCCAACGTATCACTTTGATATTAATCAGTCTCGTAATTGCTATCTACATTTGTAATTAGTAATCAGTGCGGCATCTAATCCTTGATTATAAATCCGTTTAACGCGGGTCATCGTGTAACCGTAATAGCGACGATCGATAAGTAGAGGTACAGTTCGCGTATTTTGAGATTCATGTCTGACGAAACGATAAATTATTTATCAGATAGAGAATGATTCTTCCTGTAAAATAAACCGATAACAAACAAATTTCATTTATTTCTAAATCAATAACAACGCTATTAACGTAGATGCTTTTATTGAAAGAAAAAGAAAAAGAAAAAAGCAACGAAAAATAATCTATATTTACAAAAGAAATCCATTAAATCTGTAATAAAACGTTCATTAATTATGCTCGCGATAGATCAACGACCACAATTAGAAAGAGAGGGAGAGAGAGAGAGGGTTGGGTAGGATTTAGGTTTCCGGACTATGGCGTTCCCTGCGTAGTCTCGGAATGTGTTTACCAATGGCAATCCCAATATTCTTCGTCCATTCCTTGGCTCGAGTATGTGGAGTCTGGCCTAAGGTCGGTTAACCATGGACAAGCAGTACACCCACCATCGCGGTTTGCATTCTGACCAATTGCCACTGGAGAATGCAAGTTGCGCCACTTGTGCCATCAATGGCACTCGCGTACGGACGACCGCCGCGGGCAATTGTATTCCCTCGTGCTGCGAAGGAAGAGGGTAGATGTGGAGGGGTACAGGGGAACAGGCCAAGGGAACGTGGGCATAGGACAAGAAGAGTGGGGGTAGAGCTATTACGATTATTATACGTCGGAAATACAAAGGAACCTGACATGGTAGTTCTCTCCACCCTTGTGTCTTCTCTTTCTCTCGTTCTCCCGTAGAAATACAATATGTGCATGAGTTCAGAGAGAGAGAGAGAGAGAGAGAGAGAGAGAGAGAGAGAGAGAGAGAGAGAGGAAGAGAGAGAGAATTGTCGAAACACAATGCGTTTCCCCTTCTATCCACTCTCAACTACTACTATATTCACTGCAAGGTGTATCGCGATTTGTTTCTTGACAAACGTTATCGTCCTTCTCTCAACTTCGTTCGAAGCTACAATGAAAGGTAATAATAATTCCTTCTTTATCGAGAATTTCCTGTTTTCATATGAATACGTAGGTAGTTGCCTTTATTATCTATTCGTTCTTTTATCACGGCATCTGATATCCGTTTGTGGTTATAATATTTTTACTGACGTGTATCGATAATACGACGTTAAGGCGAAAATAAAATTACTATAAAAAGATGACGGCAATAATACTTCTAATATACGTAGCAAATATTGTTAGTTTGAGAACAATTGAAAGGAGAATATTTTCCACCGTCTTGTATAATCAAACGTGTCGTAGAACGAAATGGTCGTCGGTATAGTTTTTCTCGTTTTGTTTTGTTTTGTCTCTCCCTCCCACCCCCTCTCTCTCTCTCTCTCTCTTTTGTTTTTATTCTTTTTACTTTTTTCCTTCATATCGCGAGAAAATTGTATCCCTCAAACGAGAAAAGCGTCACTTGAACGTAGCTTATTTTTCATTATTTTTTTTTTGTCTTTTCTTGTTTTGTTTTTTCTTTCTTTTTTTAGTTTCTCTGTCTCTTGTTTGTTTGTTTTGAAAAAGAACTTTTTACGTGAGCGAAACACGCACACCACAATAGAGAAAGTTTGTTTCGCGAAAGGAGGAGCGTCTCCTCGCGCGAAGTACTAATTAAGCTACGGGAAAGTGGACGTTTGAGAAAAAGTTTTGTATTTTTGCGCGAGAATGCGAGTCACATACGAACTGAGATGCATATACATATCTAGAAACATTTCTCGTCTTTTTCTATTTCTCCATTTTTTTTGCATCTCTGTATCCTTTTTTGTATCTGTGTAGTACGTACGTACATACGTACGTATTGTGTGTGCGTGTGTGTGTGTGTGTGTGTGTGTGTGTGTACGTGTATGTGTACGTGTCTCTATCTTTGTTCTATATGTGCGTGCGCATGTGTGTGTAGGTTTGTGAGTGTATATATGTTCGATGCATCGCAAAAAGGTTTTCAACTCGGCGAAACGACATTCGGCAAATGGAAGGTATGCTACTTGGATATTCTTACGATCGAATATGGCCAGGCGCGCGAACAAGCGCGTTATGCTCGAGAAATTTATGTTAC
>OU964961.1:13638092-13678092 GCA_918808275.2 Dolichovespula sylvestris
CTCTTTCACCTGCTGTGTCTCTTTAATTCAATATCTCTATGATAATACGACGATCAACCACCGAACATGTTACACCAAAGCGATGGATCGAACGTACTTATCTCATGAGATCGAAAAAGAGATGGAAGAGAGAGGGAGAGAGAGAGAGAGAGAGAGAGAACACACGTATCACATATATCCATTTCCATAATTCAACAGCATCATACGCGTAATCCCCCGCTAATTGCGATCCTATTTCGTATTTGGTCACGTTAGGATTTCCCACAAAATCGTCAACAATCTATCTATATCTATTTATATATCTATATGTCTATCTGTGTCTAGTTAAGCTTTCGTTTCTTGTTTTTCTTTTTCTCTTCTTTTTTTTTTGTTCGATGCAAAAAACGAAAATGGACGCAGTATAAAATGATAAGAAAAATACGAAATACTATAGATATCTTAGTTTTTCTCTGAACTTCGGAGTAAAATTAATTAAATAATTTTCTTGAGAAAGCAAGTTCTCGTTTCAGAATAGGAAACAATGTCACTTTTATGAAATTGTCTAACAATAACGAAATCGGTAACGAAATAAAAGTAAATATGTTTTAGAATCTTTATACGGAGTCAATAAAATGCAAGAGAAGTATTGATAGTGGTTGGTGGGAACCGATAACGGTTAATCCAATTTTTTGGAATAATATTTGTCTTGAAGATCGACGAGCAACGTGGTGCAGCCAACGTTGACCAGGTCGAACCGACTACTCGGAGGTATTCACGTACAGATGCACGAACACCCGTGTCTTTCGTGTACTTACATACCAAAGAGACGTACACCTACGTATATCTACAGGAACCACACACGTGCTGAGTGACCCTTTCTGATAACTGGTACGCTAGGGGGTGGAAGAGAGAGATGGGATGAAACGCCATCCAGAATGGATTTGCTCACGGTCTGGTAAGGTCGACAGAATTTCGATGAAGCCGGCAAGATAGAGAGAACCCAAAGAGGGAAATAGAGGGGAAGAGAGGAAAGGGGAAGAGGATAGAAGGTTGGAATATAGCGGAAACTATGCTTCCCAGGGAGTGATTCCAAGAAGAGTCAACAAGTATAAAGAAGTCGAGATCTCTCTCTCTCTCTCTCTTTCTCTTTCTCTCTTTCTACATTTCTTTCTGTTTCTCCATCTTCTCGATGTTCCTAAGACGTGATCGATGGTCCATTCTTGAATCGCTCGCACAAACTTGTCGTCGGCGGCTCGCCAAAAACTTGCGATTGAATATAAAAGTGGTAAAAAGTCCGTTACGGCTTCTTCGACGGCTTGTTGTAAGTCTGATATGAAGTTTCGAAAGATAAAAGTAGGACCACCGAAGATGAGTGCGCATTTTGAATCTTCTACTTTGGCTTTCTCGATAAGTCGTTTGGTCGTTTGCTCCAAGCTGATATAACACGATCGATTTACCTTCTTCGTAGAGAAGAACTTTTATTTTTGTATTCTCTTCATAGCAAGAGCTATTTTTATATGATCGTAATTATCATGTATATAAACGTGGTTGGACCATTTCGATTGAATTTTTTAACGGAGAAAACGAAAATAAAACCAGTGTGATCCTTTTATATGCTCCTTCAAAAGATAATGGAACAAAGCAAGAAAGAAAATAATCTCGATAATATTCTTTATTGCAAACACGTATGCGCTGTATTTCTTAAATACCTTCAATGATAACCATTTCAAAATGATCGATATCGTTTTAATAGAGTTACAGGTACAAATATAAATTTATATCGTACTTTGCTTCGATATAATTCGATTCGTTCTTATTTTATCTTCGACGTTATTTGATGGACTCGTCATCGACTATTCCGAACAGCTACCAAGACAGTATTTTTTGGGATTTCATCGGACGAATACGAAACTCCAACTTTCAATCTGTCGGAGAAGTTAAAGCGAATGAAAAAAAAAAGAAAAGAAAAACAATGTTACTATTACTGAATTCGTAAAATTTAAAGTGAAACACTAATAAAAAAAAAAAAAAATAAAAATGCTGCAATCGTTCGAAAAGGGAAAGGAATAAGAACGTTTTCTACGATCGATTTGAAATAATCCATGCCCGTAAAATCAGCCTAAATGCAAATGAAGTCGAAAAGAGGAGGTATCGGATGAAGAAGAATGGGATAGTAAGTATTCTATTTCTAAGGAAGCCCTTTTCGCACGACTCTCGAGTTTCTTTAACGTCGTATAGCATCGAAATATATATCGAATCCACCCGACGTGATTCATCCCATTTGGATTCACCCCTTTTTCTGCATTCTTACCAGTATCTGGCTAAGGTACTTTACGCGCATCGCGTGGCCCTTTGCAGAGTCCCTCACACTCTCCAATCCCTCTCGAAACGAGACGAGACGAGAGGAAACGAGAGGAGATGAGACGAAAGACGTGGATGTTCGAGGAAAAGGGGAGAAGAGATAGATAGATAGATAGATAGATAGATAGAGAGAGAGAGAGAGAGAGAGAGAGAGAAATCCGATTCGGTACGTGCTCGGATAAGTTTGCACGCGCATTTTTACGAGTGCAAAAAAGGGTTGGACGAGTTCTCTCTTCTTGTCCAAGGGACGAGAGACTCGAAGGGTCTTTCTCGTAGGACGACGAATGACACGCTCGACTAATTTTCTCTTCTTGCATGCTCGCCTTGGCTCTGGTGCTGCTGCTACTACTGCTCGATCGATGTTGATTTCCGAAAGGGATCGATCGACGAGCTGAGACTAGCGTCAGAGAACTTTACGGAAAGGAAGAGAGAGAGAGAAAGAGAGAGAGAGAGAGAGAGAGAAAGAAATGGAAAGACAGAGGGAGAGAGGGAGTAAAAGTGGATGGAGGTAAATGTGTACGTTCGAATTCATGACGATCGTAAATATGTTAATACTCGGCGACCATCCCCGTCGGTCGTTGAAGAGGGCAATTCGAAAAAGGCGAAGGCCACTCTTCGAACGTAGCTATCATTTATTCCGTAAACGCCTAAGGGTAAGGGCTTGGTATTGTGCACGATTTAACGTTATCGCCGATTTTCCATGGAAGAACTGAAAGCTTCTTACGGATACGCCGATATTTATGGACTCTGTGTGTTGTATACGAAACCATAAAGATATTCTTTTTCCATCGGGGTAGGGTCCTTTTCTCTCTCTCTCTCTCTCTCTCTCTCTCTCTCTCTCTCTCTCTCTCTCTCTCTCTTTGCTTTTCATTTTTTTTCTTTTTTTACATTCGACGTATATATATATTTTTTTTCTTCCAATAGGTTGGCATGTATTCATATGCGGAAAAAATAAATGTATTTGTGTTAAACGTCGTTGATATGAAAAAGAAAGAAAAAAATCTTGTGTAAATAAATTCGATCGGTATTTTAGCTAAACGTGGAACTATGTAGGATCGACGATGCTAGTAGACGGAATTACCTATCGTTTATTTCACGAGGATTTAAATAAATTTCCATACTTAATTCGATCGATCGATTCCTGTTTTTCTCCCTCCCCTCCCTTTATTTTTTTCTCCCTCTTTTCTCTTTTGCTTCTAGCGAAGTAACAAAAGTTCGGAACTATATATTAACGTCATCGACAGGACCTATCCTAAACACGGTAACAGGAACTCTCATCGTCCTGACATCGCTGTTGCTTCGTATTATTTCTTCTTTTTCTGTATTTTTTCTTCTTTTTTCTTTCTTAGCCTTCTCCTTGAATCATGATTGATCGTTCCTCATAACGATGTATGGCACGTTAAAGCTTCGTAAACGTTCATCGTCTAGTCGACTTCCTGCGTTTCATATATAACCCATTTACACGTAAACGATCCTTTGTAATAATAGTTTTCGTAAAAATTTGTCATTAAATTTTAATTTCTTTTTATTTCTTTCTTTCTCCTTCTATTACCGTCCTGAGATATGGTTCCTCCTTCGAAAAACGATTATAACCGTAAAAGATAAAGAAGGGAAGAAACGATCGTAAATGTTGGAGCAAATTTGTCTAAATTCGTGTGAGATCGGATTAATGCACGCGTCTTAGAGCGAGGAACTCTCGAGCGAAGGGGAACGTTTCCACGGCGAACACGAGAGAAGACGTTTACCCCTCTTGGTTGGTTCCTTTCTTCATCTCCACGGCAAATATTGGAAGACCGGATGTGCCTCAGATCTTCTCGAGATATCACCAACTTAACATCACTCCCGGCGATATCTCTTTGATGTTGTTACTCGTGATTTAAGCGTATACTTGTTTTCCTTTCGTTCTATTACAGCGATAATTAATCGACCAACGAAAGTATCAAAACATAAATCGTAAAATTCTCAATCGTTTTATATCGTGGATACGAATTTAAAGGAATTAAGGTTCTAACTGATATTCCGGTCTTCTTCTACTTCTTTTCCTTTTTTTTTTTTTTAATCTCCCCTTCCGAAAGAAAAGTTTAAAGTTTTGTTCTCTCTCTCTCTTTCTCTCTCTCTCCCTTATTTTTATACAATTTACTTTAAGCGGGAAGTAGTTGGGTATAGGCCATGATTCTCTTTCAGGGTAAGTCGAAACAAGGACATGCGTAATAGGGTCGAGAGCGTTTAACGGCTCGTTAATTAGTCGTTTTTCGATGAGGATGAGGCACAACGAAGTACCAGGGCACGCACATTCCGAGCGAGGTCGTCCAGACCGACGCTTATTGTTCGTTGACCTAAATATAATTATTACCGCTGCCGGCTCTCTCGTTAAACATTCATTATCAATCCTGAACTATTGTAATGTAACAATGACATTATCGTCGATATTGTTCCTCGCATACAATTAATATAAAATATTACAGCCGTGACCACTTGAACTTCTCTCGATGCTCTCGGTGCGTATGATGAAAATTTATGCCGCGATTTCGATTCATAACTTCGCGATGAAATATGGAGCGCCATTAGCGTTACGCTTGAAACTCGATACTTTTATATCGATTCTTTCTCTCTCTCTCTCTCTCTCTCTCTCTCTCTCTCTCTCTCTCTCTCTCTCTCTGTTTCTCTCTGTTTCTCTCTCTTTCTCCTGCTCTTTTAATTCAACTTTACACGGATTCTCTAACGCTTATCAGGAACACTAATGTAAATATCGAAAAAAGTTTTAGTTTGTTAAAATTCACCTCTCTCTTTCTCTCTCTCTCTCTCTCTCTCTGTTTCGTTCGGACCCCTAGATCTTTTTGACAAAAGAGCAATATCTACGAGCAATCGACAATGGAACGTGAATTCAAAGAAATATCAAGCGGTCATACTGAAATTGTAACTTATTACGAATACGTTAACAAATTTTACTGATTCGTCGAATGGTATTGTTGCGTCTCAAACGGTCTATTCTTGTTACTCGTTCCTTTCTTTCTCTCCTTTCTCCCTTCTATTTCAATAGATAATAGACGAATAGTGAACCGAGGAGGAACCATGACCACATTCATTCTCTTCGATTTTCCCTTCGATTCAAGCTTGACCGAACACCCTTATCGTTGTGGACACGTCCGGAGCACGTAACACACAGAATGCACTTTTAAGCCGCCTTGTTCCTTTCGTTAAATCGCAAATTGATTTCTCTCGTAGCTATGCTTTCATTTTCTTTCTCCATCATCGCGTAAAAATAATTTAAAGTTTTTTTTTTTTCTTTTTTATAGCAATGTTGCATTCTTATATTTTTTCGAATCGATCGCAAGATAAATTACACTTATCTTTTCGGATCGTTCACCTCCCTTTGTTATTTATAAAAGTATGTGTTTACATGCATGTCTACCTTCGTACAGATTTATTTACACAAGTAAAAAAAAAAAAAAAGAAGTAAAAAGAGAAGGATATCGATCTCACGATTATCCATACTCCTGTTCCCATTGCAAACATAATTTTTGCGATCTGCAAATGGTTTTAATTTTCTCATCTCACGAAAAAATTCCAATGGTCCAAGAGTTCAAATATACGATGGTGCAAGCTGAATGAGGATGGCCGATTTTCGAGGATATACGATAATTCGACTAAGGCGTCTCGATAATGGTTCTTTTCAAAGCTATGGAGAGCCCGGAAGGGACTCTTTGTAATACGGATAAATTGTTGACGCTTGAAGGACGGAAATCCGCGAAAGTTGGAAAAGAGCAACGAAAAGAGGGAATGAGAGAGAAAGTGAGTGAGTGAGCAAAGACGAGTTTCAAGGGGGTGCAAATCGTTCGTTAAAATATATCGGAAAAATTGCCGAGTCACGTTGTGAAAGCTTTCGAATCACGAGCTTCGAAGGCATATGCGAATGTTACGGTCGATATGTTCGATCTTTTTTCTTTTTTTTTCTCTATGTTCACGTTTATCGGACAACGGTATATATTGAATTTATATCCTACCTGTACGATTTTTCTCGCATTGTCAAAAGTTCGAAATATTCGTTCGAAATTTTCTACAAATTTTCCATTGTCGAAACTATGCAATTCGCTCCCCTCCCCTCCCCTCCCTCTCTCTCTCTCTCCCTCTCTATTGTTAATTAAAACTAAGTGGTTTAACATAATGCGTGATATAAATAAAATTTTCTGCTATAACGACAACGACGATGATATCGATGTCGTCGCAATCTACTTACGGGAAATTAATATAACTACCTACATATCTAGTTAAAAGCGAAATCATTTTTCGGGCGAACGAATTCGCAGTTTTCTACAAAATTCGAAACCCGAACGATGAGAAGCTTCGTTGCCGAGACGTGGAAACTTCTGATCGGAATATTGGACCAATTTTCTCGTCCACCGATCTGCTTACCGGGCAAAAAGTGTCACGTCAGACTTTTATGAAATTTTCGTTGTCACGAGATCGCTGCTTTTTATTTTTCTTTTATTTTTATTATTATCTTTTTTCTTTTTTCATTTTTTACAGCAAAAAGAAAGAAAGAAAGAAAGAAAATGTGCAAATATAATTTAGATATGTTATATATATATATTACGATATGCAAGAGATTCCAGCTAATTTAATGCACATCCGGTCGAGTTGTTTAATCGATTCTTACCATGTTCACTATACCATCAAATGTGAAAATCTGAAAATATAAAAGTATATCTGACCTAGATATATTCTTGGAATTATTCTCGACGAATCATCTCGACAGCCAGATGCACAGCTGTCAAGTAAAAGAACATCGTTGACCTACATAAATTCTTAAAATTGCACTCTGTGAATTGACAATAAACAAGTATGTAAAACTTGCCATATCTCTGCTCTACATAAATTCTTAGAATTCGGCTGTACGGCATAGAGCTTTTAACAGGTGTCGTATGAGGATATCAGTGACCTATATAAATTCTTAGAATTCTATTCTCGACGAATCACAAGTATCTGCGTGTGTCTTTGATACGGAGTTGCCTATTTAAGGGTGTCGATAGTCTATATAAATATTCAGAATTCGATTGAAGTTCTATCGTCACGTTAAGAAGAACCTGGCACTAAACTTTCTGTCGTTGTGACGGGAAACTTGAAATTTTTGTTTAGGTCGATTCGCTATGTCGAAGTATTTCATTTTTCTCGTTAGGTACTTTGAAGTGTCTGACTATTGTAAGTACGTACTACTGTCGGCTTCTCGTGTCTCTTTTTTGAGAGAACGAAAGAGGCAACGTTTGAAAACATCTCGACCTCTTCCTTCCTACTACTAACGTGATTTTTTTTCCTCTTCCTTTTTTTTCCTTTTAAGGTGTACTTTTTACGAATGGGACTTCACGTAACGACATATTGTTTATACGTTTAAAGCTGATGACGAGAAGGAGAGAAAAAATAGATAGAGAAAGACAGACAGAGAGAAAAAGAGAGGGAGAGAGGGAGAGAAAGAGAGAGAGAGAAACATAGACAACGCCAACTTTCAGGGCGGATTCAAATGAGAAAGGGAAAGAGAGAGAGAGAGAGGGGGGGAGGAGAGAAAGGGAGAGAAAGGGAGAGAAAGTGTAGTATGAAAATATAAAGAGTATGGGATGTAAAGAGTGCAAGCTCAGGGAGAGCAAGCTTTTGTTCTTTCGCCTCGTTTTCTTCCACCCTCGTGGACGAGAAAGTTCACAGGCTTAATGGTCTCGTTTATTATTTCTTATATCTCAGACCGTCCTCTCTCTCTCTCTCTCTCTCTCTCTCTCTCTCTCTCTCTCTCTCTCGTTCGGCTCGCATGCTTTTTAACGCGTCGACTGTCGAGCCAATTTCGCATAAATCAATACATCCGTCTAGAGTCTTTCATAATTTTTCATAAAAGATAAAAAGTATTGAGACTTTTACTTTTCTTACTATTGGATTAAACTTTTTTTTCGTTATACGAAAGTATAATAAATTATCAACAAATTGAAATATTTGAAATAAAATGAAAAGAAATATATATATATATATATATATATATATATATATATATATATATATATATATATATATATATAGATCGAGGGTTACCTCGATGTCAGTGAACACGTTAAAGTCAGTCATCACTTTTCACCGACACACATCGTTTTTCGATACATTCGAGCTTTACCAAGAAGCAACATCTCCCAATCGAGAAATTGTATTGGTACAGTGCGTTCCGAAACGTTCCACTATATTTCATTCGTACCTTTCTCGCATACATGCATATATATATATATACACACAGACACACACACACAGGTATATAGACGGCCTTTAAATTATGCAAGCTCGGGTTAGGTATCATGCTTGCAAGCGTAAGTGAAAAGGACCCAATATGGCGTATCGATAAATCTTGTACGATTCTCGACGTCTAGCTTGCAGTAGTAGACGTGCGTTTATGGTCGGACGAGCTCGCGTTTCTCGCGCGTACATCTATTCCCATTTTCTTTTTTTTTTTTTCTTTTTTCGTTTCTTCTTTCCCTTGTATCTTCGTACTCGTAGTAGGTCGAGGTTAACCGTGCACCATTAGCAATTCTGATAAAGGTCGTCGGCAAAGGGCATAAAGCATTTTCCTCACATTTTCGGCGTGTAAGAAAAGAAAGATAGGAAATAAATGGGATGAGAAGAGAAACGAGAGAGAGAGAGAGGGAGGGGGGAAGAGAGATAGTAAGATAGACATAGACATAGACCTGGAGAGAGAGAGAGAGAGAGAGAGAGAGAGAGAGAGAGAGAGAGAGACAATGAAAGACAGAATATAGTACTGAAAAGGATTTCGATAAATCCTAACTTCTTGGGAGAGTTAGGACGACAATAAAAACGTCCTTAAGTTAGAGACTCCTCCTTACTGCTTTGTTCTAGCTAGATCTACCATCGAGAGAAAAAAAAAAAGGAAAAGAAAAGAAATAAAATGGACGTGAAGTAATTACTTCGATAAACTATTACGCCTTACGAGTAGCATAGTATCTAACGAGCCGAGTGTATCTATGTATGTATTTACGTGTGCATATCTACGACGATAGTAGTCTACGCACGATAAATAGGGTCTGGAAAAAGGATGGGAATGAGGGCGTGAGAAAGATGAAAGTAATGGGTAGAGGAGAAGGTAAAATAGAGGACGAAGAAGATGAAGATGAAGATGAAGATGAAGATGAAGATGAAGACAGAGGGAGAGAGTCCAGCAAATCTTCCAAGCTGTTTGGCCGTCCTCTCGAGTAACAAAGGAGACCGAGTGAGTGGAATGGAGAAAGAGAGCGAGTTAACGGTATAGAATGAGAGAGAGAGAGAGAGAGAGAGAGAGAGAGAGAGGCAGAGAAAAAGAAGTCTCGGTGAGAATGCTAGACGTAAAATATGATGCTTTTAAGCTCGCGTGGAAAAGCTCACGCGGTAGGGTGGGAAGCCTTTAAATTTCAGTTCGAAGATCGAAGATCCTTCGTGAAATCAAGCGAACGATCCTACAGTATGCAAATACACGGAAGGACGCGAGTATGCAAGGCTAGTATGTACGATGGAAGGGATTGCTTGGTACAGAGGGGTGAACTAGAGGAAGTAAGGAATTGAGAGAATAAAAGCAGCCAAGTTGCTTCTTCGAGAAAGAGTGAGTGAGTGAGAGAGAGAGAGAGAGAGAGAGAGAGAGAGAGAGAGAGAGAGAGAGAGAGGGACATAGACAGAGAGGAAAGCCGATCGAATGGTGGAGGAAGCTACAGAAGGTGATCTTCTGAAAAATGAGGTCGTAAAGCATTCCACTCATATCGTATCCCGCGTTTTCACTCCACCCACTTACTATACTCTTTCATTGACCCTACCTTCTCGAGTCTTCCACCCTTTTGCCAACATCCATCCTAGCCGACACACATTCAGCACCCTCTTCTCTTTATTCTTCCTTTTCTCCTTTCAACCCTTTGCCGATCCGTCTTCTCAACCTTCTACCGTCGATTTTTAATTTTCACCAAAGATAATCTTCTCTCTCTCTCTCTCTCTCTCTCTCTCTCTCTCTCTCTTTCTCTCTCTCTTGCTTGTCCTTTCGGAACTCTTGACATTCGAATCTTCTGAGGCGTAACGTATTCCATAGAATATATCTTTTTTATCGTGCCAACAGGACTCGATGATAGTCTAACGGTTTCTATCTTCTCGCACATCGAAAAGGAAAGAAGTATGCGAAAGGTAAAGAGAAAGAAAAAGAGAGAGAGATAAAGATGTATTTTATTATACGAAAAGTAAGGATGATCGCGAGAGTGAAATACGCGTACACCGGCGGGAATAGCAATTTTGCCAAAAATACGGGGTCAAGCGGGCCAAAAATCCGTCCTCGGCGTATCCCATTTTCTCGCCTGGCTTTATCGAAAAAGGAAATATATTATGATAGAGAGTTACACGGATATATATGTATATATAATACACACATACACATACACACACACATGGATCCTTGATTTCTGAAATACTGCTAAAGCCCTCTTCGAGCATTTTCTTACTTGATAACGTTACCCAAAATTCTGATGAATTTTTCATCAGCTTAATTGTCATTTGATAAAATCGATAAGCAAATTTTTTCTCTTCTTCTTTTCTCTCTTTTTTTTTTTTTTTTTTTTTTTTTTTTTGATAAATTTTCATTTTCTCTAGTTAGAAAATAGCTACTATGAATAACTTGGCGTGAAATTTTTATTAAAAGCGAAATAACAGTCTACAGATCGATACCTTTCAATATTATTCTTTAAATAGTCAGCACTTTTTGGCTTCTTTCTTTCTCTTTATATATCTGTCCTTCTCTCTCCTTCTCTCTCTCTCTCTCTCTCTCTCTCTCTCTTTCTCTCCCCCTCTTTCTGCTTCTCATTCACTGTCGAGATGACTAAACATGATGAACGCTGTCTTTTATTGGATATCTGCTTTTCCCACAGCGGTTATAGGAAACGTCGATCAGCCTCGATCACTTGCCGCGATCCTATCGGAAAAGAGGGTAGCGAGGGAACTTCGTTTCGGCGTAACTTGATTTCCACCGTTTGATTTTAGCGTAGGAAATGTGGGAAATGATGTACGATAGATATCTCTTCTATATTATAGATGGTACCACCAGGTATATTTTATTGGTTCGTACGAAAAGAGGTAGATATGTAGCGATTTTCGATAGACATCGATATTAATATTCTTAAAAGCTATGAGTGTGAATGTGTGTGTCCGTATTCCGTTTCCGAAGTGATCATACCCATATATATAAGTACATATATATATTTATACGTATAGAGGATAGAGCATTTAAATAGGAACACTCAAATATCGTGCTTTTCTTACGCATATGTGAAAATATTTTGAGAAAAAATTTTAGAGTACTCCGATAGATAAAACTACAACGTTAGAAAAAATAATCATATAGAGATTCTCTCTCAATAACTTTTCTAATGTCATTCACCAATGATAGAGATATTCAAGTCTCTTCGTTTATAAATGCTCTTATGTGTAGAAATGGAACGACTTTTTTTCGAAAGTATTCATAATGAGATGACACATGTGAATGCACTTATTATTCACTACTGTACATTTCACAAATATATACATAAATTTATATATATGTATATATATATATATTCTAAATAATTAGAAGTAATAGTATATATTCTATATATATATATATATATATATATATATATATATATATATATATATACTCCTTTGACTCGTTCATAGCCATCGATAAAATTGCTCTCTTTTTCATTCTCTATATCTTTCTTTTTTTAACGTTAACTTTACGCTACGAATCGAAACCTTTTTGGAAGAAGCGTTCGATAACCGCAGGTTTATAGAAAAGCTCGGGAGCTTCTCTGAAAGGACGAATCGTGAAAACGTAATCCGTTGGTATCGCGGAAAATTGTTCATACAGTTGCGGAAGCGGCCACACCTAACCGAATACGTTTTCGAAACGATGACGAATGGCCGCGAGTAATTTTTTGCTAGAATGTAAAAAACCGTGAAAAAGTAATTAAACGGTCAACCGCATCGAGATGTTTGTTCGTCGAATATGATTGCCTCGATCGATTCTCTGTTATAGTATGTGTGGATTTTTTTTATTTTTTATTTTTTACTTTCCTTCCCCCCTCTCTCTCTCTCTCTCTCCCTTGTTCTCTTTTTTTTTTTTGTATGTTCGAAGCCCATTTTTTATTTACTACCTTTATTTCACCATACGGCGATCTCAACGCGCGAATTCAATGCCATTAGCGCTGATTGCTATATCTCCGAGAATTACATTTCATTCGATCGGAACCCGCTCGTCGAATTTGAATTTTCGAGTACCGATAATATTATATTAATTCGTAGGACGAGTGCACGCGTGCGCGTTCATGATATTTCCTGGTTTTTCTCTGTACTTAAACGAGAAAAATGATAAAAATGATTATCGATCGTTCGTCGAGATTTCGCCCCCCCCCTCCCCCCTTTTTTTTTCTCTTCTTTCTTTTTCCTATGTCGAACGTGACGTGAATAATAAATCGTAAATTAAATTGACGGTAACCGCTCGAAAGTCACTTTCTCTCTCTCTCTCTCTCTCTCTCTCTCTCTCTCTCTCTCTCTCTCTCTCTATTTCTTCCTGTTCGTCGCGAGGTTAAAAGCTAAATTCACTGAATAAAGAATATCTTTCCAGGTTGTACGGCTGCAAGAGAGCGACAATTCGCGGTGCTCGCAACTGTCGAGTCCCTGTATATTTCCCTTTACCACTGCCCTTTAATAACTTAAGCCTATTACGCGAGTGCCTTCGGATATTCCTCTCAGGCATGGCTTCTTCTCTTTTTTTTTTCCTCTTATTTAGACGGTCATCGTACAAACATTATTATTTTTATCTCGGAAAGGAGAATCTCTCGCTTTGAGACGAATAATCTTTATAACGAATTTCTTATTCCAATTATTTCAATACTGAAAAGGTCAGTTTATCTTTAAACGTGAGTTTCAACGAATTTTTCTTTTTCTCTCTTTTTTTTTTTTTTTTTACCTTTTTCCCCTCTTCGCGTAAATATCTCGATTATATGTATCCATTAAATGAAAAATTCGACGTTTTCGACACTTCCTTCTTTTCTTTTTTTTTTCTTTTCGATAAATTCGTGCGATCGAAGATTTATCTTTTTAAATTGCTCCCTTTTTTGAAAATAGATACTTGAATATCGATCGTGTTGGTTTGGAGACTCGGAATAAAAACTATGAACGAATAAAAACGTTTTATCGCGGAATGGTGGACGCATTCGTCCTTAAACTCGCACAAGCGTTTCGGATAGGCGGTATCTCGTCGTGGTATTAAGTCGTTCCTCGTTGGATTATGCCGAAAATCCGTAATGAATTTCGTGCTCTTTGTGCTCCGTCGCGCTTCGCTTTGCTAGAGAAAGAGAGAGAGAGAGAGAGAGAGAGAGAGAGAGAGAGAGAGAGAGAGAGAGATGGAAGTGCCACGCGAAAGTCGCAAGGTCGATAATTGCTTTTTCCGGCAGGGTAACGATAATATTGTCGCTCTCGGCGACGGCTGCTCGTTGATGGCATAAATTTAGCTGAAAAAATAGACGGTAATCGTCTTATCCCGTGGGAATCGCGCACCGACACGTTCGAATATCGAAAAGAGAGAGAGAGAGAGAGAGAGAGAGAGAGAGGAAGGAGAGAGAGGGAGAAGAAAATAAAGAGGGGGGCCTTTTTTCCATTCGACGATATTCCAGTTCACTTTGCTTTCGTTATCTCGACGAAAACGCGAACGCACGAGCGATCCCATTTTCAATGGATTTTTTTCGAAAGCGGCTCGTCTTCGATCGGTAATTAATTTCCTCTCAGAGACGACGAATTCAAAGAAAGAAAGAAAAGTATTCCTCTTTCCAGGATACTCTCCTTCTTTCTTTCTTTCTGACTACCTCCTCTCTCTCTCTCTCTCTCTCTCTCTCTCTCTCTCTCTCTCTCTCTCTCTCTCGTTCTGTTCGCTATCCATTCATTCAAAGATGAATGAGATAAAAGGATCGACGTGATGCTTTCATTTAAATGTGATTCTTCTTTTATATATCTATCTATATATTTTAGAAAGTCGCACAGAGTAAAATGGATTTATTTAAAATCTTATATCATTGCAAAGTGAATTGAATGTTTCAGTAGAACTTGTGATACCGAATGTGTTTTCTCGTGAATGAACAAGTTTATCCTTTATCCTTAAATTAACGGCATTAAATATGATGTTCCTAATGAAAAATTGATGTAAGAAACGTCCTCGGAAAATTCATATTAATATCTATGGTTATTCGTTATGGCATGTTATAGTGGAATATCGTATAGGCACGACTTAACGATTATCGATTTTCCTACGATCGGAAATGAAAGGGTAAGTTTAGTCGGTCTAGAACGTGTAAGCGGTTTTATCAGCCTCTCCTCCTTCCTCGGGAAGTTTAATCCGCAAGATTTAGTTGCTCGTTCGACTTTCTTCAGATTGCTTTACATTACGACTCAAGTAAAATCTGTATCAGAAGTTATAGCAGAGAAAATTTTCATGTTCCATTGAAACTAGGTTTCTCTCAAATATTCGGTTCGTTTAATCGACTTAATGAATCACAGGAAACGTAGTTGGCGTTTTCCTAGTCAAAATGAGGAAATCGATGCGAGGAATGAAACGAATGTAAATTTGATCTCTCCGCGCTTTTATATCATTTTTGGTATGATAATATTTGCGATTTATGGTAGACGAAAATGTATATTAGAAATAAAAAGTTAAAACGATGTTATACTCATCTTATCCATTTATAAATAGGTTGTCGGAAAATGCAATGTTTAAATAAATGCATGTTTACAACATTAACAAGAAAATTCAATTCGGAAGTTTCTCCTTAACATTTGATTCTCATTTCGAGAGAAATTCGAAAGAGAATGTTAAAGCGTAGTAGTCGTAGTAGTAGTAGTAGTAGTAGTAGTAGTAGTAGGAGTAGAAATCTGAGTTATTAACTTTCATCTGTCGTATTTCAAAATCTTCGACGGGGTTTATTGTTTTCGCCGTGCTCCAGTAACCAGAGAGTAGAATCCTAGCACGGATGTGATTCATTTCGTACGGGCGTTTCGTTCGAAATAGCATCGAATAGGCGTTGTTGTATACGTGTAGTGAAGAGAGAAGTAGGGAGTACAATCGAATTATCAGCAACCGTTGGGAAATCCTTTAATACCAGCACACGCGAATTTACCCCCCACCTCTCGATTAATTCCCTATGAAATCACCGATCGTCCTTGTCGAGGATTAGGTGCCGGAAACGTACGCGTTTCGCGCTATACTCTCTCAATATACATACATACATACATACATACATACATACATACATATATATATATATATATATATATATATATATATATATACAGACACACATCCGTGTGTGTGTCTCTCTCTCTCATTCTATCTATCACTTCGGCATTGTCCCACGAAAGGTCGATACAAAATTAACGAAGAAGTCCGGCGGCTAAACCAAAGGGGGACGATATGCATCCTACGTAATCTCATTTCGTCCGATACAAGCTCGCAAGCTCTCACGTTTTCCATCGCGCACTTTCGATGGTTCGTTCGACTAATGAAATTACAACGATTCGTTGAGAAATAACAATATCCTCTCCTTCTCCCTTTTTCCCCCATAATGTGGTCGGACTTTTTATGGTATATATACGTTGCTATAGGTACATATATACCTATAAAATAAAAAATATGAAGAAAATGCATTTAAACATCACCATTTGCTTGCAAGAATGGGAGTATATTATGTTATAAGAAATAGTGCCCGTTCCAATCGTCGCGATCAATTTATTTTATATCTTTCTTTCTTTCCTCTTTCTTTCGTTTTTCTTTTTTTTTTCATTTATACTCTTCCGATCGAAAAGAATATTTGAAAAGAAATACATTTTTCATTCGGTGTAGATGCATCCTAAATAGAATATATTCGCTTTTTCAATTGTTTCCATTGGAAAGGCGATTTTACTATCGTAGTCGAAGCCTCTCTGCGGTCTAACATTCCGTCTAGTACACCGTCCTTGCCCCAAGACTCTAATCCTGTGGTACTCCGCGCATACAAATAGCCTCTGCTCCTGGGCCACGCTTTCGCATAATCGATATTTCGGACGTTTGCCCACCATGGCCGATCGGTCCTCTCGTTAAAGTATTTCCGTACGGTTTCTAGTCGTTTCGTAATTGGTAATAGTATTACATCGTATCTACGCATTATTCTCGAATTGTTGTTAATTGAGAAAAGTAATCGTTCGTTCCGTTACGAATTTATTACGAGTGAAATATAAAAATAATATTTCGTAGTAAATGATCATTGAAAATAATATTTGAAATGATTTAAACGTTCTCGTAAGATTTCACGACGAAAATCGTAACAAACGAGAGTTTTTCTTAAAGTTTCTGATAGCGTTTTTCCACTACGTCGAGAAATAAAGGTTTCCTGTTGTTTTTCCGTATAAGTGAGCGATACCGATAAAACTTGTGGCTTTATCGGGTAAAAATTTTCAAATTCTACTCTCTCGCGATATAGATAGGAAACGTATGTGTATGTATGTATGTATATGCGTGCGAAGGAAAAAATTCGAGATAGAACAGGAGGATAAGAAGAAGTAGTAGTAGAAGTAGAAGAAGAAGAAGAAGAAGAAGAAGAAGAAAAAGAATAAAATGAAGAAATAGAAGAAGAATAAAATGGAGAAAAAGAAGAAGGAGTAGAAGAATAAAATGAAGAAAAGGAAAAAGAATAAAATGAATAAAAAGAAGAAGAAAGAGAAGGGGGATAATGACGTAGAGAAAAAGAAGATCGTGAAAGTTCGTATATAAACGAGAACGTTTAACGGCACGTTCATTCACCGATGGCTGGAAGAACTCCCAGCGTTGAGTTTTCGAAAGTTCCGAAATAAAGCGAGCTAGAGAAATAGGAGAAGAACGAGAAGAAGAAGAAGAAAAAGAAGAGAGAGAGAGAGAGAGAGAGAGAGAGAGAATGGGAACGAGCTGCAATCCTTTTCGCGATGACCCGATCTATCTCGCGAATAATTAAAGCGAATCGAGCTGGCCGTTCGCTCGTAAAGCTAGGAAGATTATCGCGAGAATAGTAAACGAACGATCGTGCACGTCAACAACGACGAAGTTGTGTACGAAGAGAAGTGAAGTGATGATGAGGGGGGAGGAACGAAGGGAGAGGGCGGTAAACGAGAAGTAGGGAATAGAGAGGGTAGAACGGCCGATCGTTAGCTCGACATTTTGCGAGAGAAGAAACACGCGCACTGCGTGTGTTATTTACGGGTAGGTAGGAAACATTCGGAAAGATTCGCTAGTGTTCGCGATCGTAGGTGCGAAAACAAATGGATAGAAAGAAACGGTATAGAATTCTTCCGGGTACGTCCTAACGGAGATAAATTCGTACGATTAAAGGAGAGTAGGGTGGGGGAGAAACGTCGAAGAAGGTTGCCCGGGTTTTATATGTTGGATAGAAGAAGGATGAAACATCGAGCTTTTAGGGTTCAGAGAAGTCGTCCAAAGAAAGAGATAAAGAAAGAAAAACGGGTAGTAATAGAGTAAGAGAGGAGACGGAATAAAAGGTAGCTGTATTTCTTTTTCTAGTCTTTGTATCAAAGAAAGTGTAGAGACGGAAAGCGAACATTTAGTGTACCTATGGATAAGAAGATACGAAGGAAAAGTACGATGTCATCGAGAGGTGCAACGACATCTCCATGTTTAAGGAATGAAGAGAGACGTAGTGTCTGTTAGAATGAACGAAAGAAGGAAGAAGGACAACAGGTGAGATGTGTACGTACGAGTGTAACGAGAAAAGCACGGTATTGGATGAAATGAGAAAAAAGTAGAAGGGAAAAGAGAAAAAAGGAGTCATCAAAGGGAGAAAAGTCTCGGTCGGGAAAAAGAGATAGAGACAAAGAGAAAGGAAGAGAGAGAGAGAGAGAGAGCGTAGAAAGGAAGATCAGAAGGTGGTAAGGCGAAGGTAGAAGAAGAAGAAATAGGAGTGGTTGGAAGGAGACGGCGGTGGCGAGCAAATAAAGTATTCAGGAAGCAGCGAGCCCCGGGCGTTTGTTCGTGGATGTTAGGGGTGTCTAGCGTTACGCGCGAAAGGACTTGCGAAGGTGTGCTGCTACTGTTACTTGGATGTGTTGCTTCTTCGGTACAAAGGTCGACGCCACCGGGGCTGGTCTGCTGTTCCTTCCGCAAGCGGGAGTAACCACTTGCCGCTGGCCGCACGTACGTGTACCGGCTGCTCGAAAAGGAGAGGCTAAGTGTAAGATAGAGAAAGAGAAGGAGAAGGAGAAAGGGGAGAGAGAATGAGAGATGGGGGCGGGAGAGGGCGTAGTGGCCGCAGCAGAGACTCGGTTTTATCCCGTGGGATTCGATGTTGGAACCAGGGTGTTCAGGATCGGTTTGGATGTTCAAGAGAGACAGAGAAAATGTACAGCTTTAGATCGGTCTACCCCCTTCTCGTCTCCCTTGTGGCCTTCCGTATAATCGCTCTCCAAAAGCCGGAGCAGCTTCTGCCGGTGGTAGCTCCCAACTCGGCCCTGGTAAATCCTCTGTACCTGCTCCATGGAACACCCTGTTAAGCCAAGGTCCGATCCACGACGGTGACTTTCTCGCTTTCAGGCCGCGAAAACCTTTGGAAGACCACAGCTTCCATCTTCTTTTATTCTCTCCTATTTTTCACCATAGCGACTCAATTATTTTCAATCGGGTAACGTGGTTTTAATGCGGTTTATTGTTTTATCGAATGATGCTCCAAACTGAGGATGTTTAAAAATTCGAGTCAAATACGTCTGAACCGTGCTAAGATCTATTTCTGTGATAGAATTTCTACGAACAATGCTTGTATCTACGTACATGCTCTTATAAAGATAGCTCCTTTAAAAGGATCTCTTTTAAAAAGTAACGAATTCGTCCTAAAAACTATTATATCTATTAGGTTAAATGGAATCGTGGAGTCTGCGTCTTCCGAGTTTCTCGGCAACCTCAACTGACTTCGAATCTTCGGAGCAAGTTCTTCGCGGATTCAGCTAACCGGCGCCTCGGCTTGCCTTCTATCGGCTTCCTACTCCCTTCGAACCGTCTACTTTCCAATTCTAATCTGACCTTTGTGTCTACTTCGTAAACAGTCTGAAGGAAGTTTGGCGAAGATATCGATTATATGGTTCAGGAGCTTCCTCAAACTAACGACGGACATCTTCGCTTGTAATCCAATGAAATTCTCTCTACCTTATGGTATTTCGCGTTATAGAAAAAAAAAAAGAAAAAAAAAAACAAATTAACGCATACGTATAACGATTATTTCTCTTCATCTTTTAAATAAATAAACACATGCGAGTCGATTTTCGATAAAAATGCAATTCAAAGCGACGTGCGATCGAATAACTCTCTCAAATAAACTCAAGATGGAGAATGAAATAAGTAATAATATCCTTTGAATGGTTTGATCGATTTATCCAAACGAATAGTAAGTGTTACCGAAGAGAAACAAAATGTCGATTAAACCGAAGTGTAGTCGAGAGATTTACAACGTAAATAACGAAAGCAGATTGCGTGTGATTGTACGTGACCTATCGACGAATCAACGATTTCCGCTTCTTTTACGTTTGAAAATTTAAATCGATATGAGGTTAGACCGAGAGTTAATTAAATTAATGGGATGGATACATTTTTGAGCGCACTTTCTGCACTAGGAAGCCACACATTTATCAGCTCGCTGACTCGGAAAAGAACCTCTGTCATTTGGACCGGACTAATTTTCTCTGAGGATGGTGAAAGAGAGAGAGAGAGAGAGAGAGAGAGAGAGAGAGAGAGAGAGAGAGAGAGAGAGAGAGAAAGATGGGAAACAGACGCATCCGCCCGCGGCAACCTTTAATATCTATAATTAATGATTCCCTTTCCATCCCTCACTTCTGTACACCGAACGAAGTTGCAAGAACCAAGAGCTTTTCTCTCTTCTTGTTCGAATACGATAAATGAAAATCATCGTGCGCGAAAGGGTGGCATTTATACGTTCGCAGTTGAACGAATCGATCTAAAACCATTCCCGCTTTAAAATTCAGCTAATATCTTTTACATATTTATTTTCATTCCATTAAGAAAATGTTGTCGTTTCGTTATTAACGATCGGATATAAATTTTCTTTGTAAAAGAAAAAAGAGAAGAAAAAAAAAAAGAAAACAAAACAAAAGAAAAAGGCAAATGTAAAGCATATAGTAGTTATAGATACTTGTGTGCGTTAGAAAGTATACTATTACAGTAAAAGAAAAAAAAAAAGAAGAAGAAAAACAAAGAGGGAATTTGCTTTCCCAGGAAAATGACCCTTCGATTTGCAAGACAAGCAAACTATAATAATCCATAGTATTAAAGGGTGAATGTTATCGTACAAGTAGTTATATCCATGAGGTATAAAACAGAAGGGACGACATAGAAAGAGAGAGAAAGAGGGAGAGAGTGAGAGAGAGAGAGAGAGAGAGAGAAACAAAGGAGAAGCAGGATGAAAGACAGATACAGAGAGAGGGGGAGGGGGTAAAGAGAGACACAATGCGAATGGGTGCGTGCTTATCGTAGGAGAGGCAAAGGGGATGAAATAGCGCGAAGATATATATAAAGCGAGGATTATAATAAGCTGGGTTGCGTTACGAAATTGTTTCGTTCCCCATTAATAACGGCAAGCTGGATATCCAAACAGTCGAGCAAGCCGGCCACCCCTTTCGCCGTGCGACAATTATTATTACTACCAACAGGGGTGTCGTTTGCCCTTTCTAAAAGGCTAACTTGCCCCAGAAGAGATTCGGAGTAAAGTGTATGGTTTCTCCTTGACGATCCAAAATTGTCGAGAAAATAATGAAATCAACGTTGAAAATAAATTATATATTTGCGTGTAATAGAATTAGTAGGGGAAAATGAGTATGGATCGACTGCGATATATTAAAAGAAACAAAAAGAGAAAAAAAAAATAAGAAAAAGAGGAAGATAAAAGGTAGGAAAATGAAAGAAGAAGAAAAAAATATATCGATATTTTTAACAATACTTCGTCTTTAATTTAATCAGTCCCGTTTGCTTTTCCGATAGACCAGCTGAACGGATTACGATAGAGACGACTTACAGATTTCATTTTCGTTATTTTATTCTTCATTTTCCAATCGGATTCAATCATGAACGATATTTTCTTTTGATCTTTTTTATATAAGCCATTCTGATTATCGGAAGTCGAATAACTCGAAGTGGGTTCCAGTCAAAATCTCTTGAACTATAAAAGAGGGAGAGATAGAGAGAAAGAGAGGAAGAAAAACAGAGAGAAAGAGAGAGAAAGAGAAAGTGAACATTGCTAGTGGCGGATCGATGAGACTCGTTAAGGCCGCTTTTCGTCCTGGAGTACCATCTAGTCGCCTAATTAGCGCGCGTTGATGCTTGAGACGTTAGGAAGGTAAGGAAGGATAGCTCGTTCACCCTCATTCGCCATCTCCGCACATCCCCGAATCGTTATCGGATCTTCAATCGGCCCTGCTTGCCATAGCAATTTCTGCAATAGTCGCACACTGTGATGACGATGCGAGTCCATTGTTCCTATGTGCGATTAGGCGTGCGTTTCTGTCTCCATGTCCCATCTACTATCCTTATCTCTTAGCGAATGCAACGGGGGAAAGGGAACGTGCATTACAGTCGGTACAATGGCTAAATGTGGTAGGAGAATCCAAGGTGGGGGCTCCCGATACTGATTCTGCCGGTACTGTGCTGGTAACGAGCCTCTAAGGGTCACATTAAACGTGTCTCCCATGGGACACGCCTTTGATATGTATATTGTTACAAAAGTGAATCGGATTAATCGGTATCGCTCCTAATTTCTTTACGATTAGATTCTAATCGTTAAACACATGTATTTCTTTTCTTTCTTTCTTTCTTTCTTTTGTTGTTTATTGTTCCAACAAGGAAATAAATATCGTTTTAGATTTAATTGGTATTATATTGATTCTGAAACGTTCATTTGCACAAATAAATTAGTTTCTTTTTTGGGATTTTTTTTCTTTTTTTTTTCTATTCTGGAGGTCTTCTGCATATAATCTCAACTAACGAACTTATCGATACACATATATGTATGTACGTCTTGATTCAACTACGAGAAACACTACGAGAGTTGGCCTTCCCTTTCGTTAGGCCATTCGAGACGTCGCAGGATTATAAGCCTTAATCCGGAACTAATCGAGCCGAATAACATTTCGAAGACCCGCCGTTGATAATCCTATTATACCGATTGCAAGCCGTTTTCTCACGGTTATTCAATTTGGAGCAGCTTGGAAAGTCGAAGTCATAGCGAATGGAAGAAAAAAGGAATCGAAGTCAAAGTTAGCCTGTCGTATTTTGTATTAAGAATTAACCTCGAAATTTATTTGCAAAATTTTCGTATATTCTTTCAGGATACCCGTTATTAGTAGATATAATGCTTGTTAACGTATTTACATATACTATTCACGTATGTGTATATATATATATATATATATATATATATATATATATATAATGTATACATTTGTGTGTGTGTGTATTTTACGTGGAGAAAGCAGAAGCGAAATTTGTCGGCAAATTGACGACAACTCGATCACGCGGCTGCAAACTCGTAGCGTGCTCGAAAGCATAGCTTTTGCCGGCGCGCCATAACAATTCGCTTTGGCGATGTGCCAGCGAATAGCGAACGCAGGTGTCGTTATCTTGCCATCTCTATACAGTGGATCAGGCTAAAGAGCGGCAAATTGTAGGCGAGCCGAGCGTAAACCCAACGAGGAGAGCTCGTTTGGTATGAGCGTTAACGAAACCATCGACTTGCGTAGATTTTTTTTTAATTCCGTTTCATTGTTTTCTTTCCTTCCTTTGTTTACCTATTTACTTTCATTTATTTATTTCTTCTTTTTTCATTCTTCAATCGAAAGAATCGACAAAATTAATTTGTATTAACACAATGGGAATTAATAATTACGTCGCAATGGTAATGTTATACTTTATATAATTCGTGAAGTTTATCGTATACAAAAAAAGAAAAATGGTACAAAACATTAATTCAAAAAGCTTATCTAACAGTCGGAACTAAAACGAGCCCGCTATACGGTTAACTATCCGTGCCTAGAGTATAGTTATATAGACAGGATGGGACGATCATTCTTGCTTCCTGTAATAACTTCAGTGTATACCGCTGCCGTACGAATACGATTGGCCGCGTCGCGTGTGTTTATACGGTGCGTTTGAGTTTAATCACGTGGTTCGCTCACGTTCGTTCGTAAATGGTGTGATACCACTGGCCATTGTCCATTCTGTTTTATTATCTTTTAAGCGCCGACGAAACAGGCAATTTTTCCGATAAATAGGTCATCCACGTTTTCCAACATTTCTCACCTACAAAATATCAACAAATTTATTTTTCATATCAACGATGTTGTATAAAACGAAACGGGAGAGGCATTATTTTTTTTACGTTTTTTTTTTTGTTTCCTTTTTTATTCGTTCATTATTTCGAGAATAAATAAATAACGTCATTAACAAAGGGGAAAAAAGAGAAACGTATTATATTGGAGGGATTACTTCGTCGTTTTAAAGGTCGGCTTAGAAAAGTTTAAGTGAGCGACTACGTCGTTCCCACTTGCATTCGCTTTTTGTGTCCTTCTCAATAGATCTTATTCATCGGTGCGCTCGTAACTCGTTAGAACGTTCAATGGCAACCCACCTAGATCCCTATACAACATCAACATAGAGAATCGTCGACTATATTAACTTACATCACCGCTTACGTCGACAACGAATAGAACATAGTACCGGTGAACGATATAACGCGCATAATACAAGCACCCGTTGACAGTGAGATTGCCTTTATATCTAAAGTACTCGAGTGAAGGTAGAGAAGAAGTAGGGGAGGGAGGAGTGTTTTAGGTGCATCGTGTACCACGAGCCCCTTCACTTATAATTACACATTTTACTGCTCTTTCCCGTTACGACATCGCACTCGTAATCTTCATAGTCTCTCTTCTTATTCTGATTTCAGTGTAGTGTGCCACGTTGAGTTAGTACGCAAGGACGAAGAAGAGAAGACGGTCAAGTTACGTCGTACGAATCACACCGGATTGCAGAATCGGTGCATACTGAAGCAGGTAATAAATCTTCGTAATGGATAAAAAATGTCATTTAATTTCTTTCTTATATCTCTTTTCATCGTTCATCATCGTTCATAACGTACGAAAACGAATGATGGTGTGGTAAGGCTTACCTACCCACGATTATATTGCATCTCGGAGACAGCTCGGAGAAACGTGCCACTATAAACCTTACGTTATCTTTCGTTATCTCGCTCTATTACATATGACGGACGTGTTCTAGTGGGCCCTTCCTATCGAGGCTGTTACACAGCGACAGATGTATACTTATCTCCAACAGCTAGATTCTCCTCGAGGACAGCGAGACTAGATTTAAATGTGATTACCGATATGAAGTGAGTTACTACTAGACATCAGAGAAATAGAGAGAGAGAGAGAGAGAGAGAGAGAGAGAGATAAAGATAGAGAAAACAGTTGAATGAGTAAATTTCAAATCAATACGTTTTTGTTCAAATATAATCGAATCAGAAAATTTGTTCTTAAATAGAGGATGAAATTGTAAACGAGAAAATAGTAAAGATTTAGCTACTTGTTTTGAATCTTGTCATAGGATAACGTCGAAGATATATAATTTTAGGGTTCTTACATTATATGTTAACTTTATACGGATCATGGAAGACCTCTCTAGTGGGTACTGGAAACTGGAAACTGGAATCGTAATTTAGCACGCGAAAGTGTTACCGTAAACCTACCATTTGTCCCAATTGTAGGGTTCTATCCCTTTGGTGGGTCAGTAACTCTCTCTCTCTCTCTCTCTCTCTCTCTCTCTCTCTCTCTGTGTGTGTGTGTCTCTCGTATAGAGCTTGAAATGTCGAGTAGACGAGATTACGAGCGAGTAACGAACGTGCAATCTCCGCTATACACTCGTTAATAATTCTCATTTATTTTCGAGAGACGAGCGTTCGTAATACGTGAAAATTTAACGACAGATCATCTTTTATTCCCTTACTTAAAACATGTATAGTAGAACACCGTTCTTAACTCTAACTTTTAAGATCATTCATTCCGAAGAGATATCTCTTAAAAGAGACGAACATAGAGAGCATTAAAAGAACTTCAACGCCGTTTCGAAGTATTTCCCTTGCAGTTTCGACATGCCAATTGACGAAGGGATCAACTTTGAAATTGATTATTTTGAAAATTTTCATTATCAGGACTATTATAAATTTCACTATTCTTCATCTTTTTTTTCTTTCATCTCGCATTACTTACAAACGATAACCAGATCGTAATAAACTTTTACGTTACTCTTTTTTCTCTCTAATGTCTCCAAATATCTAACGTAGTAAGTTATTGCATCATAAAAAACGAATGTCACTTTCGATGACCCCCCTTGAACTTATATCTAGAATTCTCTTCTAGAATTATACGCAGGTGCTTGGGTCGTGCAATGTAACCAGAATAAAAAAAGCTATTTTACGACCACAAGGCGCCGTAACAGTTGTTTTCCGAGAAATTATATAGGTCGGTTGGTGAATCTTTTCTCTTACTAAGAATTTAATGGGCCAACGTACACGTACGAGCATCAACGTTCCTTCATCGTTCTACTAAACATCGATACTTTTACTCGGAATAAATGTATAATAAATCGCAACCAATCGTTTTGTTTTATTGGTATATGTGTATATACCATTGTGTATATATATATATGTGTGTGTGTGTGTGTATATATAAATATCGATCACAAAGACATTTATCAGCTCATCGAGAACAGTTAGTAAGAGATGGGCAGGTGCTACTTTGTCAGCGACGTTATACCGACGGGTCTCGCATGTAATCTAGCTAATGTTCATCCTATCACGTTCGCTCGCGACGATAAATCCGTAGTATCTTTCCCGAAAGCTCCTTGATATCGGCATAAGATACTATGTATAGTCGGACCTTGTCGTATACTCGACCACCGTCGCACAGATGGCTCGGTTCCGTCAAAGGATAATCTTGTTGATTTCACGAGACACAATGCAGTTACATCGTACAGATTGGTGAGCAGAAGGACTCTATTGGATCACCGATATCCTTTGTCTCGGCCACTCTTTCAAGTATGTCCGCGGGACAAAACCCCAGCTGCTACCATTTCTTCTCTATCTATCTCTTAATTTCTTCTCTCTCTCTATCTCTCTCTCTCTCTCTCTTTCCTAACTCTTCCTCATTCTTTATCTCCCTCTGTTTCATTTCTTTTTTTAAAGTAAATTATTCGAGAATCCTAACGAGCTCGTCCCTCTGGACAATTTTGTTTGCTCGCTCAAACTGTATCAAGCATATCGATTCCTTTTTTCAAGCGGTCAACATTGGTCAGTTGCCAACCTGCCGGCTCTGCGAACGTTATGGAAATTAACCTCTCCAACGTAACAACCACCACCCTTTCCCCTTTTCGTCTCGTCGAGATATTGAATTTTTTTCCCTTTCCCGATAGGATCGACCGCCGCATCGAACTTTCGCGTTTCATCGTGTAACCTGTCTTACCGAGAAATCGATCGTTTTATTCTTCGGTAATAATAATAATAATAATCATAATAATAATAATAATAATAATAATAATAATAATAATAATAATAATAATAATAATAATAATAATAATAATAATAATAATAATAATAATAATCATAATAATAATAATAATAATAATAATAATTTTTTTCTTTCTCTTCAGAATAGAAGAATGAAGATTAATTGTTCAATTTTCTTATTTAATTTTAATACAAATATTACATTATAAACTATTCTTAGTATGCATGTATAGTATTTATGTATATATCTCACTACGTATTAATTTAGACGTGTGCGAATTGATGTCGTATTTCATTTCCTTTGATATATAACATTTCCTAATATGAAATTAATTTCAAAGAGAACTAAGAAATAGTATGCAGAACGTTGCGAACTTTATAATGTAATCTATGGGTTCGGAACTAAGTTGGGTTAATTTGTGAACTTGGCTGAATTCGCGAATTGATATCACTCTCTCTCTCTCTCTCTCTCTCTCTCTCTCTCTCTCTCTCTCTCTCTCTCTCTCTCTCTCTCTCTCTCTCTCTCTCTCTCTCTCTGTTCAATCCACCTCTTTTATCACCTCCTACGTATACGCGAATTACAAGTTGGGATAACTTCGTTTCGAAAGAATAAGACAAATTCGCCTTCTTTCGAACTTTGAACTTCCCGATTTTTCTCAGGCTACCGCTAATTTTCATCTGAAATTAATTTTTTCATCGTCATCGAAGAAGTGACATCCAAGAAACGATCGTTAACGAGTTCGACGCCGATAGATTAGCCGACGAATTTATTGTCTCGGTAATTAAAAAATATCCCAACCGTTTCAGCACTCGACAAAGAATTTCGTCCGAGATACTTATGAATTTTCCATGACGATTCTAAACTTATATTTAAACGAACGTACAAAAAAGAAATCTGCCATCGATAACTGATTCTAGCGTCATCCTTTAATTATGTTTCGATCTTATCTTCTTAATTATTCCAACTTATATCTCATTCTCGTCTTATCGTATATCCTAAAATAAGACTTCTATATTTTCGAAACGATCGATATTCGAGGTGAATTGAATGATCTACCGAAAATAGATAGGTATAGTAATTGTTTAATCGTTCGAAATTTCATATGCATATAGTGGATGAAAGTATTATATTGCTTAAGACGCATCGTTTGTGACGTCTGAATGTTTTAATTGAAAAAGAAAAAGGATAACAAGAGTAATTACAGCAATTTGAAACGAAAAAAGCATTTCAAATAAAATGTGGAATATAAAATCTTTGATTTTAGTTTAATAACTCGATCATATAAGATTCCATTAAGAGAATATGCGAGCTAATCGATGAAATTGAACTAGGAATTAATAGGAAGTACGACAGCTTCTCTATGTCTCTTAGCACCTTTCAAGATCCCAGTTGAGAATCTACCACCCACTTCAACTTTCCCGTTTCTCTCTCTCTCTCTCTCTCTCTCTCTCTCTCTCTCTCCCTCCGTCTCTGACTCTGTCTCTGTCTCTCTCTTTTCTCTAACAGCAACCGTAGGGTTGTATCGAGCCGGTGCGGTGAGACTCGCGCGGTATTCGGCATCATCGTCTTGAATGGTGACAAACGGCATGCACCACGAACACACAGTCGCATCGTGGCCTGCAACTCCGGCCATGAGGGACGCTGCAGCGCGCGAGCAATGCGGCTGCAACTGCAAATGCAGCCGATGTACGGTTGACAGAAGCGCTTACGGAGGCGAGAGATCATCTCTCCTTCTCTCTCCCTATCTCTCTCTCTCTCTCTCTCTCTCTCTCTATCTATCTATCTATCTATCTCTATCTCTAGTTTACTCTCTCGACCTCTTCTTCTATGCAGACACAAACACATAGACATATATATACATAGATATTGAATACAGTAACGTACACATATAAACTGATGTACATAAGAGAGAGAGAGAGAGAGAGAGAGAGAGAGAGAGAGAGAGAGACGTCTACATACATTTGTATCATCCGTCTCTCTTAGTCAGTCGGTGCAGGAGATCGCACGGGTCGCCGTGTCAGTGTGTTTGTGTACACTGTAACACATATATATGTACATACGTACGCTTTCAGAGTCTCCGAATTTCTCGCGACAGAAGCGAAAGATAATTACGGGGTAACGTTATTTGATAGTTGCTACTAAATATAATTCACTCTAATTGTTAGGGACGAACGAGGCAAACGCAACGTCCTTAATTGGTAGGAGCTAGTCGAACGCCTGGCCAATCGTTCACGTTTTGCCCGAGAGATCGATTCGGAAATTAATTTCCGAGTTTTCTTTTCTCTCTCTTTCACCCGTTCTTTCTCTGCTTTCTCTCTCACTCTCTCTCTCTCTCTCTCTCTCTCTCTCTCTCTCTCTCTCTCTCTCCCTACGATTCTAAACGTCATTGCGAATAACTCGTATTCAGCAAATGGGGAACGGCAGCTTTAACGGCCGAAGTCGATGTGCTCGATCGAACGAACGGCTGGTTAATAAGTGGCGTCGATTTAACGTTAACGACGCAGGAAGTTGAAATTAATTAAACGTTGCAGTTGCGCGTACCTATGAAGCAATACGTAAACAACATATACTAGCATTCATAACGTAGCTAAGAGTAAGTATATGTATTTCTGTATATACATATTTGGAGAAACGTTTCCATCTACGTGTACTGTAAAAGAAGTACGAGATTGTGTGAGTACGAGTGTATGTATGTGTGTATGTTTCTGTGCATCTGTCTGTGTGAGTGAGAGAGAGATAGATAGATAGATAGATAGATAGATAGATAGAGAAAGAGAGAGAGAGAGAGAGAGAGAGAGAGAAAAGTGATTTGTTTACTGCGCTGCGTTTTCCAACCTATCTCACTACGACCAGTCTCGACGTAGCCCAATTAATTTATTACTCGCGAGAAATTAACATTGTTATTTCACATAAAACGCATATTATTATACATCACGGCATAATTTCGTGCTGTAGGATTCTCGCGTTCAATATTCAATAGAGTACATAGATCATGATGATAGCTATTAAACAATAGAAGGGGGAAACACACCGATAAGTATGCGTTTAAACGGGGAACGTGCAAGATGTATTATTGAATTTTGAAACGAAACATCAATATCGCTTACCTATAAAATGTTAACGATGTCTTTTGCATGCCACGCCGAAAATAATTCCCAATTAACAGAAACAAAGAGAAATAAGAGAAGAAAGATAAACAGGAGTAGGAGGAGGAGGAGGAAGAAGAGGAAGAGGAAATTTCGCTCGAGGCCTAAAATTCCTTATAAAAACGATACTGGAACGGAGAAAAATCGGAAATCGTACTGTGAGCTCGCGCGACGAGGGCGTTACAAGATCAGGATTCGAGAAGTTAAACGAAACCAACTGGCATTCAATGAAACTCGATAAAACCCAATTAAACGCAACACGCCCGGTTGGTTAGACCTTTTTCACGATTCTCTTCGTTTCTCTCTATCTTTCTCGTGCACACACTCAGTGGAGCTTCGAATAGCCGTATCTCTATTTCTCTTCCTTTCTCTTTGTATGTGTGTGTGTGTGTACGCGCGCTGGCGTATCTAGAGCTACATTACATATACCTATACCGAGAGGTGAATGATAGCGAGATACACACCGTGAAGTTTTGTGAGAGCAAACGTTCTCCACCCCCCCCTCCCCTCTCTCTCTCTCTTTCTCTTATTCTCCCACGTACATACGTTTTCGCGTACGGTAAGGTGTCCCTTCTATTTGCGGGTGTGCGTTCTCGTATGTGTGTACGCGTGGCGCATACATAGAGAGAAAGGCACATAGCGGAGCATAGTCCCCAAGCATAGTCTCAACTCGACTCGAGCCGCTGAATCGATCCGCGAGCCTTCCCCCGTGCGCACTCTGCGCCCCCAGAACCAGCCAACCGTCCCTCCCCTTCCACTCCCTTTTTCCCTTCGTTTCATCTTCCTTCTCTCTCTCTCTCTCTCTCTCTCTCTCTCTCTCTCTCTCTCTCTCTCTCTCTCTCTGTTTCTCTTAACCTTTCCATCGCTTATCTTCGTCACCCTTCATCTCTTTCCTTCTCTCTCTCTCTCTTCTCTCTCTATTTCTCTCTCTCTCTCTCTCTCTCTCTCTTTGTTTCTTTCTCTTGCTCTTACTAACCTTTTCTATCCATTCTTACGCGTTTCCCACATCGAAACCACCCCATCGTCCAACGCTGGTCACGCGAACGTTCGTCTCAAAAATGCCCACCCTCTTCTACTTGTCTTCCACCTCTTCTTTCCCTTCAAACTCTCGCGAGAATTTCTTCGATAATTCTCTCTCTTTTTATCCTTCTTTGTCTCGACTAGGTTCTCGACCCTCTTTTATTCTTCATCCTTTCTTAAGTTTTTCTTTCCTTTTTTTTTCTTCGTCCTCTTCTTCTTCTGAAAGAAAAATCGCAAGGGTTGTAGACGAAATCGAAGCAATTCCAAGAACGAGGCTCGAGGCGAGAGAGAGAGAGAGAGAGAGAGAGAGA
Source organism: Dolichovespula sylvestris (assembly GCA_918808275.2). Taxonomy (NCBI): domain Eukaryota; kingdom Metazoa; phylum Arthropoda; class Insecta; order Hymenoptera; family Vespidae; genus Dolichovespula; species Dolichovespula sylvestris. The sequence continues at coordinate 13,669,561 of OU964961.1, forward strand.
GAGAGAGAGAAAGGTGTGTGTGTGTGTGTGTGTGTGTGTGTGTGTGTGTGTGTGTGTGTGTGTGTGTGTGTGTGTGTGTGTGTGTGTGTGTGTGTGTGTGTGTGTGTGTGTGGATGGTGAGATAGAGAGAAAGATACGCGTTACGATTTGTATCGTGCGACGGATCGCAAAGTGCTCGTTTGCATTGCTGATGGTTGTCGATTCGAAGGGAGGAATTCACAAGCCATGCCGAATCGCGCTCCTTTTTTCCTTCGGGATATCTCCCAACTCGCCTCGGGCCTTTTTCAAGGCCGTCAGATTCATCGATCGATCGAACGGCCACTTGGAAAGTTCGACCATACAAAAAGAAAGAAAGGAAGGAAAAAGAAGAAGAAGAAGAAGAAGAAGAAAAAAAGAAAGCTCTTGCCAACGAATTCGAATCTAGATTATCCTCTCTCCTTCTTTTCCTTATCGTTCTTTCTTCTTTTCCCAAATAACCTCGTTTAACGTTTTAACGAACCTTTAATCCTTCCTCGTAAACTCAAACTTCCGCTCTCGTAAATTCGTCGAAGAGAGAAAGAGAGCGAGAGAGAGAGAGAGGGGGGGGCGGTGGGGGAGGGGGTGGGGGAAGATAAAAGAAAAAGAAGAAGGAAAAAAGTAGAAGACAAACGAAGTAGAACGAAGAGAGCAAGTCATTCGACGGATTTAATGGTCGACGATCGTTACGTGTGTCGTTCGAATCGTAGTCGGATTAACGAACTTAACTATCCCGAGTGTGGGTCCGATGTATAGGGCGACTACGTATAGGGGAAGGGCCGTAAGGGAAATATGAGAGGACTAGAGAGGATCGCCGTCGTCATCGTTGGATGAGAGGAGAGGTGATCGCGAAAGAGCGATAACACGGGAAGTAGGTGGTTTCGCGTAGTTAAAGTGTTACAAGTTGCTTCGGTAGGAACGCTCCAAGATATAGGAAGACAGCGGTGGGCTGCTTGCTTTTTGGTCAACTTCGAGAAGGGAAGAAGACTTCGGCCTGGCGATAAACAGGAGTTTTCAAACTTCGAAGCCCCGCGAGAGCGCGAAAGATAAGTTGAAAATTTTGATGGAAAGCGCGACGTGCCCGTTAAGAGAGAGAGTGAGAGAGAGAGAGAGAGAGAGAAATAGGTAAGAAGGGAACGGAGATTTATTTCTTACGTATTCTGAAACTTCTTACCGAGGCTGATAACTTTCATCCGGCTCGTATTTATACGGAGGTTCGTCCTAAGAAAGTTATGACAGATTCCAGCGTGACTTCAGAAAATTCTCTTACTACTTTTGAGCATCACGCTAAATGTTCGTGCGTTCGAGAGAAAGAAGGAAGAAAGGTATAAAAGAGAGAGAGAGAGAGAGAGAGAGAGAGAGAGAGAGAGAGAGAGAAAAGAAAGAAAGTAATAAAGAAATGATGAATCCTTTTCATCGCGACACAAAAAAGGGTCTTTCTTAGACGATATAGTTCGCGTTATGTAACATAGAAACTTGTTACTTTTCTTTGGAAGTTGATTACCGAGAAAGAATATATATTAATAAATAAAACTTTATCCAATTCAACAATGGGTAAATAAATAATTACCGTCGTCTATAATTAGTTTCTAAAAGTATTTATCGATTATAGGAGAAATGTTTCTGATCGTGATTTGTTGCGAAATCTGAAAGGGCCATTCGGACTTTGTGGGGAATTGTAGAGGGGGAATAAGAGGCGGAGAGAGAAAGCGAAGTAGGAGTAGAAATAGGAGGCGGGACGAAGTGCCGAGGGATATCGACTTCTACGATGAATTTGGGATGGGTTGGTGTTCGGGTGGGTGGGGTCGGGGGGGTGGGGGATATTTGGAGGTGACGCTGGTGGTGGGAGAACGGGAGAGTTCTGCCCTCCTGTCTACTAGAATTTATAAGGATGCTACTGTGTGTAAGCCACGTGCACGCCCGTACGTATCTGTGAAAAGGGATACATTTTCCGAAGTAGAATCGAGAGTGTAACTTTCGTAGAGCTGACCGGACGCTCGGGGAAAAGGCTTTTTATTAATCCGTTAACTCTACGAGGAAAATGGTTTATATACCTACGCCGAATATTTTTCTTTTTTTCCTTTTCTTTTTTTCCCTCTCGTATCGCGAGAAAATCCTTGCTTCGTCATTCGTCCTTGATCCCTTAATACCGTGCTCGACGCGGTCGCATGAACAAACGAACGAACGGACAATGGTACTACTTTCATTTTCCTTTTAAGTCTGCCTCAGTGAATATTCTTCTATCGTCTATAAGTCACGCTTGTATATATGTTCAAGTATCCGCTCCTGTTTCTTCTTTTCCGTTTTGTTTTTCTTTTCTTCTTTATTCTTTTTTTTTTTTTTAACAATTGCGAACGCAATAAAAAAATTGAAAATAGATTCGTATCAAAAATAATTCATATTTTATTTTGCATACGGTTAAAATTATTACAATTTCGTTAATCTTTGAATGAATATTCAGATGAAAATTCTCTCTCTCTCTCTCTCTCTCTCTCTCTCTCTCTCTCACTCTAGCTCTAACAATATACTAAATAATATTCGCATCGCTAAGAGGAAACAATCATCTATGTCTTATAATATCACATTTCTTTCCTTAGAACTTCTATTGTATTTTTTCTAAAGTACTTTTCCAGCCACGATTTCCTTATAATTCTGTATTTTCAACGATAAGCTCGGCCGATAGATTCGAACGATCGGAATCTCATCGAACACACTTTCACGACAAACGCGAGCGTCAATGGCATGGCTCTGAAGCATTCCCCATTCTATTTTCTACCGCACGTTTTCCTTCGGCATAGCAACAACGTAAGTCCATTTTCTGCAAAACTGATATCCGTTTCTTCTAAAGGAATATCACTTTTATAGGAAATGGACTTACGCTGCTTCCTTCTCAGTTCGGTCTCTGGTCATGCGTATAACATGGCACAATCGAGTATACTACTCTCTTCTTCTTCCTTTTACTTTTCCTCTTTTTTCTTCCTTTTCCTTTTCCTTTTTCGCTATTTTCGCGAAAGAATCACCCTCACTTCCGGTCGCTACGTTTCTCCCTTCCAATCTTTAAACTCTTTTCTTTTATACCTAGTACGGTTTGCCATTGATGTTAACGAGTTTATATTATACGTGTTCGTCTATATGGGTACGTGTATTTACTTGTAACAGGCAACATCTTTTGTAAGATCCAACCGATTCAATTATGCAAGTGTCTACGATAGGGAAGCTCCTATCCTGATGTTATCCCCCTTAACGTCCATGATTTGTGTCCCCGTTCATCTCCCGCATGAACGTGCACGAATATCCATGTTTGTCGAGCTTCGCTGGGGAAACTATTCTAGATAGTAGTAGTATTTAATCATGGAAAGCTTTTCTCCCTCTTTTATAATATAATGTTTTGTAATAACGATTATATACGCATAACGTTAATAATTTTACTTCGATGAAGCATTATAGGTTTTATCATTATCATGTTTATTTAATGTGCCGAGATAATACGTAAAACGCATCGATTTCGATCTCTTTAGTCTTCTATCTTTTTCTTTCGAACGAGTTCGCGTACGTTTTGTTTCTCTCTCTATCTCTCTCTCTCTCTCTCTCTCTCTCTCTCTCTCTCTCTTTCTTTCTCTCTATCTCTCTTTTCCTGTTTCCCGTCGAGTTAATGCATAAAGCCGTTAATAGAAATGAAAATCAATATTTGCCACGGGTACCCCGACGGCGGTATTTAAAGATAAAATCTCGAGAGCTCAGTCCCGTTTTTCTCCCTCGTTAAAAGTTTATCGGAGCATTTCGCATACGGACGAACGAAGATCGAAGCAGTTTCGCGTCTCCGCCGCTTCGTGTTTGAAAACTGAAAGAAAGTTTAAAAACGTTTCGTTGTTTTTGCAGACGTCTGTTCCGTGAACGACGTCGCATCAACTCAAGCTGCTTTGCCACTTTGTCCGTCCATTGAAAAAGATCAATAAACAATTGCGCTCCAATTATAATCGACTGATAGATTTTTATACGATAGAAAATGAAGACAAATAAAAATAATAGGAATAAAGAAATCGACGAGTCGAAAATTACTACCCGTCTTTTCGCCCTTACCGTCCTTTTTTATTTTTTATATTTTTTATTTTCCTTTTTTTTTATGATCAAATTACGCATTCGAAGTGCATAAAATTTTATTAATAAAACGAATCACCCATGTACGCATCGTACCTGCCTATGTACGTGATTTCATTTAGAAAATTCTGCGTAATTACAAATTTCGCGCATTTCGGATACGTGTAACGACGATTCATTTTTCGGCTGGATCTATTTTCGTTCGTTCGCAACGTGTTTCGAATAATTCTCGGCAAAAGTCGTTATTTGAAAATAATTAATTGGAAGCCTTAAGGTTTTAGATAAAGCTATCCTCTTCCGTACACGCCTACCTATTACGTTTTACAAAATTTTTTTACTAGTACGCCCTCTTTAATTTGTACTGGCATGAAAATATTCATCATCGTCATACGTCGATTTACGCACGAAATTTGGGTTTCGTTTTAACGAATCGGCAAGCGTCCATAAAGATTACAGTGTCGAGCTCGTGCTTAATTATCGTTGCGTGATATAGAACGAAATGAAAGCATTGGAACGTATCTGTGAAGTGGGGTAAAGGACGACACACAGAGAGAGAGAGAGAGAGAGAGAGGGGGAAGGGAAGAGAGAGAGAGAGAGAGAGAGAGAGAGAGAGAGAGAGCAAGAGAGATAGAGAGGCCTTCGAACAAGTGGACAAAACTCTTCGATTGAAATATTCCATTGGAGTGATTTATCGAATGTTCTATAGCGAGCCACTTCGAAGGTAACGGAAAAACGAGATATTGATTAAACGTAAATCGTATTAAAACACCAATATCTGCAACGCTTGTTCGCGCGCGTGCGACGCTTTTTACAAAAGGTTGCTGAGATAGATAGATAGAGAGATAGACAGAGAGAAAGAGAGAGAGAGAGAGAGAGAGAGAGAGAGAGAGAGAAGGAATGAGAATAAACCGTCTCGCTTTGCGATAAAATACATCATAAGCTTAAGACTTCTCGATATAATATTTTACGATAATAAATATCGCTCCTGACGTCCAGCCTGTCGGCTTTCGAAACTATAATAAAGAGTTTTTTCACTAAATTGGCAGATATCATTCGACTCACGCAAAAATTCTTTGACGGTTTCCAAATAAAATGACAAGGTCAAAAACCCGAAGGAAACATCATCCATCTTTTTTATCATGTGTCGTGAAAGAAAGAAAAAACGAAAATAAGTTTCATTTTATTTTTTACGTCTTTTTCTCTTTCTTCTTATTTTTTTTGACAATACGAAGTATCAATAGAACGTAGTTTGGTATAATATCCGTTAGGTCATAATCGAGGTAGAAACAATTAATGAATGGCAAAGGATCCGCGGATAATTTTCTTTTCTTCTTCCTTCTTTCTTTTTCTCTTTTTCCACCTACAAGACTATTTTATTAATAGAATAGGTTAAAAGCGGACGAATGAGCATGGAAATCGGCTCGTTCGAATGAGCCCGGAGGACTCGAGTGCCCATTCGGTATGGTTCCATCCATTGCCAGAGAGATTCGCCGATATGACGTTAATATATCATCGCTTGTCCCATAAACGTATATATGGCAGCGTCGAGTGGAGGTATTCACTTCGATCCGCTTGTTCGAACCATTACGTATTGAAACGAAGCCACTTATTATCTCTTCGTGAAGAGAAAGAGCGAGAGAGAGAGAGAGAGAGAGAGAGAGAGAGAGAGAGAGAGAGTGAGAGTGAGAGAGAAGGTCTCGCGGTTATGTTCCATCTTTTCCGTTTTTTTATCCTGTTTCCTTTTGCTTTCCTTCTTTCTCGTCCTCTCTCTCTCTCTCTCTTTCTCTCTCTCTCTCTCTCTCTCTCTTTATATATCTCACTACACGATCGAACGAAATTACCGTTATTACGAGGTAACGCGAATAATGGTGCAAACAGCAGACACGCTGCCTACCGAATCGATACGTGCGTTCGTATTCGATAGAGACGTCAACGAGTATTCTCCCCTTTCGAGTAAGATTCTACGTTATTTTTTCTTCTATTTTTTTTTGTGGAAAATAAAAGAAATTTTATATCGATTATGTCGAGTCGCGAATTTGCGAAGAAAGAAATTTATTTGATAAACGAATCAAGCGGAACGATTCATTTCCAAATGGATTATGCTTTTAATGATTGATGCTTTTTTCTTTCTCCTTCTTTCCTCTTTGTTTTTATTTAAATTATTCGATGTCACGTCGACCACTCGTTCATTTTATTAGCGACATGATTAATATTCATCGTTTAACTTGATTATTAACTATTATAGTACATCGACCCTTAGAATATTCTAGCGAAAATACAAGAACAAGAATCGAGATTGATAGGGAACTAGGAAGAGGAGCGAAAGTCGATTTTACGCGTCGCTGAATTATCGATAAATATCGACGTTAGAACGGGGGCTCGCTTCGGTAAGTGCGCGTACATTGTAGGTATATAATTAACCCTCTGCGGTCTGACGTCCCGCACGATACGTTGTGGTGTTGCGCGTTCGCCAATAATCTTATTACTCCGTAATTTACTTTTACTACGTTGCGTGATTCGTTTGGTTCGCGGTATAGTATGTGGGGAAGAATGCAGAGAAAATGTGGTTAGGAAATTTTACAACTCTTTTCCTTTTCTTTTATTTTCTTTTTTTGTTCAAACGAAAAAGGTGCAAATTAAATTAATTATTTTTTCGTGCGTGTGTGAAAAATCTGTTAAATGTAATATAGTAATTAAATATTTAATCATATTATTACGTGTTTAATTATTATTATATACGTAATACGTGATATTGTAATTTACTTACTATTACGTAAAATATTATTACATAATACATAATATTGATTTACTTGTTATTACATAATATTTATAAATATATATATATATATATATATATATATATTACGTTCGCAAATCGAATATAATTATTACGATTGAAAAAGATCATTACTCTTCACATAAATACGTATATAATATATCATTAGCATGAAAGAGAAAGCGTGAATTACGTGGGCTATCAAGTTGAAATCGCATAATGCCTACCATTTAGAGATATCTCGGAATTTCGGTAACGTTCAACTCTAAATTCGAAGGTATTCCTCCCTTGAATTTCTATTCGTACAGGCGGCCATGCAGTGCATGATCTAAGTTTAAATATAGTTATGCCGCTTTACATGCAAAATACCGGGTGCTTTCCTTGCATCCTAAGGTACTCAGCTACCTTATATGTACATACATATTAGATACATACCTATGCATATGTGTGTGTATGTGTATGTGTGTGTGTGCGTGTGTACGTATGTGTACTCGTTCGCACACTTTGAAATTACAGAAACGGAACAGTGTCTAAAGTCTTCGGTAAGTACGTTGCAACGCCGTAGTAGTTATATCGAAGTCATAATAATCGCAATGATCGTGACTATCTTGCGAAATGGTCGAAATTATTATACCTCTCTAGTCACCTAAATAATGCCCTCATCAGAAATATAATTAATCAAATCTTTGTCTTCTTTGAATTTAACGAACCAAAGAATTCGATATGATCTTCAATGAATTATTATCCAAAGTACAATCGATTATCACTTCTTTTGCAATAAGTATATATATATATATATATATATATATATATATATATATATATATATACACACACACACACACACACACACACACACACACATATAAAAAATTCTTTAACAAAGCTTAAATATACCTACATCCCAAGATAATCCAAAATAATTAAAAACTTTAACTGGTTAGCGATCTCGTGGAGCGAGCGGCGTATTATTAATTAGGATCAGATTAGGATGATTTTATCAGAATAAGGATTAACCTTTGCTCGTCGGATGAAATCTCAAAGTCCATGAACGATTTTACTTCGTAACACATGATAGTTATCGTCGTTGGATTTCCAGAACTAAATTGAATATTTCAGATAACAATTTTTTTTAAAGGAAATAAAGAGAGAGAGAAAGAGAGAGAGAGAGAGAGAGAGAAAGAGAAAAAGAGAAAGAGATAAAGAGGCAGCATCCGTGATCCATTAATTTGGCGAGAAGGTCGGTCGATTGCATTTACGTGACTTTCTCTATTTCTATCTCTTTCTATCTCCCTCCTACACTCCCCTTCTCTCTTTCACACGGTAGATTGCGTAAGCCCCAATTATTAGAGGCTCGCAGGGAGCCCTTAACACGAACGATAAACGGTTGGACGAGTTAACTCGCAATAATAACAACCACGTAGCAGTGCTAATGGGCACTGATTCAGCGCTATTTTGACTCGTAGCCGGTGGGTATAATCGCACGGGTTGCGATTTTCGAATCTCAATAAACGCGGAAGCCCAGCAAATTATCCCTTACCACCCACGTATCCTCCTCTTACTCCTCCTCCTCCACCTTCACCTCCACCTCTATTTCGATGTTTCTTCTCCTTCTCCCCCTCCTTCTCATCCTCCTCGCTCCC
>OU964961.1:13683092-13695592 GCA_918808275.2 Dolichovespula sylvestris
AAAAAAAAAAAATAAAGAAGGAAACAAAAAGGTTGTCAAAGATCTTTTAGATCTCGTTTGTTTTTTATCGTTCTTTTTGTCTCTTGTTTTTTTTTTTTATAGCAGTATCTGCGATATTTTCGTTGAACGTTCTCGGAGTTAAATTTTTGTTTTACGCCGGACACGCTCGATGAACCGCATATTTTTTTTACAATTGTAGGACGAAGAGAGGAAAAGAGATCAGACGAAACAAAACGAGGATTATCACTCAAGCTCTGTCCTGTTCAGCTCTGCTCCGTTCTGCTCTGCTTTTGCTCAACTCTACTCGTGACTGCAGCCTATAGTCGCAATTACAACGTGTGCGCTTTGAATAAAAATTGGCGAGCGTAGAGGGACGCATCGACGATACAGGAGTAATTGCGCGATCATAAATCGAGATACACGTACACCGAATTCAGGATAGCGAAATCACACCGGTGTGAAATTGCGAATGCCGATGTTCGATTGGAAAAACGAAATTGCTCGCAAATTTCCTACGGTTCCGCCTATCGATAACGCCCTTTTTTCGATCGAACGTATGTACCTCTTAATTCTTTTTGTTTTTTTTTTCTTCGTCTAATTCTTTTTCTCTTTTTGAACTTTCCTTTCTCTTCGATTACCACTGCGAGTCTATCATGATACTTAATGTAGCAGAATTTTTGTTCTATTACAAAATGTTAGCCTCTTAAAACATATGATCGAAGTTTTAAAAACCTACTTTTTTTGTTCGTTTAATTCCTTTATTGTTTACTCGTGTACGAAATTTAATACGATACGATTGTAAAGTACGACTTAATTTGATATAACATTTATTTACTTAATTATTCGTATTTCCTCGACGAATATCTACAAATAATATAGGTAACAATAAAATTGACTTGCAGTTTGTGGTCATTATCACTAACGAATCGCGTCGACAAGCCACATTGCATTTCAATAGCCTTAATGAGAGCTCATTCTAATTACCTCACAAACACGATATTTTACTGCATTTTTATCGTGTCTAGAGAGAATTTAATTTCGAAGCAAATTTGTACTTAAAAAATGGTGTTTTTATATTATAAAAAAATAAAATAAAATAAAATAAAATAAAATCTATCTTCATAATATTCAAGCATTGTATTCTTAATTAATTCTTGCATGAAAAAAGTCAAATCTATAAGTAAGTGTTAACAGTCTTGTGATATTTGAAAATCTATCAAGACATATAATGTGAGGCAATTAAAAATAATAAGTCGATGAAATTGTAGGTATTATTCAAGTATAAATTCCGTGGTTCGTTTCTCTCATTAATCAGGATAATTGATTTTCGGTGGGCGTGCACGAACGCGCAAATTAATCATCGTAGCGATTCTTCGTCGTGCAAGACACGTTAAATCTCGTTTGAGACTTTCACCTGGCGTGAGTGCGTGTTCGTAAAATCATTAAATCCTTCCACTCCCTTGATCGAGCCAGCGTTATTTCATTAAGTGGTGCAAGTGCACAGACATCGGTTCCCGTAACTTTTTTTTCTTTCCTTTTCCTTTCACTTGCCATTTACATCCCTCTTCTAACATTATTTTTGTTGATTCTTTTTCTCCTTTTTCTTTTTTTTCTTTTTCTTTATTCTAAATATCTATATATAATAATCTACTCTAAAGCACGCTACCAAAACGAGCTACGTTCTCTCTCTCTCTCTCTCTCTCTCTCTCTCTCTCTCTCTCTCTCTCTCTCGATTTTCTCAAGCTTTTCATTCAGCATATGCAACGCAAAGAAGTTTTCTTTCCTTTTCCAGACCCCTCACTTTATTAAAACCTACCACCGAACTACAAGAACGAGTTGAAATCGTCTTTCCGATTACGACGAAGAGATAATTTCGTCGATTTTCAGAGGACCCTCTCTCACAAGTTTCGTAAGTAAAGGAGATTACGAGGAAGGAAAGAGATCGTATTCGAATCGATTCGTCGTTTAGATTCGATACAAACCTTCTCTGATCGATTTTACCAGAGTAATACTGTTCATTTTCTCTTTTGATTAATCTCATTAAGAGCGAATGGAAGTGGTAGGTGAAAGATTTTCTTCTGACATGTTTCTCGCCAAATAACTGTAATAATAAATTTGGATGAAATAAATTTCATAGAAACTATTCTCATGAAAGTTCGAATTAATCTACAACATTTCACTTTTGGAAAATTAATGAACTATACAGAAACCTTATCAAGAATTTATTAAAAATCATCAATCTTATGAAATCGATATAATAAGAAATAGAACTACAACGAGGGGTGGTAAATTTTTATATGGTAAATTTTGTTATCAATATCGTATTTAAGACTACCTACGATGCATGAAAACAAAAACAGACACCCTTGTAATCGGTGTTCGTTCGATGAAGAGATACGACACAGCGTTAATAATGTCGGATCGATTAGAAAACCGGCGGGAGCCGTGGGACGGCGCTTCTATAGCAATTATTTTTCATCGTAGAAGAACGAGCTGATGCACGTTCGTTAAAAACCGACATGAAGATTAGTGGAAGGATGATAGAAAAGAGGAGAGGAGAAGAGAAGAAGAAGAGAAGAAGAAGAAGAAGAAGAAGAAGAAGAAGAAGAAGAAGAAGAAGAAGAGGAGGAGGAGGAGGTGGGAGAGAGAGAGACAGAGACAGAGAGAGAGAGAGAGAGAGAGAGAGAGAGAGAGAGAGAGAGAGAGAGAGAGAGTAGGGGAAAGAGGAAAGAGGAAAAAGGAAAGAGAAAAGAGGGAGATGGCAAGCAAGCAAGCAAGCAGGCAGGCAGACAGGTAGGTAGGCGTCGGCCTCGAGCGTTAAGAGCAAGCCACTCGGGCGTGGAAACGAAAATAAAAATATCTGTTATCGAGAGCATACCGTCGTGGTTCTATCGCGTGCCTGAAAGAGATGGTAAAAGCTAGAATAATGGAGGAAATAAGAGAAAATGAAGATGAGCGATGGTACGGGGCAACAAAAATTGGTCCAGCCAGCCAGGAGTAATAGTAGTGGTACCGATGTTGATGGTAGTAGTGGTGGTGTAGAGGGGATGGAAGTATATACGGGGATGAGCCATAGCTAGCGAGGAAAAGAGAGAGATAGAGATAGATAGAGAGAGAGAGAGAGAGAGAGAGAGAGAGAGAGGGATGAAGTCTCTTTGGGTTGGTCCATGGTAACGTTCGATAATTACGTATGAGCAGTAAACCGTACGAGGCCGTAAAGAACCGGCGTTATGTACGAGCACGTAAGCGTGTAGAATATGTATCGTCGTTTTGCCAATTTCCTGCTTTTCCTCCGACCCTCTCAATTTCTTCTTTCTCTCTCTCTCTCTCTCTCTCTCTCTCTCTCTCTCTCTCTCTCTCTCTCTCTCTCTTTCTCTTTTGCTGGTGTACGCTTTATTTAGGTTTCTTCGTGAATTTATTGCAAATAATAGTTGCTCAACGAGAGATACCGTTCAATAATTGAATCGTCGTAGTCGTTCGGTTAAAAGGTTTCGTGAATTTAAAGAATACTTAAATCGAAAGAATTATAAGTCATCCTTGTTACGATGCACACATACTGTCTATTTAAGAATAAAACTCGTGTATTTTTATTTTAATTTCTTCTTTTCTTTTCTTTTCTTTTTTCTATTTATTGACAATATTATATCATAGGTATGTATTATTACTTCTAGATCTTTCGAACGATAAAATACAAATAAATTGCTATAATAGAGGAAAGCATCCGTATTATCGTTTCGCTTCTTCATTCGCGTTTTTTAATTACAATTTTATCGCACTTTAATAAAGTTTTATGTGTGAATCGTAAGGTGAATATTAAATAAGATCGAGCAAGCTTGAAGTAAGCTGTTACTTTTGCATATCTTTTTACGACGGTATTTTTCTTTTTCTTTTCTCTTCTTTTCCTTATGAGGATTCGTGTAACGCTATTTAAGTACGTCTATAAGAAATTCGTGATCGATATGTTTCTTGTATGGCGATTATCTTTTTCGATTAAAGTAATAAGAAGAAGAATCGATTAAAGGCACGACTTTTGTAATTTTTTGTAGCTGTTACAAAACCAAACGATGGTACATGTTTGTGGTACATTGCAGTGAATCACTGCTATACTGCCGGTAGTCCTAACTTATTATATTAAATATTAATTGAGTAATATTAATTGTCAAGTATTTTCAAGTAATTTCATGTTCATAAATATTTTTTTTCTCTTTTTCCTTATAACGTTTAAAAAATCTTAGAAAAAGACGTATAAGTTTTTCCTCGATAATAAGAAATAAACGAAGTAATTATTCACGATGTAATGGAACGAGTTAGTGAAGGGAGGATTGCGTGAGACACATTGAAACGATGAGAAGAGGGGAATAGTCTAAAGCTATTCGCCATACTCCCGTGAAATTCGCATAGTTGATTCACTTACCTAATCATCCCTGTCGTTCTACAGTCAACCCTTTCGCGACTCCGCTTCGAGTCTCGAGAATCACAAGGTGAATTCGGAATCAACGACGTTCGAATTGACTCAGCGAATGGGAACTATCGATAATCTAATTGCGATTAGAATACAATCAAGAGAAAATATAGAAATTATTTTATGTTTATAAATGATTCCAATTAAAGATTTCCTTCTCTCTCTCTCTCTCTCTCTCTCTCTCTCTCTTTATTTATTTATTTGTTTTTTAATGAAAGAATAAGTATAACTTAAATTCTTAGGATTACAAATTCCTTGAATATTTCTGTCACGACGAATCGCATAAACGTATGCTAACGAATAGCAGAGAGAATGCAGGCGGAAAATCGAGAGTGCACGTACTTTGCAGATAAATTCGCAAGTTAGACATTCAGAAAAATTCTCAGTGGGTCTTACGTACCACTGATGCAAACGTGCGTCAAAAGGGATAGAGGGAGAGAGAGAGAGAGAGAGAGAGAGAGAGAGAGAGAGAGAGAGAGAGAGAGAGAGAGAGAGAGAGAGAGAAGGAAGTAAAAGTCAAGAGGAAAGTTGTTGCCGAAAGAGAACAGGGGATGGTACTGAGAAAGCAAGCGAAGATGAAGGGAAAGCAATGCAAGAGAGAAAATGCTCATGATGTCGTGGTACTCTCGCTGTGAATTGCAAGTTCCGGGAATACGTGCCACATATTGAAACGATATAGAGAGCGTGAGAACGATAAACGCGATGTCACAGATCGTGAGGAAGAAGTGATACGAGAATAAGGAAAGAAAAAAAAAAAAAAAGAAAATAACGACAATCGACGGCGACAAGACATGTTTTTTATTTATTTATTTATTCATTTTTTATTATTTTCTTTTTTTTTTTTTACTTTAAGAGATGAAAAAAATTGCATCTCTTTATCGCTTAGTAAACAAAATATCGAAAGAATCTTCTAAACTGAACGATAAAATATATCGTACGATATTTGCATCTTTCGAATCGTTCCAGCAGTTGGTTCGTTTATCAAACTCGTATGGATACTCGTACTCTTTCTCTCCCTCTCTCTCTCTCTCTCTCTCTCTCTCTCTCTCTATCTATCTATCTATCTATACGGATGGACTTTGCTGTACGCAAATAGAAATAACGTGGTACGAGTATGAGAAACGAAGAGATATAGATAGAGAGGAGGAGGAGGGGGAGAATGAGAATGAGATGAAGAATCAGAAGACAGGAAACAGGAGCGAAGAGGAGAGAAAGAGGGAGATAGAAGGAGAGAGAGAGAGAGAGAGAGAGAGAGAGAGAGAGAGAGAGAGAGAGAAAGAGAGACATTCGACCCTCTATAGGGAAATATCCATAATGCGCATTTGCAATTTCAATGCTTCGCCGAGCCCCGCCAAGTTACCGAAGCGCAGCTACCCTTCGCACTAGTTCTCGGAGCATCCTGACTCCTCCTTCCCCTCCTTTTTACTTGGTTTCACCCCCCCTTTTCTACCCCTTCTCTTGCCATCTTTCGTTCCACCATGGAAGCCCATAACGCCTGAAGCAAGCCCTTACGAGCGTCAGCGGCCCTTCCATCTCTCTCTCTCTCTCTCTCTCTCTCTCTCTCTCTCTCCCTCTCCCTCTCTCTCCCTTTTACTTATAGCACCCCACCAAAACCCGACCTGACTCTCTCGACGCAACTTGTGTCTCGTCGTTTCTCGCGCGTGATCAAATGGATTCTCTCTCTGCTGCCCTTGGATTTCGAAATCCCGTCTGACGTCAAGAGAGAGAAAAAGAGAAAGTGAGAGGGAGATAATGGGAAGGGAGGAAAGAGCGAGAGGGTGCACCTATTCCATCCACAGTATAACGCGATACCTCATCGCGTTAACTTCCCTTTGGAGTGGCTGAACACACCAGGGGTCTCGAGGTGTCTCGAGGGTTGAAACCGTATCCTTATCTTTCGCGGAATTCTACCGATTCTCTTACGTTCGATCCTTAGACAATCGACTTTAGAAACGATCTCATTTTCTATCCCTTCACATATTTTTATATCCTTTTCTTTAGGGGCACGCGCACGTGGGTGTAGGTGTATCCGTATGCGATGTCAGATCAGTAAAATTATCTGGCATAAGAAAAATGACATATTTCTTTTGATTGTACTAGTAAAATCATTCGTAACGAACAACTACTAGTTGTTATTAATTTGAAAATATTTTATCAAGACATGTTTGAACATTTTTGAAATAATCACATTCTTCGATATACACGTATATATACATAAATTGAGATAGGATCTATCGAAAAAGAACGACGCTCGCGGCGGATATCTTCCTTAAATGGGACGACGTTCGTTATTTCGAATGGATTTCTCGAAACGATTTGGATTGTTTTTCGGAATTTCGCATATCCCGTTGGTCCCTCGGGCACGATAGGGAAAATGATGAAAAGCGTAGACGAATGCGGTTTTCAAAGCTGACGCGATAAAACGTGTTGAAACCAGCTCGACTCAGCGAGCCCGGTTACTTCTCTCTCGCTCTCTCTTTCTCTCTCCTTTCTTCACTCTTCTCTTTTTTGACAATTTCAGAAAAATTCAATTTCACCCCTCCTTACAGCTCCGTCCACTTACTTCATGATTATCTCGAACGATGCATTTTCCCAATTTCAATTCATTACGTTCAACGCTCCATCGGGCAAAATAATCCATTTTACTTACTGAAGCTTTCGCATTTTCGACTTTCCTATCCTTCTCTTACCAACGTATCGCGACTACCATCATTATCTCTACAACGAATAATAAGGTATAGATCAAATAAGATTCTTCCGTCGTTAATATCCAATTTATTTGCAGATAGCATCGTTCACATTTACATCATTGCATACATATTAAATATAATATATTCACGTACGGAGAGAAAGAGAGAAAGATAGATAGATAGATAGATAGATAGAGAGAGAGAGAGAGAGAGAGAGAGAGAGAGAGAGAGAGAGAGAGAGAGAGAGAGACGTCATCGAAACTACTATAGCTAGCTATTCCCGGTACTCGCAAAACTTGAGTTTGAAGCTTCTCAAACGACGTGGACACCCGTTAGAGACACAAGAGCACTTCGCGAAGTGGCACGTAACACGGTATGGTGCGATGCCCATTTCGTATGGCGAAGCAGTCGGGGCTCGATAAATCTAAAGTCGATTGAAATATTGCCTTCTTCGATATCCCTTGCAGCACTGATTTTACCTCCTACTTACTCTCTCTCTCTCTCTCTCTGTCTCTCTCTCTTTTTTTCTTTCTTTCTCACTCACATAACGATTCGTATATATTTGGAAGACTCCGCACCACCCCTCGTATTCATCTTTCCAAGTTCTTAGTTCACCTCGTTTCTTTCTCTCTCTCTCTCTCTCTCTCTCTCTCTCTCTCTCTCTCTCTCTCTCTCTCTCTCTCTCTCCCTTTCTCTCTTTTCGTGGTTTAAGCCACCGAGAAAGTACTTGACAGGAGAAAATGTAGGGGGTGGAAGAGGGTTTGTTGTCGATGGTGGTAGTAGTGGCGGTAGTGCGGCCGAGAATAAATTCTGGGAAAGTAACGACCGCGATATGAAGCTCGGCGAATTTCATTCCACCCCTGCCTTTTCTACCCTCTTACTCTCCTCCTCCTTCTTTTCCTCTCCTCCTCCTTCTGCCTTTTATTTCTTCTTTCTCACTTTTCTTTTTTCCACTGCTTACCACGAAAACGTGTCGATACGTTAGCCTTTGCGAGGGTAACGCTTATCGCGGCCTCTTCGTCCTATTTTTCAAAAACCTACATATGTATCTTCTTATGTATAATGTTTCCTATACCTTCTCATCGACTTGTCAATTCTTTCAGTAAAAATGTATAAAATTAATTTCTGGATAAAATGATATCCAAGCGAAACGTCTCTCAGATGTTATTACAAAATAATACATTGTTATTTTTTTCTTTTTCTTTTTTTTTTTTTTTTTTTCATATTCTCGTATCTTTTAAGAACACGATAAGGATTAAGAGGATTAAAGAACGAAAGAGATTCAATTGAAAGTTCAACTTCGAGTTAATAAAAAAATTATTAATTTTTCTTTTCCTTCTTTTTTTTTTTTTTTTTTTTTATTACACAACCAAATCGTATAAAGTTTCTCTCGCACAGTTAATATTCGCCATCTTCGAAGTTTTCGTCTTTTTCATTCCTCCCCTCTCTGAACTCGTTTTATTTGTATGGTAAACGTGCCTCGGGAGAGAAAGCTACGCAGCTGCTGTGATTCGCTTGCTAATTGTTTTAAGTCGCGCGTCTCGCGACCGCGAGCACGTGGTACTAATTACCTTTTATATCATAAAGCAGCGATATTTTATGGTAGCAGTAATTCCCTGCGACGGAAGCGACGAGCGTGAATTTTCGGCACTAATTACCTGCTTGCTCACGCGCGCAAGTCTGAGAAGGAGAAACGACGAAGAGAAGCCGTGAGCCGTGAGAACGCGACCAACTATGTTTCATAAATTTATATCATTACCTTTCCCTCTCCTCCTTCCTTGTTTCTGTTATTATTCTTTTTTTTTTCTTGGGGCTCTATTTGCTCTTTTTTGTTTTGTTTCATACTAATTACACGTAATGTAACGTATAATCAATATGAATATTATCGACGAAAACGAATTTTATTATGTTAACGTATATTTCATTTTTTAGCATTCACATTATTGTCGTCATTATCAAACGAAATTTGAGTTATGTAATAATACAGTAACTGCGTAATGTAAATTTACTTTTCGTTGTTTATTTATTTCATGTTACTGACCTCGTGAAATCGAAACTCGGCCGTTATCGTAAAATTTTGCCTCAACGAAAAGCAGGTTAATCATCCTGCGATTTTACGTCTGATTTATTTAATGTCGTCCCTACTTTTTTAACGTCGTCAAACGTAATATAAATGAGGCCAGACATTATCTCTAATAGCTACGATAACGGTAACCATTATTCATATCTTAAGTATCGCTTATCCGATAGGCTCGCGAAAACAGAGAAAAAAGGATCGGCTGGCACGAGAAAAGACCGATTTAATTTGAACTTGTGCGCACGGGGGAGCACATAAGACTTGGCCGTGGCTCACGCGATTTACCAAGGCGAGTCTGAATAAATTAGGCGTAAGGCTATTCATCATCATAGACCGTTCGTAACGGAAGCGACGATTACTACCGCCGACAAAGTGCAACGTTATTCGCGATAATAATTGTTTCTCGTAAACATTGAGTCATCGTTCTTTTTATTCTTTTTTTTTTCTTCCTCCTAAATATACCTAATTCATTTTTTTTTTCTAAACAATAGAGAAAAAGATATAGTTGAAATGTTTGAGATTGGCGTGAATGTGTACACGCGTTCGTTTGTTCCAGGGTAGTGGATATCAGGTAAGAATCGACACGGAGAAACGTAATTAATCGTTTCGTACAGTTAGCTTTCTTCCATCTTTCTTTTTGGTGGCCTCAGCCCGGCTAAACGCCGTTTCCTCGTCTACGGTTTCATTACTTATTACGCGCCGGTGATAATGGAAACGTTATTAATTGCTTTCTCTCGCGGAACCGGCGACGTTGAGGCTTACCATATGGCACTGATTAATCACTGTGACCGATATCGAAGTACCTCATTCCCTGTGTACCTTGCTGGGCGCGATTAAGTTTGCAGTACAAACACTGCCAGGAGCAAATTGCCACGTCCTCGAGATACCCCTATTTCACCCTTACTTCCTCTCATCCACCACATCGTGTGCTTTTACCCTTTAATTATTCCGATATCGTCTTCGATACTCCACTTGTCCCTTGTCTTGTGTCTTATTTACGAAGAAAGAAAGAGAGAGAGAGAGAGAGAGAGAGAGAGAGAGAGAGAAGAGAAAATGATTTCTCTATCTTCGAATGAATTCATCTTTGATCAATTGATGGTTGTATTTGATCGAATCTTTTATTTGAGTGGAAATACAAAATTTACCTCACATAGGTATATACTTTATTACCACAATCCCCTAGGTATGCATTAAACTGCAAGCGGATATATATATATATATATATATATATATAATAATCGGCTCGTTTGCCATTGGAAAGGTGGTAGCAATGATCATTAAGGTCAAGATACCGGTACAAACGTTTCTCCTTTCGCAAGCTAAGCCCTCTTCGAGGGTGTGGCCACCCCTCGACATCACCTTTCCGGCTGGAACTACGTTCCGAATATATCCGAAACGTAATGGTCAGTGGTTTAATCGCGGTAGCCAGTTAACGCTAACGGGACGGACAAGAAAAGGGTGAGTGGATGGTAAATGGAACGTAGAAGCTAAATCATAAAGGAGGTTACCATTTAACTTAATCACCTTTAATATATATATATACATACATACATACATATATATATATATATATATATATATATATATATTTTAATGTTATGAAAAATTTTTTTATAAAGGGGTTGTTGGATATCGAAGAAAATACTTCAAGAGAAAAATTTTTCCTTCCATTTCTTGTCTCTGAACATTTTTTTTTTTTTTTTATAAAGCTAAAATCATAAGAGATATATATATATATATATAAAAAGAGAACGATATCGAATTAAACGGTGCACCCTGGTATAATCGGTGACATTATAATTTGACTTTTCAGAGGATTTAGTACAGCGTAGACGATTGGTAGGTGGGAGGGAAAGACTGACTCGCCGAGCTCCGAGTCGGTTATCATTTCATTATTTCCGTTAATTTAATATCCGTCGAGCTGCGAGCCCCGACGTCGCGTCAGGCAGTAGCAGCAACGTCGTCGTCGTCGTCATCGTCGTTTTCGTAGTCGTCGTAGTCGTGATCGTAGTTGTCGTTGTGAAATTGAGGTGGGGTTGAAGGTAGTGTCGTGGAGGTACGGAGGAGTAGATAGAAAGAGAGGGAAAAAGAGGGGCAGGGGAAGGGAGTTAGTGCTCGGAGAGACATCTGACTTGTTAATTTTTCCCGCATAAATTTCAGGCCGCTCGCGAGCTTTTAATTGATTCGACCGAACCACCCTTTTCTCCCTCTTTCTCCCCTATCCTTCTCTCTCTCTCTCTCTCTCTCTCTCTCTTTCTCTTTCTCTCTCTGTCTCTATCTATCTCATTCTCTTTCTCTCTTTCTCTCTAACCTTACCCCAAACCACAACGAGGTAAAAGGCGGGGTGTGCATCCCGCTTGTTTTCTGTCACCGAGCACGAAGGGAAGAAGGATGGAGCGCCGTCGCCGGGATTTTCTCGGAGTCACGATGACTGCGTGCTTCGTTCGTTCTTTCGTTCGTTCGTTCGTTCGTTCTCTCGTTCGTTCGGTCGTTCGCGTTTCTTAGCCCAGGGATTTGAAGTTGCGTCCCACCCTTATTCTTCCGTTGGTCGCACGTTTAATTTTAATCCCCATCGAAGTTTCGATTGGCGACAAAAAAAAAAACAAACAAACAAAAAAAAAAGAAAAAAGAAACGAAGAGAAAAGAAAAGGGAGACAGAATTCGTTCGTGCACGGACGACGAAAGAATTTCTTCTTTCTTTTTCGCTTTTGAATTGAACCGGACTTGTACTTTCCCCTTCCTTCTTTCCCCTTGATGGCGAACGCCTATTCGAATCGAGTTTGGATATGTCTGGAATTAAGAGAAAGAGATAGAAAGAGAAAATACGTTTTGAACAAAGAACATGAGATATTTGCCGACGAGCGATACGGAAATTACGATGGGCATTCTTCTTTTACTACGGAAAGTTTGTATTTGTTTTCTTCTTTCTTTTTTTTTTCTCTCTCTTTTCTTTTCTTTTCTGAAATGAAATACTCAGAATACCTATTACATTTTCGAACGATATTTTTACTCCGTCATCTGTGTGGTGAAGGTACGAGAAAAAGAGAGAGAGAGAGAGAGAGAGAGAGAGAGAGAGAGAGAGAGAGAGAGAGGAAATGTTCTCACGAGTTTTTTAAATTTCAACCCTCGAGATTAAATGTAAATTCCGTCCGTTTCCGTTAGCGACGTCGTTCTTCTTGTTTGCGGGAAAACTGGAATGGAACAAATAACTCGTACTTTGCGATCTCGAAGGGTTTCTCTCTCTCTCTCTCTCTCTCTCTCTCTCTCTCTC
>OU964961.1:13698092-13740592 GCA_918808275.2 Dolichovespula sylvestris
ATTCATTCGTCTCTCTATCGCGCGCGCGCGCGACTCTTTTCTCGACTTTCAAAATAAGAATATGAAATAAAATATTATTCGTACGAATGTTTTTGACGAGACAAATATCCAAAATGTATTCGCGTCTAAGAAGAAAAATGCGAGCGAGACAATGTTTAGGATCTTTTACTAGCATAATAATCTCGTTTGGAGAAACGTCGTCGACTTTCGGACAAACGAGAGTTTCGTCTGTGTTTTCCCTCTCTTTCAGACCGCCTACTCTCTTACCTGTCCCTGGAACGAACCCTCCGACGTGTTTCGTTGCTGCGTTCCGTGTGTGCCGCCGTCTGGTTAGGGTAAAAGAAAAAAAAAAGGAAGGGCGCTCGAGAAGAAGAGCGATTCGTTTTCATTACCAGGGCCGTGGCAAGTTCCGAGCGGGTTGATGCTCGGAAAAGGGGTGGAAAAGTGGAGTATGGGTCGGTGGGCGATGGGGAGCTGGATGAAGGGAAGGTGGGAATAAGGGAGACTCCCCCAACTCGGTCCACGAGAGAATTCCACTTGCAGAGTAAGTACTGCAGGAACGCGAATACCTTGGTGTTGGTGGTTGCGTTACTCCATTGGTATTGGTCCCCGTAGCTTTTAGTATAGGTATAGTTTCACGTACGCGTATGTATTTCTGTGATCTTCGTGTACGCGAGGGAGGCCTTATACGTTTGGAGAAGAGAACGTGTGTTGGTGAACCAGGCGCTTGGGCCGAGAGGAATAACCGAGTGTTACTACGTAAATGTATCTATGTATGTGTATGCGACAGTGGCTTTCAAACGTGACTACTTTGCAATTCAATTAAATTATCGAACCTTAATCGGGTAGAAGGTATTAACTTGAGATGTATTGGGGCTGTGATGGGGAATGCCATTCCGTTGGAAAAAGTGAAACGACGATCGTGCCTTTAACATTACGTTACAAATATTTTATTCGTAGAATGTGATTATTTTAAATAGGGATTGAGTTAAATTTAACGATATACAATACAATTGTAATAATATATTGCAATAATATTGTATGTAGATCATAATTTATTGGTTACATGAAGCTATATAAAGAGAGAGAGAGAGAGAGAGAGAGAGAGAGAGAGAGAGAGAGAGAGAGAGAGAAATATCTATTTTAGCGGAAAAAATGTTTTAACGAAAATTTGAATATCATTAAGAATAAGTGAAATGAAATGAAAGTTCTTTCTCTTATGGTAAAAGAAATGGACAATTCTTTAAGAAATGATTTTCTAAAGGATAAGAATCAGGAAGATTTTGAAAACCCCTGAGATAGTACGCGCGATAGCTACGGTTTAGGCGTATTACCGAGAAATGCGGAGAGTACGGTAGAGTCCAGCTGTCGGTGAACCAGCTTGTAGGTTCGCCGGAGCGGAGGGTCGAGGTTGCGGGGGTGTAAGTGCTGTTTCGTGTACGACCAGTCCCGGCACCCACCCTCTTCGTGGCGAACCTTTCGTATACCCTTGCGCAGAGAGTTGCGGGAGGCTCGCGGAACGAAACATCCGCACGCACTCTCCCTTCAACGTTATGATCCCCTCCTCTTTACTATTACTACCACCCTTCGTTTATCTCCCATAGCCTGGTTAGCTTGGTTCGACTACGTTACGCTTTCCTACTCTTGTCAGAGACGTACTTTCTTGAACGAATGAACTTGTCTACGTGCGTTAAGGTTTGTCAGTTCTTTCCGAACATCAATTGGATCTTATCATTTTCTTTTTATTATCTCTATCAAACGTATCAATCTATCTCTGACATGTGTTTATTATTATTATTATTTGTTTTCTTTTTCTTTTTCATTTCAATTAACCGTCGAAACTTTATCGATCTTCAAAATTTTACTTTTCTTAACGTTTTAACGATCAACTTATTGTTATCGATATTACCTATCGAACATCGTTGATTTATTCCTTGTTGAACGATGTTTGAACGAAAAAAAAAAAATATATATATATATATAGACTATTGATCGAATTGAATAAAACATCGTAAACACGTAGAGAGATACACAAGCAAACGTACACGTAAATACATTTTATGGGATTCGTCGAATCGTACGAATTCGCACCACTTTCGAACGTTTCTGGCACCGATCGGTGGAACACCACCAGGAATTAAATCAGCGGGCAATCTTTCGGGAAATTGCCGCGGGCTTTGAAAGTACTTTGATCTCGTCCTCTTCATCACGAGAAACGCGGCGTGTCGCAAATGTCATTCTCTGTCCTTCTCTCTTCTCGTTTCCCCCGTATGCTTTTTATCGTCTTCGAAATACTCGTGTTTTTTCTTTAAAGCTACGAATAAAAATCTCGCCGATTTAACAGCTTTTAAGTGATCTCTTGTAAATCAAGATCGTCGTTCCCGAACTGTATAAAAATTTGTTTTTTTTTTTTTTTATCTATCAAACTTAACGAACAAACGTATTTTTTTGCCAATAAATAAATGAAAATCTTTTTATCACTATCGCAAATCTTTTCAAATTAATACGATCAACGTTCTAATAATAATAGTAACATTTAACGTTTTATATTACAAAAGAAAAAGGAAAAAGTCGTATTAATGCCTTTCACCGATCGTTACATTTTAATTCATTTATATCGCGAATTTGCGATATATACGTGAACAAATATGTACCGATCCATATAGAGATTAGAATTACGTAGTAACGACGGTTGGAATATCGGAAAGCTAATACGTAATTCTACGTCGTATCCGAGCTGTTCTAATTCGAGTCTCACACATATACAATGGATAGAAACATATATGTACATAGGGATACTCATGCCTACGTCGAAGGAGAGAGGCCTGCTTCGGAGGCTGGATCCTGTAAGTGACAGTAAACCGGAAAATCAATTCGCAGTCGAGTTAATTGAGGGTTACGAACGTAGCGATCCTCTGTAAAGGGCGAGCATGGCTGACCCTTCGGACGAACGTGTTTGGCTCGCAAACCAGTAGGAACTCTCCGAAATGAGAAACTTGGAACGTCGAGATCTCACGAACAGCCTTCTCTACTGAGAAGGTTCATCATGGTAGCAGAGAAGTTTGAAGGCGGCCATTCTGATGGGATAGATATTCCCTCCCTCCTTCTCTCTCTCTCTCTCTCTCTCTCTCTCTCTCTCTGTCTCTGTCTCTGTCTCTGTCTCTGTCTCTGTCTTTGCTTCTTCTCCCTCGAAACTGGGTCGTAGTGACGTAAATCACGATTCATTATCGATCCCTCATTGACGTTGCGTTCGCTTTTGTTCGAAGAATAAACCGACGGAGGAAGATAAATGAGGATAGTAATTGATCTATTGCCTTTAAAACAGAGACGCGGACGGAACGTTATGTTAATTGACATCGAATGGATGGTGGTGCACCGGACGCGCTATCACGACCGATTGGAAATCGGCAGAATAATTTGACCGTATGGAGTAGTAAAAGGGTCTACGGAATCGTTCGCTCGATCTCCAATTCGATGATATCTACTTTTTAGGTTTTCTCTTTTTTTTTTTTTTTTTATCTCTAGTTCGAATTAAACCCATCCATTCGACTTTAGTCCTGCACTTTTCTTCGATATCCAACGACGTACATTACCATCGTACATTTCGTTATTGTTTCCTGTGCTTTCAAGGAGAATTAATGCATTTTCATTTTGTTCCAATTACGCGACGTTCTCGTTTCTAATGCGTGACAATTTTCTGTCAGGCAAACGTAAGTGTTTCAATAATTTTCGAATATTATCGATTAGTCAATAATTAGTATCGAATAACAACGTCTTTTATTCTCAATTCGTACCCTATCAGGCAGTCAGATAAAAATTCTTCTATTATTCTTCTTGAACGTATTTAATCGATAATGCGAACGCGGAGATTCCGCGTTTAATTTTGTCGATAATTCTACAGTGAAATCGCGAAAATTATATCGGAGGAAACGTCAGGTAATATCCAGCTGGATTGAAAATTTTAAATTAGTAGGAATGAATGAACCGATTAATAATAGCCTCGCTCGTTAGCTTTCGTTCAATCGGATTTCTGGTGATTTAATTAATCAATTAATTATCAACCAATTGTAAGAACCACATTGGTGAACACGGTCGTGTGTCCCAAATTTCACTTTGTTATGTATTTTTTTTGTTTTTTTTTTTTTTCCAAAGTCTTCCAAAGGAAATGTATGTAAATCATTAATCTGTATCCACCGGCGTGTTTTCGTTAAAAGCTTTTTATGCGAGCCTATTTATTTACTTGTCAACTTCGTGCGCATTTAAAATGGAGTTTTATGTTCCTCCACGTAGCCGTTTTCTCTTGCTCGCACTTTTTTGCTCACCTCCGAGTCTAAAATACATTTACACGTGTTCTTATTGCGGAACCCACCGCCTCGTAAAAGTAATTGCCCCGTCTACGCTTAACGCATCTCTCCACCCCTCTCAAGCCTTAAGATGGAAAATTTTATTTACAATCAAACATTTGCCCTCCTCTTCCCTTTGAAAAGGAAAGAAAGTATCAATGAGCACTTTACTCGATCGACTTGACGCGGACACTCGAATGAAACTCGAGTTGTCCCATTTATCAATCTTTTAAATTTTAAAGTTTAGTTTTAAAAAATTAAACAAGTTTTGTACTAATGATGTTACAGAAAAAGTAACTTCGTCAAACTTCATAGATAGTTTCCTTATTGCTCCTTCAAAACTAGAAAACACTCATTAACGAGAACTCTCGAGCGTCTTTCAAACATGAATTCAAACATTTCAGTATCACTAGTTTTGGCTTTATGTATACGGGATCGGGAAAATCTAAAGATTTATTGAGGAGACTCGTTAGCTCCTTCGACGACGATCGAAGTGGCATCAATCAGGTGGTTTAAGTCCTCCTACTCGAAGCTTCGCTAACGCTGGCTTTTCGCTGTGCCAACGTTAACTCGAGAGGGTGAAAACGAGAGAGAGAGAAAGAGAGAGAGAGAGAGAGAGAGAGAGAGAGAGAGAGAGAGAGAGAGAGAGAGAATTCGAATCCGGTGGGAAGAGAATTTTAGTGGGGGACTGGCGGCAGATTAGGTCGGACCTGGTGATAAGTGATCGCGGTTCCCGGCCTGAAACTCTAATTAATACCTAGCCGCTTCGTTTGAGCCCGTGACTTACGGCCCTGTCGTCCGGGCGCAGAATTACGCCCGAACTACCGGCACAACGCTCCGTTGTCCTTCAGGGGCGGCGTGGCCATTTGTTATCCGGCAGCCGGCTGAAAGGGTGGTGTTCACCACCACTAACACCCCCGTGTAGCCACCGACGTCGCTCGACGGGACTGCGTTCGAGTTTGGCGCCTTCGACGCGCCTTGTCTCGCCTTGCATTCAATCTCTCCGCATATATTCGACCATCTATTCAACGCTTGAGTTACATTCGTGCAACTCGTGTTACTTGCCTTTCCTTGTTTCATACCGTTCAATACATGGTATTTATCTTTATCTTTCTTTCGTTTTTTTTTTTGCGATATTTCAATTCATCACATCTTGTTATTTATTATATTCTCTTGTTCACTTTAAGTTCGAATAGTTATCTATAACTTATCGGTTTATTTATTATTATTATTATTATTATTATTATTATTATTATATTATTTACGTGTACAGATTTATTTCTATATTTCTTGAAACGTTTCGGAATTCATTTCTAAAGAATTCAAGAATAGAGGATTTCATTATTTCGATATTATGTATTTTGAAACTCTTTAACCGCACATCTTGATAATGTTATCTTAAATCATTGTTATTTGATATTGAGTTTTTTTTATAGATAGCTACTTGAAACGACAAAGCAATACGTCACGACTTCGATGTTCATTTTAATTTTAATTAAAAGTTTTAATTCAAGCGTAATTCTATGTTCCATATCTAGCTCAATACTGGAATATTGTTATTAAAATATGTGTGCGCGCGCGCGCGCGCGCGTGTGTGTGTACATATATATATATAGACTTGAGTAGATATATTAGAACACTTTATCCTTTTTGTGATTTATTAATGCATGTATGCGTGAATTCGGGGACTATACAATTTTCCTGACAAGTAATTTCATAAATTCATAAGCAATTGGGGTATTCAAGTATTTCCATTTTAATCGAATAAATGGCCCACCCTGCCTCTCTATTCATCTGTCCATCTATTTATCTCACTCTCTTATTTCTCTTTCTCTCTGGCACGTACGAATCGATCGCAAATTTCATTGTTATTTTCTGAACACTCGATAATACGCGTACGTACGAGCGTGTGTTTTCTCCCTCCAATCGCACGTTGAATGATCATGCACGTGTAAGAGCTTTCATTGTTTCGTCTCGACCGCGCTATTCGAATCGTGGATAATGATGAGCAGTCTCTATCGACGAGCTGTCAGAACGAGTCAGAGAACTCCGATGGTACGATGGTACAGGGGTGATGGGGAGGAAAAGAGGGGGAGGTATGGGTGGGGGAGAGGGAGGGGCGAAAAGAGTAGAGGTAAACATGCTTTTAGGAGTTGTTGGGATGTTCGTTGGGAACAAAATCGTATGTTCTGTACCGTTAATTTTTTAACAGGAATTTTTGTTTTTCCACTTTTTCTTCATTTTTGTTTTTTTTTTTTTTTTTTTCGTTTTTCGACGATTAATCTCCCTCAATTTTTCATTTTTAACTAAACTTATCAAATACTTAAGTTTAATCGGGCACTCGATGAATATTTCTAAAGAATGTTGTTCGTCGATATCGATCGCTCGAACTAACATAAAGGAACAGACACTTCGATCGATTTAATCGTCTGAATTATGTACGCGAGTTTTACGCTCGTTAGGTCGTGTTTACGTGAAACAACATCGTTAAAGTACTCCTTAAACCCTTATGACTATGTCACAGTGAAGACACCGTGCTCTTCTCTTCCTTCTTTTTTCTCTCTCTCTCTCTCTCTCTCTCTCTCTCTCTCTCTCTCTCTCTCTCTCTCTCTCTCTCTTTCTTTCTTTCTTTCTTTCTTTCTTTCTTTCTTTCTCCTATCGCAGATGTACCTTCATACACGTCGCCTGTCCTCGTTCTCTCAAGTATCTTCGTTATTTCGAGAGATCCAGCATCAACGTGAATGATCATTTATACAATGAAATGTCTCTTACGAGCGACCTATGGAAGTAATTGCATGCATACTGCGAGTATATTTGAATTAAATTTGAGTGATTTATGTCGTTTAATTAATTTTTTCTTCTTTTTTTTCTTCTATGCGCGATCGATAAATCATTTTTCTTTCATTTCTTTTTTGTTCCGTTTTTTCTCAATTGTTCTCTAGCAATTTACTTTTCACTTCGATTACAATCATTTTTCACCCTGCGAAATAATTCCTCTTCTTCTCTATCATTCATCTCGTAACAATTAACGTAATTATCACTTGCCGTACACGCGTTAGAACTTCCTTTAATGACAAGGAAATCGCTCGCAGGTACGCGTTATACAAGATAGAATAAAGGGTAAGATAGAGTGAAAGGGAGAAAGAGAGCGTATGTAGCTATTTCGTGTAGTAGATCAAAGAAAAGATGTTCGCGAGCTCCGTTACCTCTTACATTCTTTCGTAACTTCGATATTACCTACCTTATTCGCTCTCGAGTTCGTCGTTAGTCTCAATTTAAGGTAGATAGATACTGCAGGAGCTTAACATCCGATCACTTACTCAAAGTACAGAGTGTGACGATAACTCGAAGAAATTTTCAAATAACAGAGAAACTTATCCTTTGTCTATTCGCTTCCATCGATGGTAAGTTCATCGTTTCTTTCGTGTACGAAGAAGATATATCAAACGATTTAATCGACATTAACGTTTAATAAATAGAAGATCAAAGTGCATCTAATATAAGATCAAAGAGGTTAAAACACGCATAAACGATTTCATTCGTGACCATAAGTAGCATACAATTTTCTTAGTACTCGACGAAAATCAACTGAAAAAATAAAAGTCATTCTTATTGCATTTCCGTGTTGTCAAGAGTGAAGGTTAACTCGTAAAACGATCGCGTGGCTGAAGAAACTCTTTTCAATATCAGAGAGAGAAAGAGAAAGAGAAAGAGAGAGAGAGAGAGAGAGAGAGAGAGAGAGAGGAAGTTAAAAAAAAGATTTGAAGAGAAAAAAGGAAGATTAAAGAATAAAGAAGGAAATGAGATAGGACGAAAAGAAGGAGGGTTCGAGAAGAAGGGTGTAGTAGTCACGCAACGCAAAGGTGAATATGACAGGATAGATCATAGGAAGCACAGCCTTACTTTTCTTTTTTCCTTCTCTCTCTTTCTCTCTCTCTCTCTCTCTCAACGTTTTCCCCCTCTCTTTCGTTCACTCTTCCAGGACCCTCGTTTCAACCCCCGTGGCTGAAAACCTAAGGGGTTGGAGGTAGTGGTTAGATGCGGCCAGCCGATTAAGACGTCGATAAATAATATTAATTACCGGCCGACTCGAAGCCCTTCGTTGGTGGTGATGGTGGTGGTGGTGGCGGTGTTAGTAATGGTGATGGTGGTAGTAACCCCCGCAGAGGTGTCGGTCCGGTGTGCCGACTGCGAAGAGGAGAAGGAGGAGGAGGATTTGATGGTGGTGGTAGTAATGGAAGTGAGAGGGAGGGGATGTGTTGCGTTTAATCAATACCCATGTAATGCTGCTGCGGATGGATGATGGCAAGTGGAGCTCGTGGTGTGAGGTTGGCAGCGGGTGGGAAGAAAGAGAGAGAGAGAGAGAGAGAGAGAGAGAGAGAGAGAGAGGGAGAGAGAGAGGGGGGGAGGAGGAGGAGAGAAGGCCACGAAGGGTGAGAGGCCGGTGGTGTTGCTGTAAGTTTATTACGTAAGGCAGGGCTTCTCGACGCGCTCGACGCAGAGCTCGCCCGCCTCGAGTTGTGTAATTAAAATTAATAATTCCACGGCCTCGATGCAGCCTCGTCAGACGACTCTATTTGTCGAACCTCTCCTCCACAAGCTTCTCTTCCTTTTCCTTTTCGTTCGCATCTCTCTCTCTCTCTCTCTCTCTCTCTCTCTCTCTCTCTCTCTCTCTCTCTCTCTCTCTCTCTTGACTTCGCCATTACCGTTTCTATCCAATAGACACTACTCATGGTTCCTTCGTCTCTACCATCTCTCCTTCCTAATCCTCCGATAGAGACCTCGCGTTGCAGGATCTCTCCTACAATTTGCCACGTAGACACACGTTATCGATGATTATGCGAATCCACATCCATTTGTGATCTTCGATGAGAAATAATAATAGCGGTTGGAGATCGATTCTTCGATTTCGAATATCAAAATAATTCCATTCGTATGGATAAGATATTATTATATACATACGCCATAGGTATTTATTGTATCACTGTATTATATAGTATAATTAAAAAATTATTTCGATAATGAAGGATCGACTAAAGATGATAGTATATCGATTGAAAGCGTAAATGAATAGGCAGAGTCATCGAACAGTCGCTCCTTTCGACCGAAACAAATGCGATTGTTCACGAGGAGTCGAATGCAAATACGAAGCTCAATATTTAATTTCGATAATCGAGAATTGTCGCACACTTCTTTTTCGATACGAACGCGGTTCTAAAAATAGAAGCGTATATATTGGCGGGGATGCGATTACTCGATGCCTATTTTCCGGGTGACTTGACGTTGAACATGACGTTTCTGGCGCAGGAGCTCGTCCGACTATGCATGGACTTTTTCCGCTGCACTTCCCGAATAAACACTCACATGTACTACTACGGCAAGCTCGTTGCTTGCATAAGTTTTACGGGCCGGCGATCACCCTCGAAACAAAAAGAATAGATGAAATGAAAATCCGCGAGAAACAAGCGTCGAGGGTTCTCAACTTTGATATGTATATATAGATCTACTTATTCTCTTTATTTTTTTATTTTGTTTTAATTTAGAAAAACAAAGGAAAACAGCGTACAAATGAATGATTTACGTTGTTTCCGTAGTTTCAAACATTTGAATGAACGACGTATATATATTTCTATATAGATTTATGTCCTACGTAAAAATTTCAAATTTCATTGACTACGTGCGCACAGTTATTTATTGCCATTTACTTTCTTTCACAACGAGATATGCGAAGCCAAGATGGAAGGAAATAAAATTTGAACCGGGTACACTTGCAAGTTCAACCTGCTTTCGTTCTCTCTCCCTCTCTCTCTCTCTCGTTTGATCACGTTCACGGCGATTGTAAATTCAAGAAGGCTGACGGGCACGCACACAATGAGACACGCAACTCCGTGCGCACTTCGGGCGTGCTTTTCCAACTCGAGAATAACCTTTGAGATGGTATAGGCACTTCAGACTCGAGCACTCGTCTGGGACATGCTCTGCGCCGCGAATGTTCTTGCACTCGAAAACGTTCGCGCGAATGCTTTCTTTCTTTCCTTCTCTTTCTTGTCCTTCTTCAGCTCTCTCTCTCTCTATCTCTCTCACAGAGAGAGAGAGAGAGAGAGAGAGAGAGAGAGAGAGAGAAAAGGCAAGCAATGGAGTAACGATTACACTTAGGACTGAATTTCAAGTGGGCCAAGTGCTGGCGCTGCTGCCACCAACTAAAGTGACCACCCACGACGACGGATAAC
Source organism: Dolichovespula sylvestris (assembly GCA_918808275.2). Classification (NCBI taxonomy): domain Eukaryota; kingdom Metazoa; phylum Arthropoda; class Insecta; order Hymenoptera; family Vespidae; genus Dolichovespula; species Dolichovespula sylvestris. The sequence goes on from OU964961.1 coordinate 13,708,666, forward strand.
TTCAAATGCCTCTAACGATTTATACTTTTGTTAACGCTTCGAGTACGTGCCCGAGCTTTTAACTCTTTTTCGTTTCGCTAATGGTGCGTGCCAGACGTTACGCGATTTTTCCTCCCTCTTTCTCTCTCCCTCTCTCCACACTTCTCTTTTCCACCACTCTCTGCATCATTATCATGAAATTCGTGTTACACCGACGTGTACGTAGTTCGCACGAGAGAACAATTTTATGCGCTCCGGAGAATAATTTTTTTTAATTTTTTTTCACTACATTTCTCGTCCTAACTTGTATTTCCTTTTCTCATAATTTTTCTTTTGGTTCTTTTCTTTTTTTGTTTTTGTTTTTTTTTTATTACTTTGTGATAATAAATATTTTTAAAATTTCACGAAAGCATACGTAATATTCTATTTTTGAATAAAAATCTGAGTACAAAGATTTCATCGGGATATACCACGAAATTTCGTGGAAGGGACCCGATTAAACTCGAACAACTCGCAATTAATATAATCGGACGTAAAGTGGCTGGTCGAAAGAGCGTAATGCGAATGTTACGTTCGTGTAACGAACAACCCGTGCATCTAGTTTGAAGATTATTTTCGATCGGTAGCCTTCTCAAATTTTACGTTTAAATATCGTATATCCATGCAAATTATCCTACCTTAATCGCCACTCAGAAATAGCTTAACTTCGTATATCCTCTTGTTCGTTACGGATGATTATGTTCTATCTGAAAGAGAAAAAGAGAATACAAACCTCATTCATTAACTTTTGTTTCAATCAAATGCTTAACGAAGTTGATAGTACCATCACTGTGTTCATAGTAATACATATACACATCCTTTTTATTATCATATAAATAATTGAAGTTATAATAGGCAAGGAAACGGGATGAATTTTATTAGTCTCCTGTTCCATCAGTAAAATGTTTTGAAAATATTGTAAGGAACTTTTCCAAAAACTATAATTGTTATTACGTTAACAAATGAATATTCGTTTTTTCGCTAAAAAATTTCGCATAAAAATTCTATTCGTTATAAAGAAAGAATTTTTTTGATATTAGGTTAATTATATATTTGCACACGTATATATTTATGTATATGTACATCTATATACGCAAGGACATAAAAGTCAAACGTATGTAAATATCTGTCTCGATCTAGTGTGACCTTCCCATTCTCTTCTCGTAGTCCACTGAGTAATTACCTTACGGAGCGTTTGCCGCAGTAAATTATTTTACGAGCATTTATCGCGATACTTCGTCGATACTATCGTGTTCTTAATCGGCCTCTAGCTAGTATCCACTAACGGAAGAACCCGCAATTAAGAAGTTGTAAAGTGCTCGGACGGGTCGTCGAGTGTAAGTGGATAAATGCTCGCGGCTTTTCTCAAGATTGATCCCTTCCCCTCCCTTTCTTCTCTCTCTCCCTCTCTCTCTCTCTCTCTCTCTTTCTCTCTTACTCTTTCCTTTTACACTTTCCTCCTTCATAATTTTTCTTTTACCTTCGATTCACAAAAATCTTGAAGAAATATAGTAAAATTTCGATGATCGTTAAATTAGAAAAGATTCTCTCGGAGGAAAATTTTTCGATAGAAAGTAAACGACAGGTGGAATCCTTGAAAAGAAAATCAGTTTTCCTCAATTTACGAGGACATTCGATCGAATTAATCTCATCTTTGATGGTTCACTTCGTGGCTGGATAAGCCCGGCTATTAGGAACTCGGCAAAGTAGTTGAATAGTGGCTTAACTTTGATTGGCCAAAGCACTCGCGTTCGCGATCGCTCTTGACTATATCTTTTTGCTTCGTAATAAGGCGGTAATAAGCTTTGCGGGGGACGTTGAATGGGGGAGGATGAACGATACAGGTTCGGTGTCGAAAGAGATCCTAGAAATTTTCTACTTTACAAATTTACACTTTAAGAAAAAAAGAAAAATGGATAGAAAGAGAAAAAAAAAACAAAATAAAAGGAAACAAAGAACTGCCAAAGGAATATAAAATGTGTCGAATGATAGATCATAATTTGTCTTGTGTCGTGTAATTGGAACGACAACAAATTTGAAAACCCTCGTTCCATCGATTCACATTTTTCGATTATAAAATGTAAACGACATAAACGTTATCCAGATTATCCCGTGCATTCATATGAATTTATTTTCTCAAGGATAATCGCCGTGTAGATACATAACTTTCTCTTTCAGGCTATAATTAGCTATTGGTAAGCAGAAAAAAATAAAAAAAAAAGAAAAGAAGAAGTAAGTGGGAAAACTGCGGTAAAATTGTAAGGAAGCAAGTGAAGGTGGGCGGTAACCAATATGGAAAACCATTATGGAAAGTCGTTATTGCTCGATGACGACCACAATCTTGCGCTTCCTCCTTCTACTTCTTCTTCTTCTAGTACCCTCCAACTTCTCGCAGCTCGTTCGAGAGTATTTTCCTAGATGGTCCGGGCCTATCTCGAGTACTTTTCTCTTGTGAACGTGTAAGTATCGTCGAATTTTACCTCAGTCTGTCGAAAATCTTTCCTTTTCTCATGGTCTTCCGGACGACTTATTCTACAATATTTTGAATTAATGCTATTAATTGGTACTAGGCTAAGAAGGAAAAAATATAAAGAAACAGAGAGAGAGAGAGAGAGAGAAAGAAAGAGAGAGAGGGAGAGAGAGAGGGAGAGAGAGATAGAAAGAGAGAGGGAGAGAGAGGGAGAGAGAAAAAGAGAGAAAAAGAGAGAAAAGGATAAAGTTTCAGCAGAGATGATATGATAATGCAGTATGGTGGGGTAGAACGACGAAGGATGAGAAGAATAATTTATTATGTCCTGGGACACAATGTGCCTCTTCTGGAACAATGCGAAACGAGAAAGAGTGGTAGAATAATTTGTAAAAATGGTATTCCGCTTGTGTAGTCGTGTCGAGAATATTCGTTTCTCTCGAAATGTAAGTATCGTCTAGTACCTCGAGATGTATAGGGAGAAGTATAATTACGATTCATTCTAGGAATGGGAGATATATTTGACAAGTGAAATTCTGTATTCACGATAAGAGTTGTGTTGGTATGTAAAAAAATGAAAATAAAAGAGAAAAGGAACATACGTATATTTATACATACATACATATATACATACATATACATATATATATATATATATATATATATAATATAGAATATACCTATATAATACATACATACATATATACATATATATGTGTGTATGTGTATGTATGTATATCTTTATATATAGGTAGAGAGAGAGAGAGAGAGAGAGAGAGAGAGAGAGAGAGAGAGAGAGAGAGAGAGAGAGAGAGAGAGAGAGAGAGAGAGAGAGCAAAAAACATAACGCGTATGCTCGTTAATTTAACTAAAAAATAAATTCCAATCGCAGAACCATATTTCGGTATAGCGAAATTCGATTTGGCATGGATATAAAATATTTGCTTTAGAGACGCGTAACCGATATACTATTTTCATTTTTCACGGTGCATAGATTTTCGGGCGTTAAAAATTTTCCCTCGAGGCCCATTATCTTTTTCAAACGACATTTTGAGTCAATAATTGATCGTTTCGCTTTTTTATTGGTTTTTTTTTCTTTTTTACTTTTTTCAAGAAACGAAAAAGTAACAGAAAAGAAGAAATCTCTGCGCAGCAATAGACATGCTTTATTCTCGCAATAAAGTAATTCGAAGAAGTAGAGTTGCCAGTATTTGAATTTTCGTCGAATATATCGTATCGGCTCGTTCATGTAAGTCGACCAGCCGAATAACTCCACAAAGTTATAATTATAACTTACGACATATTCTATATTTACTAAGCTTGTTTACGCGACATCGGTAAATAGTACGAATGTTTCGTCGAGCGAGTAGCGGTATGTTTGCATGATAAATCCACGTCAAGAATTAAAGTTCCCCGAAATTCGACCCCGGCTCATTGGGAAACGATTCATATGGGAAAATATTTCTCTAGATTTGTTTGACGGATTAAAAGTTTACTTTGGAATCATTGATTCCAGAACGTTTATACGAACGACAACGGATTTATCGTTACGAGGAGAAGAAGGAGGAAGGGAACGAAGGTTGGGTTTACTCGTATTCGAATGTCCGGATATTCCTTGATCGAGTCATAAATCGAGAGTCACCAGAAGGTCTCGATTACCAAGGCAGAAGTCTACGAGCTTGAGATACGGACTCCATCTGATAACGATTTCCAAAGCTTAGATCCATTAAAGTCGGCAAAGTTATATATCTATATAGCACGTATACAGACATCGATAAATACATAGACAGAACGTACATATATGTAAACGTATGTGTAAGGAGCATGATAGCAGTTGGAGAATTTAGTAGGCAAATATAGACTGATTCGGAAGAGTAGAAAGTACGAGATCGAAGTCTCTAGGTACTATTACAAATAAGTATCTGTCGACCATATGTACATATATACATACATGCATACGTACGTACGTACCACGTACATACAACATACATGTATATAGAAAGAGAAATTTAATTTTAACAAATCTCAACTTATTTCGAGAACTCATACGTTATGTATTGTAATTTAGTATTAAAAATCGCATTTCCTATCTATTACGCTCGCAAATACAATTTATCGAACATTCTCGTCACAATTAATTTAACATATTTCTATATAATTCTAATTATATATACTATTCTCACATAAAAATCATACAACGGATAATACGATTATTCGAGACAATGAGAATAGCTCTAAATAATTACTTCATAAAAATATTTTAAAGTTATAAATCAAGACCGAAAATCTTAAAATCAAAAAAAAAAAAAAAAACAAATTAACTATATCAGCGAAACGAGAATAAAGTCATTAAAGACAATAAAAAATATCTTAAAAAAGAAACTCTGCTTTCTATTATATATCTGCGGTTATACATGCGCGAATTATGCTAGAAATAGTAGTACTCGTGTTATCGACATTTCGTTTCCGTTTAACCTCGGCCTCATTCTTTATTTATTTATTTTCTTCTTTTTTTCTTACAACAGGAATTATTACGCAGATAAAAATCTATGTTTAAGATATATATACTTTCCTTTAATTTATTTCCTTCCTTTTTAGACGTTATAACACTGATCGTTTTCAGTTATTACAAAGGCTATGTAGAAAGTTTAGAAATGATCAAACATACAGAGTATTCCATTTTAGTCAATCTACTTTAATGAATTCAATTGTTTTCGTTCGCATACAATGATATCCTCTGTTACGATATAATTAATGACTATGGTCAATGGAGAATATCAAACATCGCGTGTACAAAGTCCGGCAAAATACAAATATTTGTAAGTGTTTTTAAATATTATTAATAATTTCGTTGGAATGATTTCCTTGTCTGATTAAAATGTGACTGTCCGAACGTATACATAAGTTCAATTGTCATCTTTTATTAACCAAATGGTCTCCCATCTGGGACGTATTTTGTCGGGCGTAAAATGAAAGGGTATTTCCCGTTTTGCCCGCACGCGTTCCATCATTTTCGTCAATTTTCCCATTTAATAAATTCGTTAACTTCCATCTAATCTCCGCATTCTCGGAACGCGCACGAGTTTCTAAGTTTATTAGCGGAATTTCGAGAAACTCCGGATTCATTATGAGTACGAAATTTCCATGAATATTTTAAACTTGCGAAACAAAACTAGGATTTTCGGGTGGATTAGTTTCGGCAGTAGTAGACGCGTGGCATCGGTAACTTGATTTTATTCCCCGAGACCAAGCGCGACTTAATTTCATTTCTATTTTCGTCCTGAAGGAATAATGCGGAAACGGACGGAATTTCGAAAATTTTAGAACGGGGCTGGGGGTCGACAAAAAAATCGAACTGACGTCGACAAAAAAGCTGAAATATATTAAAGATCGTTGATTGAGTAATAAATATTATCAACAATTTGTTATTCCCTCAAAAACCCATAAAAGAATGAGTTATTAATCTTTATTTTACCTTTGCGATAATTAATCTCGCAATGCAATCCGTCTCCGTGTGATTTTGTCGAAATAAGAGAAAAGAAGAAACACGAAGAAAATGAAGAAAAAAAAAAAAATAAGGAAAAAAAAAATGAAAATAATTTCATATCCACTCCTGATGGCGCCTTACCATGTCTACTTTGAACCGTTGCACGAGTCTAATTTGTAAGCTGCTTTTACAACCTCGTGTCCTTTTATGTCAACTTTTTACTTTACATTTTTTATCACTCCGTCCTTGCTCTTAATCTATGATGAACGATCTTAAATATACTAAGGTATAACGCATGACCGTTCGGTGAGCAATTTCCGTAGACGTTAAGTAAGATTGCTGATAGAAATGTCGATATTTCTATACAAACGACAAAATACGTTTTCAAAAGAATGCAAAAGAATTCAACTTTTCAGTATTTAAATCGTCAAATCTGTTGAAAGAAGGTATCGATTTTAAGACTATTATTGACTTTGCAAGATTAACGTTATTTATTAATTAATAAAAAGAAAAAACCTCGGATGGATTGAATTTAATTGGAACAAATAGAAACGACGGAGAGTGTATTGTGGAGAGAGGGTAGATATTCGTAGAGTAAAGATAGTCTACCCAAGCATGGAATGCCCTTTCGACTTCCTGCCTTAAATGAATAATAATTAACAGGACTACGAAGCGATAGGAGGCGCAAAAACAAGAGTGAGAGGGGGAGAGAGAGAGAGAGAGAGAGAGAGAGAGAGAGAGAGAGAGATAAAGAAGGGGAGAGGTACTAAACGTGGCTCGTGCACGGTGTGGCGCGTCAAGCCGCCGAGCCGCTGCAACCCCTCGCGAAACTTGTAGCAGCACGGAAGGACGTGTAATTTCCTGCTTGGTGAAGTGACTTCGTCCCTTTCCTCTCTTTCTCTCTCTCTCTCTCTCTCCCTATCTACCTCTTTCTCTCTCTCTCTTTCTTTTTTCTTTCTCGTCAGTACTCTCCGTTCGACCAACAAGATCTTTGCACGTGCTATCTTCGCGAGCGATCTGCCAAGATGATTTTTGTGTTCAAGATAATCGTATTCGTCGAAAAAAATTTTATACAAATTTCTCTTCCCCTCTTAATCTCCCCCCCCCCTCTTCTCTCTCTCTCTCTCTCTCTCTCTCTCTCTCTCTCTCTCTCTTATTTTTTTCTTTTATAATGTCTGTCAACACAAACGTACGTTAGCGAGAAGTGAAACAACAACGAGCTTATTAGTCGCTCGAGTGTGTGCATCCGTGTTGTGAATCTCCCTCTTCCTTTCTTTGTCCCTCCTGAGTCTAGCAGCCGTTAAATTAATGGTCCTCGTGGATCAGACACGATACTCGTCCCTTTCTCGCTTCGTTCCACCTCCTCTTCCTTCTTCTCCTTCTCCTCGTAGTCGTTGTCGTCGTCGTTGTCGTAGGATCGTTTCGAAACACGTGGTGCAGGCGGGGAACGCATGGAATCAACGAGATGGAAGAAGAAACACCCACGACTCCCTTTTCCGCGTAAGATTCATGGCGTCACTTGTTTCCACCCATCCTCTTTACCTCTCTCTCTCTCTCTCTCTCTCTCTCTCTCTCTCTCTCTCTCTCTCTCTCCCTCTTTGTCTCACTTTCTCTTCTTCTCACTCTCTTTCTCTCTCTTTCTCTCTCTCTCTCTCTCTTTCCGTCTTTCTTTATCTCACTTTCTCTTCTTCTCACTCTCTTTCTATTTCTCTCTTTGTTTCACTTTCTCTTCTCTCTCTCTCTCTCTCTCTCTCTCTCTCTCTCTCTCTCTCTCTCTCTCTCTCCCCCCATTCTATACCTTCTTAAAGCTTTCCATCCTTCTGTCTTTCTTCTCTCCAACCCCAAATCTTCAACTTCCACGGCGAGTTTTCCTTCCCCTCTTTCTAACTCTCCGTTCCGCGAACATTTCTCAAGCTCGAAATCTTTCTACGACGCGCTATCGAGGAACTTTCGAGGTTGTATCTGATGGATCGCGTCGAGTGTAACGTGCTACATATCTTTTTCTGGATGCTCCAATGGTTAACTCTTCGAGCCAGGGGGGAGTGGGCGGGATGAAGTCAAGGATAGGTGCTGAAGAAAACGTTTATCGGAACCTTAAACGTCTTGGATATCGGTTTAGACTTTCCAAACGTTTCGCTTTTTTCCCCCTTGCTTCTCTATTTTTGTCGTTCAAATGAAATTAAAAAATATGTTATCGTATATTTCTATACGCGCGCGCGCGCGCGCGCGCATGAGTATGCGTGCATGCGTGTATGATAATTTTTAATAGAACGATTTAATGTTATCCCCGAAAAATACGTCTCCACCGGTTTTTAATGTATATTGCATTTATACGAAATATAATATATTGTATATGGTTATATAAAGAATGCAAATGGGCATATATGTATCTTTTGTCATCACACGAATTTGCAAGGATCACGATCATTAAGAGAATCAGCCGCGTGAAATTATTGCGTGGGGCGCGAGAAGCAGGTGCGTGATGGGCGATAAATTATTCGCCTCAGCCGTTGGATGCAACGAACATAAATTATTCGCTACTTATGCGCATTATACGTTTAGGTGCACTTACGATAATGTATAATTTATCACCCGTCGCATGGATATTCTCTCTCTCTCTCTCTCTCTCTCTCTCTCTCTCTCTCTCTCATTCTCTTTGCTATCCCCGAAGCGTATTTTTATTGTCAACTATATACGCGTCACCGTTTATATGTTCGTTAATTCTCGCAAAAAGAGACTTCATGAGAAAAAAACGAGAACATTTTACTTTTTTTAATCTTTTTTTGTCGTGAAATAGAAAGAGAGAGGGGAAGGGGGGGGGGGCGGGGGAAGGGGAGGGGAGAAACTCGGAGAAGGGAAGGTCGTAAAAAATAACGTAGCAACGATAGAAAGCGAATTTGAGCAATTCTCGACTGTACGAGCTTCGACTCTTCGCTAATCAGAGTCTAATTCCTAACTTGTAAAACACACAAGCCGATTTCGTGATCCTTAACGAAATTAGTCCTTGTTAGGCATGGAACCCTTTTAGAATCCCACATGATGGCTACCCAGCTGACATTCCAACAAAAAAGTACAACCGGTTTCATGGAATTGGACGGTTTCTATCTCACGTATGTACGTGTATGAGTACGCGTATACCCAATGTTCGTAGTGTATAGGTGCGTGTGTGTATATGTATGTGTATGTAATGAAAATCCCTGACGGCTATTGTTTTTTCATTTCCCGTAGAAAATCTATACCGTTCCGCTAATTGAAAAGACCGCGCTCGAACCATCGAAATCGTAGTTATCAAAACTTTACCCTCGATATCCTTCGCCTCGTTTGAAATTTCGTGTCCGCGCGAGGGTATAAAATTTCTTATAAATGATTAGATACGAATCATTTAAAGAAGTAGGTTAGTACTTTTTATGTACTATTCGAAAGAATATCTTATATACGACGATTAAAATTTAAACGTCGATTAAATCTACTCAGATTGCAGGTAAATAAATATTTGATGTTAGATCTTAGAAAGATTGTTTTAACATTCAAATCAAAATAAATGAACTCAACCTAATTTATCAAAATTTCATATATATGTATGTATGTACGTATGTATGTATGTATGTACGTATGTATGTATGTATGTATGTATGTATGTATGTATGTATGTATGTATGTATGTATGTATGTATGTATGTATGTATATAAGAATTACGCTATAACTCTCTAGAGTCTAAACATATCCAAATCTACTTTGTAAAGAACAGAAGAAAAAAAGATCAGACTCGTTCGGAACATTTCGTTTTTTTTTTCTTTTCTTTTTATACTTTTTTTTTTTTTTGGTATAACGAAAACCGCTGTCCTCGAGATCGTTAACAAAAACTCGATGAACCTGATGAAGTTCGTTAACGAAGCCAAGGAGAACAGGTAAACGGAGTACGTGAAGTCTGGAAGGCGATGTGCAATCATGGAAAATAATGACGCAGTAGTGTAGAAGCGAAGTGATTTCCGTTGGGTGTCGCGAAAAAAAGAAAGAAAAGAGAGAGAGAGAAAGAGAGAGAGAGAGAGAGAGAGAGAGAGAGAGAGAGAGAGAGAGAGAAACGAATTTAATTCGCTGCAATTATGGCAGTCTGCCGGTGGCAGAACCGCGATCCTTATTTTCCCCTCTTTGACTTTCTTCCTTCACCTTCTCCTCCTCCTCTTTTCTTCTTCTTCCTTTTCTTCTTCTTCTTCTTCTTCTTCTTCTTCTTCTTCTTCTTCTTATATTCCCCACCTCCCCCCACTTCTTTTCCTCTCTTCTCTTCACCCTTCGGCATAGGACGATTTCGATGGTGGTGCTAGTTTCTCTCGTGCCCGAGGGTAAACGCGACTGCTTTTTCTCCCCAGTTATACGAGAAAACTGTTCGATCCACGAGGAAGAGGGCTTTAGAATTCGGTACAGGAACGGCGAGTATGAGAGGAACTGCGCCCTAGGGTGCCAGCCTAATTGTACTCGAGATCTCCTTTTCTCACGTACCACGTTAGTACTTTCCTTTCTTTCCTTTACTTTCTCAACCACCTTTTCTCTTTCTTCTTTTCTTCTTTCCTTTCCACTTCCCCTTTCCCTCTCTGTTTGTTGAAAATTCAAGAGAATACCAACCGCGGAGATAAAGAAATAAATCGTTTTGGAATTGACATAATCCTAAAGCGAATGATCTAAATCTTGTTGAAACTAATATTTCACTTAAGTTTATCCTTTTTCTTCTTTCTTTTTGTTCCAGGTAAGATCGTCGAGATGATGACGAGAAGTGAATACTTTTCAGCGGCTCATTCTAGCGCGGAATTAATTAGTAAGTCGAAGATTTAACGTAACATCCAACCTTTTTAAATGTGATTAAAAAAATAGCTATGTTATTTACTTATCGATATTCTCCAGCGTAAACGGATAGAAATTTATTTTTCTCAGCGAACGATTATTAACAGTGTATCGATAAAAGACTACTAAGGCTTATTTAAATATTCAAGTCGACTATACCATGAAATCGTGTTCTATCGAAACAACGGGAGAAACGGTGGATTTATACGACAGTTACGATGATTTAAGAAAATTCTTGAAGGTCGAGAGAGAGAGAATATCAAATCGATCGGCTATTCGAACTTATTCCGTGATGCGTTCCGTTTAACGCGGAGTGTTCTTACTTCCACGAATTTACGATCGGTACTTCGTATATCCACAGTAATCGCGAAATCCATTTCTCTCGAGTCGACGAGTAGGTGGGTACTCTCACTCTCTCTCTCTCTCTCTCTCTCTCTCTCTCTCTCTCTCTCTCTCTTTGCGTTTCAAGCTCGATTCAACTTCAACGAAAGCATTTTTCCGCATCGAGAAACTTTCGATGATTAAAAGGTTCAACTATTTTCTCTGCAAAAATACGTTTGCATTTATTATTATAAAAATTATATATGTAAATAAAATAATTGGATGAATTTAAAAACAAGAGCAGAGGGGAGATATGATACGCGGAAGAAGCGGAAGAAGCCAAAGAAATGATCTCTATTTAAATGTCGTGGTTTATACAGATTCATTCTCAGTATTCGCGAACGTAGATCATCGCGCTCTACAAACGTTGATCCGAGTACGCGATGTCGAGCGTACTCGAGGGTCGGCCAAAAATTTGGTCGAGATTCGAGCGACATACATGCCTCGCTCAATTCTCCGCTGACGAGACGAGTGGTACTACTCGCGGTTGTTCCAACCGACGACGGGACGCTCGATTGTTTGCAGCTCTTCCGGCAAGTTGCAAATATGCGTTCGCGATGATCCATGCCCGTTAAACGAAATATCTCTTTCTCTCTCTTTCTCTCTCTCTCTTTCTCTATCTCTATCTCTATCTCTATCTCTATCTCTATCTTCATTACTCTGAAAATCCTCTGTATTATACTTTTCTACAGCGAGAAAACTCTAATATAGCTTTTATAAAGTAAAACTTTTAAACTTTTTACAAAATTAATTAGCTGAGAAAAAGTGTCTGAAACATTAGGGGAATTATTAATTTTTATTCCATCATAGTAATTACAGTTAAAAAAAAAAAAATATTATATACACACATACACAAGCAAAATGATGGTACGATAATCCAACGTTAGGATCTCCCAAATTTTCATTACGCGACGACAGGCTTCACCATTTCAAATAACTTTCCTTCCTTTTTCGATCGGAGTAAAATCAACATCATACGGGCATTTGCATTTCATTAGAGGCAAGTTGATCGGATTAAAGCGTTTGTCGTAAAGCGCCCATGCGAGTTACCGCGATCAAGCAGCTGTTATTACGAGACTTCCAATTTGGAAGCTCGCGATTATCTCAGAAACTTAGATGAGATTTCTCTACGAACGGCAAATGCTTCCTTAGTCCAGTCGTTACAGCGAAAATTTGTAGAAAAGTTAGTGAAATGTTGGGGGAGTGAAGAATAAGAGGAGCGTAAAAATGCTTACCGCCGACAATGACTAGGCACTAGATTTGACACGATTTTTAATAGTATTCTCTGGTCTTCGGCGTTACGCTTCTCTCTCTCTCTCTCTCTCTCTCTCTCTCTCTCTCTCTCTCTTTCTCTTACTCTTTCGGTATCATTAATTCACTCCAACGTCAAATTTCACATTTTCTGCATTATCTTCTCTCGCACGACACTCTTCTCTGAAAATTCTAATTTTCGGGATAGACAACTTCGTCTCTCTCTCTCTCTCTCTCTCTCTCTCTCTCTTTCTACTTCTACATCTATCTCTATCTCTATCTCCTTTTCTCATTTCGTCTGTCTATTCGTCTGTCTGTCTGTCTCTCTTTCTCACTCTCTCTCTCTCTCTCTCTCTCTCTCTCTCTCTCTCTCTCTCTCTCTCTCTCTCTCTCTCTTTCTCCTTCTCTTTCTCTCTGTCGTCACGTCGTTTCACAGACGTGCGATAGTTACGCGGTCGACTTCATTGCGCTGACTCTGCTCCGTCCGTCGTGGACGGATCATCGTCACTCCCGGATTTATTTTCCCCATCTTTTCTCCTCCACCATCTTTCCGATTTTTTCTCTCTTATTATCTCACGCGCGAACGCGTTCCTTTCGACGCGACAGTGGGAATTCAATCGAGCTGAATATCAATGCGATTAGCATTATTCCATCTATTATTTCTTCTTTTTATCTCTTCCTTTCTCGACCAAGTACCCCCCTCCCTGCCTGCCCCCGCCACTCTCTTATCTCTCTCTCTCTCTCTCTCTCTCTCTCTCTCTCTCTCTCTCTCTCTCTCTCGCTCTCTCGCTCTCTCTTTTTCTCTTATTTTCTCTCGTTATTTTGCGAACGACGAAACGGTAATCTGATATTCCGTGATGGGATTCACGATTGGTATCGATCGGTCCAGCGTGAAATTATAACGAATTTTCGACCATCTCCTCTCCGTCCTCGATCAATCCTATCGTCCTCGAATATCCGCCTCTCTATTCCCCTTCCCTACCCCCTTATCACCCCACTTGCACCACTCTTTTTACTGTTTTTTAATTGATGCAACCGGATTCAATCCGACGTTTGGTAGGATTTGACATCGCACGAACTTTTCGTTTTTTTCTCCTCCCTACCCAACCGTTTTCCTTCGATCGTATCCCGTTCCCAACGATCGCGATGATACCAACACGGTGATATACATACACATATACATACATTCTGGATCAAAATTACAATGAAATTAAATTAGCTACATCGAATGGGTCGATGAACTTGATAGGCGAACGTTCACGTTGAACGAACAATATCAAGGTTTACTAGTTTCCCCAAAGTATAGTAATCTTCTAGAATTTGAAACAAAACGTTCAGAGTCTATTGGTGAACGGAGAAAGTCGTACTCCACATATAGTGGGTAAGTAACCGACAAACTCCGAAGAAAATAAAAGGTCTCTCTCTCTCTCTCTCTCTCTCTCTCTCTCTCTCTGTCTGTCTGTCTCTGTTTTCTCGAGTAAGTACGCACATTGCGTCAGGAGGGTTAAAAAGTCTCGTAAAAAGGGGAGAGTCTAACCGCAGCTACGAGGATAGAAGTAAAACTTCTTCGCGACTCTTCCCGCGCCCGCGAAATTCAATTATCGGATCCACCGGGGCAGAAATCGAGTGGTATAAGCGTGCGATAGAGAAAGAAAAGAAAAGTGGATCGCATCGAAGCAGTAAAATTCGAAATCGCTCGTCGTCTTACATAAATTCCGGACAGTTCGTGATGTCGAGATCGAAAAGGAGAAAAAAGAAAATTGAGAAAGAAACATGGCAGGAGGATAGAGAAAGGAGAAACAGCAAGGATGAAAAGAGATAACAACTCGTGGACGTCCGGCATGGTTATAAGCTTACAGTTGGTCTTCTTCTTATTCTTCTTCTTCTTCTTCTTATTCTTCTTCACAGCTATTGGACGAGAGGCAGTCACTTTTCTTACGGAGTCAGCGGCTCGAGATGCGGTTCGAAAGCGAAGTAGGTATTCCCCACGAGAAAATGCTATAAAATCGGCTTACTTCGATACAGACCGCCCACTAGCGGTCCCCTTTAGCGCTCCTCGTTCTTTCTCCCCTCCCCCCCCCTCTCTCTCTCTTTCTCTCTCTCCATTTCTCTTTCTCTTTCTCTTGGACTACCCTCACTCGTCGGCTGCATCGTTCCAAGCTCACCTTGTTCCCTCCGGACGCGAGTAAAGGGTTGGGTCAAAGTCCTGGGGTTTCGCTTTATAAAACAGTGGCAACGCGGTCGATGGCTCTGGGAAAAAAGCAGCGCGCGCGTGCACGTATACACCTATACATGCATAGCCGCAGTGAGAAAGAGAAAGAGGTGGTGGGAGGGAGACACGCAAGCACGGAGCAGGCAGCGAGCAGGAAGCTTGACCGAGCGATCGCAACGAGAGACCGTCACGGTCTCGACGCGCTGCGCCGTCTCGTAAAAAGAGAGAGACTAGAATTTCAATGATTTTTTACGCCCACCTATAAAATTCCCTCGAATCCCGTACAACGAGAAAAAAGAGAGAGAGAGAGAGAGAGAGAGAGAGAGAGAGAAAAAGAGAGATGGATAACGTTGAGCCGTCCCGTGAAATTTATTCCGTTCGTTTCTCGATGCGAAAACACTCTCGTCTCGATGATTTTTATTCCGAGAGAAAGAGAGAATGAGAGATCGAGAATCGGTGGACTTCAATTTTTCTCTTTCTCTCTGTACCTTTTTATCTCGCTCTTCCCCCCCCCCTCTCTCTCTCTCTCTCTCTTTCTCTCTTTATAAATTCAAGACTTCAGAATTTGTACTTCGTTACGTGAAGTAGATCTCACCCGTCTCTGGTAGTTCAGGAACGAACAACGAGAAGAGAATCCTGGTCCATCATGAAATCGGCTTACCTCGGCACTTTCGACAGCTTTCCCTTCCAACCTAGAAGACAGAGAAGGAGGGAGAAAACAAGAGAAAGAGAGAGAGAGAGAGAGAGAGAGAGAGAGAGAGAGAACAAAAGCAGCAACGACGACGTCTGTTCGTGATTTTGCGAGTACTACCTTTATGTTTGTACGTACGGAGTGTCTCATAACCGCAATTTCGAGAGAAACGAGAAATGTGAATGTGGATGGACATGCAGTGTCCGTTCTAGGTGTGTCAGATAGTTTCGATAAAAGAGAATGGAGAAGAAGAGATGGATAGTTTGAGAATGATTTCTCGTGGAATAGGAATAGAAATGGTGCTGGTAATAGTAATAGTAGTAGCAACGATAGTAGTAGTAGTAGTAGTAGTATCAGTAGTACTATTACTAGTATTAGTAGTGATAGTAGTAGGAGTAATAGTAGTGGTGGAGGATCGATGGAAAGCGGACAAAGTTTGCGCCAGGAAAAGCCGGCGAAGGAAAACCGAGAAGAAAGCGAGGAGGGATGAGTAAGGGGAATATAGAGGGTGACGGAGGAGAGTTGAGGGATGGTGGGTGAGAGGGAAATAGAGCTTCCATTGTTGACTCCTAATTCCACTTCGACGCCTAATTAAGTCAGCGCGTTGATTCTCTTTCGAGCCTCGGGGCGACGTACTGAAGACAGGAAGGGAAAGGCAAGAGGAAAATTCGCAAAAGAGAGTGAGAGGAGAGAGGGAGAGGGAGAGAGAGAGAGGGAGAGAGAGAGAAACGATGACATCGACGACGAAATGAATACAGTCGAAATCGTTAATACATTCACCGTGAACAGGATCTGCCTTCGGCGAGAATTTTCTTTTCTTCGACAAAAAATTCTTCGACCTTGCGTTTCTCTACGAATTTACGGGGAAAAGATCCATGCCCGGCCGTGGATCGATAGAGCCGCCGATTCGAGTTTACGAGGAGGAACGGTACTCCCTGGAGCGTGTCGGACTGCGCTTGCCGATCGTAACTCCATACCGGACGTGTTACCGCCACCGAAACGTATTCCAATCCGTCGAAATACGAGCGGCAATCGTGTGCCGCACGGAGATCGCCACGAGACTCTCTCTCTCTCTCTCTCTCTTTCTCTCTCACTCACTCATTCTGACCACCTCGAAATCAGCTTACGTCCGTCCCAACAAATTGGACTTTGCGGAAAGCGCGAGAGCGTCAGGTAGTTCTCCACTCACCCTTTAATCGAGCTTTCTCTCTCTCTCTCTCTCTCTCTCTCTCTCTCTCTCTCTCTCTCACACACACACACACACACACACACACGTACACGCACGCACGCACATACATATACGCCCATACATATTCTCTCGTACTCACTGCATCTCTTTTTCGCACGCGTTATCTCACCTTATACGAAGAGAACGTATTATACCATATATTACCACATCCGATTCACATTTCAAAGTCTGTAGGTTCTACTATAAATGTATATACCTATCTAAATCTATAAGACTCCGTGAATAATGCATTTTGGAAATGATTTTTCCAACATTCCACTTTTCTGCCAAAGGTAGAATCCTAAATATATTCAATGTATGCTCATCCTTAAGCTAACTCCCGATCGATAAATTTACGGTCGATAAATTTGCACGGTCTTTTAAACGTTCGAAAGAAATCGACGTTTACTGTAAATAATGAAGGTGCGTTTTACGTTGGAACGTGCGAAAATGTTGTCGCAACGATTACTCCGACAATTCCGTTCCGACGACGATAACCCACCGACGCATTCTACTCTTTCCATTCTTCCAGTATTTTCTTCTATGATATCAGTGAAATTCTTACTTGATACAACAACGTCCCAGGATATTAACATCGATTTAATAACTTTGACGTTTCTATGAAACTAACTTCAAAGCGGCGTATTTCACACAAGTTCCTATGCATTCTAATAGACATTACAAAATTCATAAGTTTTCCATTTCGGTGAGCAAATCTCGTGTGTCTGATCTCTTTTCCTTTCGTCTCTTCTCGTTCTCTCTCTCTCTCTCTCTCTCCCTCTCTCTCTCTCTCTCTCTCTCTCTCTCTCTCTCTCTCTCTCTCTCTCTCTCTCTCTACTTCTCTTTCTCTCTCTTTTCCTTCATAAAATCTTCCTTCTTATTGTTCTCATTCAAACGAGGATATATGGAGAACGACACAGTCGCACCGAGCAAAGAGAAAATATAAGAAAGCTTGAAAGTAACAAAAAAGAAAAAAAATATTCGAGAGAGTAGACAGACAGAGAGAGAGAGAGAGAGAGAGAGAGAGAGAGAGAGAGAGAGAGAGAGAGACATAGCTGGATCGCGATAAGGAAAGTAATGGAGAAGAAAGGAGTTAGAGTAAAGTACCGAACGAGAGAACGGTCGTCGCATTATTCCGTTCTTTAATATTCGGTTGTAACGAGATTAGATACGGAAAACGGATATGTGCGATATTCACCTAGCTTCTGTTGTAATTATATAAACGACATAAAGTCAGTACAAGTGCATTTTTCCGAGATGAAATAACACCCTTGAAAGGAAGAGATTCCTATCTTTATTTAATCAATCTCGTTTTATTAATAATAACGAGTATAAAATCTACGATAAAGCTTTTCCTTGATTTTTAATCAAATGATTAACTCCAAATTTTATTATGGTCTACCATGTAAGTCCTTGTGAAATAAAATTTTATTTATTTAAATTTCTTTTTTACTTTAATTTTTTTCCATCATCGAGATAAACCTCCAGTTTGTCCGCAGTTATAAAAGTTTCGAAATAATCGGGTATATTTTAGAAGGCCGTGTTAAAAGTAAAAATCTCACTGCGGAGTTATCCCCGTTTCTCAAACAAAAATGTTAATGTTTAAAAATAGTCACTTAGCGAGCATCGCGTTAATGTTAAGAATAAAGTAAAAAAAAGTCTGTGTCGTCAGTGTATGAGCGACCGCATGATCGCGGTCGACACTCTTGGTTGAGCCACTTATAAAACATCTAACTCTATCGTGCTCGTAGAAAGAAGAGGATATGTATATACTTTCCTGCAAAGTACAAAGAATAAGAGAGAGAGAGAGAGAGAGAGAGAGAGAGAGAGAGAGAGAGAGAGAGAGAGAGAGAGAGAGAGAGAGAGAGAGAGAAGGAAAGAGACATTGGAAACTAGGTTGAGAGTGCAGTGCTGCAGTCACCGTGCAGCATGCTATAACAGGACAAAATAAGAAGGATCCAGAAAAGAGAAGAGAGAAGAGAGGAGAAGTAAAATATTCGGGCACGTTGGTCCATGAAACGAAAGAAGGACAAGAGAAAAAGGAAAGGAGGAGAAGAAAGGGAATGGGGAAAAAAGTTAAAAGAAATTGTGGTAACGGACAGTAGTCGTATACTTGCAAAATACGTATTTTTGTATATGTATATGGATGTTAGCGCAGTTAGGATGGTTTCATACTAATCGATTTGTCATGGATGTCATTGTCGAAATTATTGAAATAGTTTTCGAAAGAATGTTTTGTTAAACGTCGAAGAAATTTATAGATTTATATCGCTTAATAATTAAACATTAATACATTTAATTAATAAATTTGTGCGGGTTCATTAAAACAAGACATTTTATAAATTATATTCGGCTTATATACATCCGGTTTAACCATTATTACATGCTTACTTATAGCAGATTTTTCTTCACTATTACTCTATTCATTCATTATTTTCTTAATAATAATTGATAGATTAATAATTTTATTTAAATTATTTTCACGATTAATTTTTTCTAATTCATCATTTAGATCAATAAAATTTGTATATTCATAAATTAACATTAATCAACTTTTTAACCCACCAATAAATCTAAATATCATTTTATTAACAATATTTTTATTAATTATTTTAATTTTAATTACAAAAATTACCGGAGATACAGTATATAGGTAATTTATTATATAAAATACTCTATAAATTACTTTAGTTGTATATAAATGAAGAGTCGAAAGACAATAAGAGACAAGAAAGAAGAAATAGAAGAAAGTAAAGATCAGAAAAACCGTTGAAAAGAGAAGAGACCATTTGGGAAGACGAGTGAGAAAGCGAGAACGAGAAAGGAACTAAGAAGCAAAAGAAAAGGAAGAAGAGTCGCGGAAAGGCAGAGCAGCGAGATTTATTGAGAAGAGTTGAAAAGTTGCCGGCGGCGGCTGGCGTCAAAGTTGTCGTCGTTCGTGTTGGTGCGTTTGTGAGCAGCCGGGGTCGTCTTCGCTACGTAGTCTTCGTGTCGGAGATACTGCGGGGGTTTTCGACCTAAAGAAGATAACACCAAGCGAAAGGGATTCTCTAAGATTAACCCTCCGGACAGATAAGGATTTCGACTAGCGATGAAGTTACAGGATGCCCTATGTTGGCCCTACGTTCATTTTCTCTCTGGTTGTTACTACAGTCCTATCACTTTCTTACTAACTCTCTCACTCATTCTCTGTCTCTGCCTTTCTCTTTCTCTTTCTCTTTCTTTCTATCCTTCTCCTTTCTCTCTCTCTCTCTCTCTCTCTCTCTCTCTCTCTCTCTCTCTCTCTCTCTCTCACTCTCTCACTCTCTCTATTTCTCATTTTTCTAGACAACGTCCAGTCTTTGCTCCCCTTCTGTTTGATCTTTTGTGTCTTCGATAAGATCATAAAAGATCGTCAACTAATAATAAGGGTGCACGGAGAGATAAAAATAACTGATTATGGTAGCGAAATGAAATGATTTCTTTCCGCACGCTTTAATAAATAAATGTTTCTCGATACATCATACATTTAATAAAGTTTAACTCACGCGAAGTTTGAAATTTAAAGCAATTACGGATAAAGCTCGTTCGATCAGAAAATATTTCCAAAGAACCTTGCATCGTTTTCTTTATCCGTAATAAACGTAAAACCAAGAAGCCACTTCGTGAGCTCTCTCTCTCTTTCTCTCTCTCTCTCTCTCTTTCTCTCTCTCCCTCTCTCTATCTATCTATCTATCTATTTTTCTCTCTTTCTCTCTCTCTCTATCTGTCTCTTTTTCTTTCATCAATATCGCAAAGATAACAAAATTTCTCAAGGAAGAGCAGCAGTAACGCTTTCGCGTTTCTTGATCGATATCTGTAAATATATATAGACTAGACTGAATAGGGTGTATAGACAGAGAGACAGAGAGAGAGAGAGAGAGAGAGAGAGAGAGAGAGAGAGAGAGAGAGCACGAAGATGGGAAGTAAACCAAGTTTACACTGGTCCGTACCGAGTCTTCCTTCTCTCTCTCTCTCTCTCTCTCTCTCTCTCTCTCTCTCTCTCTCATACACTTGCTCGATCTCCTATCATCCGTAGAAGGAATTGACTCGTTGGTATGGAGAAGAGGAAGAGAGAAATGGCAAGAGGTACGTCGTCCGTTTCGTGGCAAAGTCTGCGAGACAATACCGACATCGTAGGACAATGTATTACGAGGATGTAGAATCGTAGAGAACAAAAGGAGGTCAGGATTCGTTAGCGAGCAAAGGAGATATGAAGAGAGATAGAGAGAGAGAGAGAGAGAGAGAGAGAGAGAGAGAGAGAGAGAGAAAGTCCTTTGGACTAACAGCCAGTGGAGCGGATCTTAGCATCGATCGTTCAAAGAAGAAACTGGAATCGTGCTCGAAGGAACCGGATTAAGACTAGGAAGCTCTCACATCGGTTATTCGTTCAGGGATTTGACCTAACCGAGCTACGGTCCGGAAAACTTCATTCTCCCTCTTTCTATTTCTTTCTTACTTTAAAAATGTCCATCCCTTTTCCTTATAGGATTTTAAATATGACTTCGCGTTATTGTCCTTTCACGGTAGAAAATTATTTCCTTGATATGATCTCTCTTACTTCGTGATTAATAAAAATGCATATTTTAATTGAATATCCGATCGAACTATCAATTTCCTCAATTTGTTCGCACGTTCATCAGTTACAAAGAAAAATCTTTGATTACGCATTTCTTTATCTAAGATATAAATGTATATAAATTCGAATGAGTTCTTTCTAACTTAAATAATATAACAAATTCTACAATCGTGAAATCAGCGAATCGACTTTATTGTACAAATAAAACGTAAGATTCTCAAGAGGAGAATCCATCTTTGCATGATACTAGAAAGAGAGAGAGAGAGAGAGAGAGAGGGGAGGGGGGAGAGAATAAAAAGGAAATAAGACGAGGAAAAAAAGAGGAACAAAAAGAGAGAGGAAAAGAAAAAGAGTAAGGTAAAGTTGAGGAGAGAGTCGCGGCTGAAGGAAAGAAGCACGATTACGAGAGAATCATTCGAATGAAAAGGGGAAGGAAGCAAGAGCGCGCAGGTGCAGCAAGATGGAATCTCAAGGAGACGTTTGCTAAATGACTCGGCACACGGTAGAGGCGGATGATAGATGAGGACGCGGCTGGGGTTCTTCGCCGGCCGCTAACCTAGAAAAACGACACCGCCCTTACATGGAATCCAATAAAACGAGAGAGCACGCGGTATCATACCTTTATAACGTCGATCGCGTAGACGCTCGAGTAGAGAAAGAGTAGGTGTATGTATGTGGTAGAAATAGAGAAAAGGGATATATATATATATATATATATATATATGTACACCATCAAGATAAAATTATTCGTCTCGACTCAAATAACTTTGGAAACTTATTCGAATAATAGTTGATTTCGAGTCATTATTAGCTCGAAAGCGTAACTCTTGGATATTCACGGTCCGAGTCGATTAATCTTCGTTCCGATTCGTTATTCGTGGACACGTTGCGACGTTACCAAATCTTCTTCTTTACTTTATGGAGAAAATGAAATACAGTCACGGCAGTCGAGAGGAGACGTCGAGAAACTTTCGTTAAGTTAATATTTCGTATTACGTAAGGGAGAAGGAAAGAGAAAGAGAGAGAGAGAGAGAGAGAGAGAGAGAGAGAATGAATGAATAGTCGATCTTATGAATATGTGAAAGATAGAGAGAAAGAGAAAAGAGCTAGCTAGCTCGGTTACGAACTCTTTCAACGTTATTAATAGACATCTACATGAACATAACTAACCATGATTGACTTTTATCTAATATACCTTTTTCAGTATGATGGGTAATGTTATTTCGCGTATTCAAGAAGGTCGTGTCCAAGGAGAATAACGAAAGAAAAGGATGCGAAACGTTAGCAAAGTATGTAGAAGGTAGTGGTGGTAGTGATATAGCAAGAACCGGAGAGCAATTCTCTTGACAATTTGGCCTGGCGGTTCGCCAGAGAAGACCAGTCGATTGAACTAATCTAAGTTGCTTAGCACGACTTCCTTCAAATCCCCTCTACACCCCTTTCATCCCCTTTCACGACCTAGCTGGCTACCCCCGTAAGACTTTGCCTTAGCTCCTCGTATCTAGCTCTCCTTCCCTCTGTTTTCATTATTCCCTCTTCTCCCTTGCCAACGATCCTACTGGTTTCAGAAGCGTACGTGTTATTTCGCGTAAATCTGCGTATCTGTACACATTCTCCAGGAGCAACGGCCACGTACACAACGCACGTTCTTCGAGTTTCAAAACAACTTGAAGCCACACACACATTCTACTTCCAGTGCGGATTAAGCATTAAATTTCTTCGGGCAGTCTGGTTGCCTCCGTTGAACGGACGGCATGTATAGTGAGAAGCAATAATAGTACATGTGAGAATACCCCTTCTATTTTCATGAAATTCTCTTTCCACTATCTATATATGTTTTTACGTTATTCTATTGTCGTAAAAAAGCCATTGTGCGTTGCCACGTTTCCTGATAGAAAGGTATCGATGATTTACAAGTAGTTAAAAATTATTACGATGATTACATGTGGTTATTGTGTCGTTAAATGTGTAATACGTTAAAATTGACATAGTATCAGATTCCGATCGGTCGTTACGCAACTTTAAGATGCAACATTCGTCGAAACTTTCACGATTCTCGTAAGATAAACTCAAAAATTTTACGTAGGATCTCTCGACGTTGGGAAAATTTACTTTACCAAAAGGGGGAGAATTTTCAAGAATTTTCTACTTGCAACGCGAGAAGTAGTAGTAGGAGGAAGGTAAGCGAACGGGTTGTAAGTTAGCGAGAAACTACCGTGGCTTCAAAATATGATATATCTACGATATATGGTCTGGCGATATATATACATACATACATACATACATATATATATATATATATATATATATATATATATATATATATTCTCAGGGAGCGTAGTTACTGCGCTAATGTAGTTAGCGCAATTAGGATGCTTTCGAGGTAGAAAGAGAGAGAGAAAAAAATATATATAAGGCAAGCAACGTTATGGAAATAATCCGGTTAGGATTTGCCACCGCTTCAGCCACAAACGGCTTTCAGCCAATTCTGCCGGATTGCTTTGGAAGTGCAACATTATCCATCATTTTCTTAACACCCTTACCTATATACATATACAAATCTACACGTACACAAAAACCATAGCTATCTTTGGCCATTGGTTCGAGCAGCTTCCGAAAAAATAATACAAAAAAAGAAAACGAAGATTATGACGCGACGGACCCTTCCTGTGCGTCCTGCGAATGACCTGAGCATGTCATTAGTCATTGTTACGGTTAACGCTATTAGCTGCTGCCCGAATGC
This sequence comes from Dolichovespula sylvestris, assembly GCA_918808275.2. Lineage (NCBI taxonomy): Eukaryota > Metazoa > Arthropoda > Insecta > Hymenoptera > Vespidae > Dolichovespula > Dolichovespula sylvestris. The sequence goes on from OU964961.1 coordinate 13,732,578, forward strand.
GAATGTATATTGTATGTGTGTGTGTGTATATATATATATATATACACACACATATAGGTGTATGTATAGGCGTAGCCGACTAATAATTCCATCTATTTTCTTCTCCGGCATTACGAAAACAGCGCGTTCGTTCCAACGTCGGAGTTAAATGCAAGCTAAACGCAAATGTCCAAATTAGCGTCCGGGACGCGTAACGAGCTCAAGATAAATTTTCTTCGTTTCTCTCGTCGGGCCAACATTCTTCTTCGGATCTTCCGTAAAGGAGATTAGAAAAGAAAAGAAACAAACGAGTCTACGTATTTCGAATTTTGCAACTAAAATAGAAAAGATTTACAATAAAACGTTTAATCTCTTAATTGTCTCCTCGTTTCGAGAGAAATTAAATACAATGATTTTAATGGTCTCGTTTAAGAGTTTGGAACGTTTAAAAAGATCTTAAATCAACTTGTAAATTATATTAAAATTCTATCAACGTTATATGATATTTATCGATAATATATTTTCTGATAATACGTCATAAACGGTATTTGATCAAATATTATTGCATTATTATTGGGAACGAAGTAAAAATTATTTTCGGCATATTCGATTTTGTATGTAATTTCTTTTCTTTTCTTTTTTTTCTTCGGATAACAACTCATGCGTGCGTTGCCGATTTAACTTCGATCGTACTGTATGAAAAGTGAAGTTGTGTTTTGTAGTAAATGGTAGTATTTCCCGACATAACGGAGGAAAAGCCTTATTACGTAGCAACGCGGACTAGCGGAGCGTATTAAAATTCAAAGCCGGCCGCTTGGCTCCTCCGTAGAACCGATTTTACATTACGCGCTTCCGCGATTCAGGCCGCGCAAAGTCCGTTGCTGCATAATTATATGTTCGTGTAAGATTATACAGGTGCACGTGCAGCTTCATCGCGCAAGTTTACGCGGCAAGCTCTTATGTTCCTACCCGGATCGTGCGTTGCTGCTTGTAACTTGCAAAGTAAAGCAGCGGTTACGCATTATCCATTGAACTTTCAGTTAACTGATACTATTTGAAGAAAAAAAGAAAAAAAAAAAACAGAGAGATCTTTTCAGTTTATAGCGAATCAACTACTTTGATAGGATATCAAATAAATGTATCGTAAAATACTCAAATATTAAATACAAAATTATACTTGTAGTATGTTGTAGAATATTTTCTTCAATATCTTCGACAAAACTTACGTTGTAATCATTGCGACATCTAAGATCATCGAACGTTTCGCTATTGAAAAAAAAAACTCGCTTAGGTGCTGATAATTATAACATTTCAGAAGAATGGAGTGAGTGAGAGAGAGAGAGAGAGAGAGAGAGAGAGAGAGAGAGAGAGAGATACAACGGTAACCAAGAGGCCAAGTGGAAGATCTGTCGTAAAAGTACTCTGTCTCTAGATGTTGACCGGCAATCGTTATAACTCGAATCAGTTTGCAACCCAGCTAGTATCTTTCTCCTTTTCCTTTTCTCTGTCAATATATCCTAGAGGGTCTCGTAACTCGCCCGTACAACAATGCTACACGTTATACGAGACGTAATTGGCTAGTGAGCTTACGAAGAGGATAGATAGCTTTCGTTGGTTCGTTCGTGTTAGATCGAACAACATACACTTCAAACGACACCTCGTAACTTGATTGAAGGAGGACAGAGGTAAAGGGAGAAAAAGAGAGAGGGAGGGCGGGAGTGAGAAATTCTCGGCAAGCCGATTTCGATTATCCAGGCGACTCGCACACGTTATTCCATCCAGTACTTCCAGCAATCTCGCACGCGATACTTCGTTAGTACGTAGTTTAGCTTTAAATACGAGCGCTCGTATCTTTCAAATCTCTTTAATGAAAGCGCACAAGCTGACGCGCTGCATGATTTATTTTTCGTTGGGAAACTCTCGTGATATGTCTCGGTTATAGAAGAACAAAAGAAAAAAAAAAAAAACTACGTCGTTTTACGTCTTAATCCATGCACGGTTCTTACATATGAGATAATAATTCGATGATAATATTTCGAAGGGAAATAAAGGGAGAAAAGAAAAAAGAAATATATAGCCAGGCGCAAATTCATCGAGAATCTCACGAGGCTTCACTTCGAGATCTCCAAGTTTAATACGATGTTATTAAAATAGTTTGTCCATTAACGAACTTCGAAGTTGCCCAACTATTCGTCGATCTTACCGAATCCTGGGGAAACCTTATGAAAGCGTCAAACTTACTCGAAATAATTTTCCGTCGAACATTGTGATTTAACGCATTGACGTTAAGCAAAATTATAACAAACTTTCCTGTTTGATGGATAGGTATATTACTTCCTTGTGTATAGCACTCTTTCTTTCTCTCCCTCTCTCTCTCTCTCTCTCTCTCTCTCTCCTCTCTCTTTTTCTCGCTATGAATATTATACTTAAAAAAATTATTAAAAATTCGTGACATATATGAAAAAATCGAAGATGACGTGAAGAACCAAGAATTTTTCTTTCTCTTCTACTCTTCTCAATCGAAAATCGATGTTGCCATTCACGTATACAATGCTAAAACCTCCTTTTCTTCGATTGCACGTCGTTCGAAGGGGTACATGGAGCTCTCAAGAAATGGCGTGACTTCCGATCCTTCTGGCGCATAATATCGAGCATGATTCACGACGATCGATGCCAGCGAAACGAGCGGTGGTCGACGTGGTTACGAGTTTCCTTGCTCTCTCTCTCTCTCTCTCTCTCTCTCTCTCTCTCTCTCTCTCTCTCTCTCTCTCTCTCTCCTCAAGCCACCCTCTCTCTTTTGCTTCGAAATTACTGAGAGCTGTGGCACACGCACATACATACATACATAGCTACGGACCATATATATATATATATATATATATATATATATATATATATATATATATATATAGGTACGCGTGCGCGACGTGAACGGTTAAGGTTAGTTTCGCGCCGAACTGTCGGAACTTGAACAGTCGATCCTGGAATTTCAGGTTGCTTGCGAACTCTACAGAGTATAGGTAGTCTCTCTTGCGTTATGTTCGTATATCGTTGCATCGTTGTACAAGAGCGTGTTCGCGGAACGAACGAAAGAGGGAATGAGAGAATATGGGAGGAGGAGAGAAAGTAAGAGACAGATAGATGGATAGAGGAAGGAAGAGAGAGAGGGGGGGAGAAAGGAGGACGGTTCCAACTATAACTCGATATCTCTTCCTCTCGTGGCACCCACTATCACCTTATCCTTCGTACAGGAAGGCCAGAAGACAGAGAGAGAGAGAGAGAGAGAGAGAGAGAGAGAGAGAGAGAGGGAGAGAGAGAGAGAGAGAGAGAGAGAGTGGGAGGGAAAGGAGGGAAGAGGGTCTCTTCCTGTTAACTGCTTGACAAACTAAGTTAACGTTTCTTACGTAGTAATTGGCTCCACGCGGCACGGAGAATCGCATTCCCCGCGGCGAGACGAGAAAGGAAGAGAGAGACGTGGATGGCATTGCTCGTTGTTACACTCTGTATAGAGAAAGAGAGAGAGAGAGAGAGAGAGAGAGAGAGTGAGAGAGAGAGAGAGAGGGGAGGTGGAAGAAGAAGAAGAGGAAAGGGAAGAGGAGGGACTTAGAAACTCTGCGCGTGTAGCAAATCGTCGAAAATGTCTCCGAATTCGAGTAATGTGTAATAGGAGGGAGAGAGCGAAAGAGAGAAAGGGGGGAAAATGGGAAGATCCAAAGCTAACTACCAGTTAAAGGCTCCAAGAGGGTAGCAAAAGGCATCCCCCACATCGTAGGAGGTCCAATGACAATCGTACGAGAACTGCGATAGAACGTAATGGACAAAGCGTCGCTAGCGTTCCCCGTCATATTAATTTTCTTGGTACGTAAATCGCGTTTTTGCGGTAATGTTCGTTTCCTTGAACGGGATGGAAAGGGTAGTCATCAAAGACAATATTTCAGAAAGACGGTTCTTATATATTCCTCTTATATACGATAAAGGACGTTCGATCATAATAAGGATTATTTATATACCAATGTATATAATAGTTACACGTTAAGTTATTAGTCAATCGATAGATAATTTAATCGTTTTTTCGTGTAATCAACTCGATATCGATTTGTTGCGGAAGAAATCGAAACGAAGTATAGTATTAATTTCAAATAGCGTTATGTTAGCATAAAGATATGTATTCGACGATTCGTCCGTGGCGCACGTCAATCATCATTATATCGTCATCGTCTATTTCGCCTCTAACGTCTTCGTTTTCCAAGTTATTTACGCGATGGATCGTTCAATAAATAAAGAAGAAGGGGAGGAAGAGATAGACGATACACCTTGGTTCTTGCGAGGTCAATGACCGAGAAGGATGAGTAGGGAAAGGAGCGGAAGAGGGAAAATAAAGGAAAAGCGATTTCTTGCGAGCGATTTTCTAAGTTTTACCTTCTTCGCTTCTCGCGAATCGATCGCAAATCGGAATCGGTCGAACGAACGGGCGAGTGTTCTATGAAATCCTTAAAAGAAACACTCGCGCCGATTTCGGAGGTCTCCGCGCCAACAAACTTCGTGCGATCGTATTTCGAGGAGGGAAAAGTCGATCTGGAAGATACGAGCAAATCTTTCGCAATCGCGGCCGACTCCTCGCTATCGTTCATCAAAGTTCTGAGCGAGTTTGCTTTCTACGTCGCGGAGTCTTCCCACGCTTTTTTCTTTCTTCTTCTTCTTTTCTCTCTCTCTCTCTCTCTCTCTCTCTCTCTCTCTATTCTTTTTTCTCTTTCTCTCCGTGCCTTTTTCTCCCCTCTATCTTCTTATTTTCTTTCTCGCTCGCTTACTCGCGCGAAAAAAAGGACGAACGAAGAAAAGAAAACTCGTCCTCCCATTCTTTCTTTTATTCTTTTCACTACTTTTTACTCTCCCTCCGCTGTCTTCTTTGCCCCTTATATTTTTTTTCTCCTTCCTTCGACCCCATCGACCACGCCTTCCAACTCCTTTTGCCACCCCCTTGCCCATGCCGTCCTCCATACGCGTCGACCATAATAACCGACGAATCAACGCTGCGAATCTTCAATCTCGTCTGGCAAATGGCCGATCTCTAGACGCGACGCTAAGATTGCCAGCCGTTGGCCCAAGAAGCTGCGGAAGAACGAAAGATAGCGCCGAGAAAGAACGGACTGAGTTTGAGGGGTGAAACGAAGGGGTTAGAATGAAAGAACTCGGATCGAGGTCCGGCGCGTTTCAACCTGCAAAAGTGTGGAAATTTCCCGGTGGATAAGACACCGTTGTCCTTTCTTTTTTCCGCGCCAACTACGAAAACTCCTTCTTATGCTCTTTTTCTCTCTCGTTTGCCTTACCTTTTTTCTTCCTCCGTTTATTCGCTTTAACCAAGAACTTCGTCTTTGTTAATTATCAAAAGTACTTAACTTCGACAAATTTACATATTATTTTTGTACAGAATGAGTCGGATCTAACGATAAGTTGGAAAATTTGTCTAAACAGGCCATTAAACTCTTTTCGTCTTTTGTCGAGAAACAAAAGAAAAAAAAAGAAAAAAAAGAAAAAAAGAGGGAAAAGAAACAAAGCCGATAAAAGTCTTGGAAAATTTGATTAAATTCTTAACGAGTTACTGTCGTTCGTAATTCGTTCCATTTATGTCTATAAATTTAGAAATTATCTGCTATATCTTAATATCAAAATAGATAAGCTAAATCGGGACGAAATATCTTTCAGACTTACATCAGTTAATGCATTTCGTATATCGCTCCGTAATATTTCGTATAATGCTCCGTATATCGGTTTAATGCATTTCGAGAGGAAAAGAGGACATGAATTTTCTTAGCTTTTTCCTCTTCTTTCTCAGTTCTCTCCGAAACAACGTCGAGACGAACGTCCAACTGTATAATTCTTTCAGTTTATCTAGTAAATAGCAAAGAGGACAAGAGAACGCTCTTTCGTAGTGCATCGTAACTTACGAAATCGCGAGAACGAACGCGAGTTGCAAATCAAGCAGCGAACCTACTACCGAATATTCTTTGCCTTTTCGTTGTGCTTTTTCCCCCTAACTACTACTAGCTCCTCGCTTATTTCCTCTCTTCGGTTCAGAGATTTTCATCCGGTCTTTCCCTCACTTCCTTTCTCTTCTTCTTACTTAACCTTTTAATCTCGTGAAACTGTTAGATGATTTAGAGAGGAGTTTGCTTCTCCTCCTCCTCTCTCTCTCTCTCTCTCTCTCTCTCCCCCCTTCATTCTCCACCCGTAGTTTCTCTTAACGTAGTATGTAGTACAATTAGTTTTTGCCTTTACGAATTAATTCGTTACCATCCTTGTTTCGTAAGATAGAAACGTGCATGCCAAAAAAAAAAAAGAAATTAATGTTAAGTAAAAGATATCTTTTCATTATATTTTACTTTCCACAAAAATCCTCAAATCCTCTCTATCGTACACCCCGTTGTTTAATAATAATTAGATCAATTTCAATAATATCCGCTTTAATTAGATTTTCCTATGCTGTGCTTTAATCGAAAAAGAAAAAGAAAGAAAAAATTGCAGACATTATTTCAATAGCAAACCGAAAGCGTTATCGACTGGCGACATCAGAACAAAGGATTCGAGCTTAATTATAGTTTAATTACTGAGAGAAACCGCGGACGTTCTCCTCGTTTCGAAGGACGTGGACGATGCCTCGTTCATCTCTTTCTTGAAATATCCTTTCTTGTTCGTGTCCAACCTTTTTTTTTCCTTTCCTTCTTTCTCATTGAATCTCTCTTTTCTTTTGTTTCCTACGTTTCTGTGTTTAATACCGAACCGACTAGAACGACATAAATCTTTGATCTTGTTCGAAAAGAGTCGTCTATATTGAAGTTGAGAGTATTGTTCGTAAATAGGGAGATGGAGAGACAGAGAGAGAATCATCATGGATATTTCACAAAGAGAAACTACTAGATCTCTCTACATCAAACTTGATTTCTGTATTTTTTTTTTCCTTATTCCTTTCTCTCGCGTTACGTCTGAATTCATCTTTCAGGACTCCCTCAATTTCGCTGTGTCTCTTTATTGCTTTCTCTCTCTCTCTCTCTCTCTCTCTCTCTCTCTCTCTCTCTCTCTCTCTCTCTCTCCCTCCCTCCCTCCCTCCTTCTCACACACATACACACCTACATCCTTTCTTTCCTCTCACAGAAACGGACCACACGATGAGCTTCGTACTAATTCGAAAGGCGATACGCCCCCGAATCGTTTCTAATCTCGTTCTCGCCGCGCTAGCAGGATCGCAATAAAGGCTGTGCAACTTGGTCTTTGCACTCGAGGATCGAAATTGTCGAAAGGAAGAGAGAATGAGCTTTCGAATATAACGAAAGAGTCTTCTCGTAGAGGCGATTCGTCATTTTACATAGAAAGCTCACAATCCTCGAACGGATTAACTTCTTTTACATTTGTATTACAAGAGTCGGTTCAAAAAAATGAATGCCTATACTTGCCGCATATCAAATAACTTCATTTCTCGATCAATTTCAAAAAAATGAAAGTCCACAAAAATTGTCTCAAGAAATCCTCGATTTAAGTCCTATCACGGTATTAAGTCTCTTTATCGAACGGACGTCTTAAAGAAGGGTCTTTACGTCGGAAGCTGAAAAATCGTCATCGGGAAGGAAAGAGAGAGAAAGAGAAAAAGAAAGAGAGAGTGAGAGAGAGAGAGAGAGAGAGAGAGAGAGAGAGAATATTCTACCGTAAAAAGATCAAATGTCACGGGAGTCCTTTTCCGAGTAGTGTTCACGTGTGTGTTGTTTCTCGCTTATACACATACACGTATATGGTGTATATACAAATGTGGGTATACTTGAGAATATACGACCGTAACAGCAGCGATACGCTGCGGCGAAGTTCATTTGTGCCAGGTGACAAGGAAGTGTGGGAAGAGGAAGATGTAAGAGGGAGAGGAAGTGAGAAAACGAGGAGAGAGAGAGAAAGAGATAGAAATAGAGATAAATAGATAGATAGAGAAAGAGAGAGAGAGGGGGGGATGGAGAGATAGAAATAGAGAAAGAGAAAGAAGGAGAGAGAGAGAG
>OU964961.1:13745592-13748092 GCA_918808275.2 Dolichovespula sylvestris
ACGTGTAGATTCTACGATTCCTTTCATATTCTGAAAGAACATTTCCGTGCAAAGATTGAACGGTATAATTCGTTCTTGTAATATGTTTTATATATTTTTAAAATATTCATCCTTATCCTTATCGCGATCGAAAATGTGACCCGAATCTCAATAAATCAATAAACACGATTTTACTCGAAGTAAATTATAACAATGAAAACGTATACGTGAATTAATAATTTTATATAATCGTATCTTCATATAGTCGAAATAATTACCGTTGTAATCGTAGGAATAATAAAATTGACAAGGTTAGAACCTATTACATTCAAATTAGGGGCTTACGAGCATATATATCTGTGATTCATGCCATGGATTCGTATTCTTTGTCAGAAGCTAAACGTTTAAGTGGGTCTCGCTAATTAAGCTAGCTTTACGATCGTTCGGAACGTTACTGTCACTTCGTTGTCGTCCGGTCGTCCGCGTTTCTTACGTCGGCGTCTTAACGAACGACCAGAAATTCTCTCTCTCTCTCTCTCTCTCTCTCTCTCTCTCTCTCTCTCTTTTCCTCTCTTTCTCTCTTTCTTCCCCTTTTACAAACACAAGTACGTGATTGCTCTGGTCTCTTTTGCTGGCTCGTGTCGCCCTTTTTTTACGTGCGAGCGAGTAGAACGTGCCTAGAGTCGTTCTTTCGCCGCAAGCATGGCGAAGATACAGATGGAAAAGAAAGAAAGAAAGAAAAAAAGAAAAAGAAGGAAAAAGAGAAAAGGGAATTTAAGTGTAACGGTATAGAAGAGGGACGAAGAGACACGGAGAAATACTCGTTCGTACTGAGAACGAATGAACGTGAGGGTAGAATATCTTTGGTAAGGGAGTCTCGTCTCATAGAATTTTGTCGGCCAATGCTCGGCGAGAGCAAACGTGAAATTTTTAACGTTTATTTTCTCTGTGTTCGTGTTCTTAATGGCGATTATGATGTATTGACTTGTTTAGATATTTCTGATATTTATTACCGAGATATTTAATAAATTTCATTTGTCGATATTTGTAAAAATATTGAATACATTTTCTTTAGTATGTCGCTACGAAAAAAAGAAAATTCAAGGAGGAGTTATTTAATTAAAAAGGTCAATAGTCTATACGCGTAATGTTTAATTACAGGGTTTAAAAGTCTGTACACGTAAGTAAGAAAGAATATATTATCTCTTTTGAGTTCTTATTAAAATTCGCAATGAACGAAAGAATCAATATTACATTATGATTACGAAACATTCGATATTTGCTTCGAAATAAAATGTCGATCTTTCTCGTTAATTCGAATGTTTTAGCTCGCACGTGGATTTAAATGAGTTTTACTTTGCCGAAGAAAACGTGTGCTGTAGCATAGATAGGTACTATTTGCGAAGGGCAATTACCAAAGTACGATTCTCGAAATCGAGTCGAGGTTATTTCTTCCAGTGAACGGACTCATAAAATGGCTGCCGCCCTTAGTAAAAGAGTATCCAATCAGAAAGGAGCATTTCTCTCTCCGCCGAGCCGATTTCTTACGTTAATCTCATATCCTCAAGAGGAGTCGTATAAGTTGGACTATCTATAGGTCAGCCCCATTAATTCCTCTCACGGAGTAGAGCTTGAAAAAAAAATTCGATTCCACAGCAATATTCACGATTGGTCGCGCCCATCGGAAGATGAAAGAGTGCCAAGTGTGTCAGAGATTTTTATTTCCGGAATAAAAACGCTCATGAATTCTTTCTACCGAATAGCTAGCTAGTCTCTCAGTTTCAAGAAAGAAGAAAGACGGATTTTGATTCTCCAGAGAGCATAACTTTTTTTTTATTCGATACTTTTCTTATGTTTCTTTGTTTTCCTAGAATACTTTATATGATGGATGATAAATACATGTATATGTATATATATATATATATATATATATATATATATATATATATATATATTTGCAACATCCAATATATGCATGCAATCCTGCATAAATAAGTAGGTATTTGAAAAATGTATCGTATAAATCTTTGATATGTTTATTCGGTTAACATAAAGTGAATATCCGATACGGATGAAAGATAATATCTTCGCGATTTTCTAATTCGCACATTTATTCCTTTTACATTTTCGGGTATAAAGCTTAGATAAAAATGATGCGTGTTTCTCATAACAAGTGTATAAAAAGGTATCATTTATCAATGGTCGAAGATGTAGGAAAATAGAGTGAGAAACGTGATAGAAGGGAGATGTCAGAGAAACTCGAGTTCGCGCATAGTTGACTTCGCTCTTTCGTCGAACTTTACTCTCTCCCTTCTCCCCACGAACGTCTTTCCCCACTGCTATATAACAGTCTTACTTACCTATTTCGACTTTCTCGCATTCACGAAAGTGGTCGGTAGATAAAACTCGTCGCTATTAAAGTCCCTAGGCGCGGCAAGTTCGCGTAACCGTAAGGACGATGAGAAACGAGTCCGTAGGAATTTTCAAGCGGAAAAAAGCCTCGAGGAACGCGTCTTTTCTC
>OU964961.1:13753092-13805592 GCA_918808275.2 Dolichovespula sylvestris
TCTCTAAAGAAATTGGTTTATAAAAAAAGGATATTAATGAATAGGGGGCGAGGGGAATGAAGTTAAATCGATGTCCCAATTTATTCGAATAATTCAAGCGTACGTTATATCGATATTGTCGTAAAGATTAAGCCCAATGGTTTTGTTAAATGATTCGTTATGTTTTATAGTGCCGATGCGATATCAAACTCATCTTTCTCTTTTCTCTATTCCAAGTTCGTAGCTCCATCTACAACTCTCCCTTGACGCTTTCGCGAGCAAAAGTTTCCCCGAGAAAAATGCGGTTTCATCCGCGTTGAATAATGGATACAAAGTCATTAATATTCGTACTTCTCATTGTTTTATTATCGTGTGTCCGGCTTCGCGAGGATTAAAAGGGCCGCCGTATTTCAAAACGATGTTGCCATGGTACGTATCTGTTACGTTCGATCGTACGTACAATGGAGCTGCTGCTGGCCTCTCTGTATTTCTCTCCCTCTCTCTCTCTCTCTCTCTCTCTCTTTCTCTCTCATTTTTTGTTGTTTCCCAATGGAAAACTCTGGACTTCGATGCTCGCTCGTGATAACCGGACGATTCGCGTACAACGAATCGCTCGATAAAACTCTGGAAAGCGCTTCTTCGTTAAATTAACGTTGGAAAACGATGTAATAATATGGATGGAAAATACGATATATCGATAGTCGTGTATGGAGAAAAAAGAAAAACTGCTGGACACAGCACGTTTCTTTTTCTCCTTTTCTCTCTCTCTCTCTCTCTCTCTCTCCATCTCTCTCTCTCTCTTTCTCTCTTTAGAAATTTGCATAGGATAAGATGCGAGCAACGACTATAGAAAAAAAAAAAAAAACATAAATAAATAAAAAAAGAAAAAAAAGGGAGAGAGAAGATGAATAAACGGTATAATTATTTTAAATGTTCCTGTTAATTTCTAAGTTTAGTGCTTACACGTAGTACAAGCGTTTTTCGTGCATTTATTTTGTATGCAATTGAGTGCATTTATTATCATTGTAGGTTTATCTGTACTAATAAATTTTTGTCCACTCTACGCATGTATGTATGTATGTATGTATGTATGTATGTACATACATATGTACGCTCTATCGTTGTCGTTCGTCTCTGTCAGCGTTATTACGATTTAGGCGATATCTCTCTGTTTCTTTCTACTTCTCTTTCCAGCTTTTCCCTGGTTGATGTCTCTATCAGATAACCATTGGATCGAACATTCATGGCGCGAAGCTCGGTAACGCCAGCAACGCTTAGATCAATTCAAATTCGCATTATTGCCGAGAAGCTGGGCGCAATATACCGATCGATCCGTCACCTAATATGGGTAATTCCGCTTTATTAGGTTGAACCGCATTAGGTTTCCAGTTTATTAGGTCGGATTGAGATCGTTTCACGATTTTGACCTATCCCTCTCACTCTTTGAACAAATATAATTGTAAAAATATGATTCTTTATAATTGTTGCTATCTCAGCGTAACAAGTACATACAATATACGTTTACGACAAATAAATTTTATAGAATACACATATATATATATATATATATATATATATATTTCTCCTATAGTTCTATGTCACAAATGAATATACATTTTCATTGAAACATATAAAAAGTCTTGGAAAATCGAATGAAGATCCTTATCGCAGTGCGATACACGAGTTTCGCCTTACTCCGGACATCGATTTCGTTATTCAAACCGTATTTCACTCGATGAGATACGTCATTCACGATTCTAATTTCCTGCGAATAGATTCCATAGAAACAAAATCATCCCTCGGATTTGTGCTTTCCGCGTTACGGCGTTAATTATAAGTTCAATCTTGTTCGAATAGAGCACGAATCGCGTTTATCTATTTCCAATCGTTCTTGAATCGACCGACTTTTTCCCTTTTTTTCGTTTCGTTTCGTTTCGTCTCGTCTCATTCTCGCTAATTTACTCTTTATTCCGTTTTAATTTCGTTTTATCGAATCTCGTCCGTTCGAACGAAAAGAATTTTTTTACCTGTTCCAACGAGAGACCGGACGAATAATTAATTTTGTATAATAAATGAAGATAAATGATTCATCGTTATGACCTGGCTACGTTGACGAGAATTATAATCGCAGAAATAATCGGCGGCCGAGTTAATAACGTGTTTATAATGCGGTTAATAACACACGGATTCTTTCGTTAACCAATTTTCACGATGAGATAGCGTACAGCTCGCTGAATTAGTAGAATCATCGAAATATTCGTGACAAGCAACGAGCCTTGCTGTGGCGTTTGCTGTCACATTATACAAATATATAACTTCCTAAAATTATACGATGGAATAGAATGAAAAGATCATGTAATTTCATTTTATATTTTAATTACAACGTCATCGACTGTTTTATCCTGTAGAACAGATTGGTATACATGTATGTATGTATGTATATATATATATGTGTGTGTGTGTGTAAAGTTATACGGTCATAATTATTTCCTCTCCTTGTTTATTATTTTTTCTTTTTTTAACCTTCACCCACCGTGCATCGTTTTATTTAACACGATAATCGACGAGTTGACGTTCGATGCAGGTTCATCCTCGCGAGGATACGAGGGGCAAATAACATTGTCGGAGGGTTGCTTGTTTCCTCACGTAATTCTTTGCTTAAAGCCAAGCGTATAGCTGCTTTTACGCCGTTAACATATCGTACATTCTTATATAGCCAGCTATATTTACTTTGATCGTTGATCACTCGCGATCTTCCCTCCGATGTCTTGTCACATGTGTAAAGCCGTGGTCCTTTTATATAAAGAGAAGCAAGCAGAGGAGAGAAACAGAGATAAAGGGAGAGGAGAGAGAGAGAGAGAGAGAGAGAGAGAGAGAGAGAGAGAGAGAGAAGAGTGACTTTTCGGTCAATAAACGGCAACGGGAAAGGCGTACAAAGGCAAGAAAAACTAAGAGGAAAACGGTGGAAGAAAGGACAGGGAAACGAAGCGCAACGAAACGAGGGTTCGAAGAAAAGCCCAATGCTTCGCTCGAGTAATAACGCTGTTTCCTTTTTCAACTCCCTCGTGCTAACGTGAGCTTCGTCTATACCGGGTGTTCGAACGGATACGAATCGTCCAGAAGCCGCGAGCTAACTCTTTCTGCTTCGAAGCGTTTCGGAAAAAAGAAAAAAAAAAAAAGGAAGAAGAAGAAGAAGAAGAAAACAGAGAGAAAAGGGCAAAAAGGTAGTAAAAAAGAAAGGGAGAAAGAAAGAAATAGCACCGTGGTTTTACCATCGCCCTTTGAACCCAAGCCGAAAGTAAAGCTCACGCTTTTCGGTATTTCCGTGAAAATTTCGATGAAATAGCACTTAAAACTTTGCCGACGTGCTTAACGTGGAATTTATGTACTCGTTCTTTTTTCTTTTCTTTCATTTTATTTTTCTTTTTTCGTTCTTCCTCCTTCCCCATTATTCGTTTTTCTATCTTTTTTATTCTCTTTGATTTAGACTATCTTTCCATCTCATAACGTCATTCTTCTCGCATTCTAACTAATCAAAAATTTCAAATTTTACCATCTGTTTTAAATGTAGAAAATTTTATATAATTCTGAAAAAGAGAGAGAGAGAGAGAGAGAGAGAGAGAGAGAGAGAGAGAGAGAGAGAGAGAGAGAGAGAGTGAAGGAAAGAAAGCTCTTGTTAGTTGAAAATATACTTTGCAGAATTTCATAAAATTGTAATAGAAATTCTTTTATTACCACATATGGTAGAATTACGTTACAGTATTATAATAGTTTTTCGTGTTTCGCAGGAGCGTATCAAATGGACGGATGATATGCATAATGTGAGCATAAGATACTTCGAGAAATATCTCGTCCACGTGTTCACTTCATTTTCGACCAGAATATTCAAAAACATATAACTATAAAAAAAGAGAGAAAGAAAGAAAGAGAGAGAGAAAGAGAGAGAGAGAAGAGGAAAATATCTCGACCACCGTCGAGCGTGTCTATCTTTACCTCTTTTGTCTATTCGCAAGCTGCCCCTCTGTCTGAATGTTTAAAATGAGATTACGCAAATAGGAGTGGCTATATATATTTTTATAAACTATATAACTCTGGGTAAAATACAGAATTATAAATAAGGATTCAATAAACTTCAATTTTGATTAATGTAACTATATAACGAAATAATTTGTTTATTGTTTACTTATTATAGATAAGTTCTTTTTATAGCGAAACAAAGTAAGATAGAGATAGATAGATAGAGACAGCGAGAGAGAGAGAGAGAGAGAGAGAGAGAGAGAGAGAGAGAGGGAGAGAGAATAAAATGAAGAGGAAGAATCATAATGTTCGGTATTACTCTTAAATTAAAAACGATAGTAAGGAGGAGAGGAATAGAGTGAAGTGGGAGAAGGGAAGGTGGAAAATACGATGAGCAGCGTAAAGAAGCTTGAAAAAGATGAGGGAAGGAGAGAAAGAGAGAGAGAGAGAGAGAGAGAGAGAGAGAGAGGAAGGGGCGAAACGGCCATCGGATTAAATCGAGTTCACCGACGAGAGCAAGAGGATTCGATATTAAGCAAACCCCGTCGAGGGGCGATATTTTTTTTTATAGAAAGCGTCTGCTCGATGGCTCGAGTAAACACCGTTGATATGCGATTAATTTTGTTTCCTCGCTTCGTACACCATGAAAGAAGGAAGGAAGAGGGAACGTGTCCTATCTGCTTCGACTAAATTTCAAAGAGCGAACCAGCGACGAAAGTTGAACCAAATCTCTACTCCATCTCTTCCTCCTCTCATTTTATTTTTTCACTTAGACTCTACGCATCCTCTCGTCAACGTGGCCTCGTCGTAACGACGAGACACGTCGCATTTTAACACTGACACCCGGTATATTTTTGGCAGGCAGTAACAATAACGACGTCGACTCGGCGAGAGACGTTGTACCTTGTTTTAGATTCCCAGACGTAGCTTTTCCTCTTCTCTTTTTCTTCCTCTCCTTCCGTCTCTCTCCTGACGACGTCTTTTTCGCTTTGTTGGCCACGTGAACGCCTAAACGCCCTGCTCGCTCGTTAGTCCCATCCTTGAGCTCTTTCACCGTCACGAAGAAGACACAATCAAGGATATCCAGATGAGAGGGAACAACGGAATATAAATTTGTATACGTATACATACATATTATATCGTATCGTTACGATCTTTAGTTGCTTTATATTCGTTTTCAACAACGACAAGATGAATTAAAGATTTTTATATTGAAAGAATATTAAAACACATCAAGGATTAATTTCCAAAATTTTGTAAATTCGTATCAGCAATGTAACGAACGATTTCTAGGATTATTATTATCGACTACCGATTACGAACGGCATCCTTCATTTTCATAGTTATACCTACGGATGTATTCACATACGTACGTATTCGTAATTAAATGACACCTTATAATTAAAGCTCGTTGCCGTGCGTTGTACGATGATGAATTGCGCGTTGATTATTCGCCGTAGGTACGTATACGTATATATATCTACGTCATTTATTATCCGAACGATTAATACATTATAATCATTCGTAATATGTTTCTAGTTATAACAAATCACATTACACTCATTACGCACGCTGATGTTTATTTAGGAACAAGTAATTCGCTCGCGTATACAGACACTCATAATAATGGTTAATATTGCTTTGGAGTGTATATGTGCGTATGCCCGAACCGTCGCGTAAAATCGAATTGCATTATGACAGTTTAATATAGGCGCCGCATTGCTTGCATTAGCAATCCAACTAATTTTGATACGTCCCTGCTGCTTGTTTACGATATCGGTGCACGCGTCTACGCTTATGTTGTTCGTTATGATTGACAGGGATTTCGCTTAATGAGCAAGAACAAAACGAAATCGAAATATTTCAAGCCCCTTTATATATAATCTCGTTATCGACTTTTCATAAATTAATGAATAATTATACAATAGAAGGACAACGTTTCAAAGAGAAGAATATATATATATATATCGATTATTATAAAATCGTGTAGTAATATAATATCTCAAACTCTCTACTTCAAAGTGAAAACTGTAATTCAGGATATTCTTAGTTTAACAATATGAAATCTTAAAAGCTTCTAAGCCTTGAGAAAAAAATTAAAAATCCAGGATATATTAGGCATTAGACATTCTAACTCGACTATACATTCTAGACAACGCACGAAGTAAGAAGAGAAAAAGGAGAAGGAGTGGGAGTGGTATTTTCATGGCGCCTTTCTTCGTGTCCAGCATCACCGTTGTCAACTCGAAAGCTTGCGAAATATATATTGAAGATGCGACAAAAGGGAGAACGAAGAAAGTGAGAGAGAAAGATAGAGATGGAGAAGAGACAGAGAGAATTTCTCGTTGTTTTTCACGGTGGTCTCTTTTAAACGAAGTCGTGACACGCAAAAACGAGAAGGATAGAAATACATATATATATATATAAAGCGTTCGCACTCACACATAAAACATAAAAGACACTGTGCGTGCCACGAACCTCTATTATTAGTCCTAATAGACCATATGTTATGAGAAGAAGGAGAGATTTTTTTCTTTTCTTTCTCCTTCTTTTTCTCTGTCTCTGTCTGTCTGTCTGTCTGTCGTCTGTCGTCTGTCTCTCTCTCTCTCTCTCTCTCTCTCTCTCTCTCTCTCTCTCTCTCTCCCTCTATTCCCTCTCTTCGTCTCCTATTCTTTTCTTTTCGTACGCGACTTCTCCGCACGTTCTCGAGCTTTCCTTTTCTTTCCGTTCTTGTTCTTCTTTCTTTTTTATTTTTCGTCCCTTTTTTTATTTTTTTTTTTTTTTTTTTTATTTCAGAAAGGGACGACACATCGAGAAGAGACGTGGAATTTATCGCGCGCGTTGCTTTTTCCGGCGCGTTCGGATCGATAAATCGGCTCACACGGTTTCCTCCTCCGGTCATAGGGAAATAAATTTTGCGGCGACTTGTCTGCCCTTTTTCCCAACTGTAATGGTCGAATAACGAATCGGTCAACGATTCTAACAGACGAGGGAGGGCGAGAGGGAGGATTACCATTGTGAATCTCTCGCTTCGACTTCAATATTTATTTTAATCCTTAGGACGGTGAAATAATCGCGAGGCTCTTTTGTTTCAACTCTACGGCGACGCCACCGATGAGAGAGAGAGAGAGAGAAAGAGAGAGAGAGAGAGAGAAGTTTCGTTGAGAGACTTAAGGGCGACTACCTCCCTTTTATATCCCTCCCCTTCCTTTCTTTCTACCTTCCACAGTAAAATCAAAGTTTTAATTTTGAAGAAATTAAAGGTACTCGCGCCGAGCTCACTTTCTTGTCGCGCGAAATGAAAATAAACTCGCTTTCAAGAAAGTTCATGACTCTATTACGCTGCTCGTGGAATTCTACGATTAATTGTAAGAAAGACTATCCTTCGTGTGTGTGTGTGTGTGTGTGTGTGTGCGCGCGCGCGCGCGTGTAAGAGAATAGTCGCGCATGCGCTGGTTACTATAAAGAAAGAATCAGAGATGATATAAAAAAAGACGAAAAAGAAGATGGGTAAGAAAAAGAAGATTAAATATAAAAAGAATAGGAGGAGAAGGAGGATAAATAGAAGTGCGAGTCTGAAAATAAAATGTAAAAATGGAAACGCCACGGTTGCGTGAATTTCTGGAATCGAAGCAATCTTGTGGTGCCAGCAACGGCCAGGAAATGGGAAGGAGGAAACGGAGATTAAACAAACAAACAAACAAACAAACAAACAAACAAAAAAGAAAAGAAAAAGGAAAAAAAAAAGAAAGAAAGGCGGATAGGAAACATTCTTTTTTCTTCTGAAGTTTCTTCCTTTCTTATTTTAAAGCGATGCTTTGCCTTTTCATCGTCATCTTTCTTTTTTTTCTTCTTCTCTTCTTTCTCCTCCCGTCATCATTATTTTTCGTTATCGCTCGAGTACGTTGATCCAAACTTTTGTTACGTTTATATGTCTTTCTGTTTTGTTTCTTTTCGAAACATCCAAAAAAGTCTTACTTATCCTTTTTTCTTTGCAAATAATTCTGTTAATATCCAGGTAGTTCATTAATTAGAACGAGAAGCTCTGTGTTTCTCAGACATATTCGTGTCGCGATAAGAAGGACGAAGAGGGTTAAGATCATTCACGATAATCCTTAATGAGACTCATCCTTTAAGGTAGTTTCAATCAAAGCTTTATAGAGTCAGGAGCTTCTCGAAAGTAACACGAGCGCACACGCCTCTTTTCTGAATATAGCTTGGCAATCTGTGTCGTTGAAAATTTCCGTCGCTCTCTCTCTCTCTCTCTCTCTCTTTCACTCACTCTCTTTCTCTGTCTGCCCCTCTCTAGAAAACAGTTCAAACATTTGAAGTAGTCCACTCGTGATATTAAAGTTCTTGACGCTTTCATGAAAGCGCACGAAGCAGAATTGGCGTACAGCTTCCTGGAGGAGACTCTGTGTGTATGGCGCCTTGGAAAATTCTCTGAAATTTCTCAACACACCTAATTATCGTGTGTTCTAAACGTACCGATATTACACGTAGACAATAACGATGAACTATAGGGAGTACTCCCGGAGTAATCACATTGAGATTTATGGTATTACCGAAAGAGTTTATTAAAATATGTACATATATGATTTGTATCTATATCTACTCATATTTCTCTATTATAAACATAAACATGCAAAAAGTAAGAAGGATGCAACAGTACGTAATAAAAATATATTTTTATCGTCGTCACATAAATTCCTTAAAACGATTAAAGGATCAATAAGTCGATACATTTGGCAGACAAATTTTGTGGGTCTTATATGTATCATCACCACCACCACCACCACCACCACCACCACCATCATCTACATACGTGTTCATCGTTTTCGAGGTTCTATGTTTTGTAGGGTAAAGGCTGGAGCAAAGATGATAACGCAGAGGTGAGACCGAAGCTGGACTACAATATCTCACGTAGTGCAATTAGTTCTACGTATTTCGCTCTCCCGACGTGACCGAATCTCGTTCGACAAAACACGGTAATTATTAATCCCCAACGGCGGCACCACGGAATCCAGATATCCGCACTAAATCTTGGTTCGCGCGAGCGTTCACATCGAAGTCCTCTTCTTCTCTTCTAC
This sequence comes from Dolichovespula sylvestris, assembly GCA_918808275.2. Classification (NCBI taxonomy): domain Eukaryota; kingdom Metazoa; phylum Arthropoda; class Insecta; order Hymenoptera; family Vespidae; genus Dolichovespula; species Dolichovespula sylvestris. The sequence goes on from OU964961.1 coordinate 13,762,179, forward strand.
TATCTTCATCTTTGTCTCTCTCTCTCTCTCTCTTCTATACTATCCTTACTCTTGTTCTTCCCCCCTACGGCGATTCATCATCGAAATCTTTCACGGATTACAGTAATTCCGTGGCTTTCTCGCGTTCGTGTTCGTTAGCGAAGCATAGGAAACGCAACTACCCATTATATATCAGAATATAACGTATACGATAATAGTTTCTAAGTAGATATTTGTAATAAATTTAAACTCCATATCATAGACACACATTTTTTGTATATCCAATTTAAATTAAATGATATCGATCTTGTATTTATAACTTTTTTTTTTTATATGAAATAATACGAGGAATCGAATCATCTATATGTCTCTCTCTCTCTCTCTCTCTCTCTCTCTCTCTCTCTCTCTCTCTCTCTCTCTTACGAACAATGAAATACACTTAGAATGAAAGGTTTTCCTTTGAAATATCTTTCTACGAGCACGAAGACGGGGAATTTCTCCGACTATCTTTGTCGTGCAAAAACGAGTGAGACGTTTACGAGATCACAAAGGGGAGCCACGATAAATACCACCAAAATAATCTAGTCTTTGTAGGAATAGGAAGGAGAAGTAGAAAGGAGTGGCACTTATAAAGGGGCACTCGATGGTAGGCGAGAAGCACGTGTAAACAACAAGCGAGAGGGTGCCGTGCGTTTTAAATGTCGCCCATCGTAAACGCAACGGCGTGCTTGACATCCGGCATTATCGCGTCATGATTTACGAATTCCGCAACTGTATTTCACCGTTCGCATCTCCTTTCCGTTGAAATTTATTACGACCACCCAGAAATGCGTTGGGGGAAACATACATATATACATACATACATAAATACAAACATACATATGCATACGCATACATATACACGGAGATTCACGAAGGAGATGCATTTAACCGAGCTTTGCCGAATAAATTCGCCTCCCCTTTCGTTTTCCATCTTTTTCTTTCTCCCTTACTTTCATTTTCTTCTCCATGTTCATCGTGACTTCTCTCGCTCACACCCACGCTCACTTCCCTAGTTCTCCTTTCACCCTCTCTTCATTCGTTTCTACGAGAAGATACGTTTCTACGACACGAAGAAACGAATCCAACGTATGATAAATAATCGGATTAATGAAAAATATTTGACATAGCTAGAGACCACTCCTACTCATTCTCGAGCACGAAATTATCATTCCAATGAGTTTCTCATGCTTAGCCATTGCGATGAAAGTCAAATGATTTCGTTGGACGGATAAGGAGATATTACAAAAACATTGTCATATAGTATCTTTTATTAATAATTTCTTATATAGGTACTCGTATCGGTGTTTTCGGTTTATATTACAATATTGAGGTAGATATTATTATCAACATTAATGAGATTCAAATGTATTTTACAAAGGTTAGAAAATAAAAAACAAAAATATTCTAATAATAAATATTGTGTGTCCACATAGTCTGCTAACGTACGAGCCAGTAAAAAATGGATGCAGAAAAGTAAGCTGAAAATGGATACGTTGGTGGTTTTTTAAATTTCCCTAGCAAACGAAATATGAATGTTAATCACGGCACTCTAGTATCCTCCAGCCGGATTGAATACGAAGAACTGTGATGTTCGCAACGCCGTCTGTCTCTAAAATATTGGAAAACTTCTCGTTCCTTTGATTTTGCAGAAAAAGCCGCTGCGTGATGATTCGCTACAACGCATACTACCCTCACTCCCCTCGCCCCCCTTTTTCCACAGTTCCACTTTGCTCTGTCACTTGCTATGTTATAATGTCTATGTATGCGTATCTACAAACATAGGTAGGACCTATGTAGGAGCGTAGAAAAATTTACGTGGTTATGCGGCGCTTTAGAAACTAAGAACAACCGTAATCATCTAAAGTAGTCAAAGGGTTCACTCGCGCTTTTGACATTACCGCTGTAGTGGGAAGGTATTAATAATAACATTCCCACGTATATCGCTGTATAAGGAACGGTAAAAGCCTCCTATACGATTTATTAAGATTAATTACGAAATCTCTCACAATGGAAAAATCGTAGAACATATATTGTAAAAATATCTGAAAAATCTTTTCTTGACGAATCGTATAATATCGTCAATTTATACAATATGTTCCAAGGATAATGGTTTTTTTTTTTTTTAATTTAAAATTATTAGAAATCGTACAATGAGTAATAACGATTATACGTTACATGGTGTATCATATATATATATATATATATATATATATATATATATATATATATATCCTCCGCATAAAATTTCGTTGAAAATGCCTCAAGTTTTTAAGAGTTTTAATAAGCTTTCGTCCTCTCTCTCTCTCTCTCTCTCTCTCTCTCTTTCTCTCTCTCTTGCTTTCTCTTTTCTCTCTTTTCTTTCTTGTTACTCCAAAGTACGCAGTCAAGGATACATAGGAGTAAATCACTTTTATCGTTGATGTTAACATTAAGAGCGTTGCGCGTTCAAGTATTACGAAACCACTACAGGACCCAGGAGGACTATAAAGTTCTATGAAACAGGAAAACGTTCTGAAACTGTTAAAGTCTTTAAGAAATTTCGAACGGAAATATGAAAGGAAATGGACTCGCTTGTTATTTCTTTTTTTCTTTTTCTTTTTGGTAAATTTTTATTATTAACTCGACGTTTTTCCTTTTTAATCTTTTTGACGGTTGAAAGACCCATTACGATTTATCAGAAGACGACAGGTCCGGTGTAATTATTTATTTATTTATATTTCTCTTCCAATCGCCTTATTAATCGGTTTACAGGCACACAAGTGTTATCTTTTTGATGAAAGATTTCTAAACCCGTTGGAACATTTTAAAAATATTAACATTTAGTAGATTTCATTCTCGAAGCCAATCGAATATCCTCGGATGAAATGACGACGTTCTACAAACTCGTGAATCTTAAAACGCTTTTTCAGCTTTTCCACGGGGAGTAGACATCAAAAGAAATCTAAAAGCTTTCTTCAAGCATTTTCGAAACTTTATTAGCCATTTCAACCTTCTTTTCCGTTCATTTCATTTTTCTCTACGAATAAATATTTTAATGAAAAGGCTCTATGCTTTTTTTTCTGTCTCTCTCTCTCTCTCTCTTTTTTTTTTAAGTGGATATTCGTACATAATTACCATTCAACTTCATAAACATTTCAACGAGTTCGGCCGTCACTTTATATTGTTCTCTCTTAAATGGCCGTTACTTAGAACCAATTATAGTCAATGTACATAGTTAATTCTTTTAAAAGAAGAAGTAGAAGAACGCGTTGTGTCTCATTGGTACAAAATAATTGGAAATAATTTTCACGTTTAATTAATTTTTAAGATATAAAATTGTTTATTTCTAAAGTATCTTTTTGTTCGTATATACTATTAGCACAAGTTTTCCATGTGATTTAATATTTGCCTGCATTTTAAAACTCTCTGAAAACATATAAACAAAAAGTTATTTCATATAACAATAGTTATTAATTATCTCTAGTTCACATCTATGTGTGTGCATGTTATATTTCTGCATATAATTGAAGTTGTGCATATAGTAGCAGAGTCTTTCATTATAAACGTTATTAGAGGCATTTTTCCGAAGATTTATCACCTCTCATCCTTCCCCTCCTCACCCTATCTCTAAACCACCAACTGCTTTTCTATACAGACTTTAAATTCACGTTAAATTTCGTTAAGCTCCGCCCAAACGGGCGTCCGACCTCCTCCTCAATATTTCAGGGCAATTAGGTGGCGATACACCTTCACCGTATCGTAAATTATTTAAGGAAACTCTCGAGTGAAAATAAACCCATGGGTTTGGTGAGGGTCGAGGGCACCCTAAGCTCGTTCTTCACTTAGTCTCAACCCCTAGTGTTGTACTTTTACTTATAAAACGTTCATCCATTGCGCGATCGAGAGAACACTCATCATTCGAAAGTCGAATTGCATCGATGAGTGTTGTATTTGTATTTCTATGGATTTAATTAAAAAAAGGAACAAATTATATACAATTTTAACAAATTTTTTTATAACAAATTGTTTATAACAAATTGTTTCAAACAAATTTTTTATAACAAAGTGTTAAATGCATACTTATACGTACATGCATACAAACGGCCTAAGCAATATTGATTAAAAAAATATATTTTTTTTTAATTATTTATAGCAAATTGTTTATAACAAATTGTCAACAACAAATTGTAATCGCATATATGTATATGTATATGCCAGGCCTATGTGATATTAATTTAAAAATAACATGACAAAAATTATTTATAATAAATTGTTTATAACAAATTATTTATAACAAACTGCAGTTGCATATATTTATATATACATATGCACAGCCTAGATAGGATTAATAAAAAAAATTTTTTTTTAATAAAAATTATTTATGACAAATTGTTTATAACAAATTTTTAAATGCATATATGTATATCTACGTGCACGGATTAAGTTTATGTTGTGTTTTATTCGTAAAAGAAATTGTCATTGAAATTATTTTTAACAATTTGTTTATAACAAATTGCGATATAATTGTTAATAATATTGTGAAAAGAAGGAGAAAATTTTACTCTTTAAAATGGTTTTTGTTCGAAGTCTCTACGATTTTTAGTTTCAGAGATATTCTCGTAAAAGCATTTTATATTTGATTAGTATAGGACTTTGACCTAAATAATCTCTCAAATCAAGTGTATTGACACACTGACCTACATAAATTCTAGAAATTTACATGACCTACTTAGCCGACCAATGAGAATAGCTTTTTCGTTACTACTACTACGTTTACTACGTTCACTACGAACAGCTCTGTATACGAATTATGAATGGCAATATTAAATTGATGATATCTCGGCAATCGAAAGTCGTAGAGACATCCAATACCAACCATTTTAAAGAGAAAAATGTCCTCTTTTTATTTATTTCATTAAATACTATCGGTATAATAAGATCAATTTTGTCGATATCTTGTAGAGTAATCGAAACGTACAACTATATATATATATATAAAATCAGTTTTTATCTCATTGAATTATTTTACTATTAGGATCACAGTATAGTCATCATGAATATCAGCAAAAAACATGCGAAAAAATAACAATACTCGTGATAAAGACACTACTTTTTGTCTAGAACAATCTTCTCGTATTTATTTACGATTGGTAGTAAAATCGATAGCTACTTTCGAGCTCTCTAACTCTCGATTTGGCTTCGTACGTACACTCGATCGCACGTGAAAAAGGAAAGAAAGAGAGATTGGCCCTTTCAAGATCGATTCGATATCAGTAAAAGAAACGAAGGCAACCAACTTGAAAATAAAAATAACGTCGAAAAGGTAGAAATACGGTGGATAGAAGGTAGAAGTTTAAAGGAACGCACATGTCTTGCTAGAAAGCGATGTGTCTTAGTTTATCCTTCTCTCTCTCTCTCTCTCTCTCTCTCTCTCTCTCTCTCTCTCTCTCTCTCTTCGATAGAATGTTTTCGAAAGGTCGATAGATCAAGGGAGGTGATCGAGATATGGAGATCGAAACGAAGAAAGTCGCGTTAGTCGTCAAGATCTATCACTTAGCGCGTGGCACCTCACCACACGCCGATCCCTTTCTGTTCCCTTGAGACTTTCACAATCTGGACGTTTTCCCTTTCCCTGCTCTTGTAGCCCTGCCACCCTTTTTCCTTCGTCTTTCAATTTCTACTTCTCCTTTCTCTTTAGTATCCACCCACCCTCATTCCTCATCGTTGCAAATCGATATATGGCTCGTGATTGTAGTGACTGCGCACGAAGGGAATTTTTATTCTCTATCTTCCATTTCTCTCTCTCTCTCTCTCTCTCTCTCTCTCTCTCTCTATCTAGCTTTCTTGATATCCAGAGTAAAAAGCAGTCACGACAATGTCCCATGGGGTAAAGGATGCAGGACGCTTTCTGGAACGCACGTCCTTCCTTCTCCTTTCTGTCTTCTTCCCACTTAAATATATCAATCCCCTATGAACGTTAACTAGCAGCCTTCGCCATTTCTCTCTTTAGCCTCTCGGGATTCGGAAGTCGAGAGTCGGTAAGTGAAAAGGGACAAGCCAGAGAAGAAACGACCGTCGAGACTGGATGAACGATAATGAGATTATTACTCGTATCGATTACACTCACTATTTCTTTCTTTATTTTTCTTTTTCTTTTTCCTGTTTTTTTTTTGTCATAAGAGATGATTACAGATAAAGGAGAAAATGGATTCGTTGAAGAAACTCGTTGGATCCTTATCAACGTTATACTATTCCGTTGGATGTCTCAAAGAAGAAAAGAGACGAAGTACGACTAATAAAAAAGGTTTCCATTCCCTTTTTCGAGTTCACGACGAAAAAACTTACTTTTACAGAGACTAGAAACTATTACCAGCGTGAAAACGTTCTCCGTGAGGACGCGATTTTTATTCGTTCCGATTAATGTAAGTACGAATTTAAAATTACGACGGAGGTCTGTGCAGCGCGCGCTTTGTAATTCAAAATGAGGTAGCCGCATTAAATTTGATGCTAAGTGGGTTCGCTTCGCGTTTCAAGGAAAACGACTTGAATCTTATTTAAGCTGTACATGTATAATAGGTTTGTACGAGAGAAGTATGAGAGAAAGAGAGAGAGAGAGAGAGAGAGAGAGAGTAATAAGCTGTAAAGGTTCCATATTCATGTGCGTGATAAATCTGGCTTGGTTGTTGGATGCTCATTACAATCTTTAATTAAATCGCTAATCAAGCAAAAAGGTTTGTCTACCAGTATATTTTTTTCTGGTGAAACACGAGATCGACAATTGTCTCCTCTATGAAAGACGACCGAAATCCTTTCGCGTTAAATCGTTAAAAACGATCGTTTATTTTCCGATTAATCAACGCGTACGCGGAAAATCGTACGCGACGCCCGTGTAATTCCTGCGCTTTAATCAGAATATAGGTAGGTAGTACCGAGGAAAATAATTCGAATGGTCGAAATTAACGAATTTCGCGCGCAACCGACGACGTCCGATTTATTTTCGTAAAATACAGATCGCCGGATAAAAAGTTATTATTATTTCCCGACGATGGTGAGAGAATTGGGTAGCAACCTATGCGCGCGAGAGAGAGAGAGAGAGAGAGAGAGAGAGAGAGAGAGAGAGAGAGAGAGAGAGAGATACAACAACGAATTACTTTTCGGTGAGCGGCCGTACATTTAGAAGAGGAAAATTAATATCGAATTATTATATCTCTTCTCTGTTTTTAATAATACGAGCAAAGAGGAAGGCGATTATATCCGTGTTGCTCGAGGATACACAACCCATTTTCCCGTGGAATACGGTGCTCCAAAATAACGCGTGCACTAAATTTTACGAAAGCATCTAATCTAGCGGGCGTTATATGCGCGCCCATACATTCCTAGCTTCCTACGATTTGACGTCCGGCCACGTAGGCGGTTCGGCTGGCCGTGCACTCAGAGATAATTACGCGCTTTAATTATTTAATTAATCCTGACGACGTTTTCGTAGTTTTATCTGGACGCTCGTTAGCCGAATCGAGTACGTTGCCTCCGAGCGTTACCCTCGAGCTAGTAGATAGGTATTCGACCCTCTTTCCATTCCTTCTTTCTATGCCACACCTGCGAAAATAACTTTATACGTATGTGTATGTGTTTATGTATCTAACTACATACGATGGTCCGAGGATACAGATTAAATCCAACCCCATACGCGCAAAATACGCATAGAGCTTTTCTTAATGTCTTCACTACCAGCGAATATTCGCAACAACTCTATTGTCGTTTCCGTTAACGATGCAACTTTTCGATTTCATATCGCGATTCTGTCCCCTTTAGAAATCTCGTTCTGAGATAATGTATTTTGAAAAGTCAATTGGAAATTTGTTGCCTGAAAATTATGGGAGTGATAACTTTATATAATTCGTAATTTTAGAAAAACTTGTTAAATATATTATTTTTCCTACGACTCTTTCTCCCTAAAACTCTTTCTCCCTTCCCCCCTACCTCCCTCCCCCCCCCTCTCTCTCTCTCTCTCTCTTCGAACAGTTCGAATAGAAAAGGAAGAATATAATATTCGCGAAGAAAGAGGCACAACACATTCCAATTCTCTCTCTCTTTCTTATTCGGCCTCTCGAGTAGAGTGCATTTTTCGTGCTTCGATATAACGAAGTAACGGCGAACGAGTTACCAACGGGTACATTATAGAATTTTATTCTATTTTCTCGACAGGCGCGCACACCATCCGTAGTTCGCTCACGTCTTGGATTTATGGGAAGTCGTCGCCTATGGGAGATAAAGCATAAGTAGAACGTAGAAAATAGGAAAGACACGATGGGTGGGTTGCGTTATGTGCGGAGACAACGCGTCTCTCTTTTCTATCCCCACTCATAGCTCTCCTCTCTATGGCACGTGACACCCCACCGCCGATACAATCCATGCCAGTTTCCACTCCCAGCACTCGAGTCTATATTGCGAACGCAAAAGTAACGTAATTATCGTAATTATGATAATCACGATAATAATCAGCCCCTGGCATCTCCCCTGGCATCCTTCTCCCCGCCTCACCTCCAACACCATCACCCATCCGACGACCCTCTCGAAGCGTGTCGTGTTGTAAGTGGAATGGCAGTGCTGCAGGCGGTACGTGCCGGCTAAAATTACCGTTATATCCCTGCGTACGCGGCGTGTCGCAACGTACCGCACCGCACCGCACCGCACCGCACCGCACCGCATCGCATCGCACCGCACCATGCCGCACCGCATCGGTAGAACGGACTAAAACTCGCGAGGGTACTAATGACTCAATCAACGTGTACAGCCAGGAGGGAGCCAATTTCGATTCAACTTGCGAATCGCTCGTTGGGAAGGATGGAGGAAGGAGGATAAAAGGAAAAAAGACAAAAGAGCGCCGATCTGAACGTAATTTCGTGAATGTGTTTCGAGTTTCTTTGTCTTTCCGAGATAGAATTATTCCTGGATAATCGATTGAGTTTATAAACATTTATATTAGAGTCATTTATATTATTGCCATCCTCGTATTACATATCGAATTGATTAAGCGCTTATATCGTTTGACTTGTAATCAAAAAAAGTTAGAAATATATCGGCCGTTTCTTGTTCGAACTACAAGGAATAAGAATTGTTTAATTATTAACATTTTCCTATTAAAGTAATTTATGCTTATCAATTTTTTCTTGCACACCTGATTACGGAATGTAATAACGTCGATCATTTTCAGTCCCCTGTAAGTCACTAATTTGTTCGATTAAAAATCACGTGTTAACTCGCGTTAATTAACGTAGAGCGTTAGCGTTAGTTCGCATCCGTTTTTCAACGTAGTTGCTTCTCTTTTTCTTAATCGAAGCCTTCAACGACGACGATGCTCTCGTTAAGCTCGGTATTAATGAGAGAAAAAGGGGAGAAGAAGGGACGTGGAGAAACGAAATCCGAGAGGAGAATCGATTTCGTCGAACGAACTTCTCTCTTCTTCTCTCTCTCTCTCTCTCTCTCTCTCTCTCTCTCTCTTTCCTTCTCTTCTTCTCTCCTTCTCTCTCTCTCTCTCTCTCTCTCTCTCTCTCTCTCTCTCTTCCTTTCCCCTTCTGTAGCTTTCGCTAAAAGCGGCAATAACGCGACGTTATTGGTACGATCGTACGAGCTCTGCATAATTAATTCCAAATAGTCAAAGACCTATCAGTGCAGCCATATTCGCTCGTAGACTGCTGCCTGGCTGGCTGGCTGACTGGATGGTTGCTTTCGTCGTGTGTGAATGCGCAGACTCTCCCTATCGGTTGGATAGCCGACATTGAGATACACGCGCAGATACACGCAGCAAACGCTTTAAAGAGGAACGTCCGAATTCGTGAGTTCCGTCAATTTCTACGAACAAATTTCGTCTTCAAACCATAGGAATTCTCTTTTACGTGCTGTTGGAAATGGCTATCTCCTACTTTACGCATTGACGTATGTATATATATATATATATATATATATATATATATATATATATATATATATATACTCGTATTATATATGTATTCAGATAGACCATACCTTTCAAACTTCGATATCGTTATCCCCCTGAGCGCGTCTCCATGATATCGGACGAATTACAAAGTAGAATAGAGTCGGGTCGATCCGGGATGGATGTATGTATGGTATGTGTTCTGTTTAAAAATTGAAAGAGAGAAAGAAAGATAAATAAAGGGATGGAATAGGAAGATATACACCAGCCAGTTTATTTATTGAGGATTTCTATCGATCTTTACTTATTTCGCTATTAACGAAATAATCGACTGTAATCTTCACAAATTCTTCGTTCTTTCTTTCTTTTTGTTTTTACGAATTCAGGAAAAGAACGAAAAAATTATTACATTCAAAAATAAAGGAGAGAAAGTCAAAAAACCGTAAGATCCTCTTGGGAAGATACTATTGCCCCCCCCCTCTCTCTATCTATCTATCTATCTATCTATCTCTATCTATCTCTCTATATCTCCTTCTCTCTTTTTTTTTCCTTTTCTATTTTCTTTCGTCGAACGACGACTATATCCAGCATTGATTGAAAAGTGGCGTTACACGCGATATCGATTATCGTCCGCCCACATCCGTAGACCGTTCAAAAGGGCTATAGGCAAGGTCGATCCTTCCCCATTTTCCCCAACCCACCTCTCCTACCTCACTCTTTCTCTCCAGTCCGATTAAGTCCACACACGTGCCAGTTGACGTACCCCGAGGGAACTCGGCGGTCGTCCTTTCGCGCATTGTCGACGCAGCGCTTTCCATTTTTCCCTGCTTTTAAGCCACGAAACAAAAACCGATTCCGCAATGCGCTCTCTATCTCCGATTTTCCTCCCTCCTACATCACGTCCGTTCGTCTCTCTCTCTCTCTCTCTCTCTCTCTCTCTCTCTCTCTCTCTCTCTCTCTCTCTATCTCTTTGTTCATGCCCTCTCTTTATCTCGTTTTCTCTTTTTGCTTCTCGAAGGAACCTTTTTTCCTCTTCTCCCTCTTCTCTTTCTATCTCCCTCTTATCATCGTTCTCCGAATTTTTCACCTTTGTCTTATGCCGATCCAGCGAATTTTTAGAAAAATCAAGCAAACCACCATCGAGCTAAAAACATTATTTTCTATATTCTTGCTTCCGTAATCGAAGAAGGATACGTCATACTGACGATAATGTCATAACTGACAGTTTTCGAAAAATAATAGAGCTTCGAAGAATATAAATCGAACTTTATATAAATTATTCAATACAGATTATTCATTCGTTCTTGTAATCTCTCTGTTTTATCTACAAATTAAAGGAAATCCATTTAGCACAATTAAAAATGATCGATCGAAAATAAAATAAAGAAGTGAGGGAAAAAAAAAAGTAAAAGAAATGTTTAAATTTTCTTTCCTTATGGAGAGGCACCATCATTGTTCGATGAAAATATTCGTCGTAAATAAATTCACGTCAAAACGACGAAAGGAAACAGGAACGTAATATATATATATATATATATATATATATATATATATATATATATATATGTATGTATGTATGTATGTATGTATGTATGTACGTATGTATGTATGTACATACATACCTATTTACGTACATGAATATCGTAAATGTCGAGGAAGAAATTTCAGGAATATCAAAACGCTTCGAGAAGGAGGTCAACGTCATTCTCGAGAATAGAACGAACAAGTGATAGATAGAAAGAGGAAGAGAGAGAGAGAGAGAGAGAAAGAGAGAGAGAGAGAGAGAGGGAGAGAGAGAGAAAGGAAGATAAAGAAAGTGGAGGGTCATTCTCTGTCCGCGAAGTAGCGCTTTATAGTGGAATAAGGTAAAACTACGCGATATCTCGAGGGCGATTCTCCTCGTGCTCGATGTCGCCGCGCACTTTGGAAATGAAGGCGCCACTTGCATATCCCTTTCCACGCTCGTCTATATATACGCGCTTTCCAAGAGGATAGCATTGAGAAAGAGAAGAATAGAGAATAAGAGATAGAGATAGAGAGAGATAAAGATAGAGAGAGAGACAGAGAGAGAGAGAGAGAGGTTGTTCAGCCATGCGGAGAATCGCATGGCAGCACGTCGCAGAGGGAAAGCGCGGAAATGCCAAAACGCGAATTTGCTCTCGGCGCATACGAATAACTCCGAAAGTGGCTGCAGTTTCGGAGCGTGATGCTCGAGTCGTGGTGCAAGCCGCTGCGGCAAGCTCGTCGAGAGAGAGAGAGAGAGAGAGAGAGAGAGAGAGAGAAAGAGAGAGAGGCAGACAGACAGAGAAAACGATACTCCTGTACTGGAAAGTGAGAGAGAGAAAGAGAGAGAGAGAGCGAAAGGGTCGTCTTCCCTGACCGGAGGTCAGTTTCCGCAGTTTACGAGTTTCCAACGAAAGAGAGACAAGGAGAAATTCCACTCTGGAATTCGCTTTGCTTCCCTTTGCTATCTCTCTCTCTCTCTCTCTCTCTCTCTCTCTCTCTCTCTCTCTCTCTCTCTCTCTCTCTGTCTCTCTTTTTTTCTCTCCTCTCTTTCTTTTTCTTTCTCTATCTTTCGTTCTTTTTCTCTTACTCTTTCTCATTCTATTTCATCCTAGAATCCTTCGCCCTCTCCTGCATAGTATTTGCATTTCTTTCCAAGAGCAACGTGATTTGTTTCCATAACCAACCGAGTCCCTCCTTTCTCCCCTCTGTCCTACTCTATTTTTCTCTATCTATCCCTCTTCTTCTTTCTCTCTCCTTCTCTCTTTCGGCACTTTCGAATGTTCTCTCGGCGGGTATAACTTGGGGCCCTTTTTTAGATAACGACATCGTCCTCCGTACGCGTCGTACCTCGGCGATTTTTATTTTCAACTGAAATTCGTCGAGGACGCTTGTCATGTTGGTTTAACAGTTCTCTCTGCACGTTCACGGCATCTCTTAGTTCTACGATAACGACATTCGTCAAATTGCGCGACCGATTCTACGTAAAAGAGGACGATATCTCTTTACATTTGTATTCTCCTTCGGGAGCAGGAAAATAAAAGGGAGGTGGAAAACTCGAAGGGATAGGATTCAGTAACGAGAACCACCCTCGAAAAAAATGACCATTCGTGATTAATGAAATTTAGTGGAATACGATGAAAGCAATTTGTTTGGAGCGACGTGTCATTACGTTTGCTGTTGTAATGTCGTCGAAATATTGTCCAGAGTGTAAAAAAAAAAAAAAAAAGAATACAAAAAATGACCCTCGCGATGAACAAATGGATGTTCCATAACGGTCGAATAAATGTCGGAACGACGGGAGAACGACGAAATCGGGATTATTTGTCACAATTTATTCGAGTGTCTCTTTAAACGGATAATATGTTTGGTAATTAAAATTTATTCGTATTGTTTCGACGACTCTTTATAATCCTAAAATCTCTTTGCGATAGCTGTTAATTTACGGTCGTTCATCGAGCTCGAAAAGGGGACTCTCGTCGTGTTCCAGAGAATTAAATTTTTGAGAAAAAAAGAAAAAACACGTGACAAAAGTCCTCGGCAATTTAATTTGAAAATTTCGAAATCCTTCGTCGTCTTATTAAAATTTAAATAAATGTAGATTTTCAATCTGTCGTGTATTAACGAATAGATAGATACATATATAAATTAAACGTTCAAACAATAGCTGAAAAGCAACGAGAGTTCGCGTACATATAATAAACCACGCAACAAATGTTGAGAAAGTTCGGTACCGAGAATACAGAGAATTTTATATGGACAATACGTTGCACGTTGAATAAAAGGGAAGTATTCATACATACATACATACATGCATATATATATATATGTGTGTGTGTGTGTGTGTGTGTGTGTGTGTGTGTGTATATAAGGAAAAGAAAAAAACGATAATAGCAAAATGTTTCGCGGATAAATTAATCCAAAAAAAAGGATATTTTATCGTGTATACTCACTCGCGATGTTTCCTACTATGTTTTCATCCGCTTTTCTGAATTTATACAGATATAAAATACTTTTCTCTCTCTCTCTCTCTCTCTCTCTCTCTCTCTCTCTCTCTTTCCGTCAAAAGCAATAATATGATACAAAATAAAATCTCTCTCTCTCTCTCTCTCTCTCTCTCTCTTGTATTAGCTACGCGTTCTTTGTTGGTGTTCCATTGATAAAAAACATTGGATTTGATTCGAAGTTAAAGAAAAAGTTTTCTAGTTTTCAACTTTCTACTTTTCTAAACGCATCTCCGCGATGGCTGCCAACCATTCAAAGATTCTTATCTCCTTTTCGACAGTACCTAAGAAAATTTAGTACATCGACCGAAAGTCGAAATGTCTGGTATCATTGTATGAAAACTACAAAAGGATTTCGAGTAAGCGAGTTCGAAGAAATTGAGAGCTTCTCGATAGAAAAGGAGGAGAATAAGCAAAGGGGAAAAGGGAAAAGAGAAGTTCGGTATGCAAAACGAAAAAAGAGGCTATCAGGGATTCGTGTGATCTCGTCGTTCGACTATACTGTCACCCTTTTACCGAATCGTTCTGAGATTATATGTATGAGTATATATGGAGTCTTCAGACGGAGAGAAGAAAGAGAAGAAGAGAAGAAGGAGAAGGAGAATGAAGAAGGTGGTGGAGAGAGGATGAGGATTACGGAAGGATCGAAATGAGATTATATCGGGCACTAAGCCGACTTTCGCGTTTCGCTCTATCGGTTCTAGGAAACCGTCTACGAACTCCTATGGGAAAATTCCGGTGGCCAAAAGGGAGATAGGGTGATCGAAAGAATACGGGAAAGTACCTTCACCGGATTCGAATATTTCCTGGGCTCTTCGTCGGTATCAGAGATCAGACTCGAGTATATACGTTATCACGAGTCATCACTCGACACTGTTACAAATATAATTTGGCTATGAATGTGACGTGTTTGATGTTTTATTAGAATATTTTCTATCGTGTGATTGCAAGTATCGAATCAATACTTGTCATTGATTAAAAAAAAAAAAAAAAAAAAAGAAAAGAAAAGAAAAAAATATATAATCCCGAAAGTGAAGATTAAATTTGCTGTGTAGATACAGTGTCAAGAAATATACACCTGATAATGAAACGTCTCAGAATTTTTATAGATCCAGTATGTTGAGCCATTACGTTCTATCGTGAACTAATTAATTCATTACAAACAGGGAACGTGTACCAACTCACATACCTATTGCGGAACAATCACAAATCGTGTATTCGTGAACAATCGACGCCTAGCTCTCTATATTATCCGATAACAAAAGCACTATAATGCTGCTTGTATATACACATAGATCCATTCATATATACATGCGCACTACACACGTACCAAGGAAATCCAATAATCGTGCAAGTTCGTGCAAACGAAGCAAACGCGGCGAACTCGATCATTCTATCTCTCGAGATACGCGCTTTACTATCGTAGTCGATCGTTGCGATTCACTTCGCGCAACGTCTTTTCCGGTCCGACGTTGAGATCGTTGACATTATTGATCGATGTCGTCCTTTATTTGCTGACGCTGCACGCTCCAACCATTATATCATAAAACAATGCGTGCCTCTAGCTTCTTCGACCGATCGATATATCGAAATACTCTGCTTGTTGCAAGGATCGCGAACAAAAGTTTTAGAACTGGTGTATGAACGAAGAGGTGGTGGACCAAAGAGGATAGGGTAGAGTAGGCCAGCAGGAGGCTCGAAGAGAAAGGAAAGAGAGAGAGAGAGAGAGAGAGAGAGAGAGAGAGAGAGGAAAAAAGCGATGGAAGGACGGGTATTGCCGATGGCGAGCCCTGCTGGGACTTAATTAGTCAAAGCCCTCACCAGCTTACTTACAAGTGCCTCATTAGGGCCGATATCGCGTCTCGTAATTGGAACGAGCGTCGCGACTAATTACAAAGACGAAGAACGGCGTGAAAGGAAGAAGAGAATGAAAGAAAGAAATGAGAAAAGAGGAGCAAAGATGATATCCAAATCGTTCTGGAAATTGGAACCATTGTTTCTTTCCTTTTTTTTTTTTTTTAATACTAAATCTTCCTCCATCATTTTTCGATTCTTTTCGTTTCGAATGTCGGTGGAAATGAAAACAGAGAGACGGAGGGGGACAAGTAGAAGTTATTTGAAAAAAAAACTGCTTCTCGTTCTTGATCAAATACGATATGTATGCTTTCAAAATTGACCGAACATTTAGTCAAGCTCGACGGACTGACAAAAATCACTGTTCGCGAAAAGGGATACGAAAAGTGGAAACGCCAATTTTCCTACGCAATTTGTCAACCGTGTGTCGACCAGATAAAACCTTATTGACTTTCAGCTTTTAGCATCAGGATGCCTAGCTCTTGCCGTTCTCATTCTCTCTCTCTCTCTCTCTTTCTCTCTCTCTCCCTCTATCTCTATTTCTATCTCTATCTCTCTCTCTCTCTCTCTCTCTTTATTTCGAGAGAAAGAGACTTTAAGCCCGTTTTCACAGCCCGTAAAATTGCCTATCGACATCGGTATCTACATTAAGACCTTTAATTATTCCGGAATCGTTGTTCCGTTTTTTTGTTTTTCTTACTTTCTCTGCCCCCAACTTTCTGTCTCTTTCTTCTTTTTTTTTTTTTTTTTTTTATCGACACGAGTCATCGTAGAAAGGACCGAGGACACACAATTTTATTTTTCTCTCATTTCTTCAAAGAAGAAAAACAAAAAGGTGTTATTGAGTTAATCAATTTACCCATTTCCTTTATTTTTGATTTCTTCGTTTTACGATGATACCAATCGGGACTGTCACGACGCCAGTAAAATCGAAACTTACCCAACGATTGCAAATGATTTATCGTCGATAGATAAAGGATAAAATAGAAGAAGGTAGTCAGAAAGAGGAAAGGGAGTTGCATTCGTACGAGATGATATATTCACATTGATACATTAAACTTCTTTTATTACATCGAAATCACCGAATAGCGATTCGTAATACATATTTCATAGGTCTCCTTTTTACTTCCCTTTTCGTATCTCATTCGGTCGTTTGTAGTCGGGCGTTTGCGATACTGTCATTTCCCGGCTCTCTGCTCTTCCTCTTTGCCAAGATAAAAAGAGACAATAGAGAGAAAGATAGATAGATAGATAGATGGATATATATATATATATATATATATATATATATATATATAGAGAGAGAGAGAGAGAGAGAGAGAGAGTGAGAGAGAGAGAGAGAGCATCGGAAAGAAGTATCATCTGCGTTTTATCGTATCATCCAAAAAGGAAAAATAAGAACTATCAAAGTCGACCGACTAGTTATATCTACATACCTACATATGCATGTTCTATGTACATGTAAACCTATATATACAAAGAAATAACCGTATTAAATAGTTTGTGGGGACATGCCAACGAATAAATCAAGATTAAGGCCTCAAAACGAACGATTAACGTCCCGTCTATCGTGTATTACGATTCAGTGTTTGTTGGAAGACGTACACATGTATATATACGTGTCTATGTCACATTCGAGAGGAAATTCTTACTAACCCTCCGTAAGAAGCGAAGATCTACGTGTCCTTTCAAGAATTACGAATGGCCGATATAACAAGGAAAAGACTTCGACGCTATTTTATTATACGGACGTAGATAAAGGGAGACAAATAGAAATAGAGACAGATAGTGGCTCTCGACGAGGATGAGAACGTGCGGTTACAACCAGTGTTGAGTAAAATTTACGAGAACACTGTGGAACCTATCGTTCGATAGTAGGAACGTAAAGAAAAGGATAGAAATTGAACCTTTCAATGAAAAGATTTGCCATTAAATCGACGTTATGTATCTACAAAGAAAAAATATTGCCTCGTTGGTCTTTATATTTGAAAGAGGAAATGGTTGGATTTAATTGCATCGTAATTATGGAAACGAATATTGAAATTATAAGGAGGGATCCACAGAATAAAAGGAATTTTTCATTTGAAGAAGAAGAAAAAGAAAAAAAAAAAAACAAGAAAAAAGTATAGAAAAGAAAGAGTAAAGGAAAGAAGGAGAGTTTAGAGTGTATTCGAAGGTGCATAATTGTTAATCGATTTCCATCGTATCGATGAACGCTGAGTCTCTTTTACTTGAGATCCCCTTTGAACTATTATCGCATAACATAAAGAGAAAGAGAGTAGAAAAATGCGTGGAACTTGAGAAGAACCTATTCCCAACGTGAACATTCCTTTGGTCGAAGTTCGGCAAAGGGCAATATAGTATAGAGAAGGGCCGGTCGGTCGTCGTGGTATTTTATTAGCTGGAAGCAAAGAGAAAGGGAAGGAGAATTATAGGGAAAGACGAAAGAAAGAAAGAGATAAAGAAATGGAGTGGGTTGAGGGGGAGAGTGAGAAGCCCGTGCACGCCCATTTCGAAGTGCCCTTAACCTCTGTTTGAACAACACTAATCCGTAGTCCCGACTATCTCGGAATTTCGGATAAAAGGGCCGCTCTCGAGGCTGGGCGGCGCATGATGAATTTTACGAAGAGCTTGTGGCTCCAGCGACGTCAGTCCGTTCGCCATCCCTTGTTTCCTCTCACCCCTTATTCACTCTCAAATCTCCCTTTTTACTCTTACTTCAATCTCTCATCGCCCAAACTGAGAAAGAGAAAGAGAGAAAGGGGGAGTGATTTTACGCGGAAGGAGAGTATAGGATGCTTTTGTTCGAGGGGTCGATCGGTAGGAAAGTAGAAACGAGTTCTACTTACCCGAGTTCCCATTTAATCCTACAACGGGTAGTTCGTTAATAATATTTGTTACTGCATTCTAAGTTATTAATCGCATGTCTATTCATAATTACAACACCTATAATGCCTCCTAAAATTATACGCATAATACGCTCTTTCTTAAAAATAAATAGATTTTATTTGAAACAGAGCGCAGAGATTTGTACAACGTGTGTTAGGTTGTTGAAATAAAGAAGAAAAAAAAAAGAAATAAATAAAATAAAAAATGTAAATAACGATCGGTATCGGAGCTGCGATAAAAATTGAGAAGTATAAATTGTACAAGTTCTTTTTATTGATTCCCCATTTAAAAAAAAAAAAAAAAAAAAAAAAAAAAAAACATGTCAGACATGTGAATTCTACAGATGTATATACATCGTCGATTTGTATAACATCGAAAAATATTATAAAAATCGTTCGTCCCTCTACGAGTTGTAACGAATTGCTTCTTCTTCTTCTTCTTCTTCTTCTTCTTTTTTCTTTCTTCTTTCATCGAATTTTCAAAATATGCTTTGCGCCTAACCCATAGCAATTTCTTGATATCCGCTTGCAATTCCTGAATACTTCGTCCGTTCGTAGAAGGCATTCATTTTATTTTTAATAGAAAAAAGAGAAACAACTAAAACGTGTAACTATTTTCAAGAACGAGCGAAAATGAGAAGAAAAATAGAAGCGTCATAATTTGCCAATGATTTAACAAATTTTAAGAATATCTCAAATACGTTTTTGCATTTAGAAAATGAAAAAGACAATTCCTGATATTATAATTCCGTCGTCGCTTCTATTCGCTTTTGTTTAGTGAGTATACATCGCCTTAAATATGCCGGATATCTCTATCTTTTTCTATTCTTTTCGAACACGTTGCTATCTTCTTCGGACGAAGACGCGACGTGACAGAAATCTAATAAATATTGTCCCGGGGCTAAAGGAGGAAACAGGGATAGAAAGAGCGGTAGGAAGTAGAGCGAAGGAGCGGATGCAGAGGTAAGAAGAAAGAACGATCGCGGGAAAGGGATGAAACGAAAGCGTAGAGTGGGTGGTGGGCAGAGAAAGGAGAAAAGAAGGAAGAATGGACGCTCCAAGGGACGAGATAAATTGAAGAGCTCTCCGCGTTGTCAACCTTCTCCAACAGCGAGCAATTTTCTTGTATTTTCCACGCTGTGAATATACATGCGTTCTGTCTGACTATAGTTATGCGTATACATAAATGTAAATATAGTTCGATAATGTTGCATGGATGATATATGGGGATTGATAGATATTACATGAAATTGTTTACTCACAACCTTGTGCTATTACTGTTCTTAATATTCTTCTTTTTTCTTTTTCTTCTTTTGTTCACTTTTCCTTTCTTTCTTTCTCTTTTTTTTTTTTTTTTTTTTTTTTTTTTTTAATACAATTCACACAAGAATCCACAAATCAAACTGATTACATTAAATTCGTAGTATGTACGTATATATCTATGTGTATTGTATTATAAATTTGTATTTCAAATTATAAAGCAAGCAATATATATATATATGTATATATATATATATATATGGCATTAAAGTACACGTCAATAATGCAACATCGGGTTATATGTCTCTCACTCAACATTTATTGTTAGTTATTTATATTTATTTATTTATTCAGAACGCTTCGGACGATCGTCACATCATGAATGCGATATTAGCTCCTCTCCATTTTTTTCGTATACAACAATTTTATGGATATCTTCTTTTGCTCTTCCTTTAAAAATCAAGACACAATGTGGGGGAACAATGTTCTGTTATGAACCATCATAAAATAATAAGAAAAAATTGTTGCAATCCAACTTCATTAGATAATGTCCAGTCATCGAACAAATTCGGCGAAATTAATTTTTTTAACGTAATTTCAACGTTAAGTTAAACGCTAAAATAGTCGACTTGTCGTCCCATGAATTCAATTTAAAATAGGAAACACATAGACGTCGAATCTAATTCGGTCGTTAAACGAACGAATATCTCGAAAAGCTTATCTTTTATCTAAGACTTTCTCTCTCTCTCTCTCTCTCTCTCTCTCTCTCGATCTTCCTTTATTTTTTTCTTTTTCTCTCTCTCTTCATGTTTCTCTTTCTTCGATATGGACATGTTGGTGTATTGGAGATACGACAGTGCGAAAACCGACGCCGGCTTTCCCTCGGATTCTATAACGGAATATCTTCTTAGCCGTCATTCCTCTATATCGCACTCGAGTGCGAAAAACTTTACGACTCTTTTGCGGAGTTTCTTTCAAAGTAATACCTAGTTATTTATTTATCGGATTACTTTCCCAAAGAAAATCAATACATTTATTCGAATGAATTTTTCGTTATTACGCAAAAAAAAAAAAAAGAAAAGCAAATGCAAATCTTTTAAAGTCGTTTATCAAAATTCTCATCTGGTAGAGTAGATAAATATAACGATATTCCAATATGATCCACGAGAGTATTTAATATATGGATCGTCGAAGATTTACTTTCCCTTCCGGAAATTATTACTTCGATTTACAGAAGTGATATAGCTGGGAGAGATCGCTAAGAGAAATGAGACTCGCCAAGGTAATTTTGGATAGGTTATGAAAGACTCAACACGAGGAGGAATTGTGGTTATCGAATTGAGACAAAGAGACAAAGAGAAAGAGAGAAGAGAAGAGTGGATGAAGAGGGATAGAAGCGAACCCTTATTGACCCTCGAAACGAGTTTAAATCGAGGGTAAAGCTGCCTGATTGCATCGCCGATTGTGTTCGACACGACATAATGAAAATTCTTCTCGTGTCATCGCTTCGCAAACGAGAATTTGGAGATGTAACGCCGTTAAGATAATTTGCGTACTTATCATGTGTATATATATATATATATATATATATATATATATATATATATATATATGGTATTTCATATATCATATATCATATATCACATATAATCGCTAATTTTCTTCGCAATACATAACTACTTGAATTGTCTTGTAGCTTGAGAAAGGGATCCAACTCGATTACGACTCTTGACCTAAGATAAGTCCTTTCACCTTTAGCTTCAACGTTCTCTTGTACTTCGTTCGGAGACTATAATAGACTTATGAATATTCACGAGTGTTTGCATAAAATGTATGCTAACGTATAATACCCTCCGCGGAAAGTGAGCTTTCTGATCTTTTTGGTTTTTCTTCTCTTGATTCTTTTCTTTTTTCTCTTTTTTTCGTTTCATTCTTCAAACGACCCCTTTATTATACCATCGATCCTACCGCATCGATAAACAGAAAATTTGTCAAAAGTTGAAAGACAAACTGAATAGACGTCGTTGGTAACTCGTCGAACGATAGTCATGATAATCACCATTACGAGAGGTACTGCTTGGAATAGTCAAATGGGACGGAAAATTATGCGAGTCCGCGTCTTCCGCATTGACGAGGCATTACGGGAGTGAGAGTTCCAAGCTTTAATTGCGACGACAGTGACGCGTTTGATCCGAGAGTATCCGGACTCAGACTGCGAGTCATGAGTTATTCATTCAGCTCGAAATCGTTCGGGTTTCCATTCGAGTGTCCCGTTCCGGTGATGATTGAAAGCTTACTAGTCGAAGTAGACGTCGACTTAAAATTCTCGATAATCCGCGATAGCCGATTAGAAACGAAAGGGGATTCGTAGAATAGTCTGATGACGACGAGAATAAAATATTTTGTAACACTTCTTACGCACGTTTAAGGATTTAAATTATAGAAACGTATGTTCGTTGTAATAGTTTTTTATCGAGTTAAATTTATTCCTTATAACGTAAACTATAACAAAAAAAAAAGTAAAGAATTAATAATAATAAATTAAAATTATTTTTCTTGACAAAAGAAAATTATCGCAATACACATATATTATATTGTAAGTAATAAACAAGATCATATATATATATATATTGGATGTGTACTTACATAAGATTGTTTCGTGCTCTTTCTATTTCACATTCTATACATTATGAAATACTCTATACAGCGACAAGGTAAAGGCTGAAAGGGTAAATTGCGATTTCGCGTTCGCCACCTTGGTGAAACGCGAAAACCTAAGAAACACCGACTCGAACTTCTCTCAGCGATTGTACCTCGCCTTTTCGTGCCGAGAAAAGGAAAACATTCTTCTTCTTCGAGGAAGAAGAAAGAACGGCTTTTCGGCTTCACGGACATTCTCGAGTGAAAAGCAAAGGAAAGAGAAAGAGAAAAGGACTGGCAGGAAGAAAAATGATGGAATTAAACTTTAGAAGAAAATAAAGAGACTCTTGGGTTTACGCTCGAACTACGACAACTCGTTTCTTTGATCGGTGATGATTAAAATTCGTTACTCGGATTTATTTCCCTCGTAAAGATTCTCCACATAAAAATTAGAAGATATTTCTTTTGTCCCGAATTATTTTGCAATGTAGTTAACAGTATCTTCTACAAATTACTTATACCCCAATATCTATCTTCGATTATCGCGAAACTTCTACGCGTTCCTTGAAAAGAGAATTTGTCGGAAAAATTCGCGAGCAACGACGAAAAATTCGAAGTGAAGGGAAAGAAAAAGAAATTAGCGAGAGGACGAAAAAGGGAGACTTGGATCGTCCTATGAATTTTTGTTTCTCACCAAGCGCGAGATCTCACTTTCAACTTTTAATGGAATATCCTCGACTTCCATCCCGGCTTAGTCGTAAAATCGATGGAAAGTATTCGGGATAGGGTAAGAGAGAGTGAGAGAAAGAGAGAGAAATGGAGATAGAGAGATAGAGAGACAAAGAGACAGAGACAGAGAGAGAGAGAGAGAGAGAGAGAGAGAGAGAGAGAGATTCGTTCCATCGTGCGCAACGAATCGTGCAATTTTTGCACTTGAGAATGGAAACTCGTAGGGACAGCTGGTGCGCACCATCGATACGATGATCCGGATCTATGGGAAGAGTTTCCGTGAGAAAGTTTCTGAACGAACCGTGAACGGATCGAGGCAGCGTGCGGTGGATGACAAAGTGCCGTATCAATGTAGAATCACGTTCGGTATTGTCCATCTCTTTTTCTCTCTGTCCACATCTCTCTCTCTCTCTCTCTCTCTCTCTCTCTCTCTTCCTTCTTTACTCTGTCTTTCTCTCTGAACTCTTTGATACGTTAATCAATTATGTATAGCGATCGAAAGACTCGTTCTCGGCACACGAACGAGCGTCGTGTGTCGTGCGAAACGTGTGCGGGATTCGTGAAAGATTTGAGAAAATAAAGGAAGAGAAGAGAGAAGAGTGAAAAGAAAAAAAAAGAACATAGGATAGAGAGAAAGCGAGTGCAATTGGAGAGACTCGATTCGGTGGAAAAAGGACCCTCGAATATTTCCCCCCTGGGAGTACTGCCCATTTTACGGCCCATTTCAATCCGCGACGTCGTCATCGAAAATGAACTTTTTCTCTCTCTCTTTCTCTCTCTCTCTCTCTCTCTCTATCTCTGTCTCTTTCTCTTGTTCTCTCTACAACAAGGTCAAATTCTTCTACGTTCCCCCGATCTCTCGTTTACATTGAAAGAGTTCAAGCATCGTACACAAGGTTAGTTCCTTCTCCTATCCTCATTCTTCTACTTTTAAACAAATTTTAAGTGACTTTTCTGTTCGTACGATCGATCACGGTAGTCAAGAGGGGAGCCTCGATCGATCCAGGCCTCGACAGTTAACTTACGTCCATTCGTTACATCCTACCTCACCTCATTTTACGTATACGTATATACGTTTAGGCATATATTAGAAAGATACTCCATTTTATTCAATTTGTTCATTCGGAACGAATAAGGCGCGGGACATAATTTTCATTGGGACGCGTTTCCATGAGTTTCTTCTCGACGATCGATTTCGTAAGACCGACCAACGAAACATCGACGGGATTTAATTGAATTCGAATTCGCAAGGGAGAATTAAAGAGGGAAAAAGAGAATCGTGGATAAAGAAGGAAACGATCGATTCGTCAATATCGTGTAACGCTTATATCAACTATATTCTCTGTTCGTTACGCTTGCACGTTTAAATAAAGACAAAAATTGAAAACGAGGGGTGAAACACGAATATGCGCAGCTAAAACACACACACACACACGCGCGCGCGCGCATACCAAACACGTAATATGTACATGTTTACGTATACCTAAAATAAGAAAATAAAGAAAGGTTGTTCGCGGTCATCGGGCATTTGGATGTTCGGTTTGTGTTAGAGCGAGACAAGAGCATGAGGTAGGTACTAGGGATAGGGAGAAATAGAAAGGGGAGATAGAACTGCGAGCACAGCAATATCAACTTTCGTTCTCGTAAAACTTTCCGCGCGCCGACGGCTGACAGCTGTCAATGATGGGCGAGAGCAGTCGCGGTTTTCCCAGCTCCTCCCCACCTTTCCCTTCTCCTATTCCTACTCTTCCTCTTTCTCCTCATTCTCTAGCCTACATCACCCTCTTATCCCAACGCGGCCTCGTCTGCACCGACGACTGTCGAAGTGTCAGGGATACGCGCTGCCATTCTTCTCCGCCTCGACTGATAATAATTCACTTGTCTCAGTCCAAGATTCGATGGAACATCGAACGAACACACCCCTTTCGCTCGAATAAAGTGGCTTTATTTTTTTTTAAAGATTTTTTCTATTTTTCTTTGTTCCCTTTCTCTTTTGTTTTTCTTTCTTTTTATTCGTCTATAAAAAGCTTCAATGGCATTGTATTTCCGTAATAGCTTCGGCGTATGAAATTATTAAATTATCTGCCATCGACCAGTTGTAATTATTGTTATATCCTTATTAATAATGAATTGTTAATTATTATTTTCATTTCCATAAAAATTTAATACGTTCGACCGGTTTCATTTGGTTTTTATTTACCAGAGAAATACAAATATTTATTTACAGAACAGTTATCCCCTTTTAGTTAATTAAAAAGTAAAAGTAAATAACAACGTACGAGTGAATTGTACCCACAGAAATGTGTTATCTTTTTCGTACGTTCGAATTTCACGATTCATAAGCATCGCGAACAAGTGTTTTTCCGTCGTAAGTAGCTTTAAAAGCTTCTGAGAGGATTTAATCCCTCGTAAATTTCGAATGTCCTCTTATCCCACTCTCCCCCTTTCGTCTCCCATTCTATCCCACGGTCTCTTGTATTTTACTATTCACGAAGCGACGATTGTAGTTTCTCGACCAATTTGATAGAATCAGTGATTTTGACACCATGAGAAGGACGTCGGTCTATAGAGAAAAAGAGATAGGGATAGAGAAAAAGTGAAAGAGATGAAACCTGGGACTAGAAAAAAGGCCTCGAAAAATGCGTGTAACATCGAGGCGCGATCGAAAGCGATACCCGTTGATTGCCGAATTCGTTAACCCTTTTCAAAGCGATCGTTCGACACGAATAGAGTGGATAGAAGAGAGAGAGAGAGAGAGAGAGAGAGAGAGAGAGAGAGAGAAAGGAAGGAAAGGGGAACAAGAGGTAAAGAGATACGACACCCTAGCTAGAACGTAGCAGATTTACACGGTGTCGTTGTATCTCTCGTTTTCCTTGTTTTTCTATCTCTCTCTCTCTCTCTCTCTCTCTCTCTCTCTCTCTCTCTCTCTCTCTCTCTCTCTCTTTCTCTCTATCTATCTCTCTCTCTCTTCTATCGCGCGGTTCAACGCTGGGAATTAAAAGTGCCGACGAGACGCGTCGTGACGCTGGGTAATAGTTAGTCGGGCGAGTATTTTGGCGGGTAGGATTTGAAACTTCGTATCTCCGGTCGTGTTGTTTTTCGATTCTTTAAAAGGGCTTTTTTGTCAACTACATTCCACGAGTATTACGTCTTTGTGTCAGTTCGAAGGGAACTTCCCTTTTTTTTTTCTCTTTACAAGATTTCAGCTAGCTCGGATTTTCGAATTAATGATGAAAAGGAAATAAAAAAAAAAAAAAACAAAAAACCATGACGAATTTCATAGTTACAGTTATTATAACACGTATCGGAGATTTCAATTTCGATTTCGAGAAATATTTATATATATATATCACTTTGCGATTGTTGCGAAGTTATGTAAACGTAGGATGTCTAACGAGGCAGTTGCTCTCTGATCAGATCGACTCATTTTGGCACACCGTAACATTACGTTCAGTTACCTCCCCTGAGGCTCTCGACGAGTGCTATTGTGCGGCCTAATTTATAGAGAAACGACAGGCCGATATAGCCAGCGATAACTGCAATGACGTCAAAGATTCTACAATACTGCGGTAACCGACTGTAACGCTCAGATCACGGAAAATTGACTATCAAAGCGAACACGTACATACGTACATATGTAATAGTACGTGTACGAACAAAGCGTATCTATCAAAGCTAAATAATCAAGAAGGAATATATCGATAAAGTGAGAAGATTTAACGATATTTATATGAATAAATGTTAAGACTTCTATAAATGTTTTATATTGTATAAAATAATAAAGAAAGGGAATATAATTTTGATCGACTAATTCTATTCAATTAGATAGAAAAATTTTCATGCAAATTGAATAAAGAGATTATTCAATCGATAGTCATGCTCATCCGATGGTAACGATGCTTTTATAGATATTCCTGATAACTAAATTTCTACATTCACCGCGAGAATAAGAAAACTATAGTAATGTCACGCTTTTCGTTCTCCAAAGGTTTCTCATTCTTCGTGTATTATATCGACAATTATCACTATTTCCGTACTTTTCAGTGTAATCATTTTTCCCAAAAACAAAGGTGATCGTGTTACGAGGTACACGAGAACGAAACGATGAAAGAAAGAACAAAAAGAAAGAAAAAAGAAAAGCTGAGATAAGAAATGACATAGATCAACATATGTGTGTGTGTGTGTATATATATATATATATATATATATATATATATATATATATATATATATATATATACACACAGTACATAAATGTTATATGTACATGCGTATAATCAACGTGGATCGCGTGCCATCGTCTTAATCAAGAAATTTTGGCTCTGGTCACGTGACTTGCACGAAACAACTCGACCAACTAAAGGGAATTTGAGAAAGAGAGAGAGAGAGAGAGAGAGAGAGAGAGAGAAGGGAGAAAGAGAAGAGGACTTAGAAAAGGGGAGTGGTGGGTACGATGTCGCCCGCCATTCGGAGGGGTGAATTACGGTCTCTTTGGGATCGTTAACCCCCTAGAGAAAGGAAGAGAAGTATGTAGGTAGAGGAGAAAGCTGGAAGAGACGAAAGAGCTGCTTTATAAGGAGACTACGAAAAATAATGTCTCGTCCGTGAGAACAATTAGTATCAACGCGCGAAGGGAAAATTCCTTGGGAAAGATGGACTATAAGTTCGTGTACCGATTCGAAGGTTCCTGTTAGTACCTGGCCGACTTTCATAATGAATAAATGCTGTCTTTGGATTTAAATGATCGTAACTTTAAGAGTCTCTATATATCTTTACTATTTTAACAAGAATAAAAAATCTGGACCAATAGATTTGAATGACGCATCTCTCCTAACACGAAAGTATTTTCGACCTGTCTCTTTCCTTCTTTCTCTTTTTCCTATTCTTCCTTCTTTCCTTATTTTATTTTATTTTATTATTTTTTATTTTTTTATTTTAATACATAGATACACTTTGCATTCATACAAGCTCGAAGGGACTTCGGACTAAGCTTCTTCTTATTTTCCCTTCGGGACGAGCTCTCGCATTATTATTATCATTATCGTTCGTGTTATTATTATCGGACTGCTGTACGTTGTAGACCGTTTCGAGGGGTGAATTATATCCTCGCGGGGGTCGTTAGACTACCAGAGAAAGGAGAAGAGGTGGGAAAGGAAGACGAATAAAAAGACAACGAAAATAATGTCCCGTCCGTGAGAATAAAAACACTATAATTATACGTCAGCGTGTTTCAATGTATAATTCGAATAAGGAAATATTTTCCCCTTCCCTTGTAATCATCATGATACGTACGATCTTTCCAATCTTATAGTCATACATCTGCATATCGATTTCAAACATAGAATTCTGAAATTCGATCGACAAAAATTGTAAATGCAATTGCTAACGAATGATTACACGAGGAACCTTAAAGTTCGTTTAAAATCCACAGTGTGTTCTATCGTTTCTATCTCGTTATAAAACCAAAAGAGGAAATACATATATACATATACATATACATATACATATACATATACATATACATATACATATACATATACATATACATATACATATACATATACATATACATATACATATACATATACATATACATATACATATACATATATATATTTCGTGTTAGTTTTAAAATTCTACATCGAGAAATTTCCCATAACAAAATCGTCCCCTACGAACGATCCAGGAAAAAGATTTAAAATAAAGCCGCCTTTGGGCCGTCACCTGTCACACCTGTCGGTCGCTTCAATGTCAAAGGGTTAAAAGGATAATCAGAGTGAAATAAAAAGAGAGGGAAAAGAAAAAGAAGAAAAAGAAGGAGGGAGAGAGAGATAGATAGAGAGAAAGAGAGAGAGAGAGAGAGAGAGAGAGAGAGAGAGACAAACACAGAAAGAAAGAAAGAGAGAGAGAGAGAGAGAGAGAGAGAGAGAGATGTACATTTTTATCGAACACCAGCGGTAGGGAAATTCTACGAGGGTGCCGAACTCACTCTCCCTTTTTTCTCGCCCTACTTGGAGTCCTCTAGCACGAACAGCCAATACTACCCTCTCCTTCGTCCCTCACCCTCAAGAGCGAGATCCTCCATCACGGTCGGTGGCTGGTGCGAACTGTGATTACGGATTTCGAGTCTCGCCCGCGGATTTTACGACTTCGCCACGAATCGCGACTCACCCCCTTGACGTCCTCTCACCCATCCTTCTCCTCTCTCCCTCATTCCTTCTCTCTCTCTCTCTCTCTCTCTCTCTTTTTCTCTCTCTCTCTCACTGTTTCTCTTTCCCTCGCTTCGAAAATCGGGAGAGGCAACGCGCGATATACGAACCGCATGGAAATAAATAAATGCCCTGGGGGTGGTCGACATTGGTGAGGCTACGATGGAAGGGGTAAAGAGAGAGAAAGAGAGAGAGAGAAAGGTAGTACTAGGATGCCGGAGGGGTTAGAGGAAGGGGGTGCCTGTTGGTGGATTCGCTCCAGTACCAACACTACGAGCCTACGTCGTATTGATTCCGTCTCCGAATGTACCTGATCTGGCAAACGCGCTGGATTACGATGAATCTTCGCATTCGAGATTTTCGACAGTCGTCCCTCCGAGTTCTAATTAAAGAGTATTATTTTTCTCAAGTCGATTAACAGATAACTAGATCCATGACAAAGTTAGTTTTTATTCATTTGTCCACACTATCCATTTCACATATAATTATTTATATCTGTTATAAGTATTTATTTGTGTGTGTTTCTATGTGTGTATATATATATATATATATATATATATATATATATATATATCACTTTGCAATTGAAGTTATGTAAACGTAGGATGTCTAATGAGGTATATAATAATAATAATAATAATAATAATAATAATAATAATAATAATAATAATAATAATTTAATATATAAGGGTTTATTAAAATTTACTTGTATCGTCTAATTCTAATCATCTTTTAGAACATCAGAACATCATTACGAGACATTCTAATCGCAGAATGTTTGTCGATGTACTATTATAAACGCTTAGATAAACAGAACGTAGCATTCTATACCAAGGGATGTTGTACACCCATCCCCTCCCACTCCGTCGACGGGAGATCGTTCTACTAAATCGGGACTCGGTGTACTTGCATGCAGCTGGTAGAAATCCTCCAATCGACGTTCAATAAATCGCGCGACGCGTTCGACATAGCTTCCTTCGAATATATCCCGTTCTCTTCTCAGTGTTCGTTATGCTAGAATGGCATACAACGTTTATTCGTAAAGCGTACATGTAAGAGAACTACCTTGTCACCTGCCAATAATACATCGAACTAAGTTCTATGCATCTTCGAAAAAAAGGATAGAGGGAAAGAAATGAAAACAGAGAAAATAATGTTAACTCTATTTAAAGCAACATTATATCTCGTTACTTCGTTATACTCTAAGAATCTATCGTTAATAATCGATATCGTTGAAAAAGCGAGGCTAGAATTAAAAACTATCGTAATTTACGTTCGTATTTTTGTAACCCAAAAATCGTATGTAAACGATAAGGAGAATGCAGATAGCTTTGAGCGGATGTACGCGCTTACGTTTACAAAAAAAAAAAAAAATAGAAGAAAATGAAATAGTTTTGTAGGGTCTCAAATTTGTTGTAATTATTTGCTTTAATAAATATCCGAGTGAACAAAAAATTGAAGGGACTTACTTTTAACTGCAGTTGGTGAACGTCAAAAGCTTTAGCTTGCAATGGCGAAGAAACGTTAACGTTGAGAGCTGTAATCCGCAGAGATAAAAGCCATCGGCAATTATACGAGTCAATATTATTTGTTAGTTTACCGCAAGAAACGATAACAAACCTCCTGCATCTCTTGAGAAGGAACACCAAGAGCTCTTTCTCCAACGGCTCTTCTCACGAGTATTGTAAGCAATCATCCGTGAGGATCCGCTTTAACGAAGAAAAAGTAACAATATTAAAAGGTGCGACGACATCTTTTCGCGTGGAAAGTAAAAAAGAAAAAGGAAGAAGAAGAAAACATAGCCTTTGATATTTTTTCCTTATATATATATATATACACATAAGAGCGATCCATTAAAGACATGTTAAATATAAAGCTTCTTTAATGTCGACAAATAATAGGGCATTTATCTTTTTCGAAAAACAAAGAAATATATATTCAATATATATTCAAAAAACATTCATACATTTCTTTTTTCCATTCAAATATTTTTTATTCATACGGTTAAAGAGGTTCTCGAAATAATTTTCATTTACGTAAGATCGTTTAATCCTGTTGAACGTTTAAAAGATGTCGTTAAAAGTTATTAAAAAAAAAAAAAAATAATATCATCCATGCGACAATTTAATTGAATTTTTATGATGGTTGTAAAATGCTTATTTAAACGCGAGTTTAAGAGAAAAGCTTTCCAAATTCGGTAACACAAGCAAACGCGTTCTTAAGTCTTCATTCTTTTATCATTACTCTCTCTCTCTCTCTCTCTCTCTCTCTCTCTCTCTCTCTCTCTCTCTCTCTCTCTCTCTCTCTCTCTCTTTTTCTTTCATTATCTTATCTTCCTCCAACTCGTTCAGTAAATCATCCACTTTCCATGTCACGATCTCACACAACTTTATACGTGAAAACTTCCCAGAGTAAATGACCACTTTGTTCCGTTTACATCTTTCTACGCGTTAAGTACATTCCCGCGGTTTAAAAAATGAGCAAACCGTTTCGTTTGTACAAACGTCTTTATGAGAAAAAGGGAGGCACTTAAGCTCGTCGAAGGACGCCCTCCGCGAATAAACATTTTCGCTTATGCTTTTATACGACTTTACACCCACGATCGACAAAGAAAGAAAAGAGACGGAGAAAAAGTGACAAAGGGAACAACTACGAAGACGAATTAACGACGATATCACTTAATTTCTTGTTCCTTTTTTTCTTTCTTTTTATTTTTATTTTTTTTTTTTTTTTATTTTTCATAATACTCCTAAATGTTCAAATAAAAATATGACGATAATAATAATTTACATAGATTCACAAGCACTTCGTAAAATGATATCGCGGATAGTTTAAATGTATCGTAGAATAAAATCTTGAGATTTCTTGACTCATCATTTCTTCATCTGATAAAACAACGAATATACACGTACGAGTCTTTGTAGATTGTGCACGTGTGCATGTAGAAACACGTTAGCCAAGTCGCATTTTGGTCTTTTGGACTCGTGGACGCGAACATAGGGAAACGAACGAGGCACGAGGGACTACCCTGGATTTCGATTATCGTCGATAACTCGCCGGGATGTATCCCTTCCACGCCGACGGTAGTTCCCGGAAATTCGCCTCGCCCTTGGGATTATTCCACCTTGGGAATTCTCATCTCGGTACCGCGACTCTCTCTCCCTCCCTCTCTCTCTCTCTCTCTCTCTCTCTCTCTCTCTCTCTCATATGCACGAACACATATACATACACACATATACAGTCATTCTCCTTCCAACAACCTTTGTCTTCGCTGCGCGTACCGATTTGTCCCAAATTACTTCATCGTGGATATTACAGGATCCTTCGCTCATCTTCCCGCTTCTATTCCATCTAAGTCACCTATATCTCTATCTTCTTCCCCTCCGTGTCTTCTTCCAAGAAAGCTCCATATAAACACGCTTCCGTTTTGGCTTCGTGACAGGGATAATCGAATCTCGGAGATGGAATATATTTGTTCGCGTTCTTCGATGGATCCGCGACGTAAATGACAGAGAAGAGAGAATGAAAATATTTCGATATATACATATATACGGTGACTCACGAAAGTATTTGAACACTTGCCATTAAATACTTTATTAATTATAATAAGTATATTATAGTACACTTACCGACATATTATTAACATTGGATGAAGATATGTCTCTCTAGATTATATAGGTATAGTTTCAAGCAAATCGAAATATATATGCAATAGTTATGATTTATTTCTTACAAACATAAAGATTGCTGAAGCCACAAAAGGATTTGAACAGGTAACTTTTGAGCCTTTAATATTTAGTAGGACCACCTTCGGCACGAATAATACCTTGTAAACGATTATGCATACTCTTTACTAATTTTTCTGTAACATTTGGTGATATGGAACTCCATATTTCGAGTATTTTGTCTTTTAAACTTGTTTTTGATTTTATATTAAATTTTTGTTATTCTTTTCCTATTATTGCCCCTAGATGTTCAATCGGGTTAATATCAGGGCTTTGTGGTGGTGTAACTAACATGTGAGGAATATTGTATATAATCCATTCCTTAACAATTCCTGAGGTATGTTTAGGATCATTATCCCGTTGAAAGTAAAAATCTTTGTAAATACCCAATTTTCTTGCACTTTCCTCTAAATTTTGTTTCAAAATGTTCAAATATTTGTATTTATCCATTGTTCCTTCTAAGAAGATCAAATTCCCGGTACCACCTG
Organism: Dolichovespula sylvestris; assembly: GCA_918808275.2. Lineage (NCBI taxonomy): Eukaryota > Metazoa > Arthropoda > Insecta > Hymenoptera > Vespidae > Dolichovespula > Dolichovespula sylvestris. The sequence continues at coordinate 13,795,916 of OU964961.1, forward strand.
CTGCCATACACCCCCAGATCATAATTGAGCCACCCCCGTGTTTTACCGTAGCATACAAGTTTTTCACTTCCATCTCTGTATTTGCTTGTCTCCAAACAAATTTACGTCCGTCTGACACAAAAACGTTAAATTTCGATTCATCTGAAAATATTACTTTATTTCATAAAGAATCATCTTTGCTAATAAATTCTTCGGCGAATTTTAATCTTTTCTTCTTATTATTATCACTAATGTATGGCTTCTTTCTGGGAACCCTGGCATGAAAATCATTTTTACGTAACACTCTTCTACATAATTTTGGATGTACGTCTTCCTTGAAGTTCTGGTTAACTATCGTTGCAAGTTCTGTAGTAAGAATCTTTGGATTTTTTTTATTTCACTGATCAAAGCTCTTTCTTCTCGTTCCGTTAATTTCTTTGGTCGACCTGAACGGTATTTATATTTTATAATTGCTATAGATTTCGATTTTTTAATAATGTAATGTATCGTAGATCTATTTATATTTAATAATTTACTTATTTCACCATATGTCTTTCCTTCTTTGCGCCACTTGACAATTAATATTCTCTTACTTTCAACAATTTTAGATCTCTTCGGACACATGATAAATATCGCAATATTTCACCACGAATACTGAACTGTGACTAAGAAATGTACATAAGACAACAACTAACGACAATCAATGTTTACAATTAGTACCGGGAAAACTTTGTTTACATTAATTCTTGACATTAATACGATGTGTTCAAATACTTTTGTGGTTTCAGTAATCGTTACGTTTGTAAGAAATAAATCATAACTATTGTATATATATTTCGATTTGCTGGAAACTATACCTATATAATCTAGAGAGTCATACCTCCATCCAATGTTAATAATATGTCGGTAAGTGTTCTATAATATACTTATTATAATTAATAAAGTATTTCAAGGCAAATGTTCAAATACTTTCGTGAGTCACTGTACATATGTATCTACAACATATATATATATTTAATCGATAAACTTTCAAAGTCGTTCTATTGATAATAGTGACAAAATATTAATATTTATTTTATATATATTTATATTTATTTGTAATAATGACGAAATATTAATATTTATTTTCTACATATTCATATTTATTTATAATAACGACAAAATATTTATATTTATTTTGAAATAATGAATAGAATCGAAACTTTTGTTATATATCTACGTATTTTATTGTTGTTTTTTGCCGACAAAATATTAATGTTCTTTCAATAAATTGTTTCAGAATGTACGTTTCCACCGCGTTGGGAAGGCACCTGGTTTCAAAGTGGCGTGAGGCAATCGATTGTAATATCCAGGAATGAGCTTTCCAGTAAAGGCAGGTGTCTCCACAATGAAGGGGACAAGTTTCTTCTAGTCGACATGTGAGTAGTAGTTATCTTAGCGTATAAAGAGAATTCATATCGAGTTTCGTAATCTTTCTTACCGAAGAAAAGCGATCGACGAACAATCTATCAATAATAATAATAATAATAACAATAATAATAATAATAATAATAATAATAATAATAATAATAATAATAATAATAATAATAATAATATTAATAACAATGATAATAAAAATAATAATAACGGTAAAGAGTTCAGTAAAAACAACAAAAAAAAAAACGATCCAAGACGAATACCGTTCTTTTCGGTCGTATTAGTTTTCGCGCATCGACATGATAGCAAATTTCGAAATTTCATCAATCCTAGAGTCTGCGTTATCGTCCGTTCAATCTTGTCCCTTTTTGCGAGTAGTATAGCTTTAGCAATGACATACGTATATAACTGTAGTTATAACTACAGTTACGTGGGTGGATATATTTCGATATCGATATCGTTATTTTTCAATTTATCGGCGTTGGGTCGGATGACGAGCTCGCCTAGGTACTGTTTGTTTCGAAATTCGCATCGGTTCGATCTCTCGTCGTGTCATATCGCAGCCTTGCTGGCGCCTCGCCCGACGGTTGCTTGGCTCGTTCTTCCTCGTGTGTGCCGTTTTGCGCTGCCCGTAGAGTTTGGCCTCGGGTCTGGAAAGGATTAAAAGCTTGGAGGAAAAAGGAAGGAGAAGGACGAGTGGGGGGAGCTTGGTATACGTCGTCAAAGAAAAGGATGAGAGAGAGAGAGAGAGAGAGAGAGAGGGGGGGAAGGTTTGGGGTAGAGTGGAGAGAGTGCTGGTGTTACGTGTGGAGTTACGTTGTTCTTCTCTAATACTCGCGATATACACGTAAGGAAAGGAAAGTACGATGGAGTTGGGAGGGGGTAGACGTGAGTACGTGGTAGATGAAGAAGAAGAAGAAGAAGAAGAAGAAGGCTATATGTGTATGTGTATAGATGTGTATGTGTGTGTTGCGTGTATGTAGGAGAGAGACAAAGAGTGAGAGAGAGAGAGAGAAAGAGAGAGAGAGAGAGAGAGAGAGAGAAAGTCGACGTTGTTTCTCCGCGTAATGCTCGTGTCACACGAGTTGCCTCAAGTTTTCGTGGAGATTTCTATCGGCTTTCACCCTCCTTCTCCTTCTCCTACTCCTCCTCCTCCTCCTCATCCTCCTTCTTTTTCTCCTTCTACACCCTTCTCCAACTTTTTCACCACGAGAACGAGTTCGATCGATACGGGCCGGCGAGCGAGATAAAAAAAAAAAAATCCAAGGAAACGGCCTCACGTTACGCCATGGTCGAAAGAAAATGTATAACCATGTGGCTCGTTTGTCCTCGCTTTATTATAATATTAAATTAATCGTTCCTCGCGAATTTCTATTCCTTTTATTCTTGTCAATCTTACAAGATTATTTCTCGTTTCTCCTTCATTTTTTCTTCCTTCTTTTTTATTTTTATTTTCTCTTATTTTTTTTTTTTTTTTTTTTTTTTTTATGAGAGGTATTTTCCTAATGACTTTTTCATGGACTATGCTCGGAACGATTAATAGTATATTCATGCAGTATAAAATATATAGCACTCAGTGTACTCGTACTTTTCAAATAGTCTTGAAAAGAATTTGAGATACGGCGAGGTGGATAAGTACGACGCAAATGAACGAGAAAAATTTCATAATCGTGATTGTGCGCCTTTTATTTTTTTTTTTCTTCTTCTTCTTCTTCTTCTTCTTTCTCTTTCTCTTTCTTTCTTTTCCCTTACCATTCCTTGATCCTTCTTCAAGAAGGATGAAGGAGAAGGGAATAGGACATTGCGGGACTTTTAAACTAAAGGAACATCGTCTTTCTCTTCGTTCCAGGAAATCCTGCTACCGCTGCGTCGTCATTCACGAGAAGCACTCCAATGTTCTCCAGTACAAAGAGAGTAAGTACAATCTGCGAGGAGAAGAAGGAAGAAAAGACGGAGGAGGAGGTGGAGGAGAAGGTGGAGGTGGAGACGGAGGTGGAGGGGTAGAGTAGAAGAAGAAGCTTCATGGAAAAGATGGGTGCATTCGCCGTTGTCCTCCTCCGTTCTTTTCTCCACGACGTTGTTTCGTTCTCGATCGATAGCGATTTCCCAGCTGTGCACCTTTTGCCGCGCGATCCTTTCCTTCTACCACTTCGGAAATCCACTCGTTAATTAGAATGCCGATCGTTAATTAAAAGCTCGACGATGACGAGACGATGGGGAAAAAAGAAGGCAGAGGGGAGGGCGAGTGGCATAGAAGGAGATAGAAAGAAAGACGGAGAAAGAGATAGATAGATAGATAGATAGATAGATGGATAGACAGAGAGAGAGAGAGAGAGAGAGAGAGAGAGAGAGAGAGACGGAGAGAGAGGGAGAGAGAGAGAGAGAGAGAGAGAGAGATTATGTCGTAGCACGTAAGGAATTATTCGTCGAAGAGAACTTAACGATTTTCCTTCTCAGTAGAAATGACGACGAGTTAGAATACTAGGAAAGAGTAAATGGTTTTGTTAATTCCACCGAGACTGTGAAACTCGTTTACAATGCTTATACTTTATAATTTAGGGAAAAGAGAAAGAAAACTGAGATCGTTACATGATACTTTACTTGTTATTTATACTTAACTCTTTAATATACTTATATTGCGAGAAATCGAGATCGAATTTTATATAGTTGGATAATTATTTTGTCTATACTGTTATTTGAACGTTCTCTCTCTCCCACCCTCCTTCTCTCTCTCTCTTTCTCTCTCTCTCTCTCTCTCTCTCTCTTTCTGTCTTTCTCTTTCTCTTTCTCTTTCTCGTTCTCTTTCTCTGCTTAAACAATACGATCGCATTCTATTTGTAACTCATCGAACGTTTTCTCTCTTTGACGAAGCCAATGTATTCGTCTATCCATCTTTTTCCTTTCCAAGGGATGTCTCGATCAATAAATTCGCTTAAGTGGAACGTTCGGACAAGTTCGATGTTTAGAAATATACAGACGATATCGTCCCTTCTTTTTTTCTTTTTTTGCATCGTGTTAACGACACTTTGATCGACCAACCATGATCGAAAGTGATAACGTAGTGACAAGGGAACGAAATGAACGCTCGGGAAAGATCATATATCGGTGAAGGAATAGATGTGTGAGTGTTAGAGGTGCTAGTAAATATGAATTGGGATGAGAAGTAGGTTATTGGTTGGACGTGTTGGAAACTGCTGGATTTGACACGTTATACCTATTTCGTCTGCAGTTTTATCGATCATGCAACAAAAGATAAATAAAAAATAAAAAAAGGAAAAAAAAACGCACACACACCCGTGAAAACAGATCCTAAAGATCAGAGGAAAATAATTCGAAGAAAAGAAATCGATCGGATATTTCGAAAAGTTAAAAATTATTCTGCGGTTCCTCGATACGAACTTGATTTTCTATTCACGCGAAATATCGTGAAAGCATCGAGAGAGAGATAGAGAGAGAGAGAGAGAGAGAGAGAGAGAGAGAGAGAGAGAACGGTATCGTTCCACCAGTGGAAGATCGAAATTTATTATTTAACGTAACGAGTGAGAGGAAAGATCGAAGTTTCTAAGTTTCTCGCGTGAAAGAAAGCCCAACAACGAATACGATCCAAGTCCGTAATGTTGTGGAATAGAAAGGATATAGCGATAACGCGTTGTGGAAGGAAAGTAGAGTTTGGCAGTAGATCAGAAAGAAAAAAGAGACAGAGAGAGAAAGAGAGAGAGAGAGAGAGAGAGGGGGGGGGGAGATATGGAGAAGGAATAAAGAACAGTAGGATGAGTTTGTGACGATGTTACGTGGTTGGCCAAAAAAGGATAAGAGAAAAGAACGAATAAAGCATCAGGACTTTTGGCGGTGAATGTTGCCTCTTCGCCCATATTTTTCGACGATTTGTCAAAGTCTCCTCTTCTGGCTTCCCTTCTCTCTCTCTCTCTCTCTCTCTCTCTCTCTCTCTCTCTCTCTCTTTAATAGATTTTTAATCTGCCTAGCGTTATATCGCAAGCAGCAGGCGGACAGAATGAGAGAGAGAGAGAGAGAGAGAGAGAGAGAGAGAGAGAGACAGAGAGAGAGAGAGAGAGAGAGAGAGAGATAGAGAGACAGATATACAGACAGGAAGAAAATACTATCGCCCGCAGCTTGCATTTCTCTGCTTTTCGTGGCCGAAATCGTCGTCCTGCTGGCCGAGAAAAAATATGGGTCGTACCAATGGTGGTCCGTTGTTGTCACTTCAAAGAATTGTAGTACATACTAACCGTGATACACAAAGTAGAAGAGACAGGAAAATGTTCGGGCTCGAGTGAAGTAGCTAGAAGAACCGAGAGAATTGGGTCAGAATGAAAGGACAAGTAGACGTGAAGAAGGACGGATAAACAAATACGACGAATGGGAAAGCGACAGAAACGGACGAGTAAACCATGCTTCGCCCTACGACCGTCCCACTCGACTTGCTCTGTCCGTCTGCTTACATCGGAAAAATCGTTTCTTCTATTTAATAAAAGCCACTTTGTCTCCGAAGCGTTGCGTCGCGAATTAACGTGGCCGTCGACCGAGACGTTAAATTATCGCCGTCAGGATCTACGGAGTTAAAGGATTATAAAAACTTTTAGGAGATTCTAGAGAGAATAAAATATGAACGACGAGATCAGAACGAATTAATGCTAAAGCAACGTTACCTTAACGATCCACGTCGTTTTCTATTTTCCATTTGCGAAAATTTAACGTCTAGGAAAGCATAAATAACGGCAAGCGTTTAATAGAAAATAAAAAGAGCTATGGTAGCGTATCCTAGAGGAAGGGAGAAGGGAGAGAGAGAGAGAGAGAAAGAGAGAGAGAGAGAGAGAGAGAGAGAGAAAGGGATTGCGAGGGAAAGGACGAAGAACAACGGCGGAGGTAAAACACAATATTGCACTTTTTGCAACGCTTTAATAGTTTTAAAATTAGGTCCCGTTTTCCCCACCCATCGCCTCGGGCGCCACAATATTATTGCTTCGTGCTTTCGGTGTTGGCAGAGAAAAAAAGGAGGAGAGAGAGAAAATATCCGTGTATGGCTCTTCTTAACATCAACGAAATTGTTTCTCCTTCTCTCTCTCTCTCTCTCTCTCTCTCTCTCTCTCTCTCTCTTCTCTTTTCTCTTTACAATTTTTTTCTTCCTTTTTTTTTATTTTTTTTTTATTTTTTTTTTTATACAAATATTACAAAGAAAGTACTTTTTACAAAACATTTAATCCCGTTAATTTTCTATAAATAATTTTTCTACGATATATTTTAATAAATAAATGTGAAAGAAGTAGCAAACGGAAAGATATCAATTGAAAAAAAAAAAAAAAAAACTCGACAAACTGTAACGACTTGGTGTGCTGCATGCGATTCTATGCACGAAAGAAACTAATAGTCGGGCTTTCGTTCATTTTTCTTCGCTTAGAGTAACACCTGCGCACGAGAAAAGTTAAGTTCATTCGCGAGGCGAAGTCTTTGCCGACTCGTCACGCCACTTTTCCGAACTCGAAGAAAAGGGATCGCGAGGAACGTTTTCTACGCCGGAGTTACTTCAACTCGTACATATGAACTTGGTACTCGGAGAAAATTCGTCATTCCGCCACTTTTTCTTCCTTTGTCGAGTAACTTTTGTATTAACTTTTTTATTTTTCCACCGAAGATATCACCGTGCTTTACCTTCATCGTATTTTTCACTTGGTTGATAACAGGCCTTTTAGTTAATATGAATGTTTGCTCGTATTTTAGTAAAATATGTTTACCCATCTATCTCTTTGGATTGTCTGCTTCGTTTTTACATCTCTTTCTTTTCTCTTTCTCTCTCTCTCTCTCTCTCTCTCTCTCTCTCTCTCTCTCTCTCCCTCCTTCTCTCACACACACACGCACGCACACTCTTTGGTATATTATTTTTTTCTTTTGGTCACAATCTAAACGAGCTTACATTAGCGCGGTAATTAGCGCACTTGTGGCGTTATTACACGCAACATTTATGTATGCGAGCGTAGCAACGGTTTAGCAGGACTGTCTCGACTTTTACTCGAAAACATTAATCTTAATTAACCAGCTTTATTACGTGTACGTTAGAAAATCCGACGTTTATATGCAAATCTAAATGAGTTAGAGAGATCAAGAGAAAGAGAAAGAGACAGAGAGAGAGAGAAAGAGAGAGAGAGAGAGAGAGATCCTTCGATAATTGTGATTTAATTCGAAACGAAATAAGGCTGACTAGCCACCGCTATTAAAATGTTGGAAAGTTATATGAATGGCGGACGATATTTAAAGAACATCATTCAAATCGTACAGGAGGTAATTTGGAAAAGTATTTATAGCGATTTAATGGAGTTTTCATGATCGGGGGAGGTCGAAGGGAAAAAAAAAGATGGGGGTGAGTCAACTGTCTCTAAAAGTCAACTAGGGGGATGGAACTTCCAAAATATAGGTTAATGTTCTCTCGAGTAGTGTCCTAACATAATATTCTACGTTTTAAAGCCATGAAAATCGAAGGTGTCTTCGTCGAAACTTTTTCGAACACCCTGGCTAATGTTCTCTCGAAACGACACGATCGATATCATCGTTCTCGTCGTTCTCGTAAAATCGTTCCGACCGTGAAAAGACACCTCGGCAACTTTTCATTTACATGCTCGCCGTACGTATGTATATACCTTCCAGGGAAAATATTCAAAAGCGGGACGTTTTTTGCTCGGGGCATAAGCGATTGAAGAATTTTTCACCTTTTGCTCGTTCTCACGATTAAAATTCTTTGTCAGACGTATGAAGAGGATATTTCATTCTACTCATCGTCGGCAGCTTTCCAAGCTTCTCTGGTTCGGACGATAAAAATACTCGAAGTCTTGATTCATAATTTTCTGAGAATAATATAAGTTGTCTTTCTTTCTTTTTTTTTTTTCTTTTTTTTTTTTTTTTTTTTTTTTTTTTAATTTCAATGATGGACACGCATAAGAAGGATATTAATATTTTTCTGGAAATATCATTTGTAACAATCCTCTATCTCCTGGCTCCTTAATCTCGATTTCACGGTATTTATTACAACGTTCATAAGACGATATGTGTGTGTGTATATATATATATATATATATATATATATATATATATATATATATATATATTTAACGGTGAGATAAATGGAAGATTAATTTCTGTTCACAGCTTACTGCCACACTAGAAATTCCTTGTCGTCTTTATGCTCGTACATCACCGGCGATGCGCTCCTGTACTCTATGTTTCGCGAGGAGGCACTACCAGTACCGTGTCCCTTTCGAGGACCAATGACCTTCTCGTATAATCGGGGTCATGGTACTTGTTCGATTCCACAAAGTAACGTCGACACTTGCACGGACGACAGTCGACTCCTTTTCAGATATCAGGCCTGTCCGGATGTTTCCGCCTCTGAGAGTGCCGGTGAGTATTGTAAAGTAAAATTAAAACAAAATAATATATTTTATTAAACTATCGGTAAAATCTTCTATAAGCGTACGAGCGTCGATAAAAATTTGTTCTAATTTTTTTTTTTTTTTTTTTTTTTTAACAATGATCCTCATCATATTATTTATTTTTCTTTTTACGAACGAACCAAGATACAAGACTAGTAAGAATATTTACTATAACAGTGGGATGTGTCATTGATTTCTAAAGCAAGGATGGACACAAAATCGTCCGTGTCTCTAATTGAGTATCAAATATATGTACACCATTAGGATATTCTCAAAGGCGAGTTAAGCGTCTCCGGAAGAGGAAGGAAAGAGAGGGTTAGGAGAAATGAAAGAGAGAGAGAGAGAGAAAGGGAGGGAGAGTGGGAGAGAAGATAAATCGTGTCTCGTAGAAGGCTTCTCTAGAGATTCTCTTATCGGGAATGACTTGGTAAGGACTCGACGACCTCGAGATTAACGATTTCGTGTCGCATCCTATAGATCGAGGAATCGAGGGCGGTTACCGAGCTAAATGTCTCGACGAACGGAGGACGAAGAAGACCAACCCCATCACTTTCGTCCCGTTAACGAACATCCCGTCCTTCTAAAACCACCCTCTCGATTTGCGTCAACGTGGATTTCTTTAAAAGGTACGCGCATAGGCTTGGCGTCGAGTCCTCCAGAGATTTATACCTTCGACGTTGGTCTCATGAAACTGGAACGAAGCCAAACTTTTTTTTTTCCTTTTTTTTTTTTTTTTTTTTTATTTTTTTCTCCTTATTTCTCCCCTCGCTTTAAATAGACATGCATCTTTTACGGTCGAACGACGTAGTGAAAAATATATGGATGGATCGACTAGTCTTTTAT
>OU964961.1:13813092-13933092 GCA_918808275.2 Dolichovespula sylvestris
TATAAATTAATTACTTTTTATTCAAAATGAAATATTTTCTATTAAAATACAAACGACATTCTTTTAGACTTATCGTGTGTGTGTGTATATATATATATATATATATATATATATATATATATATATATTCATATTCATAGACGTTCTTTGTATCTCAACGATTTGAATTCTTCGCAGCCGAAGCGGTTACATGTGCATGGCATTTTATCGAAGAGACGGTCACGTTATAGAGGTACAAACAGGAAGTGCCATTTCAAGACCGGAAGAAGCCTGTAGTCCACCACATTTTCAACACAGTATACCCTACCTCACCTTAGTTAGTAAGTAGTTCTAGATTTGTATTATTATGAATATTGATACGTTTTACATTCGTTCTTTTCATTTTTAATAATCATTTTATTTTACGACACGATAAAACATAAATAGGAATCTTTATAAAATACGTCTGTTCAACTGTCACGTTCTACTGAAACATTCTATTTTCGTTTTCCCGATTCCATTATTTTATAAAAATTTATGGAAGAAAATAGAACTCAATGCTAACATAAGAAACCTCAAGGAGGAAGAAAATAGAATTTTTGCAAACATCAAACACAACCATCGACGATTAATACGTATGTGGATTGATAATTAGACTAAACCTATAGATCGTACAATATGTAATGCATATATGTATATACATAGATACATATACATACGTAAACGGTCGATAATTCATGAGCGATAGCGTGCATGACCTAAATGCGCATCTCCTTGGGTATATTGCATATTCGTGACAAATGTTCGGTGAACTATGCATAACTTAATACTTACGTTCGCGCTTAACTTTTGTACATACAATGTTGAACATGCACGTATGTACGTTGCTTATAAATACACAAACACAGACATGGACCGAGACACCATATAATGGCAAATCGATCGATGAAAAAGCTTCCTCTACGTTTCCATCGAACGTTTTATACATAAATAATGGATAACGAACGTGGATGGGCGTTTAGACATTAATAAGGTTTGCACTGTAAATAGGACTCTACTTTCAACGATGTTTGTTTATTCGTCCACGATCGGCGACGAAAAAAGAATAATGGAAAGTAGAGATGGAGAGTTATTAAAAGAATTCGTTCGTTTCGACTATGTATTTGATGTAAAAAAAAAAAAAAAAAAAAAAAAAAAAAAAATAAATAAAAAAGAAGGAAAAGAAATAAAAGAAGTTAGATAAAAATCTACTACGGAAGATAGTATTTGGTCTAGTCTGGTAAATTTTACAAACGACGTGCTCGAAACAAAGGTAACCCGTATAGAAGGTAAGAGAGAGAGATATAGAAACAGTAGAAACATGAAGAATTCTGTAGAAAAGAGGAGTACTAGGACTGTTGGGAAAGTTGTACCGAAACAAGGCATGAGAATTTAGTGGCAAGCCACTGGTCACCGAGGTAATTCTCCCTCGGCTAGAAGAGAGGATCACGAAGGAATGTAGAAGAAAGAGAACGAGAAAGAAATAGGGAAGGAGAGAGAGAGAGAGAGAGATAGAAACAGGATTCGGACGATTTGTCAAAATCCCACGAAAGGCTTATAAGTTATATACCTATCGTTGGTTGCTGAAGAGTCCATTCGGTTTCTTCGTTGCTTGCATCTATCTCACTTTCTGTGCCGTAGAAATGTGTATCCCCGTGTTCGTGTGTATTCCTGTGTCACGAAAGCTTTTCGCCTTCTTCTCAAATATAGGTATAGATAAATACTAGCACGAAGAGCTGTGTGCTTTTGTGTACATGCGCTTATCCATATATATATATATATATATATATATATATATATATATATATATATATGTATGTATGTATGTATGTATGTATGTATGTATGTATGTATGTATGTATGTATGTTATTTACTATAGCGAATGAGACCGCCACGTTTCAGAGAAATTCAATTTGCGGTGAATTCACGTGGCGCGTCACGAAAATCGTTGTACCTACCGCGAACGTGATTGAGTACCGACCGTTTGTGTTTCGTCATTTGCCCGCTAGCTCTTACCTTTGCCCACGGCTGTGGGTAGTTTTGATACCTCGCCTCCCGATTTCGAAGCTTTCCCTTCGAAAATACTTCCGTCGCGTCGCCGAAAGCAAACCCATGGATTTATCCGAGCGTCTTTCATCAAAAATAGAAAATCAATAAGGTATAGAATTCAAATTTTCAAAATACCTTTAAGAATATTCCTATAATTGTATTTGCGTAAATGAAGAAAAGCCATGAGAAATTTTCAATTGCAATAGATCATTAATGATTTAATTATATTATTAATTTCGATATTTTATCGCAAGTGGAACGTGAACTGAATGTCAGACATATTAGCGTATAATAATATGTACGTCAACATATATATATATATATATATATAGATACTAATATACGTTATAATCTATATACATATATATATATATATATATATATATATATATATATATATATATATATATTTAGAGAGAGAGAGAGAGAGAGAGAGAGAGAGAGAGAGAGAGAGAGAGAGAGAGATTATACTAATACACGTAATTGATATATCGATTAATAGGAGATCAAGGATAACCCAGTCAAATCTCAAAGCACACACACACACACACACACACACACACACACATATATATGTATCCCAAATTGTATATAGATCATCATCGTCTGTTGTATCGCAAAATAGTAAAGGCTACCAAGTCTCGTCAGCAGAAGCTTCGAAATGAAGCCACGAGCCAACCTCCTCTTCCCCTCTTCGTGCTTCTTCGACCACCAACAACGCCAGCAACATCAACGGCAGCCCTTGTCCCTCATCCCTCTCATCTTCCAACCCGATAGACTCCCGCGGGTCAGAGTTGTAATCCCACGGGAGTTATTGGATTCGGTTTGATCCACTGGTCGTTCGTTTTTCCTTCTTTCCCTCCTTTCTTTCCTCTCTTTTCCTCTTTCCACTTTTTTCTGATTCCCAGTTTCGCGAAAAGAACCTCATTTTACACCGAAAGCCAAGAAAATCGTCTCATCGATCTACTTGCATACGAAAATCTCTCGTGGTTTAAATTTCGAAAATGAACGTTCGGTGTTACTATACGAAATCTGTATCAAATTATCATTAAAAATAATTCGTTACTTATGATTTTTTAATGAAAATGAATCTCAAAAATACGATGATGTTGCAAGATTATTTTTTCATTTCCTTTGTTTTTTTGGAAGACATCAAGCGTTCAAAACATTGTAGATTTCGACTACGAAAGTAAGTAGAAATTTATGTAAAATTCAAGGTCGTTATTCATCGAGGGTTTAAAATCGTCTCGTTGGTCCGAAGGGAACGAAAGGAGGCTGTCGTCGGGTCGGATAACGTAGATCGGATTTATATTTCTTTGAGGCCCATTTTTTAAGATAATGCCAAGTTTATGATGCCATACACGAAGCAGTTTATCGTGGCCTACATTTTTAAATTAAACTCTACACGCGACGTTGACGATCCTATTCGTTTTAATTTCACGCTTAATACACCTGCCTGCCGAGAAATACAAAGAGACAGACAGAGAGAGAGAGAGAGAGAGAGAGAGAGAGAGAGAGAGAGAGAGAGAGAGAGAGAGAGAAAGAGAGAGTGAGGAGAAGAGAAACAAGAAAAAGTTAAAAATATGGAGATGGGCGAAGAAAGAGATGCATCAGGCGATAGTTTTCAGTAGAAAGTAACCGATACAACTGTTTCTAAGCTTTCAAAAGATATAATAATCAACGATAATCCAAATTGAGAGACGGACGATAACGGATTTTTCTCGAATATAGGTACGCTTTTCAATTTACCGTTTGCAAGAGCTTTGGTCGAACGGTTGTCGTAGGATTTGCTAGAAAACGAAAGAAGAATAAGAAGAGAGAGAGAGAGAGAGAGAGAGAGAGAGAGAGAGAGGACAAACTCGAATCGAGAAATAGCATCTTTACGTAATGTCAAGAGAGATATTGAATCCGATTTGATACATCGCTCGTTCGTAGGATCCCTCTCCCGTTTCAACGTCCATTCTTTCTTATCTCTATGCTCTCTTCTTCGCTCCTTCTTCTTCTTCTTCTTCTTCTTCTTCTTCTTCTTCTTCTTCACTCGATCTTCTTCTTCTTTGTATCCTCCTCCTCCTTCTGCTTCTTTTTCTTTTTCTTCTTCTTCTTCTTCTTCTTCTTCTTCCTCTTCTTCTTCTTCTTCTTCTTCTTCTTCTTCTTCTTCTTCTTCTTCTTCTTCTTCTTCTTCCTCTTCCTTTTACTCTCTGGAACGAACTTCGAGAAACCGGCAAGATTGATCTACCGATTTATGGAAAGAAACTGAATTTTCGTTCAGGTCACGTTCGAATTCTCCGGAGGGTCAACCTCGAATTTTGAAGCTTTAGGAATACCCGCGATGAATAATAAGATCGTAATAATAATTTATGAACGTCGATCAAATATAAATTATTCGTTAGATACGCGAAGGAAGAACTACTCGTCCGTGAGAGAGAAAATAGTATCGATTAATGATTATCGATTCGCAAACGTAGTTTCCGTGTTATTTTCTTTCCTTTCTCTATTCGTTTTTCTTATTCTTCTTTTTTTTTCTTATTTATTATTTTTTTGATTTTTTTATTTTCTTATTTTTTTTTTTTTTTCGTTACTCACAGATCCACAATTATCGGCTACGATTCCGTCAGCGATAATAGGAGAGAGAATTCTTTTGAATCGCACGTTGAACAATCTACATCCGGCGATATCGAAGGAGACATCGTTTTAACCTTGATTTGATGTAATAACGCAGTTCTTTTATGATCATGAAAGTTATTGGATTCTCTTTGTAGTCTTCCTCGTCCTTCTCCATCTCCTTCTTCACTTCCACTTCCACTTCCACCTCCACCCACCCTCTCCATCCCCCTTTTTGTTCTCCTTTATAATCCTCCTCTCCCTCTTCATTTCCTTTCTTCTTTCTCTTTGTAAAACAAGTTTGTACGAAGCGAGCTCAATCCAATGATTCTCCGCGAGTACGAGAGAAAGAGTAAGAGAAAGGGAGAAAGAAAGAGAGGGAGAGAGAAAGAGAGAGAGAGAGAGAGAGAGAGAGACTACGCCACCCCTTCGATCGACTCGCACAAATCTCCGGGAGAACGTACTTCGAATTTCAAACGAGGAAATGGAAAGTTCCCGCTGCCTATCTCTAATACACGATAAAGCAATAACAGAGATACCACAGCCGACGGTAATTCGCGTGGATCATCGAATCCATAAATTCGATTTACACGGAATCAATTATACACGGTGTCTCGAAAATCGCCCTACGACTACTGAAAAAGGAGTGAGGCCGTATAAGAGCTCGTTAAAAGGAAATATAAATAACACGGCCAATACGAAACGAAGATGTCGTTGTATAAGGGGGGAAAGAAAAAAGAAGAAAAAAAAAGGGAAATATAATATCCTTCGTATTGCAAAATATCGTAAATTTTTCTGACATTCTGTATTTCAACTCGTTAATTCTTTTTACACAGATTCTCATGCATATATATATATATATATATATATATATATATATTTTTTTTCCTAACTATATTGTACGTTATTGAGAATAAATCATATCAACTCGATCGCGTATAAGACTTTCTTCTAATTAGGTTATAAGCTGAAATGCTCCTATAGAAACGTTGAAATGTACATATGTACGTACGTACGTGTATATGGGCGTGCGTGTATGTAATACGGGAGCCGTGGCACGTGCAAAGGTGTGAGTACATTCGCGGTTTACAGGTATAAAGAGCACGAATCCCCGAGCAATTAAGCTACTGGCACGTGGAACGTCCGTCGAGATCTATCGCGGCTCGTGCTTATCCGTTCGACGATATGAAAACAAAGAACGCGGAGGAGTGCCGTGGCCCTTATTGCAATGAATGTAGAACCTAGTGGAACGAAATTAAATTAGAGCGAACGAAGTAAGGGGAAAATCTAATTAAATTACGTTATGCTCCGTCTCTGCTAAAATTCTAGCCGAGCGTCGCGCGGAACGTCGAAACGCGTTAAAAGCTTAATTGATCGAAATTAAATGGTACGCATATAATCCCTACATTTTTTACGAGTAAAAATTTTATTGCCGAACGAACTTTCATCTCGTCACAATAATAATTGTTTAGAAACGATCGATAATACAATATAAATACATACGTCGTCGTATCTCGTACGATAATTTGTCTAGTATTCAAATTTTGTTCTTTTTATTTATTAAAATAAACGCATTGCATTGTGACAATATGTCGAGTAAAAATATTACTTTGTATAAAGGGAAAAATTAAATTGAGTTTTTTTTACGAAAACATATCGTTTTTAAAGAATCCCTTTTTATACATTTATAAATATAATATTACAGATAGAACAGTAATACTTTTGTTCGTGCGCAAAACAAAACAAAAATTGTTTTCGCTCGTACAAATATTACGATTTAAATTTAATATACGCTCGCAAATGAAAGGAATAATTTTAATATAAGGGAATGAGATAAAACTTCTTTTGTTTTCTTTATTTGTGTTTCTTTTTTTCAGTCACTCCTATTGCTTCTTTAAACAATCGATGGCGTATAAGGTCATTGATAAACTTTATTTTCTGCTATTGTGTGTCATATCTTCTATACAGAATCGTTAAAAATCTCTATCCTTATTTTTTCAAATGCGACTCAGTCGTTAGTAGAGCGAAAGGTCGATCATAAAAATTTTAATTAACCGTCGAAGGAAAATAGAAGGGACATTTTTCACTAAAGTAATACCGACGATATTAAGATACCATGAAAGAAATGGATTCATAATGTTACACGTTCCAACAGCGCGTAAATATTTTTTTATTTTCACGACAAACAGGGATATATCGTTGAATCGATCTTTTTTAAAATTTAATTGAACACGCTTGTTTAAATTACGTGAACACAAATGGTCGCTTAAATCTCCTTCCCGAAGGTTTTACAACGCATTACAACGGTTGAGTAACTTACTCTCAAAGACCTTTTTCATTAAAAACATGATAAATTAGATACATCCGCGAATATCATGAAGCTACACACACACACACACACACACACACACACACACACACACACATATCTATAGGTATGTGTACTTACATATGTATGTATGTAACTATGTATTTAGAGAGAAGACGGTTCGATTAAATATTCTCTCTCTCTCTCTCTCTCTCTCTCTCTCTCTCTCTCTCTCTCTCTCTCTCTCTCTCTCTCTCTCTCATTTTAGTGCTTGACGATAAAGATAAAGCTTAGGGGAAAAAATTGAAGGAAAATGTTAAAACAACGAATTGCGAGCAACGTCGAAATATATCATCGAGTTGTAACAAAAATAAGAAAACAAAATATCAACGATTAATTATAAGCTGACTAACAGTGAGGGGAAAAAACAAGGAATAAATAAAACATGCTCGTTATTGTCGGAGCAAAATGGGGCGCAAGAGATACCTTTTTTTGTCAAAGGCTGTACAACACGACGACAACGACGACAACAATGATGACAACGACAACGACGACGACGACGACGACGACGACGTTAAAATAAAATGTAAAAATACTCTTTCTCTTCATCGATCGTTACACCGTATAGTTCACGGAGAAAAAAAATCGTTGAACTCGTTTTACACGGAGGTACGGAAAAAAATAACGATATAAAAATAAAGTAGATATATGTATATTTGCATACGTCGTACGTATATTTGTCGGATCTTGTGTAAGCTCTTGTAAGCTCACACAAATGGAGAAGAATGGAAGATAGAAGGAAGCGAAGGAAAACTCGATCGAAGAGAAGCGATGAAAAAACTGAAGTGAAAATAGAGAAAAGCTTGGTAGTTAGTATGGCTGACTAGTTAAGCAGCACAATGGCGGTCAAGCGTTGAATATATTATATTTTTAAATCACGCATATGTTTGGCCGACTACCTTTATACAGGATCTCATGAATTCTATGCGTGTATGTGCCCTATGCTCGCGTAAACTTCGTATAAGAACTTGCACCGGTACACGGCAAACGTACACGACATGTCGCTGTGATACACAAGCCTACTCTCTCTCTCTCTCTCTCTCTCTCTCTCTCTCTCTCTCTCTATCTCTTTCTCACACACATGTAGGTACGTGCACGCGTAGAGCATGGTCGTACGACGATACAACGTGCTCGTACTAAATACCGAAAACCCGCGCGCGCGCACATACACGAAGGAAAATATGCGCGTAAGCGTTCTGGTATCAGACCGGGCGCATGCAAGTAGAGAATTACAGGATCGTTTCACGTTGTACAGTCTGGCTCAATAACTGCATCGTTTTCATCTTCTAATAAAGAGACGAAATTCGCCTCTAATTTAAGTGCAATTCTCTTAACCACAATTTGCGACGGTGTATTGAAAATGGGTTCGCCGATCTAGGTATATACAGTCGTTTCTATGTACGTATGTACATACGTACACGTGTATGTGTATTATATTTGGTAGAACAGAGAGTAGAATTATTTTCGTGAATTTCATCCTCCATAGCCGGAGGCGTAGCAGAATCAAAGCGTTTCATTATCGTCGTCGTATCGAGGACGACGGTATCACGAATTTACAAATAACGAAGAAACGAAAGATTTCAAAGAACAGTGAACAACTTTGCGAATATTTTTGAAAAATATGCATCGAGCGATTGGAGTTTGATCAATAAAATACGAGCGATGTACTACGTACATACGTTCGCAGCGAACGTATTCCACCCGTTCCCTCCTCCTTCCCTACCCTCCCTATAGCGTTCCATAAAAAATGCAATCTAAAAACTTCCAGGATGAAAATGCTTGTGTGTTTTATCCGTCAACGGTCTGCGAATATCCCGGGCATTTACGCGTGTATGTTTTTTACTATTTCCAAATAGATCGAGAACTGGAATGTATATCCATTTATCGATGAACCGATACATACGTATGTACACATACGTGTACTATGTACGTGTGCATGCATACGTATACCGTATGTTCTATAGGTGTGTATGTGTTATGTGCACATATGACGCACGGTCGGATACACGGCTATCGATTGAAATTGCATCGCTCGATATTGCTCTTACAAGAAGGAGTGGAAAATTGAATGGACGACAAAATATTCGATATATTTCATCGATATTAAGAATGCTACGGTCAACGTCGTCACTATTTTAAAAAGAAATAGAAAGAGAGAGAGGGAGAGAGAGAGAGAGAGAGAGAGAGAGAGAGAGAGAGAGAATGAGAGAGAATAAGGAAGGGTAAGCGAAAGAATTTGTAGAAGACAAATAATTTTGATTCCAGCATCGATCTTATGAGAGCAACGGTGCACAGCTGGAACGCGTGCAGTGAACAAGAAAAAGTATAAGAGGGTAACCGGAGGAAGGAATTAATATCTAAAGCTACCGTTTTTAAAAAAGGGACCGCACCACCCGTGGACCATCCTTGGCTCGCGTTTAATAATGACGCTCGTAAATTTTCGAAGGCCGTGTGTGTGCGTGTGCGTGTACGTGTGCGCGCGCACTTACGTGCGTGCCCAAGCCCTCCCGCCCGCCTCTTTTTTCTCTACCCTGGTAACGACGCCACCAGCATCAACGAGCAAACGGCAAATGCGGAACATATTTTGTAATGCGTGCGTATATTACGAGAACGCAATCGTGCAACAACGAAATTTCCCTCTACGGCTTTTAAAATTTACGTCGTTGTTAATGTTTCAATTTGCTTTTTTTCTTTTTTTTTTCTTTCTTTTTCTTTTCGATTACAACAACGATTATCAATCAATAATCAATAATCTTATGCTTATTGTTGTCACCGACAGATTCGAAAACGGCAAGATGAAAATTTGTTTAGAAATGTACACGGGATAAACAACGAGGAAAATTCAGATGACTTCTTTATATATCCTGTGCAACAAGACCCGAAATGAAATCTTTCGAAAAAAAAAAAAGATAAAAGCTGCGACTAGTATTTTCTTGTCTTTTTCTTTTTTTCTCTTTCGAGATGCGTGTCCAAGATCTCAAACTCGAGACTCGTTTCCTGCTGCACGATTAGCCTCGTTCAAACTCGAAACGATCGTAAACGTCGAGTCAAACGGAGAACCGTCTATTTCTCTCACTCTCTCTCTCTCTCTCTCTCTCTCTCTCCTCGTTCTCCTCCTCCTTCTCCTTCTCCTCCTTTTGAGCGTCCGCGCACGTGCGCGGGCATTCTCAAAAGACTTCGCGAGTCCATCTTTCTCTCGTGTTTTCGACGTTAAGGAAAATAAGAACAAGAGTCGAATGTGTAGTCGTGAAAAAGAGAGAGAGAGGGAGAGAGAGAGGGGGGGCGGAGCAGATATAGGAAAAAGAAAGGCCGGGAAAGAAGAAGAAACGTCTAATCTCGGACAGTAATAGCCACGGTTGTTGAAGTTTTACCCAGACTGAAAGAAACCTCCCCTATTCAATCCATAGAAAGAAAGAAAAAGAAAGAAAAAGAAAGAAAAAAAGAAGTAGAAGAAGCTGAAGAATTCGGAATTAATTCGAATCACTTTCATAAAATTCTTTTAGTGATATTTATACATTGAATAATCGAGTCAACAATAAACGTTCCCAAATTTCGATAAACGTTTTATCTATCTAACAGTGTAATCTATACGCTGTGTAAGTAATGTAATTGCATATACATTGTAAATATTCGCACGTTTCGAAAGTTCATTTTAATTTGAGAAATTATTCGGAAATAAAAAGTTATACGTAACAGGGATTAGTAGATAAATATATATATATATATATATATATATATATATATATATATATATATATATATATATATATTAAAAGCAATGATTTCCATGGATACTCGTTAGAATATAATCCCCAGAAGATAGGTACGTAATAATTTAAACTCATGGCATATCTCGAAAATCAAGATGGCCAACCCATAGCCGTTACCCTCGAAGCTGTTTCAGCCTAGCTTTCGCTTACGCTTTTTACACGTTCGGACGAGCTCGAGCGTTGTAAATTATGTCGCATAACCTCCGGAGACACGATACATATAAACCCGCAGTTCACGTTCTTACCGGAAAATGTGAACCACCATCACTAGTAGTAGTTTGCTACGAGTCGTAGCAACTCGATCCACTCGGGGGAACAAAATAGATGAACCAAGTTTTTTCCCTTCATGACCTTTTTCCTTCTCTCTTCTGTCCTCGTCTAATTAACGACATGTAAAATTAATTGATAAAAAGCTGAACGTTAACGTTTTCCTTGACACTTTCATATGTCGTTTTTGGTAAAAAAAAAAAAAAATAAAATTAAACGTGACATCATCGTTTTCATTAAAAAAAAAATCTTAGATCAGCTTCGAACTATATTTATTATACGTTATTTCGAATAGATAAGATTGTAATAGAAAATACGTCGTTTCCTTTAATCGATCGATCGTACGAAAAGGTCATTTGAAATTTTTCTCACGACCTCGGAAAGTTCATAAGGAAAATAAAGAAAAACGATCGGCGAGTTGTAAGACTTGAGAGAGAAGGTGTAAGAGCCAAAAGAGTGAAACTCACAAAGCAAGAAAGAGATAGAGAGAGAAAGAGAGAGAGAGAGAGAGAGAGAGAGAGAGAGAGAGTCGTGAGAGCGCAGAGAATGGAGTAATGCAGAGGGAGTGATCTAGAGAGGGTGGTACGGACCCTCGACTAGACTCATTTTTCATAAGTTCGAAAAACACAGCGGAGGCAGTCGGTGCGTAAATTTGAATTTTCCCGCAGCTGCAAGGTAAAGGAGTATTGGCCGTGGGTGGATAAGAGAGAGTTAGGAGACGCTCGATGTAGGAAAGAGAAGGCTGGGGAAAGAGTAAGGAGGGTAAAAGGGTGTACTAGAAGAGCCATTGAGCATATGGCGCGGAATTTCAAACGACGTTTTTCTCTTTCTCTTATTTCCTCGCCTCACAACTACTACGAACATGTCGTGGAACGTTGCTCGCTCGCATTTTGCTCTTGTTTCGAGGAACGTACATATATACATATATACGTACAGTACGTACATCGGTTGCACGATGATGTAATGGATACTACAAATTTCGAAGTCGAATGGAACTCGTGAAGATAACTTAAGGTTCCGTATACGACTTATATTTAATATTCGTAATGAAATAGGATATCGCAATCGATCACACAAATTCTAATAATCTACGACAAAAGAAAAATAGACTTGATGATAAACGTATTATCATCGTCCATTAATGTGCGGTATCTTAATCTTGAAATACAGGTGACAATGTTCTCCAACGGAATTCGAAGTGAACCGCAAACCATGCATCACGACGCATACCCAAAATCTACCTGATAATGCATAAACCTCCACCATGTTAGTAGCGTACATATTATATATCTGTCTTATTCCTATTTCTGGTGATAAAACAAGCAAATCGAGCTGAAATTTCTCTTCAACATATATTTGTTTTCAAGTTTGTTATTACATTACGAAAGATATTTCTTTTACTTTTTTTCTTTTTTGCCTCAAGTAAAAGAACTCTATAAGGAACAAATGTTCTTATTTATTCTTCAATATGTTCTACGGTATACCAAGAACACTTGGAACGATGCAAATTCCAGTTGAAAATTCCTTAGTAGTGGGGTTTCACAGAACTCGGATTCTTTCTAAACTTCTTCTAAAATCGGTTTATCTACGATAATTCGGATCTACGTAATGATGAATCATAGACATCTCGTTCCGACGATAAAATCATTCACAACAAATCAGTATTTTATTAAAAAAAAAAAAAAAAAAAAAAAAAAAAAAAATCAAAGAACGATAAAAAGTTCGTATCTTTGAAAAGACCAATTTACATTTTACGTATACAAAATCAAGAAATAACATTCTTCAAATCGTTCCTTATCGATTATAATCTTGTAAGGAGAAGAAAAAAGAAGGAAAAAAGAAAGAAAACAAAAGAGAAAAAGAGAAAGAAAGAGAAAAAGAGGAAGAAACAAAAGAGCAAAGTACTTGATTTAGGCTACTTAGTTCTCTTCTCTCGTTCTGAGACAGGTCGGAATTCGTCTAGGCTGTCTCTCTGTGTAAAGCAACGCGTAGCGGAAATCCGCTCGATAATACCACAGCGACATCTCGAGTCGTGGAAAGGGTCGCGTGTTAGCCCGTATTTCCGCGTGTCTCTAGCAACCCCTTCGCAGTTTCGTCCCGTGCCTCCTATCCCTTCCGTCTCTCTCTCTCTCTCTCTCTCTCTCTCTCTCACCATCTCTCTCTCTCCATCTTCCTCTCTTCGACGCCAACGCCGACTACCGGCACGTTATTCTCGCGTGTGCACGCTCTCACACGTGCGAGCCAGGCAGCCAGGCAACCAGCTTGGATCCGTATTGGGCGCGACAGGACACATTCGTCATTGTTTTACCCCGTGGAACCGCGATCGTGGTGCACTGCCACTGTCAAGCCCCGCAATTCCCGAAAGGGGCTAGGTCGACAAGGCTTCCCTAATCGAATCCGCGGTCTGGCATTTTGAAAAACGTAGAAACGACGTCGCTTTCGCATTTCAGGACATATCACCAGAACCAGGAAAAGATAGCGCACGTATGCTCCTACGTATACGTTGAAAGGACGATAGGAAAAACAGGATAACGGGGAGATGTAACGAGTGAGGAAAAGAAAGAGACGCACACATTTTTCTTTTTCTTCTATCATTCTTTCGCCACTTTTAACGATACTAAAAGTTTTGCCCCTAGCTCGGAATAAAACTCGTAGCCTTTCGAAAGTAATCGACCGTCGTCTTCCGGAGGACTCATAGTCGATCGTGAATTTAATTTTCCATTCATCTATGTTTCTTTATTCACGAGAAAAAGTCGGATTTATTTTACGTTCGCTTCGAGTTCCTCTTTTAGATATACGCTGATGAAAAGTATTTGTTTTCAAGTGGATGATTGCCCTTTGAGCTAGCTAGTTGTGCGTGATATTGATTTGTCATAAGCACTTTTTATATGAGATATACGTTTCATCTCGGTAGAAGAGCGTCATGACGCCGAAAAATAGAAACCCCTTCGGCTAATTCATCTTTATAAACAGTATTAACTTACACGTATGTACGTATTGTTTATTAAAATATGTTCGTTAGTTTGTACGGATAATACTATGTATTTTTAACGAACTTGCCTTTTATCGCTCATCTGAGGTGCACGTAGAAAGTCGATATATGTATCTTATCATCACGTAGAAAGCAAGGAATCGATCATCGGTACGCGATAAGCTCGAAATCACATTGGAATCGAATAGAAGCCCTCTTTCCCAGAATTATTTTCCCCGAGACTTTACAGTTGAGAAATTTTCCGTTTACGGGCGACGTGTACTTCTACGTACGACGTATATACATACATGCATACATACATACATACATACATACATACATACATATATACATTCATACATGCGCGCATACGTACATACAGTACGTAGTCGAAAACGGTGAAAATCGTAGGCGAAGTAAAGGCCTCGAGGCATTCACGAAGGACGATTACGTACAATGCGCATTCGTAGGCGCGGCAATCCCTCAACTTGTCACTTATGCCATCCCCTTCCTCTTTCTCTCCCTCCTTGTCGTACGTTCGTTCCTCTTCACCCTCACTCTCTTTCTCTCTGTCTCTCTCTCTTTCTCCCTCTTTCTCTTTCCACGATAGCAACCCTTTCATTCGACGGCACGACGACGGTTCCTTTCATCCGTTGAACCATTTCATTCGTGAGACTCGAGACGAAGACGAGAACGACGACGAAAGCCTTCCTTGAAGTTGACCTTCGACCTTACTCGAGAAGTTCGAACATTGGAGTATCTCGCCCCCTCTTCTCCTTCCTCAAGGTCGTCTCCAACGTCGAGGAACCCGTAACAAACGAAAGAGCGGGCATTTCTTTTTTGTTCGTTCCTATTGGAAAAGATTCCAGACAAGTGTTTAGCGTGTCACGTGATTATACTACGCCTTCGTATCTTGTTTACTACTTCGTTCCTTGGGCTTTGTTTAGCGAGTCAGTCGTCATCAGACTATAACTTTTTTCCATTTCGATCCGAGCATACTTACTTTGTGTTGAGCAACTTGTAATTATATCTATTATATTTTATCTTCATTGCGATTTAGATAAAATTAAAACTTGTTATAATTTTATAATATTTGCATGCATAAAAAAGTTTAGAGATAACGCGAACGATAAGATCGCGTTATTTCATGGTAATATTCATTTCCCTGTTTATACGTTGCTTTTCTTTCGCAGTATGATAAACAAAACCAACAGCTGGATAATATCACGATAATAATTCGCACGCTTGTTCTCATAAATCACAGAAATGAAAGGTGATCATTTATTTACAATGTATCGTTATCGTTCTTATTATGATTGTCCCAATGTTTTTCTGGATATATAGGTAATATAGAAAATGAAAGTACACCGACGCGTGTTTGCAGGGAAATAAACTCTCTCGAAAGGGATGGACAGAGGAGAAGGGAAGGTGGAAGGATTAAAATTTAATTATCGACGATGCTCGGTAATGGATCGCGCAGTCGTTACAAAATTATTGAACGTTTGGCGAACGTAGAAATATTTGCCCGTAATATATATTATGTAGAATTATTTTTAAGCGGATTTTCACGTGCAATATGGTCTTATCGGTGAACGAGGCATTAGCGAAGCGGCTCTCGAATAATTAAATACCACAATGATGAAACACGATGATTTTAATACACCCACAAGCACACACACGCACACGCACAACAGGCGACATGTACGTGTACAAAGGACGCCGACTACGAAAATGATTCCCTTTGTGCGTCCCATCGAGCGATACCACTAGATACGATTTGTTTCGAATGGTTCTTTCACTGTAAGCTTTCATTATAATATTCGTGTATCCATGAGAGTTGCCAGCGTTAATCCGATTGTGGTTTGTCGGGTCGTGAAATCGCAACGGGAAATGCGAAAGTCGATATCGAATCGTACTCATCAGAGAGATTGAAACATTTTCTTTTTTTTCCTCTCTCTCTTTTCTAATAATAATACACCAGATCTTTCTTATAGTATCTCGTCGGTACAATTCAACGTCCTTACGATTCATCGTCTTCGATAATTTCAATTTAAATCATCGATTATATTCACGTGAAGTTTCACGAGTTACTCTTCTCAATTTGAAATGTCTTCGGTATTTCTTTTATAACGAGTCAGCGAATTGTATATACAACGTAACTCCTCCCTTATTTATTCTCGCATTAAATATTATTTTCAATTCGAAACATTTGCTTTCCTTTTCATTTTTCTTTCTTTTTCCTTAAAAACCATATTCCTATCAACAACGAGACAAAAATAAATGTTTTTTACGTTCATCGATAAAGGAGATAAACAATTAACTTCCAATTGATTACATTTTTGAAAATATTTCCTTTGATTTCATTTTTATTTTCTTTTATTATTTTTCTTTTTTTCTTTTTCTCTTTTTTATCGAATAACGTTTATACGTTTACGAATATGCATTATACAAAACCAATTGGATTCGATGTATACGAAATCGAAAGACGACGTCGAGAATCCAGGTAGAAACGGACATACAACGTAAAAGAGGAACGCTTCTGGCGATCGGCAACCGGAAATAACATGACGTACCGTGATGTCGACGTCAGAGAAAGGAACCATAGGATTCAGACGTCGACTATGCTACGAACAAAGTTACATCTCTCTCTCTCTCTCTCTCTCTCTCTCGCCCTTTATATGATATATTCGTTCAAAAAATATTTTCACGCGGGATATTTTTATATTAATTCGTTGTTTTTTTTTTCTTTATTGATTAACAATGTTATGATGTTCGATAAGAAAGAGACAATCTCGTCTTAACAAATTGACGATAAATTTAGTCGATAAGAATACTGGGGTTGCATCATTGGCGATTTCTCGACGGAGGGAAAGATGAAACCGAGTAATTCTATCACAATCTATCCATCTACCTATCTAACTATTTATCTATCTATCTTCATTTCTATCTCGAAAGGAAGAAAATCAAAGAAGGTAGATGGAATTAGTAGAGTGCAAGAATGAGTGGAGTGTATACACCAGGACGGAGATAAAAAGAAGAAAAAAGAACCGGAAAGAAAGAGAAAAGAGATGAAGAGAAACATAGAAAAAGAGAGAGAGAGAGAGAAGAGAGAAGAGAGACTGGATGCTTTCTCGGTCGGACACAAAAGACGTGACCGACATAGTTGACCAATTCTGTCGCCATCGCTAGGAGTCTGGGATAAATTAAAGGAAAACAATTGTCGTCGTGACCAAGCTATCCGTTCCATCACCTTTCGAAGTCCATCGTCGTGAAACGGCAAAACGTCTCATTCGTTGGTAAATTTGACAAAAGGTAAAAAGGGTCTCCCCTCGTATGCACACGTTTACATATTACGTCGAAAACCCTTCAGATTAAACACAATATAAGATTTGAAATGTCATTGAAAAGAGGGAAGGAAAGAAATAGAAAAAAAAAACACACACACACACATATACGTGTACCACACCGTACTACACATATTGTATAGTATAATAAGTAATTATTTCAATGTAATTAAATGTATATGAAATATTGTATTCTCCTCGATATGGATTAAATATAATTATTTAGAGTGGACTTCTTTAAAGTGAACTACGAGACGAACAAAATAAGATGAGCCACGACGATACTTTGGCAAAATGAATGACGGAAAGATATATAAGATATCCCTCCCATAAACTCTTCTTCCCCTTAGCGACCAACGTCGAAACTTGAATTTAGTTTGTTCTGACGTTAATACAGCTTCTAATTAATAACTTACCATTAACTATAGTTACACTCCTGTTCGTAGTAATCTGACTACCACTAACAACTCTATTAGACTATATCTATCAACCGACGTACACTATAATCATCGACTTTCACATTATACTCTTCAGAATAATTCTGCAAGCAGGATTTCAATGGAATAAGCTGGCCGAAGGTCGTCGCGAACCTGTATAAATAGAAACTAGCTGACGCTATATGGTGGTGGTTTACACGCTTTGCGTCTCCGGAGAACAATTCAACCGTTTCCATATAGGTACGCGTTCCACAACGTCATATGGCTTTGAGAAACCATATAAAATAGACAAAGCTTTCTATCCAGATACCTAAATATGTCTGATACGAAATAAATGTTTGAATAAAAAATCAACTTTTCGTTGATAATCTATCGTAATATTTGTGATTATCTAACTAATTGTAATTTCATCAACATTTTAATCGTAGTCGAACTCAACAGATTTACACGTACTTTTATTTTCGTAGTCGTAATAAAAAGAAGTGAGCTTTTTAAAGTACCATTCTAATTCAAAGAAAAAGAGTACAAGAAGTTAGCACATCTCTCTCTCTCTCTCTCTCTCTCTCTCTCCTGTGGTCAACCGGAGTAGCATTAAGAAGAAGAAAGTATCTCTCTAAGGGATATAAGGCGATGTCCTCGGGCGACGAGTTACAAGGAGAAAAGGAAATTTTGCAAGCGAAACTTCAATCAAATGCACGAAATAGAAGAGGAAAAGTGTAACTTTGTTGCGAGGCACTCTCTAAACCTCTTCGTCTTCACACTTTTCTTTCGTCCGCGTAGACAGTCAGCCAATGGCAAAAATTCTGGCGGTATTCGTCTGTCCTTGGGGCTACTCACCGGGTCGTTCTTCGAGAAATTCCATAGAATTTTCGTTGCGCCGGCGGCCTAACTGAACGCGCCGTACCGAATTTGCAAGTAAATTGTCAATTTTCTTTCATGGGTACATCATTCGCAAGAAGACGAATGTATAAAAACCGACGCCATTTTAAATCTATGCCGACTACCAGATTTGATTTGACCATTTTTCCATTTAAAATCGATTAATAATTTGCAACCAACAGGAGTATCGATACGTTCGATATTCCAATAATCGATAGCGAGTCGTAGATCGAATAGTAATAATACAAATAAAAAAATGATTCGCATTGCAAGCCCGATTTCGAAACTCGACAATGCACTCGAGCATTCGTAATTCTTCTAAGATGTGGAGAGAGAGAAAGAGATTGAGAAGAAGGGGGAGAGAGAGAGAGAGAGAGAGAGAGAGAGAGAATGAGATGGAGAGGGAGGAGCGTAAGCCCTTTCGAAGCATCGACAGAAAAGCGAATCCAGGAAGAAAAAGCGAAACCTTCTGCTGACGTCGCTGGCAGTCCCTGCGGCGTCTAACTGAGATTGCAGTTGCACATCTTGCAGTTTCGCTTTTTGTAGCTAGCTTTTCTCGTCGAACGCATTCCATGGAGCAAGTAAGGCTGCTTGGTAGTATTAGCTTTCTCTCATACCTACCATTTCCACGCCCGCTTTTCTTTCTTCCCCTCTCATCCGATTACTCCTCGATTTCTCTTTCTCGCTCTCCCTTCTTCCTTCTCTTTCCTTTTGTCTCTCACACTTCCTTTTTCATGATTTTTCTCCTTCGATAATCATTCTACCTCGTCCTCGCGTGTTTTCTTTTCAAGGAAACAAATCTTTACTACTATCCACATTTTTCTTGTACCACCGAATCATTCGTTTATATTCTCCCCTTTCTTCTTCTTCTTCTTCTTCTTTTTTTTTCTTCCTTCTTCTTTTATCATGTGCTTTCTCAAACATTCACTTTGCTTTCTCACAATCTTCTATTACCTCAAATCCTTCCCAATAGACCTTGACATTTCGCCGGTCTCCGACCTTCCACTTTCTCTCTCCCTCTTCGTTGTCCTCTTGCATCTCCCTTTCCTACTCCTTCTCGGCCCTGTATATTGATTATATAAGCGGCCGAATATACTAACTCTGCTAAAAACATTCACCGTCCATCCGATATCTCCCCTAGGGTTTACATACCCCCTTCGACCCATCTAGCTCGACTCTATCTCAACCTACAAACGATCTCCACTTACAACGAATAGAAATGTATTGTGATAGAAAGATAAAGTGTTAGCTATAATTGCGATTGGACATCTTTAGAAATGTAATTCAAAATTCGAAAAGAAAAACACTTAATTTTTTGTTTGTTTGATACTGTGATTACAATGTATGAACGACTAGATTTATCGAATTATTAGCTGTAATAAGCTTATTACATGCTATATGCATAAACATTTCTTGCATCCATACATTCACGGATCTTCCTATTTCATAAGGACATAAATGTCACGTTTAAATGGTTCAGGATTTGTCAGGAGATCGTACTAAATCGTCCGTATATTTGGCAAATTAGCAGTTGTAATAATGTCGATTGTAGAAAAGCGATCCGATTGAAATTAATCGAATAACGGATGAATTATATTCGTCGTTTGTTCACGCCAGTTAAAATATAAGCCGTTAATATATTCCTTCGAATAAATATCCTTCCTATGATCTCCTCGAGGGAAAGTGCAATTCATTTAAATCCGTTGTCCCATACTCTCGAATCTACTGAAACGCTTTGCATTTTTTATTATTTTTTATCATCTCTCTCGATCTTCTCGTCTGACCGTACTTTTAGAATTGGAATATTCGTTCCGTGAGTATCCCTTTGATAATGTGTAAAATCGTGTTTGAACATTTACAAGCTCTTGGTTTATCCCCTCCCCTCCCTACCCCCATGACCGATGAACCCGCCGCGCAGTTTCGAATACATTCGATGAATGCATCCGAGAGGCCGTGACAAAAGGTATCGTTGCACGCAGAAAGACCTTCTCGGCATTTTACCTCTGTTACATACAAACACGCAGATTAATATTTTTTTCCGTCCGATTGCGGATAGTCGAACAAGGAGAAAAAGCAACTGATAGAAAGTGATTCGAATAGAGAGGCAAGATCTTTTCTCTTTTCCTCCCTTTCTCTCTCTCTCTCTCTCTCTCTCTCTCTATATATATATATATATATATATATATATATATATATATATATCTGTATCTCCCTACATACGTACGTACCTCTATCCCGTCCCTCCCTCCCTCCCGCCGGCAAAGAACCGGCGCATAACGAACCGTCGCCCGTGAAAGAGAAAAACGGACAGAAACGAACAAAAAGCGGAAGAATGGTTCAATGAAGCAAAAATGCACGTGCCAAAAATTTCATCTCGTTGGCCACGTCATTTTTGTGCGCATACCTCTCCCTTCGGGGAATTGATTTTCCATAGAGCGAAGCGTCGCGTGATCATTTTTGGCTCGCTGCTCCGACTGAGATTTTTTTTCTATACCCTCTCAACCTCCTCCTCCTCCTCCTCCACCTCCTCCTCCGCGCCATTTTGCGTTCGTAACTTCCGCGATCCTATCGTGAAAGAACGCAAAACTCGAATGTTTTCATCTCTGTGGGTGAACGATCGTGAATTCTTTTTTCTTTTTTTTTTTTCCTATTATTTTTTCCCTTTTCCTTTTTTCAGTTTTATAGGATCTTTGTTAATACACAAAATTGTTACGATGTATCCCCCACGATATAAGTATAGTTCATTAAAAGTTCGATTATAGTTCGTTAGCATTATAAATTGTAATTATAGTTCTAATGAACTCTGTTTATGGATTTTATAAATACTCCGCCGTATCTTTAAATGCTTCTCACGTAACCTATTAATAATTGTATAGAGAACGATAATTGCTTTATTCGTCGTTCGACTCTAATTTTATACCACCCATAGTATAATTTCGTAAAACTATTATGGAAGAGCGTAGCGTGCGGCGAACTTTGCCAATTATATTCCCTGGATTCCCGTGCCGCGAAATATCGCAACTATAGCAAGTAAATTGTGTTTATAAAAGGGCACTAAATATTATCTGCTCTCGCGTTACGCTTCATTTATTTATTCTCAACCATGGATTTCCAGAAATAAACTGATATTACATAAAACTTATACAAAACATACATAAACGATTATTAGAGAAAGCAGCTGTTAGTAATAGTTGCACACATTTTTACATTGGCGCCATGTTAATACGTATTCCCAAAAATCACTTTCGACAATGTAAAATCTCCGAGCGTTTATTACTTCAGAAGTGAGAAAAAGGAAAGAAATAAAAAAGAAGAAAGGGGAAAGGGCTGCTGGAAAAGGACAAGGGACGAGTCTCTAAGGGAAATAAAAGAAAAGAAAGATAGGAAAAGATAGATATAAAGAGAAAGAAAGAGAGAGAGAGAGAGAGAGAGAGAGAGAGAGAGAGAGAAGGAACGATAGTTTTTGCAAGAAACGACGCTCGACTTTCATCTTTCGTGAGATATTAAACTACGGATTGAAGGAACGAAGAGGAAGGAAAAGGAAAAGGAAGAAGGAGAGCCACGGATATACGGGCTTTCGCGACATTACGTAAATATGCAAAGGACCCCTCGTTTTTCACGTTTAAATCTCATTAAATTGTACGTTTTCGCGTCTCTACGGAACATTTCATTATACATGCTGAGAAGAGGAAGACGAAGATAATTCGTATCTACCATGGGCGTGACATTAAAAACACGTTTCGCGACTCGAGAAGATTCGTCTGTTAAGATTAAAAAAAAAAGAGAGAGAGAGAGAAAAAAATAAAGAAAAATAACGAAAGAACGAAAAGAAAAGAAAGAGAAGAAAACACAAGATAAAAAAAAAGAGAGAGCTACTATTTGGACTTCATAACACGATTGTGGTTCGTCGATCCATAATACATAATCCATAATCCATAATCCATAATCCTTAATCCATAATGCAGTCGTTGAGACTCCCCGAATATTATGCGCTTCATCCGAGTTTTCCTTTTCCTTTCTTTTCACTCGTCCTTCTTGTCACCAAAACACCTTCCACCGTCGTCTCATATTTAATGCATTCGTTAATGTACAAGTTTTAGCATTTTGACCGAACCACCTCAGTTAGTCCCTCGGACTTGGAAAAGCCGCTCTCTAAGGGAAAGGAAACCTCTATCCATTCTCTCTCTCTCCCTCTCCCTCCCTCCCACTCCCTATCTCTCTCTCTCTCTCTCTCTCTCTCTCTCTCTCTCTCTCTCTCTCTCTCTATTTCTTTTTCTCTTTCTCTTTCTCTTTCTCTTTCTCTTTCCCTCTCTTTCCTTTTGTTTTCTTTTTCCTTTTTCTTTTTTTCTTTTTGTTCACGTATCTCCTCTCCTCTCCCACTTGATCTTTTTGAAAATGATTGATTCGACCTCCCAGTGGATTGCGAGGAAACCGACCGAACAGAGTTCGTTAAAAGCAAAGTCTCCTCGCTCGCGAACACGCGAGGTACGTACTACCTACGTTTTTCCCCCGACTCATCTGTCTTTTTCTACTTGGAAGACCAACGCTAGAACGTTTTTAATTTATAGTCTGAACGAACTTTTTTATCGATCGGTTTACCATCCTACAAACGATACGATACGATGCTTGACTTTTGTATGAGAACTCAAAGCGTAGTACGTATTCCCTGGCGTATTAGAAAGTCTCCTCGATGGTTGATTGCAGGTGACTTGGTCCTACCATTAAATAAACAAACGACGATTAACTCGAACGAATGAAAATTACTTTGATAATGATCATTACGTTCATACATAAATGCATACATTTGTAATTATCTTTTAAACGTTTGAAAAGACAATGATATTATTTTGTATGAATGCGTATTTGTTTAACGATAATAGATAGAATAGTAGGAAAGTATAAAGTAAATGATATTACAGAGAAGAAAATAATATGTTGACGTTGGAAAAACTCCGAGTTTCATAGCCGATCGATCATGAAGAGCAGTTTCCTCGGTATCTTCTCGCATACGTGGATTAAACGTTGGTAGGGCTAGAATGTCCGCGTCTTTGAACTTGACACGGGTCACCTGACTCCGTGGCCTTTAGACTCGGTCCGCCTTGTCGCGACCCTCCTTTCGCTCCTTGACTCGCCCTCCCTCCGAGTCTCTCCCCAGACTCTCTGATAACGTCCTCGATAATCCCACGCTATCCATTACTCACTTCCACTTTTAAACCCCCTCCCCTACCCCTGTCGAAGCTTCTAATGGAAGAAGCCCCCCCTATATATTTCTTTTTATCATTACCACGTTAAGAATGCATATTCCATAATATTTCACGTCATCATTTTGACCAAGTAATTATAATGGTTTATCGAAGAAAATTTTATCACACCTACGTCATAGGAATATACCAAAACCTAGATATGACTAGTGGAAAATACGAAGTACGATGAACATATCTACGTGAATTATCGGTGGAATAACAATCGATTATGTATTCAAAAATATTCGGTCATTGGGATTAGAGAAAAAGAGAGGGAGAGAGAGAGAGAGAAAGAGAGAGAGAGAGAGAGAGAGGGAGAAGGCTAATCAAATAGTAACGCATACTAATTAACCGATTACGTTTTCGAGGTTGTTAGCTCCCGGTCCACGCGGTGCACGACACAACGAACTACAGCTAATGGGTCGATATTCGCGGTAGAAAATTAAATAGATAACTATATTTGCCGAATACAGGGTCGGACGTTGTCCGGCCAATAATAAACAATCCGTTATAGGCTTAATTACGCGAGTTGTCATCGTCGCTTATAGATAGACATGCATTTTCTATCTTTCTCTCTCTCTCCCTCTCTCTCCCTATCCTATCTCTCTCCGTATTTTCCTGCGGTGTGGATCGTTAATCAAGACCGAGCGTGGTTCTCTTTGACGAGAACTATAAATTACCAAATTTCATCGATATATACTCAAATCTGTGACTAATTATCGATCGTAATATACGTAGCGAACCAAGATACTCTCCCGAACTGGGTGATACCAACGCTTTTAGAAAGATTATTATTGATTATAATTCATGTGATCATCAGAGAATCAAAATGAAATAATTTTGATTTAACAAAAAGCTTAAAACATGTTTTTATGGATGGGAATCGATTCGAATCATTTATTCTTATTGAAATTCTCAAATAAGTATTTTTATAGTT
Organism: Dolichovespula sylvestris; assembly: GCA_918808275.2. Classification (NCBI taxonomy): domain Eukaryota; kingdom Metazoa; phylum Arthropoda; class Insecta; order Hymenoptera; family Vespidae; genus Dolichovespula; species Dolichovespula sylvestris. The sequence goes on from OU964961.1 coordinate 13,837,978, forward strand.
AATAATTAATCGTACGCACATACGTATCGATAAACACATTTCCTTTCGGAATTTTTGTCGTCCACGAAAAAAAAAATAAGAGAAATCATTTGACAAACGATCTCCTTTACTCAATTCCTTGACTCATTTTAAAATATGATAAAATCTCGAACTCTCTATATCGTAAAAACTTTACTTCTCGTCGTAATTGCTTTTGGTGGAACGAACGTATTCCTGTTTCGAGTGGAGAACCGATTCGACGTGCGAATGAACGACCCGACGACCCTCTGTCGTCTCCATGCCAAAAGTTATTTCCGTTGGAAATTTATCGCTCTGACAAGAATCGAGACGTCATTTCCGGATGAGCTGAACAAAGAAGTAAAAGTCAAATGTCGTCGGCCGTGTACGAGAAGATCGACGCTAGCTAGCGTCCAAAATAATTGCCGCGCTATTCGCACGTTCTATACGTATGTATATACGTGTATGTACGTATGTATGTATATATATAATACCTTTTTCAGCGGGCGGCCCGAGTCTCGTAAAAGGACGAAAAAAGTACCCGAAATATAAAATATGCAACCTGCAGAAAAGATTTACCTCTCTTCGTGCGTGAATGAGACGAGTATGTGCACGCACGACCTATTTTCCATTTTATTTTTCATTTTCGAGCTTGTTCCAAAGTTTCTATCTACCGACATAACTACGTACATACATACATACATACATACATACATACATACATACATACATGATTTTACACACATAAATACAATATGATTTTTTATTTTATACGTGGTGTACCGACCAAATGAGGTTCGTCTCACGCTTTAATTTATTTCGTATATACGATTACAACAAATAATTACTAGACGATCGTTCCTTCGACGCGTATTAGTAACTCTTTTATTTACAGTAGAATCTGTATTATTCGAAATAATAATAAAAAAATAAAAAACTACCAAGTGTATGGATACTTGTATAAATAGAGATTTATATATAATATGAAACAAGTTAAGTAGACATTTTTTATTGAAGAAAATTGAAAGAAGATCTTTTGATAAGGTGCTTGAATTTTGAAAGAACGTTCGAATAACAGAGATTTTATCTTGCTTGTTACATAAAACGGAAAAATACTTTCAGTCTCTGTTTAATAATGCTATCCGAAGTTTCTCGCTATGAATATAATTAACGATTCGAGGGACGAGTCTCCGATTTGTCCTCCCGATCGCACACAAAGAAGGGCCAATCGAAGAAGGGTGACCTCCCTTCGCTGGGAAACTCACCCTTAGTCCTCCGTCCCTTTGGCAGGACCTACGTGCTGCTGGCAATCGCTTAACGAGTCGGAAAAATCAAGTCTCCTTTGGCGAGCAAGGCCTCGCCTTTGGCCCGTCGTAATGCGTGTCTAATTAACCATAAAAATAACGAGATTTTTGCGGGCACGTCCCGTCAAGCAACGTTGGAATCGATTTACGATTTGTTAAGAAAACGAGAAACAGTAAGAGAAAGAAAGAAATAGATATAAAGAGAAAGAGAGAGAGAGAGAGAGAGAGAGAGAAGACAAGCCGGGTATATTAAAAAGAGCTTTTCAAAACGAAGTCACGGTGCATAGTCATAATGAGAAAGAAAGAAAGAAAGAGATGGAAAGATAAAGAGAGAGAGAGAGAGAATATGAGAGAACAAGGAAGTTTTTCACATTACTCCATAACGAAGCATACAATTCATTCGTTTTTTCGAATTGGATCATGGACCAAATGAACCATCCCCTCGTAATTCTCAATGCACATTAAAAATATTCACCGGAACGTAACTTAATGGGCATAAGTATGTGCGACATAACGAAAGATATAACACGCTCAACTAATTCTACGTTTTGTGGGACGGATAAGGATCCTTCGAATTAACGTTAATAACAGTCAACAGCAAAAGAGGACATGGACTGGCGACGGTTATATATAATAATCGTGTGACGGTAGATATTCGTCCCCTTGGAGAAATATCACGGAGGAGTATAGCGGATGTAAAATTTCACCGCAAACTTTCCAAGTTAGTAGCCCCGGGAACGCGTCTCAATGGGGAGGAATAGGATGAGGTGATGATTTGACCGGAGGGTGCGTCGTCAGATTTGTCTCGTTAGAGTTCACATTGTGTCTGCCTACGGCCGATTTACGCTTTCTCTCTCTCTCTCTCTCTCTCTCTCTCTCTCTCTCTCTCTCTCTCTCTCTCTCTCTCTCTCTCTCTCTCTTTCAATCTCTCAATCTCTCTCTCCGTCTATCTCTCTTTCTTTCGAGTTTCCCTCGTTATAGCTATTCGCATTCTTCCCTTATTCCTACCATTTTCCTGATCCTTGGCCATTTTTGTACTCCTTAGTACCTAACGAGCTTCCATTAAGGCCAACAATATGTCTCTCGCATTTGCCAGCAATTAGTAGCGTCTATCGCATTACCCTCTCGCAAAGCATCTTTTTCATTTCACGACATAGACTGCATGTAATCTGACTTACACATCCCCACCCCCGTCTCTCTGTTAGGTATATATGTATTTATGTATATATATATATGTATATATGTATGTATGTATGTATATATATATATGTGTATATGTATGTATATATGTATATATATGTGTATGTATGTATGTATATATGTATATATATATATATATATATATATGTATATATATGTGTATGTATGTATATATATATGTATATATGTATGTATATATGTATATATATATATATATGTATGTATGTATGTATGTATGTATGTATTTATGAACGCGTGCTCTATCACACTAACTCGAGATTTCATCCGCACCGTTAAACCGACAATGAATAATTTTTTTCTCAACGTTGGGAGAGATCACCTCAAGGATTAAAAGAGTTAACTTATATATTTTCTCTTCCTTGTTCGTGCGAACTTATCTTCAGTATATTCTACGGAAAACATATATAAGCATGTAATTTATCTCTACAACGTTATTATAAATGTTATACGTAAAAAGATAAAAAAAAAAATGTCTGTTCTCTTTATTCTACAAAAGACCGTTTACTAGTACTTGAGTTTGAAAGAGAATTCTCTCTCAATTTGGTTAATCTGATCACACATACGTTACTGTCATTAAACGAGGGAAATCTTTCCACGTTGTATGTGGATTCAAAGGATAAAAAAGGGGACTTTGTCTGTTTCAGCGAGTTCACCGGAACTACGCCAGTGTCCTTACCTTGGTAAATTCACGGTAACCGGAGTTAACCATAATCAGAGAAACACTCGTGAAAGTCGGAGAAATCAACATCAAGAGTCTCTGACGAACAGGCACGAGGGTGAAAAGGTTAGACACGCTCAGGAACGAATAATCGAGGACCGTCGTGGTCGAAGTAAAATCGATTTTGAACTTGAGAAGAGACGAGCGAACAACGAGTATCTCGTGCGTGAGCGAATGGGTAGACGGGCTAGATCGAATCGTAATAACAGAGGTCACAGAGATCAACAGGAGGCCTCTTCCTCGTCGAGATTAATTTCAGAATCACAGGAGTCGGTTCATAGGGAGCATGGTTCGCGTATGAAGGCGATAAAACGAGAGAAAATATCGGACGAGCTTGATAACGACGAAGATGGCGATGATGGATCGAGTAGATCGAAGAGAAATTCGAAAATGACGGATTTCTTGGAAGACTTTACCGAGTTCGCTCATATGAAACAATTCTGGATGCCGAACTTCGACGACGTGGGATCGTCGGCCATATTAGAAGTCGACGACGACGAATACTTCGGGGATTATCCTGATAGCAAGAAAGCACCGAAGAAAAGATCGTCTCAGGGAGTTCGATCTTACAAGAGCATGTCCTTTGCGGATCTCACGAGGATGCGACGGGACCTCGAGAATCTTGTACACGAAGAAGAAGTTACGAGCGAGACCAGAGAGAAGAGAGAGGAGGTCGAATCAAGGTGCAACGCTGAGATCACCACTCTTACAGTTGGCTGTTCCACCGCGGACAGAATGGAGTTCCAAAGCGACTGCGTGGATGAGGATGCAGTTACCGGTATACCTATTATTTACTTATATATTCTGTAATAGATAACTGATTTCTTCATTAATCGATAAATTCCATAAACGTAATCAATGCTAAGGAGAAAGAAAGAGAGACAGAGAGAGAGAGAGAGAGAGAGAGAGAGAGAAAGGGGGGAGAGAGATAGAGAGGAAGGGAATGAACATCCCTTAGCTATAGGGTCAATTGGTAGAACTTTGGAAAGCCGGAGAAGGTACTTTAAAATTATGTAGGGTCCTCTCTTAATTTGACGAAACTCTGTATTATGCTCGTTGGACCCTTGCAATCGGCAAAGTTTCATCAAGGGATAATGGTGCTCGAAGGGTAACGACTGTCCCTGAGAAGTCACCCTATATTAACCCAAAAGTTCACAATGTACCTACTCCCTCTCTCACACTCTCTCTCTCTCTCTCTCTCTCTCTCTCTCTCTCTCTCTCTCTCTCTCTCTCTCTCTCTCTCTCTCTCTCTCTCTCTCTCTCTCTCTCTGGCTCTCATTCTCTTTCTCTCTTCCCCTCTTTCCATGATTTGACACTTGTCCCTATTCTAAAGCAATCGTCTTTTCTGCTTTCCAGCTTACTCCTGCCATGGAAGGTGGATAGACGCGGAGGGTACTCAATTCGTGATCGCGACCCCACTCGCGCGCAGAACAACGTGGTCGAACGATAACAACAGGCCGCAGCCCTACAGGAACACCCAAAGATTGTGCTTCATGTACAAAGAGAGCGGTGGGGTTGTTAGTTTGACTGCCAGTCCCGTAGCGTGTCAAAGAGGCATCCCTCCACCCGCACCGATGTTGGCCTTCAACGCGACCAGCACCGGTAAGCAAGCGACTCTAATCCTCCCCTTTTCTCCTCCTCTTCTCTTTCCCTCCTCGTAACCTATTACTCGAGCCTCGGGCATCAAAATACGACGATGTTCACGATCCTCCTTCCATTCGAATGTTGACGCAATCTTCGTGTCACGTAAAATTGATCAAACTCATGAAAACCGATCGAGTTTCCTCCATTTGGTGTTTCATATCTAAACAGTTTTACGATTTCACGAACGAGTTAGTGAAAGTATCGATTCACGTTGTCGCAGGTCAGTGTATGGAGGAGAACAACGGGCGGATGCATCGAGCGACGTACCTGACGATACTCCTGCTGACGGCGGTGGTCGTGATATTTAGGTGATTCTAATCGAAAAGACGACGACGACGACGACGACGACGACGACGACGACGACGACGACGACGATTTTCGAGAGAAGCGTTGAACGACCTTCGTGGGAAAATGTTTTATCGACGAGGATGCCGAGCGACGAGGGAAAAAAAAGAGAAGGCAGAACGAGAGAGACCGCCTCTGGCGCGAAGCAACGGCAGCGATCGTTCGAACGTCGTGGCCAATGGAAAAAGATGGAGGAAGAGAGGAGGAGGAGGAGGAGGAGGAGAAGGAGGAGGAAGAAGTACAGGGTGCTCTGATGCTGGTGAAAGAGGAAGGAGACGTGGGACGGAGAAGAGGAAGAAAGAATCGATTCACTGGCTTTGACTGCTTTCGGTCGATAGGTCCTGCCAAGTCTTCTATCTCTCTCGCTTTCATTCACTCTCCTTCTCTCCTTTTCTCTCTTTCTCTCTCTCTCTCTCTCTCTCTCTCTCTCTCTCTCTCTCTCTCTCTCTCTCTTTCTCTATCTATGTATCTCTCTTTCTCTCTGTCAGGAGAAATTCGTGCTCGTACGATCATCGTTTTGGGAGTAAAGGGAAAAGGAGAGGAAGAGGAGAAGGAGGAGTAGGAGGAGAAGATAAAGGGGAGAGAATCAGCTCGACCGCCAGAAGGTACAAACTCCGCACACTATCGTCGATCGTCGACCCTTTGAGGCGAGCCGGTGATCTTCGATCCGTGAACGAAAGGATAAGGATGCACACGGAGAACGTGCGGACTCTTTTTCCTGACTACGGTCAAACGAACGAACGATGGGAGAGTAAGAATAAGAAATAGAATGAGAGAGAGAGAGGGAGGGAGGGAGAGGGAGGACCAGCAGTACGTAGAAGCGAGAAAATACGCGTTTTCCTTCGTCTCTCGACACTTCTCGCCAATACGGCCAGTAGCTTTTTTTACCAACACGTTATGTACACATGTAGCTCGTAGTAAACGCGCGCGTGCTAGATAATTAAAGTCCTTGATAAGAGAAGAAAAGGATGAACGAACGAACGAACGGTTTACCGTGGTCGGACCATATCAAAGCGAGGCGAGGATCGGTCGATCGTTCGTTCTGTTTCTTTCTTTTTTGGACACGAGGGATTACGCGAGGAAAGAGAGAAGAAACAGAAAAAGAGAGAGTAAAAGAGAGAAAGAGAGAGAGAGAGAAAGAATGAGGGACCGATCATGAAACGAAATATAAGCGCGGTAATCTCGTTCTAGCTAGTAAGCCAAGCGACGAGGCGGGCTCGTTATCTTCTAAGGTAGGAACTATATAGACAGAGAGAGACTATCCTTGATAAAAGCAGAGACGACGACGGGCAATTTACTCTGCAAACGTTTCCCTCCTGGAATCACGGTGCTCGCTAGACTTCTCCATCTTTTATATATAAACCCACTTTAGGCGACGTAGGCGCCTTTAATTTATAATTGTATATGTATATGTATATTTATGTATATATATATATATATATATATATATATATATATATATATACATATCGAAGAAATGTGTTTATCCATCCATGGCTTGCCTAGGAGAGGATGTCAGAAGAAAACCCACCGAAACCGATGGAGAATCATGAGCGTATATCGACACGAGATCAAATTCCATGACCTTTCGTCGTGTGTATGTTCGTGTGTATGTGTCGTCTATGTGTATATTGACAGTGGAAACGAATTTTAGAGTAAATCGCCCTACAAGGATCGATCGAACTAACGAAACGCGGCAGCCGTCGCTGTGATCGCTCGACGCCAAGGATAATTTTAAAATTTTTGCCTGTATAAAGAGATTATTATAACGCGACGTGGGCTATGTAAGGACAAGTGATTCAACGCAATACAACCTACTCGATTATACATATAGGAAAATGACTATTTTATGCGACTAATAAGATGAGAGAGGGGAATGAAAGAGGGATAGAGAGAGAGTAAGAAAGAGAGAGAGAGAGATACGAACGATGTGTGAGGACATAGTGAGAAGGGGAGAGAGAAAGAAGTGAGAACGATAAGTGATGTGAAATAGAAGTAAAGAAGGAAAAAGAAAATTTGGAAAAATTTTATACTTCGCTGCACATTTATATGTCGTCGTATAACTGTGATCGATTTTTTTTTTTTTCTTTCCGACGAGTTCGCCTAAAACAAGAGAGAGAGAGAGAGAGAGAGAGAGAGAGAGAGAGAGAGAGAAAATGATTAGCCAAAGAATAGAGAGGATTTATTCTTGCAGCTCTAATCCGCGTTGCGAATCTCTTCTAAACTCTTTCTTTTATATCCCTCCGACTCGACCTCGATGCGATCGCGTACCTTTTCATTTCTATGGTTTCTCATAGAAAGAAAGAGAAAATGAATGGAAAAGGCGTAAAGCAAGATTTTGTTTTCGCAAGGGCACCGAGGTCTCTCCCTTTTTTCTTTTTTTTCCTTTTTTTTTAATAGCGTAAGGAATAAGCAATAAAAAACGCGCAATGGCTGGACGCTCGATAGAAGAGAGAGAGAGAGAGAGAGAGAGAGAGAGAGAGAGAGAGGGAGAGAGAGAGAGAAAAGTAAGAAAAAATAAATAAAAATAAAAAAAAAAAGGAACAAAAAAAGAAAAGCGGCAATTAAATGGCGTAAACGATTAATCGTATTTACGGGAGGCGACTCAACCTCCGTAGATATATTGATCGGGAGAGAGATGATTATATCTATTGTGTACCGATTTTCCCTTAAATTCGGATTGAATCTTTTTGCGAAACGAGGAAAGCTTCGAAGGAGACGGCGACGTAAGGAGCGGGCGAATGCAAACGATATTATTGTAACTAATACAGAGTCTATATATTATATTATTGTACAACCATCTTTGTAATAATTAACCCAAACCGAGTGACGAGAGGAAAAATGACAGGAGGAGACGTGCAATGAGAACATTTGACAATGAAGAGTGGATAAGAGTAAACGTGAGTGTTCGTATGCGTGTGCGTGCATGTGATTTTATGTGAAAAAGAAAGAGAGAGAGAGAGAGAGAGAGAGAGAGAGAGTGAGAGAGAGAGAGAGAGAGTGATGGAGTGCGACCGAAGTAGAGGATGACACAGTGAAACATAAAAAGAAAAAAGCCAATCGCTATTTTACCACTTTTTCAATCGCGTTATCGTAGTTTGTATACTATTAAACTTTTTCTTCGATTTATCGTTAATTACGTAAACGAAAACCATCGTCGGCGAACCGCGAATAAATCCTCGTGTTTAAATGAAATTGCAATTTATCTTCCCTAGTGTAAACGTCTTATTTACTTAACGTTTCCCCATTTGTACTTCGTTTATCCTCTGGAACAGTATTTTTCCTTGCTAAACTTCCATGCCATTCTAATTACTTTTACATCAATCGAAACTTTTACATCCTACGTAATATTGGATATTACGTATCGGTCAAATTAAAAATCTATTTACCAAAAGGATGGGACGTGATTAACGACGATGGTTTTTTTTATCCAGTTTCGTGGTTTCGTGGTTTTCCGATGATAAAGGAATCTAATCGAGATTCATTTTTTATCTCCTCGAGTACCTCGGTACACATGGTGAATAAAAACTTTTCATTGTTATGATATTGTCATATTGCGCACACGGAAGATGAAAAAAAAAACAAACAAAAGAAAACAAAAAAAGACACAAAAAACGCGATGCTTTATCGGGTCAGCTCGCAAGGCACCTTTTAATTTTTCACGAACAACAGGTAGGTCTTAGGCGTTAGTGAATCTTAGCGAATTAGCAACATAGAAATGCCGTATCTCGTACCTAAGGAAGGAAAATAAAAAATGCGGAGCAGCGTATTTAGCGTAATGCATAAAGGAAAGAATTTTTAGCCGTTAAGAACGTCTCATAGCTTCGTAGAGATAATAAGCTCATTGTGACAGCAATCAGACGTGGCTGCCCCGCGGTCGAATCGCCAGTAACCTCCCTTTTATCTTTCTTAACCATCACAGATCCTCGATAATAAATCCTGACTCGATCGATGATCTGTCGCACGATGGGGGATACAAATCTGAAACGTACGCAAAGGAGTTTTAGAAAGCTTAATCTATCGATGGAATATACGCGAACGTTAATGGGAGTCATATTTTAAATGATTCGTCAATACGATTTACATCTATACAATCAATTTTAAATGAATGCGAATGAATTTTAATAATCAACTTTCAGACATCAGTTTATCTCTTAAACGTTTTTAATGGTTTTTCAAAAGGAAACATCGGATGTCATTTTTAAACGAAACGAATTGCTCAACGAGAATGTACATCGAAAAGACTAACATGGATACATGTTATACGTATGTACATACGTATGTTTATACGTATGTACATACACGTACACACGCGCACATGCACGCACGCACACATACACACAAATATACATACATATATATGTGATTGCGACGACGCGACGCAGTGGTCTCAGGCCGAACGATCGTTCCGCTCCGACCGCTCTCCGTTGTTTTCGATTTGCTTGGTGCAAACAGCATCGAGAAATTCGATAATTTTCCAGTGCATCCACAAACATCGTTACTAACCGACCACCTCAATTCGCGTCGGCTGCACTCTCATGAAACATTATGCGCGCCCCGCTTAATGAGATTGATGCAATCGCCTGATGCGTTTAATGCTACCAATTTACATTGGGCCCTAATATTGTGCGCGCGCGCGCGCGCAGACATTCCACTAATGGAGTCGCTAATGAGAAACAGAAGCAACCCTTTCACCCATCCACCCATGCCGTCTCTACCTCTTCGTCTCTATCTCTTCGTTTCTCTCTCTCTCTCTCTCTCTCTCTCTCTCTCTCTCTCTCGTCATTTATTTATCTATCTATCTATCTCTCTTTCACTCTCTCTTTCTTCCATTTTTAACGATGCGTATAATCGAGTCGTTTAATTCAACGAACACGATAATTCGATTACATTACCCCAAAGAAACTAGTTTATTTATCGTTATTCGATTGAACATAACGCGATTTGAAAATCATTAGGATTATCATTATTATTATTATTATTATTATTATTATTATTATTCATGAGAAAGCCTTTCTATCTTGAATATAACATTCGATCATAATTTTCAATCGGAGTTAATCGAAGTAAATTTTATAGTAGACATGACTTAGATAGAAAGGAAAGGATATTTTAATTCTTAATCAACCAACCTCGTGACAATCCTGAAATCCGCTCGCGGTTTTAGCAATCAAAAATAAAGGTACCTACGTGACGCGATTAACAGCGACGCATTTTATTATTCGCGATAATGCGTATAAATTTAAATAATTGTTGGATATTTTGTATGCACGTTCGTTCGTTCATTCGTTCGACCGTCCGTTAGTTCGTTCGTTCGTTCGTTCGTTCGTTCGTTCGTTCGTTTGCGTAAATTCAGGATCGGAAAGGCAATCAAAGAATTATCCGCAGTGCGGATATAACCACGCGAAACCAGTCCCGACGACGGTTACGAATGAAGCACGGCTTACGTAATCGGACTTGTCTGCGTTAACGATTTTATGGGACCTCGTCTAATGGGATTATCGGATTACTTCCATGTCCGTACGAGTACTCCCTCGCGATTTATTACTACCGTACGTTGGTGGATTATGCTGCTCATTCTTGGATCTCCTTCCTCGTACGAAGCCGCAATACTCTCGCGGGAACCTTTAAACTCGGCATTCGTGACACTCGCGGGCAAACGAATCAAAACGAAAAGTGCTTCTAAATCGAATCGAAGTTCGCCGAGGTAAAGTCGATCACGTCGTCACATTTCTTTCATTGTACGTTCTCAATCAAGATCGAGACACGTGAAATTCAAATAGCCGAACAACTTTCGTCACCGTCGGACGACACGTCCAATGGCCTTTTTATAAAGGTATTATATCGTTCGCGAGTTTTTCAAAAGTATACTTCTCGATCGATAGGTGAACGCGAACGTGACCCTATACGAACATTGAAAGAAGATATGAAATTGATATTATATCTTAATAATTAAACATTAAGAGTTTCGTAAGAGGAATCACGATTACTAAAAAAAAAAAAAATCATCGAATAACGTCTCCATTAGATAGATCAAAAATTGTTAAATTATTCCTATTAGAAACTAAATAACGACAATCTTTTTCGTACCTAATATCGCGATACAACAGGCATGTCAAATTCATTTCGGTCCACGAATAAACTAAACTAATTTAGACTTAACAGGTTGTGTACCATTTGTTGCAGTTTCTAAATCTTTCATCCATTTTCTTCTCATAAAAATTATACACGATGTACAAAAAAAAAAGAAACACACACGCACACAAATTTAATACGTGAAATTGTATCCGTGCAGCCGACATAACTTTTAATCGTTCAAAAAAGTTTCATAAGCCTAATATTTTGACATGCCTATCATACAATCTAACCCCTTGAAAAAAAAATATGAGTGATCGAGAGAAATCCCATTGCCATTGTCTCAATTGCTCGTATTTAAAAGGAAAAAAAAAAGAAAAAGAAAAAAGCAAAAAAAAAAAAGAAAGAAATGAAAAAAAAAGAATAAAAACAAGATCGTAAAATAATCGGCGCATTCCCATCGAAAAACTTATCCCGAGTCGCTATCCCTTACTACAAGTCACCCTTCTGTTTCTCATCCCCTAACGCGAGTGTCTACGTACAAATACGATATCAACGAGGCACCCTTAACAATCGTAAGTGCGTGGCTTCTAGGTGGTGGTCCATAGTCGATAGATTAAAAACGAGGGATGCTGTATAATACGTACACGCGTAGCGATCTTTTGGCATATGGGGACGAAATGTACGGGATAAGTTCTCCCTTCGTTTCTCCTTTGCGTACCCTCCGCCCAGAATCGAGGACGTTTTCAATCATGGGACAATCATCCCTCGACGAGCAATCGAACCTTTTTATCGAATCATCGTAGACGTGCATCACCGTTTTCCCCTCTTTTTTCTTCCCCCCTCCCACCTTCCCCGCACCCAAACCCCGCCTCTCCTCACCGCGACCTCCCCGCTTCGAACGATTCGTATATATGTGTATATATATATATATATATATATATATATATATATACACACTTATATAGATACATATATAGATACATATATAAACACACACAGGCATACACGTGCCCAAAGATACGTTCATACATAGATACATACATACATACATACATACATACATGCATATATAAATCCCTCGTCATTCTTCGTCCTATATTCATGGTAGAACGACAAGAAGATTTTTCGAAACGATCCAAGAGAAAAAGAGGAGAAAAGAATCAATCGCGTTGCTTATGCAACTTTTCTGTCTTTTCTCCGGTACTCATACCCAATTCCATCTCCCGATGATAAAAGAGAAAAAAAGAAAAGAATCGAAAGAACGTATAGGTGTACGTACGTACGTGATAAGGACGTACGAGTGTAAATATATACATATATATACATATATATATAAATATACATATAAATATAAATATACATATAAATATATACATACGTATAGTATATAGGATATATGTTAATATCGTATACACGTATTACATGATATATTTGGCGAGTATACGTGGATCCTTGCGTATGCGTGCGAGCGACACTATTCTGTTGGAATGCATTACGCACGTAACATGCGACAGGACCGCGGGGCAATGATGTATAGAGAGCGATGAAAGAATGAAAGAAAGCGTGTGTGTGTGTGGGTATGTTTGCTGTGTATATGTGTGTAAAAGAGAGAATGAGAGAGAAAGAGAGAAAAAGGGAGAGAGAAAGAGAGAGTGAAAGAGAGAGTGAGAGAGAGAGAGAGAGAGAGGGGACAGAGAAAGAAATAGTGAGGCATATTATTTCCTTCGACTTTTCACGGTACACGATTGGAGGGTAACGAATCGAACTACCTTTTATGTTTATTTTCTACTAATACAATTCGTATATATTCATCTATTGTTATGATATAATTTACTATCGTTATAGTTAGGTTATGAGAAATCAATCGATTTCGTCGCGTCGAAAAATAATTTCAAACGAGGACGTTGGAGAGTTTTCAAATAAAAGAGAGGAATGAAAAAAGAGAAAAATAGAGAGAGAGAGAGAGAGAGAGGGAGAGAGAGAGGGAGAAAGAGAGAAAACGAAAAGAGATCCAAATCGAACGAACATCGACGTTCGATTCACGATTTTCAATGGCTTGCGATCGTTTTCCTATTTTAGCCAGCGCCCCATTAGTGCTCGACCGTCATTGTCAACCGGCTCGATTTACCGATAGACCATAAAAGCCATCGGCCGCATTTCGAAACGACGCACTCCGATTATGATCGTTCTCGCGAGCACGAACGTTCCCTGCATAATGTGCCTCGCGAATTGTGCAATTGCGTTAAACCGACGTACCGAGTATCGGCATTCTCGTTAAGTATCGATTCCTCGATCGTGAGCATTAATAACGATGGACTTGTAATGGTAGGAGAAGGAAGGTAGAAGCTATTTTGGCGGGCGATATAAACGAACCAATCGTTATCGATATATCGAACGACAGTTCTCTTCTTTGCTTCTTTCGATTTCTTCTCTTATCTTTTCTTCTTTCCATGTTTTCTTTTCTTTTTTTTTTTTTTTTTTAATCATCTTTCAAGAATTTTGCCACGACATTTGTTTTTCTTTTACCTTACAATGTATTATTCAATTCGAGTCCTCCATTCGTCGATGAACTTTCCAACGTGAAGAAAATTAAGATCAAGAAGAGAAGATATTAGTCTTAAAAAAGGGCTCTCAAAAGAACGACGAAAGCTATGGGTATGCGTGAGTATGTAAGCTCGATGTGTTGTACGATGCAACAAAAAGTGTAACTCTGATATAACGCGAGTAAATGGGAAAAGATGGTAGAGAGTATAAGTGTGTAAGCTACCTGTGCCTTGTAACAAACTATATATGTATATGTGTATATATATATATGTATATATTAGAGATAAAATAAGGGGGGATACAGATATAAAACTGCTCGTACGTATATAGACATATATAAAAAATTAAAAAAAAAAATAAATAAAAAATATATATATATATGTATACATACATACATAACTCTTACGGTAATCTATTCGAAATAATCGTTGCCGTCTCTTCTGAAACAAAAAAAAAAAAAAAAAAAACAAGAAAAAAGAGAACCCCTCTCAGAATTTCATTCAGCGTACGTGTATGCGAAAAAAGAGCGAGAGAGCGACAGAGCGAAAGAGAGAGAGAGAGCGCGCAAGAGAGAAAGAGGAAAACGAAGAGCTGCGAATTGGAAGAGGAAGGAAAAGAAAGGAGAACAGAAACAAAAGAACAAAAAAGACAAAAAAAAAGAAGAAATATGTTGTTGAATAAAATAGCAATAATCGAATCTCAGACTGAATTATAATTGAATATTATACCGCAATCTTTGTTGTCGCGACTGCGACGCGTGAGCGTGTTAATTATTATAAATACTGTTACAGTGTCTTGCTACATTTGGGGAGATTGAAATAAAATCTCGATGCTCGAAAAGGGAAGGATTTCATTTCGGTGCACGCGTGCTCGAATATTCCAGACTTCATTAGTGCGTCCACTTTCTTTTTTTTTCTCTCCAGTTTTTTTCCTTTTTTTTTTTTTTTTAGTTGAAAAGCAAATAAAATCCATGCGTGCGTGTATGTGTGTGTGTGTGTGTGTATGTATGTATGTACGTATGTATATTTGCTTGCAAGATGCATTCGTTTCAAAGTTCCCTGATAACGTATTCGTACTTGAACGATTTTTTACATACAAAGCTTTTGTTGCATCAATTTTCAATAATATAATTTCTTATTTCTTTTATGTCGTAGGAAGGAGAACGAAGCTTCTTCCGATAGAGTATTTAAACTCTTGAAAATATTGAAAATCCTAGCTAGAACGCAAGAAAAGTAGTAGAAACTTTCTGTTGAAACTGACTCGCGATTTTTTTGTCGCGGAATAACAAACGGGTTGCGTTTTTGCGCCGAGAAAACAATCGGTCATCAGTGAAGGCAAATCGACTTCTCGTGCTTCGGCGCACCGTCGAATTTCCGGGCGTTGCGAAAAGCAACGACCGTCCAGCAGCGCCCTTTCTCTCACTTTTAAAGCTGAATTTATCGTTCGGCAGCCCTTCCTTTCTTTCCTTCCACAGACCGAACACAAGAGAGAGGAAGAGGGAGGAAGGGAGAGAGAGAGAGAGAGAGAGAGAGAGAGAGAGAGAGAGAAGCAGTGACCAATCGGAAAAGGGATACTTCTTTTTGATTTAAGGCTTTTCCCTTCTATTTTTCTTTCCCTCCCTCCCTCCCTCTACCTTCCTCTCGCTTTCTCTCTCCCTCTCTCTCTCTCTCTCTCTCTCTCTCTCTCTCTCTCTCTCGGAGCAGTCAAACATACCTATTTTTCGCTGTGTACAGTTCTAAACGATACACAGACATAAATTCTTTCCGCTCAGTGGCGCGTGTTGAAATCGAAATTTGGAATGAGTTACATACGAACGAGAATATATTTCTCGTGGAAACAGGATGAGACGGAAGATAAAAAGAGAGAGAATCTGTTGAAGCTGCAAGGAAAAGATAAATCGATTCTTATATAGTTAGTTTCTTTTAACCGTCATCATCAATATATTGGAAATACTTCGAATGGAATTCATTTTTAAATGGTTCGTTCTCGCATCGTTGATACATAACGAAATATATAAATATGACGAAATATATAACACATTCCACGCACACGCGTTTTGACACGCGCGCGCGCGCGCGCGCGCACACACACACACACACACACACACGCACCCTTACGCATATTCGATTTAGTACCTGTTACGGATCTCGTAGATGGACCTTCCTCCTTTTCATTCGAGTGAAACCAATGGAAGCGCCATTGGAACGACGTTTCCCGGATTGAAAAATATCATCTGTGCGTATTCTGAAAGACATCGAAGTAGACATGTGCCTCCTTGATCCTACTTACGGCCACAAGATGTGTTTCGTAGTCTTGTAAACGGAGCCGATTTAAATTGCATGTCAGCAAAACCGACCACTCGTGCGGCGAAATCTCGAAGGATCTTGAATATACGAGAACAGAATTTGCAGAATTTCTACAATCCATTTCGAACGGACGGATATTTTCGATTGAATTCGAGGTAAATAAAACGTATAAGACGTATTTTATGTTAATTTGAAGAAAATAAAAAAAAGAAGATGTTAGTTCGAAAAAAGAAAGAAAATAAGAAAAAAATAGAAAAAAAAGAAAGAAAAAGGGAAAATACTTCTTCCTTGATTTTTTGATATAGTTATCGGAGATTTAGGCGAAAGTAAGATAAGAAGGATAAAGAGATTAAGCGTCAAAAGTTTGAAAAGTCTTCATCGATACTTCTTTAATCCTCTTACGGCTTATTGATTTTAGCATTATTCTCTTCTCGAATAAATGCGCCTACCTTTAATCGTTGCACTCGAAGAATGAAATAAAGGTAAGACTAATCGTGTTAATATCGGGTTCTCGGACGTTCTCAAACGAGCTTCATGATATTTCATATAGATTAAATCATTATTATAGACGATTATTATCGTTTATTTCTTTTTTCTTCTTCTTCTTCTTCTTCTTCTTCTTCCTTTTTTATTTTGAAGAGATAGCATAATAACGTGGAATATTTTGCAATAGGATAAAGTGAAAGCGTTAAAAATTGTATGATCATTGATGAAACGATGCGTTTCAAAAAACGGCCTTTGCTGCTCAAGGCTTTTCACAAAAATACATATAAACTTTCGGTTCACGGTTGAACTCGTAAAATTTACTCGTTAAATCAATGTCAGTATACCGTTAAGGGTAACTTCGGTCGTTTATAATCATTTTACGGATTCCTCGAAAATTTATGGTCGGTTTCTTAAAAGGATACTGCATAGGCCGTGCACGTAAAAACGTTATCGCAATATTAAAGATACTTTCGGTCGGTAGACTCATGTCCAGGTTGTATCTGAATTTAAGATGTAATTAAATTTCACGAGGAAGCTTACAGCAAACTTTATTACGAAACTTTGCAATACCCTGGTAACTTTCTTTTTTTGCTTTACATTTTCTTCCGTTTTTTTTCTTTTTCTTTTTTTTTTTTTTTTTTTTTATCAATGCGTGTAACGCAGTCGATGGACAATCGTTTTGACGATATCGAATTTCGATCTCTCTCGTTGCGATTTTATCAGCTTTTCCTATAGTCCGATTATTGTTGTATTTTAAATGAAAACTTGAATGTATAAATAACATACAATATAATGATATTAATTATTTCGTATAACATGGAAAATTTCTCGTGAAAATTATCGCCAGATGCCTAAAACTTATAATTAATCATTAGAAAACATTGGCTTGAAACAAACGACCTTCCAAGGGGAATTAATTCCAGCAAGAAACAGTCCCATAATCGTGATATATCGCGTCATTAGCAGTGTATAATAAGTTAGATATCCACTGACAAGAACGTCTATATACTACTTCCCAGTATACTCTCATAGCCTTTCTTCAAGACATAAACACGAGAGGAAATACTTTTCGTTCATGGCCAAGACAAGCTGAGCTCGTTAAAGAAAATCGAATCGTAGTTTTCCAGCGGTAAACTTTTATTGGTACTATTCGCTCGATTTTTCTTCTTCTAGAGACTCTTTCTCATCATTCGTAACAATCCAACAAGCATTTAAGAAGTTGAACGAACGTCACAACTTTAGTTTTCCATTTCGAGGTAAGATTAGTACGTATAAAAAGTATTGAAGACATTTATGCGCTGTCGAAGAAAAAAAATCAGTTATTGATATCGGATTTAAGAAAAAAAAAAAAATGTTTCCTTAAATATCTTTAATGAATTAACATTGAAAATATAACGCATACTTATACATTTACATATATGCGACATAGATATTATGAATCCGTTTCTTGATGAAAAAGGAAATTCAATTTGAATGATAATAATTCGATCGATGTAATCGATAGAATTCCCGCCAACGAATAGAATTCGAGTATTCTCGAGTATTGCGTGTACACGTTCGAGCGAAGTGTCAAACGGACAGAAAAGGAGATGGACTTCGAAAGTCCTGATGTTGAAAAAGAATTTCCAGGATTATACGCCTCGGAATCGGCCAAGAAAAGTAACGAGAGTGATTGTACGTAATAATAATCATGACATTAATAATGTGAGACTTTTGTACGAAGAGTATGAAGAGGTTATGTATCTGTCATTTGATCCAATTACTGATTCCAAATAATCTCAATTTACATAACGTTCTACGCCTTTCATCTCTAAATGTCCTTTAATATGTAAAATATCGATCAATCTACATATCTCTTTTCGATTTCAGTCAGCGACGAAGGTGGTCACGAGAAGCATTCGAAAAAGGAACTCCTCGGTGGTAAACGCAAAGAAAAAAAAGATCGAAAGGACAGGGGCTATGCCACATTAGAAGGTGAAAGTTCACCAGACGAGGATCAGGAAACAAAGTAATTTTGTCATCGTTGTAGTTTATTCGCCATTGATATAAAAGATAAATGTCATAGTTGCGTGTATATGTTACGTGTTTGTACGATACTAATTTCTTACCATTATCACATTTATAATAATTAGATTTTAACCGTTATCTCAAATCATATCATTTAACTAAGCAGTTCGTTTTATTCTAGACATTGTTCGATCATTTCAAAATGGAGAATAATTTGATCTCAAATTTTTGCGATTTAATATTATTTTTTATATTAGTTCTCATCTCTGCTGTAAATGTGTACTTCATTATTCGAGTTTTAATTCTATATGCACAAGCATAATAAAATTTGTTTCCATATCAAATTCTGCTTCTACGAAGTTATATTTAATATGTTTCATAGAAGTCCTTCAAAATCAAAAAAAACCAAAGCTTTTAAATTTCCTTCAAAGAAAGAAAAACGTGAAAAGTCTAGAGAGAAGGATGGAAAGGAAAAAGATGTTGAAAAGGAGAAAGATAAAAAAAAGAAAGACAAAGATGATAAAGATTCAGAGAAGGATAAACGTAAAGACAAAGATAAAGATAAATCTAAGCAAAAGTTAAAAGATAGGAAGAAAGGAAAACATGCTGGTGAAGAGGGTTTAGATATTGGCGGTAAAATATGTCTTTTTAATTATTATGTTTTATCTTTGTTTAAAATATATCAAGTAATATCAATAAAAATTTATATATATTATTTGTATCAGAGGAGCAACCAATTTTTGGAGTCAGTTTAAGTCTCGCAGTTGAAAGAAGCCGATGTCATGATGGAGTTGAATTACCATTAGTTGTACGCGATTGTATTGACTATGTTGAAGAACATGGTATGAATATAGAATGCCTGTATAAAATCCCTGGAGTAAAATCTAAAATTCAAAATTTAAAGAAACTTTATAATCAGCGAGAGACTGTAAATATAGCCGAATTTGAACCTATGGTAGCTACAAGCTTATTGGTACTTTTTCTTAGGTTTGTATTTCAAAATTTTATTTTACATATTGTTTCAAGTTCCGATATCCCAAAACTCACATAATGGCGATGCAGAGAATTGCCAGAGCCTGTTTTAGAGAATAGTGAAACAATATCAAGATTTGAACAAGCTGCATCAACAAAAGAAATTGCTCAACGGGAGTCACAACTACTTCAGTTAACACATCAATTACCAAAATGCAATAGAACTCTTCTCGCATGGGTCACTCTACATTTAGATCATGTTGCAGCCCGTGTATGTTATATGACAATTGGAAATCACGACATTAACAGATCTGATATAAATAGAATAATTATTAAGACTAAAGAGTTGATTCTATTTTAGGAAAAAACTACTAAAATGAATGCTCAGACAATATCCATGACATTAAGTCCAGTTTTACAAATGAGTCACAGGTTATTATCTGCCTTACTTTTCCACTGCAAAGCGCTTTTCCCTGATGTACAATTAAAAAAGTACATTCCACCACTTTCGTCTGGTAGTACGAATTTACCAGAAACTGTAGAAAGTATAGCTGCTGAGTTAGCAAAACAAGAATCCTTGTTGTCACAAATTCATATGCAAATGAATGCAGGCTTTGTTACAAAATCAAAAGAAGAAGAATTATGGGAAGTACAACGTATGATAACGCAATTGAAGGTAAAATTTCCCGATTAAAAGTTAATTGTTTAAAAGTAATTATAATAAAGAAGGATTTAACTTTTACTTATCACTGAATATATCGATAGAGAAAGTATAAAACAGTTCAGAAACTTGAAGGCACAGCACAAAAAAGTTTGGACGAAGAAGTAAAATCTAGTGATGAGAATTCCATAGATCCGAATTTACAAAAAACAAAAGTTATTGAAAAAGAAACCGGATTTTTAAAAGTGGAGGGACCGAAATCATCAAACTCGACTGTAAAAAAAAATAATCTACAGCAGAATGTAGAAGAAATTAAAGATAAGTGTCCGACTTGTACAGGATCGAATACGAGTATTATACAAAATGAACGAAAAATAAATTCGCAAGAATTAGACGTGGTAGATTCTGCTGAATCATCTGCTATGATTCCAAATAAAGAACAAGAATTTAAAGGAGATAATACCGGTATATTAAATATATTTTTCTTAAAACAATTTTTTATATAATTACAACACATTTATATATTATAAGAGATTTAATAAAAGTGTTAATTATAGAATCTGAAGCAGAGGATACTATAGCTAAATTAAGAGAAAGTTTAATTTATGAAGAGTTATTAGATATGCAAGCATTGTTGAAATCTCGTATTACTCAAGAAAAAAGTGAAATTAAACGACTGAAAGAAATGCTTCTTATGATAACAGAACGAGAGCCAGATAAGAAACCAAAACCTAAAGAAAGAGTTCATTCTCCAAATGAAGCTGAGATAACAGCTATGATACAATTAGCCAAAGAAAATCAATTATTAGAGGTATTTTCATAACATATCTTCCTTATTACAAATTATTTTCGTTTATTTTATTCTATTGCAACTAAATATAATTTTATTTGATTTATTAGAAAAAAATGACCACTTTAATACGTAGCATTATTGAAGAAAAGGATGCTTGTGTGGAATTGCGTGTCCAGATAGCAATACATCAATTAATGGTAAAGACTTGACCTTAAAACTATAACTGGTTCCTTAGTGTTATAACGATGACATGACAAAAATATTTGAATGAATATTACGTTTTGCACAAAAAAAAAGAATATATAGTTTATAACATGTTATAATTCCTATACTCCTTATAAGTCTATATTCTATTATTCTTCAAAACAGTAAGAGAGTACGTGCTTTATATTCTCCACTATGACCCTTCAGTATTTTACAGTTTGGAAATACATTATTCTCTTATTACACAGAATGTCTTATAATCGTGTTAAATTATGATGATATCATTCCAGTAAAGAATGACTGAATATCAATAGAATAGAAATTATTCCGCATGATTAACAAATATATTGAACTTATAATTTTTAATAAATATACAAGAAATGATTAAAATCTAATTATAGATACTTTGTTTTTGAATATTTATTTATCTCTTATGATTCGCTGTATAAGTATTATGTAATGTTATCGAAAAAAATGAAAATAAATGTAAAAGCAAATATTTAAAATAAAAGTAATAATTGTAATTACTTTATTTTATGTCTTATCAATTCTGATTTCTTTATTCCAAGGTTTGTTTCCTTTCTAATTCCTTAGATTGTTTTATCCAAAACAATGGCGTTTTGCTTTTTCTAATAAATTTGTTGCAAATTGTATATCTGTAATAAAAATATAAACATAAGATGTAAGTAGAATAAATTGGATGCCATTTCTTTTTTTTTTTTTTATTCAGCTCCTCAGCTGATTACACGATAATTGCGCGTGCGCATTTCTTATTTTCAAAATGGCAGTAACAAGATGTATTGATACTTGTCACTCTAGTGTTTTACAATCACATACGTCTCATATAATATACTGTATTAAACATTTAATATTATTATGATTCTGATGCATATTAATATCGGAGTAAAGTTTTTCATAAGAGCTCATTCCAATTACGTAGAAAGAACAATGTCAACGGCCGTCTGAGGTACTTAACATAAGTACCATCATATACTGAGTGACACATAAATGCGCTCGGCTATTAGTGCTATTTTGTCGAGTCCAGTGCCCGACAATAAGATGTCTCACCCTGATTACGAGCAAACCGCTCATGATCACGCGGCACTGCTTTTACTTTTAAGACCGATTGGTACACAAATAAAACAAAAAACAGTCTCCAGATTATTTGAACGTATTATCAAGGCAGGGAGTAGATTTACTGTAAGAGACTCCTCTGGCAATACACGAGAGATACTTGCTCGATTTGTCAAGGAACATCCTGTGGAAAATAATGACTGGGGAGAATTCCAAACACACAGGAGGCTTTTGGGCCTGATCACATTTGGGAAGTACGATAATCAAACAGAATTGAATGAACTGTGCAGACTTCATGAAACCTTAAAAGTAAAATATAGTGCCACATTGTATGATTCTCGAGCCATTTTATTTGGACCATTAGAATCTAACAATCCTCGCGATCCACCGGAGTCATTTAGTACTCCGTCCAATTTTAAAACACAAGCTGTTTTTTATACGGACGAATCTTGTTCCGATCTTGAAACATATATCGTGGAATGTCTTCATTCGCTATTTTGGATTTTAGAGTCTAAAAGATTAGAACGATCTAGAGAGAAAGTAGATCGTGTGTCTCTTCTTTTAGCACCATTTGAAAAAAAAGACTTTATAGGCTTAGATCTTGAATCTAGGAATAATAGAAAAAGATGCGTGGGACGTATGACAAAACATTTGGGAGATTTGTGCCTTCAAGCTGGGCTCCCAGCTGATGCATTGTATCATTATAATTCAGCATCTAACGTGTTACAAGCTGTTAATGACTGGTTATGGCTTGGTGCAGCTTATGAAGGATTATGTGCTGCTTCTGTTTTAGTTTTATATCCTAATATGTGTAGAAATCTTCCATTACAAAGAAATTCTTCTCTTCAGGAAGGAAGTCCAGGTAAGCAAAGGTACGTATAATTTATAATATTTGAATTTTTTTTTTTTTTTTATAGCAACAGAGTTTCATATTTATATATTATTTATTTATAAATTATATATTTTTAGACGAGGCTCTCAAGCCGTTGCTGCGTTACCATCACCACCTACTATTGATGTAGTAAAAACAAATATGCCACATATTTTATTACCTGAGGAAATTTCTAAAAAATATCGTGAAGCCATTGTTCATTATAGTAAATATCAGTATGCGGGTATAATTGAAACAGAAGCTAGCTTTAAAGCGACAAGGATATCGATAGAACAGAATTGTACCTTGCAGGCTGCATCTTACTTAAACAATGTTATACTTATCAATTTAACTTTGAGCGAACAAGAAAAGGTATCAATAGATCTTTTATTACAAATTATGAATTTGAAATTTATGACATAAAAATTTTTTACTTGGTATTTTTTTTTTTTCTTATATTTATTTTAGATTGATCGTTTTACTACATTGTCAGATTTATATACAAGCTTTGGTTTTGTAAGAAAAGCGGCATTTTGTTTACGATTAGCTGCTACCCGTCATGTTTCTCAAAACAATCCTAGCCCAGATTGGCAACAATGTTATAATTTAATGTTACAAGCTACTTCTGGTTTCAAATTATCTTTAGATCCTATCGATATGCCTGCAGGTAATAAATACCGTAGATTAATGTATTTCTCTTATTTCTTGGGAACTTTTCTTTAATTATAATTATTTTTTATTTATGTAGATGAACATAGAGGTTGGCCTGTTATTCAAATACATGTTATAAACGAACTTGTTGCCGCTGCAAATCGTATGGGTAATCCAGCATTAGCTACAAGACATTTGACATTTTTACTTCAAACAATGTACAATCATTTAACTTCTACCGAACGTAAAGAAACTGCTTTACAACTTCAAACTGTATCTCAACAATGTGAGGGTGCTCCTGTTCCCCTTGTAAGTTTAACAATTGTATTATATAAATACATTCTATAATAAAACTATATTTGTTATTTTTAATAGGTCTTAGATTCTGGAACAGTCATACCACCAGCTAATTTAATAAATATACCAAAAACAAAATATTTTTCTCTGAAAAATTTACAACCACATTTGCAACCACAAAAGATCGAACGAGTCAAAGAAGATCATGGCCCATTTTTATTTACACCTATTAATTTTGGTTCATTAGAACGTAAAACTATGTCCAAAAGTAAAATGGGTACTGTAATCTATAGCTTACATTGAACAAATACCTTTGGACATACGATCCAGCTATAATTAATTACATCGAGCTTATTATATTATAGATTACTTATGGGTCGAGGGAGATATCTGTGAAGTGTCAATGCAATTTATAAATCCATTACCATTTGAATTGCATGTGTCTAATATGAGACTTCTTACTAATGGTGTTGTATTTGAATCAATACCAGAAAGTATTACGCTTCCTGCTGAATCTGGACCTATAGCAGTTACTTTAGCTGGTAGACCTAAAGAAATTGGAGATTTAGAAATTCTTGGTTTCAGTACGCATACATTAGGAGTTAAGTCCAATTGTAGATTAAGGCATATGGAAGGAATGATACATCCTCAGTATACTATTGAGGTAATTCCAGCTTTACCAAGATTAGACGTTGTCACGAGTTTACCTCAAACTGCGAGTTTCAGTTCTGGTGAAAATATCGTTACGAGTGCTAGTATATCATTATATGGAGGAGAAAGGTTCGTTTTCTTTAGAAATATCTAAATTTCTTTAAACCAAAAGTATAATCTTACTTGGTTCCTTTCAGTGCTGAATGTACTATAACAATAACAAACGTAGGACAAGTTTCTATTGAAATGATAGAATTGTCAGTACAGTCCACCTTAGATACAGTTACAGAGGGAAAAATATTTAAATGGAGCGATGAAAATTTAATGACCCAATTGCCCTTGCAACCTTGTACTAGCGCAAGTCTTACGTTATACCTGCATGCTGCCACAGACTTTATTGCACCTGTATCTAGAAATGGTAATATTTTCATACACGTTATAAAAAATGGGAAGAACTATTTGTTAATTTATTTATGTATATACTTTTCAGATATCAATAGCAGTAGTTATCTCAGTCAACCAAGCAGTTTATTATCACATTCAGGGCACAGTTCACTACCATCTAGATTAAGTTCTCCATCACATCATACTAAAAGACAATCCGAACTGACTTCTTCCTTTAGATCTGGTTTGAGTTCTCACTCTGGTCATTCTTCTTTAGCGAGTACACGATTGTCCAAACTTGCAGTGCCATTGCATAATTCAAATGTTATTGAAGGACAATTAAAAATAAAATATTCTGGCGGTTCTGGCTTAGCGGCAGGCTATTGTAGAATTTCATCTGTTTTTATAACAGTCGAAATGTTACCCAGTATACATATTACAAATTGGGACGTGTTACCAGCAGAAACGTAAGTAAAATGAATTATATTAAATATATATATATTTTTTTTTATTTAGTTTAATACTACGTTATAAAAAATAATGTCTAGGTCATCACAGTTTTACCTTGTATTGGACGTTACAAATATGACAAATCATGAAATGGAGCTACATTATACCCAAAGCAAGTGTATATACATGGAAGGCAAAGAACCATGTAGAATACCAGTCCCGGTGGATAGATGTCCACTTAATAAATTATCCGTGGTACTATTTTTTATATTTACTTATTTATTGCCTATTTATTTATTATTTATTTTATTAATCTTTTGTTTTTAGTTAAATGGAGGAGGAGATGTTGGAGAACTTCAAAAAGTTTGTGCCGAGCACATTGCTTCGTTAGTAGATTTACGTTGGCAATTATTAGGTACAGAATCTACTGGAAAAGCAACTCTTTCTGGCATTACTCTTACTCAAGACATGTTGGATCTTGTTAGAATGAGTCCTTTACAATGGGGTACGTTTAAATGTAACCTTATATAATTTACTTAAAATTACAAATACATTTGCATTGGATTGTTTCACAGAAGTAACGATAAATGATACAATGGTAAAAGCTCAAGATGAGTTAACATGTAATTTGGGCGAATGTGTTAGTATCGGAATATGTGTATGTAATGCATTAGAACACCCTCTCAGTGATCTTATATTATCTATTAATTTCTATCAAGATCATCACAATGGAGTTAATAATTATCAACTAGATACAAGATTATCCATTGCTGGTGCAAATAAAGTGATGCTTCCAGCTGTAAGTAGATATATATATATATATATGTATGTATGTATGCATATATGTATGTATGTATATGTATACATCATCCAATATCATCATTTTTATATATTTATCATTTTTATAATATTATGAAAAAATTAATTCAAAATATTTACATTAGTTACAGGAATATGGGAGAGCATATCATGAGTGTCGAGTAGTATTTTTTACCGCTGGCCAGTATAAAATAGATATTCAATGCAGTAGTAAAGAAACAACACCAAATACTCCAACACTATGTTCAGAACTCATAAATGCTGGACATACGTGGCGTTACATACCGCCAATAGAAATAACTGTAGATGATTATTGAATTTCATTGTTTTATTGCTTGCATTGTAATATTTGTATAAAATATTGAAGGACATCTATGCCTTGTTGTCATGATCGAGCGGTTAGGATTGAACATAAACTTTTACTTTCTTTAATAAAAAAAAAAAAAGATTATAAGATCTGTCAAAATACTGTTTCCAAAATATTTTTTTTACTAAAAAGAAAATATACTTATTTCTTATTCAGTTCATTTGATCTTTTTAATATCTAAACATTATATCATATAAGATTTATCAAATTATTAAGTAATTTTTAGTCTATTCATTAAAATATTTTCTTCTTATAACATTACTTACTAATTTTAGCTTTTTTCCCTATTGGAATCACTTCCATTTCATATAAATTTCTTCTAAATTTTTTATAAAATTCAAGTACAGTAGTATTAGCCCATACTTGCTGACTATTGAAATCTAAAACACGTAATGATTGCAAACTTTGTGCTCTTGAGAGAGCGACATAAGATTGACCAGCGTCAAAAACTCTAGAGAGACACATTTCTACACAATCCAAAGTTAAACCTTGACTTTTATGTATGGAAAAAGCCCACGCCAATTTCAATGGAACTTGTTTTCTATATACAGTAGCACCTGATACAGTTCTTATAGACCATTTTTCCATTTGAGTATGATAAATATTCCCAGATCTAAGTTGAATTACTGGTAAATCATCTACAAACTTAATAACTATTCCTCTAGCTCCATTCACTAAACCATTTGAAATGTTAACATTTTTCAATAACATAACTTGAGCACCAACTTTTAAAGTTAATTTGCCAGGTACAGGCAATTGTTGATCCAATGTATTGCTCATCATTTGATCAGAGTCTTGTGCTATATAAATTTTACTTGCTCCTTTTAATTCATTCAATTGAAAATTATTAATTTCATCAGCCTCATTTATATGGGAACATAATCTAGTTGCCAGAATTCCATTACTTTCAATATTTTGTTTTGCCGTGGCCTGAAGAGTATTAGAAATACTTTCTGTAACTCTTCCTATTCTAATATTATTTAAAATCTCTATAAACTCTGGATCTTTTTGTCTATGTACTATTTTTAATTCAAAATTAAAATGAACACATTTCTCCCATGCCATACTCTGAAAGCAGAACTTTACTTTTTCATCTCTCTTGGATATTGGTGGTAATTGAAAAAAATCTCCGCATAGGATCAGTTGTATACCACCAAAGGGTCTTTCAGTCTTACGTATGTACCTTGCAACTGCTTCCAATTTATCAAAAAATTCTGCATCCACCATAGAAATTTCATCAATGATTAAATGTTTTGTTTTTCTCCATACTGCAGCCGAAGAAGGACGGGAGGCTAGTTGAAAAGATCTCTCTAAACTTCCAACTCCAATTCCAATTCCTGCAAATTGATGCAAAGTAACTCCTCCAATATGACAAGCGGCAACACCTGTACTAGCCGTAGCTATTGTTTCATCAGGCGGTAGCGCTGCTATTATCTTCTTCAATAAAAATGATTTGCCAGTGCCTGCACTACCAGTAAAAAATACATTTTTTCCATTAAGTACAGCACTTAAAATTTTGCTTTGTTCTTCTGTCAAATCTCCTACAGTAGGATTCTCGTATAATTTTTTGGCCCTAGGTAATTTAGATGTATGATCAATAGAACGTTTTCGTTTCTTTAAAGCACTAGGTGATGGAGTAGTAACTGTTGCACGGGATATAGCAATAGCTTTTTCCTTTGCTTTATTAACTTCTGTACTTGTCGCTGGACTAATTTCTTGAATACCACCTAATGGTATATTCAATAACAATTTTTCTTTCAATGATTTATCAGATGATTTCTGGGCTTGCCCCGTCATTTTAATAAATATCGTTTTTAAGAAATTTATCAACGAAGCTGAGGGAGCATTAGATAAGAAAAGGGTACAGTTTTCTTCTTGAAACTTAATAGATGCCTTACCCTCATTCATAAATTTATTCAATACTGAAATATTTTTTAATGTTAACTTCGTTGTTACATTTTCTTTCTCTGCACGTATTTCTATGATCATCGCTCGTAAATTGTTCCGAATCAAGCGCAATGAGGCGGATCTATGATTTATTCTTCTAACAATAGATCCATATCTGTCAAGCCATTCCAATATTACTGTACAAGATAACATATGACTGTCTGGATCCATCACTCTATATTTTCATTTAACTTTTAAATTGAATCTGATACAATCTTTACGTTATATGTTTATCAGATTTATTGATTATAACTTTGGATCAAGACTTATATTTAAATACTAAAGAGAGAGTTAAAATGTTCCTAATTTTTTCGATAGTCCATACTTAATTAAACCCGCGCTTTCGAGAGAAGGAATGATATACAAAAAATGATATAGATACGTAAATGGTCTTCAACATTTACGTTCCGTAGATGGTGTTAAGATAGCAAGCAGTATAATGACCAATAAGAGAACAGCAAGACGTCATCTATTGTCGACTTTGGAAAATACTGTTCAGGCAGAAAGTCAATGTCACTAACGTAAATTACGCCAAGCTCGTTAGATCGATGATCTTTCTGTTGCTCCTAACGTTGGAATTGTAGGAATAAAAAGTTGTCTGTTCGTCCGAAATAAATGCGCATCGGTGTTCGCAGCGGCAAGCTTTAGATATTTTAATTTTCTTCTGTTTGAACACAGTATAAATTACCAAAAACTTTTCTGTTATAATTGTTATATTATTATCGCATTCTATAATTGTAACAAAGTTTACGTAAAAACATAAATGAATAATCTTGGCATGTCTATTATTCATAATTATTGATCAAGAATGTCGCTATAATCATATATTTATCGTGAAAATATTAGTGCCATGATTTAAACTTATGATGATTAATTTTAATTAACGATTAACTCGATCAGCAGCAAGCCTTTTAACTGTACGTCATTTTTAACTTATATTCTCGTAATATTAATAATCATTTAGAAATTTTATATATAATATGGAAATGCAGATATGTATTCTCTTAGTTTATTTTAATTAATATTCTATCTGTTCCACACTATGTATAAAATTTTTAGATGGTTATTGATATTATGAAAATATAGATTAAGAAGGACATATTTAAAATTTTTATTGTTGGCTACACCGCTGATCATTGATTAAAATTAATCGAAGTTGGTCGAAGTAGCCCTTAAATATCTTTACTAAATGAATTTAAATTTCTTATAAATTAAAAAAAAAAATTTATTTTTCTTTTCATTTTCTAAACGATCTGTAATTACTTCAAAAATTTTTTCATCTATGTGCTCATTAAAATTTATCATATAGTTTTTCTTTTCTCTTTTATCATTATATTCATTCTTTATTTCTTCTCCTTTTGTATTAGAAATTATTCTCTGTTTTATTTCTAATTTTTCATTTTGGCATAATTTAAATTTTGTATGCAATTTAGGCCAATCAAAAATCATAGTTTAAGTGTCTACTGTTTATAATAAAAATATCCATCATATTTTCTATATTAAATATTTTTGTTTTAACCGTTACTAATCCATCTGCTTTTTTGACATCATTGATTGGTTTTAAATTTGTATTTCCAGTATTGTTTATTTGTTTTCTATTCTTTTTTAACAATTTTGAATTTCTTAAAGATACATTTGAACCGGAGTCATAAATGCCACTCACTTACAAGGTGTTGTTAGACAATACCTTTACTTTAATCAATAATGTGAAATCTATTTTTTGTATTTTCTTTTATTAATGCGCTCTCTAGTTCTGAATTATTTATAAATTCTATTTGTTCGTTTTTTTGTCCACCATTTTTTTGTCTGAACCAGCATGCTTCAGGATGGTAACCTGCACCTTTGTTTTGGTTACTTTTTTTTTCCAAATTTTCTTTCTTCAGTCATGTGCTCTAGTTTTTCTATTTCGATAGATTAGATAGTTTCATTATCATACTACTGTACCAATCTAGGCAAGGTTTTTCTACGAATAGCTTGAATATTTCAATTTTCTTTCTATCTTCTATTATTTTAAAACGCTGGCATTCATTTTCAAAGTCTTGTATTAAGTCATTGACGTACATTTGTAGATTCTATTTACAAAGCTTACCTAAAAACAAAAAAAGAGAAACGACATTAATCGTCAATTATTCACTGTCTTTTTTTTCTCTAATTCGAATATACCGTTTTCTTCACGTCTTAAAGTCTCTCTTACTTTTCTTTGTCTGCCTTTTAACCGTCTCAAATTGAAATATCTGTCCTTCTCTTCTGGTATGTGTAGAAACCTACTTTACCTACGCGCCGTGAGTGTACGCAGGATAGTCTTAGAAAGAAGCACCCTGTACCTTCTTTACATATATTTTCATTGTCCAATGTCGAATGATTTCGAAGAAGTTTGTTGAAGTTGTTGCAACATCTGACGGTAGTGTGGCGAAGATCGTCACAATACAATAATCGATAAAATAGGATATAGAAATGGTACATGTTGACGCACGAGAGAGAGAGCAAAGTCGAATAATAAGCGTTTTTTTATTTCTGTTTAAATTCTATTCCTCTGTCAAGATTATCTTTTCTTCGAAAGAAAGCCTCTAAGAAAAGGTATTAATTATAATCCGAATATCAACTTTGCTCTACTCTTTGCTCGATGTTTATTTTTC
This sequence comes from Dolichovespula sylvestris, assembly GCA_918808275.2. NCBI lineage: Eukaryota > Metazoa > Arthropoda > Insecta > Hymenoptera > Vespidae > Dolichovespula > Dolichovespula sylvestris. Next base: position 13,869,405 of record OU964961.1, read on the forward strand.
CAATCGTTTTGTCACTCGTTTGTTTCCGTCCGGTCATGCCGTCATGTGTGTAAATTCGTTATAATAATGCTATGTACAATGCGATCGCTTCGACAAATACTTCCTACGAAAGTATAAACAATCTTAAATAATGTCTTTGTCTTTACTCAGCCAATCCATGTCGTTTTTCCCTTTTCTTCTTTTATTATTCTAACTTATCGAATATTTGGACAAGCGTCAGGAAATCAGTATAAACGAGTCAGTCAGCGAATAAACACCAACTAAAGGAGTAGTGGAGTCACGAATTAGATAAAAGAATCAATCATTATACCAGAATTAAAACTTAGAATCCGAGCAAATCAGATCATACATCCATTACGACTTTCTATCATTATTGTCAGAAACGTATACCATCATCTACAGTTCACTCAAATAAACCATTTTGTAGTAAATTAAAACAGCGCTAATTATTTTACGCGCAACCTAACCAAGAGCCAACGCAGGATTCTATCACTCATTAGGCGAGCGGTATTGGTTAACACGCCCTTTAGTAACCTAGCATAGTACTGCCACCCTTTTCATCGTGTCCAGCGGGTCTATAACTCTGACGCCAAGAAAGAGACGGAGGACAATTACTCTGTGCGAATGACAATCATCGCTGGTACGGTGCGAGACGCGTACCTTCAAACGCAATCATAGTTACGCCGGACGCAACAGTACATCTAATTTATTTTTATTGACATAATTATCTACTGATCTCTCCAGAATTGTATATACTTCTTGTATTTTAAAATTGATTTTTAATTTTTCATAACTTTTATCTGCGTATTTGTTGAAAGGGTATTTGTAAAAAAAAAATACTGTAAATTTATATGGAAAATAGAGAAATAAAAAAGACAATGTGTGACATACAAAATCATTTATTTATATAAAAGGACACTTTACACTAGCACGTATTGTGAAAACTAACCTAACATATCCGTATAGTCGGGAACATTTGAAATATTCACGGTTCGATTGTTTTCTTCATTTATCACATACATATTATAATGATACGCAGCAGGACGATAGCAGATTATACCGTAAAGGAAGAAACAATTGTCGTTAGCGATCACATAATCGAATATAAAAGATTTTCGAGAGATTTGTGAAGACTATCGAGTATACTGGCGTACTGAGTATCGCGTTTATTTACTGTGTTTACATCTATCACTTTTAGTCTGCTTAAATTCGCTTTATTCACGTGAAAATTATAATGAAGCATATCGTTCTAATCGGCAATTAATATTAAACGTTACAGAAAAATATAAATCTTTTCCGTAACTTTGAAACATTCTTTTTACAGCATGCAAATAGAAAAAGTTTAATACCATCTAACGTTATACAAGCAGACAGAAATTGGTCATCATTTTGTACACAAATATTTTCTTTTCTTTTTTTTTTCGTCTATATAAAGCCGGGTAGATCACGATGGAGGAGGAATGTTATTTTTGACGATAACGAGTCGATAAATTTTTTAACCGGCCGACAAAGCTGTATAATTATGCGTACAGTCTAAGTGTATATGCCGTAATCGTATGCCTTACGTTACAATTATGTGTATATTATCATTATCATTAGCTTATTATATATTCGATACTCATACTTTCAGTATATTATCGCTATGAGTGCGAAAAATATCAAGATAAATACTAGCCTAGATTAAAATCGCTAAGATAGTTGATTGGAAAAAAATTTACTTCGCTTTTACGAATACCAAGTTACAATCGTAGTGGCAATGTATTTGAATCGTTTACTCGATATGCGTGGCAATTGCTCATACATTGTCTAGTCCTAAAATCATTAGTCCTAAAATAAGATAAAAAAGTACATTTAAAATTTATGTCAATTGATTACTATATCTTTCGAAGTATTTAAACGGCCAATTCGACAGTCGAGAATAGAAATTAAAGCTGGATATTTTATTCGTATTTAAAATTGCGTTCGTGGAGAATGGATTTTGGTGTCGTGTATATCGAAAATGAAATCATATCTATTTAAAAATGTTTGGGCATTTTTATTATACTAGATACATATAAAGAACGATTTAGATAGCTCCAAAGAGCTATGATGCAACTTTCTTTCTTTCTTTCTTATTACTTTTTCTTTACGGAGTCACTACTCGTACGTTTTATAATTGTTTTCCTTACTTCGTAAGCGTGTCTCATGTGAAAGAAACTTTTCGTAAGATAAAAAAGCGTTTTAAACGTCTATCGTTAGCTTTTCCTGTCCTGTAATAATGACGTTAATCAATATGGCCATTTATATCACGTATGAGCTATTATGGAAGCTCTACGAATACGCCGTCGATGTTCGTTGCATTGTTTGATTTAAACAGAGAGACCCGTTTATGTATAAAAAAAAGCTTTCATAAAAAGTTCTTCGTTTTAGACGCTTTTCCACTCCTATTTTCTTTCTTTGTTTTTCTTTTTTTTTGTTTTTCTTCTTCTTTCCATTATTTCTTTTCAAGAGACGAACTTAATCGATATATGAGTACAAGTACTATGAGCTATTTTCATGCCAGCAAAACGGGACACCGACACATAGTCGTTGGCTAATTATCAGTATAAATACAGACAATATGCGCAGTATTTATGCGACGATATAGTTTTTTTTTTTTTTTCTATTATATTAAACGATAACCAACGTTCCGAAGTCTCAAAGCATGACGATTCTGTCGTTCTCGTATACCATCGATTATTTATCGCGTGTTATCGGACAAAGGAGAATATGTAATTGACTTGATTCTTCCTCGTAAAAACAGAGGAATGATATTATGCTAGAATGAGATAACCGTGGTCTTACCTTAAGGAGAAAACAAAAAAAGAACTTCGTTCCAACATGACACTTTGAGACTGGAGAACAATGGGAGATCATTTCGTCATAGAGGAGTATTAATTATAATTTCGTACAAAGGTGTAGAACATCGTGTTATCGTTAAGTATTAAAGGGGGTAATAGTGTATATAAAGAATCATATAAATGTATATATATGTTTTTATTATATATATATATATATATATATGTATATATATATATATATATATATATATATATATATATATATACTTATGAATGTATAATGCCAGCTCGCCGGAGAAGCAAATTCTCAATCGGTCCTCCGCGCGAGCCGTTTATTTAGCTTTGAGTTTGCGCGTACCTTTCGTTTACCTTTCATTCACCATTTTTTCAATTTCTTTCTTCTTTAATATACATAGATACACACATATATGTATATATACACACATGTGTTTATGTGCGTATATATATATATATATATATATACATATATGTATGTACTGGCTGACCACGCACACACGCACATACTTGCACGCACACTAGGATACGTAAGAAAATGGCATCGTTCTTTCGAGTCTTTGCTTTCTTCGTTACTTTTCTTTTTTACAAGATAAGAAATACTTCGTTTATTTGTTTATAAAGTATAACGACTATTTCGGAAGTGCCATTTCGAGCGTATTCAAATGCCCGTAGACGTTCGCATACGTGAGTATATGTGGACCGATCATTTAATCATCACGACACGTGGCAGTCGAAACTGCACGAAGATCCTTTCATCGATCGCAAATAGTTCGGACCATATTTGATCGCCAATGCTCTTTAACTTCTTACAATGGTATTACAAGAGCGACGTGCGCAACGAAAAACCTATTTATTTGCAATTTTTCGATCTCACGCAGACGAATCGTACGAGGAACATTATGTCCTGTGCGATTATGTGTATAAAAGTGATCACGATATTGTTTTTGAATGAATTCGTTTAAGTTACGAATAGAATCGTGAGCATAACAAAATATTCATCCTACGATTCCGGTCGACGTTATAATGTCACTGTACGAATGTTCGTTTATCCAAAATTCATAATATTTGTTCTTCTCGTTTTAGCTTGTTCATCGTTAGCATCCTACCACCACCAATTGTTGCAATTAGGATTCTTTGGAGAATGATGTCAATGATTCTCATTAATGTTGCTTGCTGTTGCGCAGTTGCCGCTATAAACGAAAGTAATGCCACTCTCGACGACACTAACGAAGGCACAGTCGTAAATTTCAAACGTTTCTTTTTTCTGTTCTTTCTTTCTTTTTTAAATAATTTTCGTTTTACGGTTTTTTCTCTCCTTTTTCTTTTTTTCTTTTTTTTTTTTTTCCTTAACCGAGTCGTATTTTCGGAAGAAACGGTATTAGACGTAGAATGAGATATGAGTATGGAATCAACACGAAAGTGATGTTTCTTAATTTTTTATCCTTTTGTTTTTTTCTTTTTCTGTTTTTCCCCTGTTCCGTTGAAACTTCCTCCCTTGCGAGTTCATTTCTTCATTCGCCACGTTTTTGGCACTGGAAACTCGTGTCTCATTACGTTAATTAAAATTTTCCACACGTTTCTTTTGACTTCCCTTCTGCTCTTGTCTTCCTTTCATTCCTCTTTCTGTTTTCTTTTTTTTATTTTTTTTTTTTTTTTTTTTTATATATATAACATAATATAATATTATAATATAAACGTTTACGTTTTGGCCACTCGGTTCGTGAACGTCGAAGCACATTATTGTCTGTGTTATGCGACGTTTAGGTAGTTTAGAATAATTTTAATTCACTTTTATACAACACTTCCTTCATAGCTCCCTCGTATTCGCTTCCTCGTCGTGTAGATCCAGGGGGACCATTACGAACGGCTCATCTCCTTCTTCTGGCTGTAGCCGCGGCGATCATTTGCCTCAGCATTGGCTCCGGAGAACATACTCGTGGATCGCACTTCATGTTGCCGTCACCTCCGCAACTGAAAAATAAGATATGAGAGGACGACAAGTCAGTAGGGGTTACGAGAAATGTTTCATGGAAAAAAAAAAGTTTATTAACGATATCAGTTTAATACTTACGTGCAATGAAGACATGGACCAGACGCCGATGTAATAACTTCGCCTACATGGTATGCTTGGCCTCGAATTTGACAACCGCTTCGTTTCGCGGCACCTTTGTAGGCATGCGTTAAAAAGTGCGGAGGTAACGTGGTCGTGGTCGTGGTCGTAGTTGTGGTGATGTTAAGAGACGTAGCCATCGATACAGGACACTCGTATCTAGGACAACAGAAACCGCTAATAGGTTCCTCGTGGCATCCTGGTATCGGTGGTGGACAACTTTGTTGGAGACAAATGATGTCGCTTCTAAAGCAGAAGCAAAAATCGCACGGGTCGTCTCTTGGTATTTGTTGGGCCGACATGTAAACCTTTCCGCCGTATCTACAGGTGCCAGGCCCATAAATCGCCTGATCGTCTTCGTCGTAATCTTCGTCGGGATTAAGGTAACTGCCACCGTGCATGGGGAAATGAGGATTATCCTCGCCGGACACCGTTTGTTCGGGATATTCTACGCCTGTTTGGGGTGTTACACTACTCGTCGCATGATGCTCTTCCAAAACTGGCTCGGAAGTTTCGACGGTATGATTGACTGGCTGCAAGTGTTCTTCATCTAATCCGACAGTTAGTTCGCCTTCGGTTTTATCTGTCTGTGGAATTTGCGACGATGATTCGGGTTGAGTAACGCCGACGTGCGATTGTACTTCTTCTTGGCCTTCTTCGTGATCATTTTTCGAAATTTTTTCAGAAGTTTCTGTGATCGATACTTCGGTAGATGTAGGCCGTAACTTCGTAATGAATCCTTCGGTAGACGATTCCGTTGTCTCCTGTTGTTCTTTTTCTGGTTTTACTGACATAATTTCTGATTCTTGTTCCTCCGTTACAACTGGTCCTGCTGTCGTTTTCTCTTCGGGTTCTTCCGTTATCGAGCTAAGACTCGGCGGTATAGGTTTTTCTTTTGGAAGAGTAGAATCCGTGATTCCTTCCTCGCTCTTTTCTGCTTCTTTCGATTTAGTCGTTGATTCTTCAGTTATGGCCTCTGTCGTCGACTGTTCTTTAACCGTTACCTCGCTAGATATTTCTGCTTCTGTCGGTGCAGATTCTACTTCACTTTTGGAAGGAGCTTCTTTGGTAGGTGCTGGCACTTCTGTAGGTTGAACTTCTTCTTCGCGAATAGCTGGAACTGTTATTGCTTTTTCTTCGGATACCGAATGATCTGTTACTGTGGTTCCTTCCGTTGGTTCTTGTCCTTTTGTTAAAATACTTTCTGTACTTTCTGGTGTTTCCGATTTTTCTTCCTCGATCGGAGTTACAGAATGTTCTTCAGTTTTATCGACTTTTTGCTCTTCAAGGGGCTCCGTTTGAATCGTTTCGGTAGAACTAATTATTACAGGTATCTTAGAAACACTTTCTTCTACAGTGGTTTGAGTTTCTTCAGATGGAGCTTCTTCCGACGTCTTTTCTATTTCACCTTCATACACAGACGATTTCAAGGTTTCTCCTTTAGTGATTGGTGCTTCTGTTTTCAGTTCGGTTTCAGTGTGATCTTCTATCGGGATTAATGACTCGATTGGTTTTTCCTCTGGTGTTAATGATTCAATTGGATTTTCCTGAGACGTCGATTCAAGCGGTATCTCCGATGTAGACGATTCAATTAGTTTTTCTTTGGGCGTAGAAGATTCACTGGGCGTATAAACATCACTTTGCTTTTCTGCCAGCGTAGAAGATTCAATAAGTTCCTCTTCCAATGTAGAAGATTCAACTGGTTTTTCTTCCAACGTTGCAGATTCAATTAATTTTTCTTCCGATATGGAAGATTTGATTAGTTGTTCATCCGACGTAGAAGATTCAATTGGTTGTTCTTCTGATGTTGAGGATTCAACTGGTTTTTCTTTGAAAGTTACCAATGTTTCGGTCACTTCACTAACTTCTGGAGTTCCAATTGGTTGTTCTTCACTTACTTCTTCTTCCTCTTTCGGTTTCTGTTCTTCAATTTGCTCAGCCTCTTCCGTGACATCGGTCGTTACTGATTCCGATTTTACTGTAGGAGAAATTTCAACGTTTAGAGAAATTTCGTCTTCCTCTGGATGTTGCTGCGTTTTTACGCCTATGGGTAAGGTAGGTTGCACTTCGGTCGTACTTGTTGAGATTGTTGTCTCTTCCTTGAATGGTTTTTGAGTAATTTCCTCAGGTCGATGATGCTCCCCTTCAGCATGAATTATTGGTACGCCTGATGAAATAGTTTGTTCTTCTATAACGGCGTTTGAGCCTACCGTTTCTCCTTCGACACCTTCAAGAGTTTTCTCTTCCGTCTGTTCTTCTTCCATTGGAATATTTTCAGACGTTTTCTCGCTATATGGCGTTGAGGTTGCAAGTGTCTCCTCGTGTATCGGAGAAATCGATAGAGTAGTTTGCTCTTGGACCGTTTCCTCGGTTGATTTTTCCTCAAATTTCATAGTCTGTTCTTCTATCGTCGTTGTTATATGTTTTTCTATTGTAGGTGTAGTAGAATCCGCCGAGGGTATACTATGTTCTGTAACCTCAACTTTGGTAGGTTCAGAGATTTCCTTTTCCGTTGTTGTAACTTCCACCGGTTTTTCTTCTTCCTCTCCTGATTCAGATTTTTTCGGTATTTCTTTGCTTTCTGTATGTTCTTCGATTGAAACGGACGTTGATGTTTGAGTTTCGATTGAACTTGTTGATTCCGTATGTTCTTCCACAGAGGGTAAGGGAGTTTCATTTTCTACAGTAACGATAAATTCTGTAGATTCTGTAGATTCTGCTTGGATCGAGGTAATGCCTTCTATATCCTTCGATGTTACTGGTATCGGTGTTTCTTCTATGTGTACGACCGTTTGTTTTTCGGATACCATAGGAATGTCTGTTTGATCTGTAGTTGGTTGCGTTGATGTTTCCGTAGACTTTTCAATAGATTTTGTAGTTTGTTGAATCGTTTGTTCTTTTTCTTCGTGCAAAATCTCACCCTCTTGAACTTTAGTAGATTGATCGCTTTCAATGGTAGGCGTAGTTATTTCTTCGTAACTAGACACAGACTCACTTTTAGTGGTGGTAGTGGTAGTAGTAGCAGCATTAGAAATATCGGATTGGTCCTCTGTAATGAGTAAGTCAATCTCGGTTGAAATTTCTGTATTCGATTCTGATGCATTTATATTCGAAGTTTCACTTTCAGGTTCCGCGGTCTTGTGTTCAACTGGCATAGGTTTTGCTTCTTCAGATGCTTCAGGGCCTGCTTCGCTTGTTATCAATTTAGTTATGTCCGTAAACTCTTGTTCGGTGTAATGTTCAATCGGTCGTTCAGATGTTACTTCAATTGCCTTGTCAGGCTGTTCTTTCTCTTCGGTCGTATCTATTTCTGTTTTTGTTTGTCCTTCAATTTCTGCACCTTGTGTTACTATCTCTTCTTCGGTAACAATAATGCCATGTTCAGTAGATACAATTACCTCTTGAACACCATCAGACGCTTCGGATTCTTTAGATTGTCCTTCTGTTACTTCATTAGATAGTTCAGAGACAGTAGGTATAGAAGTTTCGCTTATCGTTTCTGCTTGTTCAGTCGTTCCTTTTGATATTCCCTCCTCGGTACCTGCTTCGGGTATCTTATCAGATTCTCCCATTAAAACAGCAGTATCCGTTCCTATAGCTACAGGAATCGATGTTACTTTTTCAGTAGTTTGTTCTACGATCGATTCCTCGGTAGAAGGTACAAATTTGACAATCTCTTTTTCTTGCTCGGTAACTTCTTCAGTTTTTTCTGTAGTAATCGATAATGTAGATTCTATTGTTGACTGCTCACTCGAAGGTATGCTAGAGGTATCTTTTGATGGAACTACTTGTGATTTTTTATGTTCTTCAGTAATTGTGGAATCTTCACTTACAGAATCTATCGGATTAATAGTTACTCGTTCTTCTACCGGTGACTCTTCTTTTCCTGTTTCACTTTCATGTTCTGATACAGTTTCTAAAGTGGCTGGATGAGATGATACATGCTCTTGACCTTCTTCTTCACCTGTATGATCGCTAAATGCCGATGTAATCTCTGTAACTTTGGGAATGGACGTTATATCCTCTGGTTTCTCGCTTTCTTCATATTTCGGAGTGTGGTGTTCAATCATGTGATTGTCCGATTCTAATTCAATCGTAGGAGTGGAGTCACACGTGTATATCGGGCAACATGAGGATCCACTTGTATGTACGGGCATACAGTTAGAGAGATGAGTTGGAGGTGGTGGACATTGCATAAGTTCACATTGAATGATACTGCTAATGCATTGACAACTTAATTGACAAGGATTCGCTGGAGGTATAGCCGAGTTATTATTGTAAGATTGTCCATCGACAAGACAATTACCTTCACCTGGTATATCTGAAGGTGTAGGTTTGAATTCTGCTGATTCAGTTATTTCATTTGTCGGTACAATTTCTGTAATATCTGCAAGCTGTTTTTCGGTTGAGTATTCAATTGGTCTTTCGGATGGTGCTCCAGTTATTATCGATGACGGAGATGTTAATTTTACTCCAGATGTTTCTTCTTTAAAGGGTGCAATCGTCGATTGTTCCTCGTGTGTCTCGATAGATTTCGTGGTTGTTTTCTCTTCGTCAATCTCTAGTGTCGTTTGGTGAAGTTTTTCTTCTGTCTCGGGTATTTCTGTCGCTTCTTTTGTAATTGGCACTTCCGTCGATGTTCCAAAAGAACTCGTTAATTCGTGATTCTCCTCTTCGTCTGATTTTTCTTCGGAGATCACGCTTTCAGTGTGCCCCTCAATTTCTTGTTCTTTCGTTATCATAGACGATTCAGTAGGAATTGCTGCCTCAGTTGGTTCTTTAGACGATTCTTCTGGTTGCGATGTACTTCGATTGTCTTCATCAGATATTTTAGTAGTACCCACAACTCCTTCTTCTTTTTCTTCTTCTTCGGGGATTAGTTTTTCAGTTATCGATTCGATGGAGGAGGTAGATTCTTCTTGCAGTATTGGAGTTTCAGTGGATGATTCTTTCGTTACTGAAGTTTCACTTTCTGGTTGCTTCTTTTCTTCAGTATGAGGTTCTATTGGCACTTCCGATTCAGTTACAGGAGGTATCGTTCCGCTGAAAACTTCAGTAGTCGATTCGCTTACTGCAGGATGTTCAGAAAATGATTCACTTACTGCAGGATGTTCAGAAAATGATTCACTTACTGCAGGATGTTCAGAAGATGATTCACTTACTGCAGGATGTTCAGAAGATGATTCACTTACTGCAGGATGTTCAGAAGATGATTCACTTACTGTAGCATGTTCGGTAGATTGTTCTCTAATATTATCCTCAGAAACATTGTTCTCACCTTCCGAGATCATAGTAAATGTTTCGGGTTCTTCAGGAATAGAAATTTTAGTTGGTATTTCTTCAGTAATTAGTTCCGTCACTTTTTTCTCAAAACCATCTATGGGTTCTTTTCCTTCCCCGACAGTAGATTCAGTAGATTTTTCTTCTTCAAACGAGGGCTCCTTAATTCTCTCTTCTTCACCTTCGCTCATCTTTTCGGTAGATTGCTCACTAATAATCTCTGTACTTTTAACTTCTGCAGTTGAAGTTTCTGTTGGTGTATATCTGTCGGTAACGAAAGATTCAGTCTCTTTTTCTTCCTCCAATTCTTCCTTAGTATTAGATTTCTCGGTCGTTTGTGTTTCGGTTAGTGTTTTTTCTGTACGTTCTTCTTCTTCTTCTTCTTCTTCTTTTTCGGGTATCACTTCAGATTTCTTCTCTTCTTCAGATTCTTCAATCGATTTTTCATCAGAAATTGGTGTTGGTGTATGTTCTATTTCAACCAATGAAGGTATTTCTGTTGATTTTCCTTCTGTGGAAGACTCTTCCTCGATTACAGGAGGTACCGATGTATGTGCTTCCGCTATTTTAATGCTTTCTGTTGATTTATCGTTTAGTATAACTGTCTCCTCTGACACTTCCTCCGGAATGATATTTTCGGTAATTTTGGATGTTTCAGGAATATATTCTCTCGTCGAGACTTCTTCCGTTTGTTTCGTTGTACTTTCCTCGCTCACGATTTCGGAAGTAACAGGTGCTTCTTCATTTACAACCGTTGGTTCAGTTACTTTCACGATCTTTGCTTCTTCTGGGGCTTTTGTTTCTGTTACATCAACTTCGTTTACAGCATGCGTTACACTCGGTTCAGTAACTTCTGACGTTTCCATAAATTCTTTCTGTTCAGTTTCACTCGGTGGACTTACTTTTGGCGTTTCCATAGATTCTTTCTCTTCAGTTTCTTCAATAGTAATTTGTTTATCTTGCGTGCTAGTTTCTGTCGTTTGTATCTCGGATTGCGGAATTTCTGGTTGTTTTTCAATAGGTGAAATTTCACTAATTGCATTTACACTTTCCTCAATTGATTTTTCACTGGTGGGTATACTCGTTGACTCTTCTTCAGAAATAGAACTTTCAGTCGAGATTTTCTCAGGAGTTGGTTTTTGTAATTTCTCTTCGGCTTCACCTTCTTCCTCGTTAAATTGTTCTTTACCCGGTACTGTTTCTTCACTGTCGTTAGACATTTCAGAACTCGTTTCTTCCGACGAAGTTTCTTCAAATTCTCCTAGTGTAAGACCTTTTGTTGGTAATTCTTCAACAGTAGTTACTTTTTCTGTCAAATGAACTTCAGGACCTACTGTATCCGTGACATGATCTTCAGGTATAATTGATTTTTCAGTATGCTCGAGTTCTTGTATAGTTTGTGCTTCCGTAGGAACGTGAGGTTCAGGAGTATGACTAGCTTCAGTGTCCAAAACGGTAGGCGTAATCTCGGCAGTAGATGTTTCTTTTTGATCTGGCATCGTTTCTTCAATAGGTTTCTCCGTTTTCGTTTCAGTTTCTATTTCATTTTCTTCGTGTTTAATAGTTGTACTAGAAGCTGTCTCAGACGTATGGGCTTTCTCTGGAGTTTCAGTTACAAGACTTTGAGGAATGTGCATTTCCGGTTTTTTAATATCAACATTACTTTCGATTATATGTATTTCCGGAGTAGATTCTTTATCCTCTGTTTTGTATCCTGGTATATTTTCGAAAATTTGTTTGTCCACTTCTGTTTCATGCGGTTCTTTCATGAATGGGTGTTGATTAATATCTACTTCGGGTGAGCCAAAGTCATCCCTTTTAGGAGCAAGAGGTGGGAGCTTTTCTTTAAACTCTAATTCAGGCTCTGGACTTTCAGGTTTCTGTTCTGTAACAGTTTCTGCAGGTGGATATTGTTGTTCAGTTTCATGAACTCCCAGTAAACTGGTAGTAATTTCGATGGGTTCAATCTTTCCCGATTCGCTAATCTCAACAGGTCTTTCGGTCTCAGATATTTCCGTTATCGGAGATTTTTCTGGTTTCGACGTAGTAGCTTTCTCTGGGATTTCCTGCGGAATTTCACTTTCTTCTGTCCCAAGGCTTGATTGTTCTTCGTTTTCAAATAGTTTTGTTGTCGTACTTTCGTATTGACTAATTGTTTCTGTAGTTTTTTCTGACACTCCTTCAGCAGACACTGTCACTTCAGTTGACTTTCCAAATTCTTCACTAGGTTCGTGAGGATTTGTTGTCTCTTCCGATGGCACTAATTCATATGTACTCTCGGTATGCTCCTGTTCGCTAATCGAAGGTTCAGTTAATTCCTCCGCTTTCATTGCACTTTCCGTTGTCACCGCTTGAGTTTGATGTTCTTCTAAAGTGATAGTTTCTTCGGTACTTACGGGCAGTTCAGTCTTTTGCTCTTTCTTCGTAGTTTCCGTTTCAGTTTCTAGTCCTTCCAGTGACGAAGAAACTGTTGGAACATTCTCGGTTATCGAAATTTCAGTTGCCTCTTCTACAACTTCGAATGGTTTAGTAGACGACGAATCTTCAGATTTTTCTGATGTGATAGGGGCTTCAGTTTCCTTTTCAGAAACATGTATTTCAGTTTCTTCCGTGGTAATAGGGTTTCCGGTATTTTCTGGAACAAGAGGTATCTCTGATTTTTCCATTAGAACAGGTGTTATCTTTTCCGTTGGAACGGGTGTCTCAGTTTGTTCGATTGAAATAGGTTCCTCAGTTTCTTTTATCAAGATAGGAGCTTTCGTGCTTTGATCCTGGATTGTTTGAGCTTCCTCGGTTGGATTTATTTCCATATTAGTTACATTTACAGGAGACAGTTCAATATCGTGTTCTTCTGGAAGATTAACTTTCCCTGAACCATGCATTGTTTCAGATTCAGGTATCTCCTTTTCCTCCGTCGTCTCCGTAGATTTTTCGGTGGATTCCACAGCTTTAATGGGTTCTTCAGTTTGGTCCGCTTTAATTTCGTGGTCCTGTGGAATCGCGTTGTCAGAACCAGGGTATGATTCGCTTGTTATCGCAAATTCTTGTTCCTCTGGTTCTTCGACTTTCTCCGAAATGGTTACCATTGGTTGTTCTTGAATAATTTCAGTGGTTTGTTCTACACCTTCTGATATAGTTACACTTCCGCTTTGACCGTTGTCCTCTGTAAAAAAAAACCGACAGATAAAATGGCATTGTATAGATACAATCATATCATATTATCAATATTGTTGTTAATGTCAGATTTTTTTTTAAAGTCATTCATTACAGCGTTTGCTACGACAAATATTGTTCTTACCGCACTGATACGTGGTCGGACAACATTCTCCTTCGGGCGGTGGTAGAGCAGTGCAGTTTTCTCCGTGAGTCTTCATAGGTGTTCCACAGTCTTGAACGGCGCAAGCGATATCACCACGGAAGCAGTAGCAGTGTTGGCAGGGTTGCGTCGAGTAAATCAACTCACCGTCCTCGTAAAATTTACCTTCGTAATAACACTGTGGCGCTGCACCGGGAGCGATCGTAGTGGTCATGATGAGGCCAGATATAGGTCCAACCGTAGTTTCAAGTTCTTCGTCGTATTCTGTTAATGTTAATCGCGTTAAATTATCGTCCGTTATTCGTCCTCTCTATATTGTTGTTATAGAAATGGAAAATTAACTAGTAATTAACTAGGTATCAATTATATTCGTCGGACGGTTAATAGATATATTATTTTCCTATGAACCGATTATTTCGATAACATTTATCCTAGATAAGAGTGCGTAAAAAGAATGGGAGCGTAAAAAGAAGTAAGATAAACAAAATGATGTACAAACGACTGACACGGGCACTGGCTTGTATATCACGCTTGTCTAAAATGTCACGTTAGATAGTACTCGTGTTAACAAATAATGAAAGTTAATAGAAGCAATAGAAGGAAGACTGCTCGCATGAACATACGATATGCAAATGAAACTTACCGCAGTTGTATTTGACCGGACAACATACACCCGGTTGGTAGGCAGGCTTGCATCCTGCCACACGTAGTGTGCACTCCTGTATCACGCAAGTGGTTCTGTTCTTGATACAGTAGCAAAGCTCGCAAGGATTCTGAGGATCGAGGGGTAATTGGGCACCGTCGGGGTAAAACCGATCATCTATTTTACATCCATAATTATCACGAAAACCAATTTCCGTCGAGTCGGACGTTGCTGGAGCATTGGTGGTCGACGTAAGCAATTGGACTGGTACTTCCGGACAAGTAATCACGGGACAGCATTGATCGGGTCTTTTTTCGACCGTACAGTCCTGTCCAATGGCCTTCGAGAAGGGGCAAACTCTCAAGTAGCACATTAACATTCGATTATGACACGTACAGTTCAGGCATGGCTCGTTCGTTATAATTCTGTCACCTTCCTGGTAATGTTGAAAGTTGTAGTAACAGCCCGTTGCACCTGCGAATTTCATTGACCCTTACAGTTATCGCACCACGACTATTCGCTATCAAGTTTTCTGAGAAAACAATAGGTAAGTCGTTGATTAGCATTTGAATCGTTAGGCTCACGAGTCGCATCGAACGTTGTTGTTATTTTTTCGAGCGAGCATCGACCTAAGAACCTACTCGACTCGATCGAAATTATCGAACGAATCGGTGCGTGTGGCCGATACGCTCGGTGCGCTACAATTAACACGCCTGAGTTTACGACTTGGTGCGAGTCGGGCGATTAGAAAGAGTAAAAGTCGAGCGAATGCGTGTACGCTACGTACCTCCATCATACTCTGCAACTTGTGTGGTATCTTGTTCGTATACTGGCGCTGTAACAAAACCAATGTGGATGTTAGTTATGGATTGCTTTTTTGTCAAGGCACGAAAATGGTTCGCATTATCAACGTAAAAATTAGCTTAATCGTTTTCTTGGAACGACGTCGTCTAACTCTATAGATGGGGATTAGGGCGTCGAGATCTCATTCTCTTTCGAGTGGAGAGATTCTTATTGAGAATAATGTGATTAAAGTGAAGTAGAAATCATTTCGGGAACTCGAGCTTTCGCGCGTCGTTGTTTCAGTCGTTCTTTCGAATCCTATAGGGAGACGAATGCAGCTTCGCATGCTCGCAGTTTATCATAATAATTACCAGGCGGCGGGAGGCGTTTGTCTGGAGGGTGAACGAGGCTTTAACAACGGAGTGAGTCAAAGCGTCATATGGCGCGAGCGTACGTGGGCGAATTCTCGTTAACACCCTCGCCCTGGTCGTACGAATAGTATGCCGAGTGTACGCGGAATACAAAATTCTCTTTCTTCTCCTTCCTCTTTATGCTTTCATCCTTTTCGTACTCTCTACCTACGTTCTGTACTTTTTTCCTCGAGCGTCGCTTTTATAATTTTCTCGGTATTAAAGTTCCGCGAGCGGAACTCGTCTTCGATTGTCCTTGGAACACGACAAAGCACCCTTCTTAACGTCAATTGGCGAGCTGGTCTTCCGATTTTTACGGGAGTAGAGTTACCTATCTATGGACCCACCATTTTGTTTAGTTTACGATACTCGTGAGATTTGTTCTCCTATCGGATAGCCTATTCGAGGTAAAAAGTCTATCATTCATTTCTAATAAAATTCTACGTTTGACTAACCCACCCGTGATATAATTATTTTTCTACGAGGTACGTTTGTTAAAATATCGTCGCGAAATTTGAAGGAAAAAAAATCTTTTTACACAATGTCACGGATATTTTTCATTCTAAAAAAGTAGACGTTACTCTTTTGAAATGCACGAAGCGTTTCTGCGAAGGCTACGTGCACCGCGAGTCGAAGGATTAGTATCCCTTGTATCGCTCTTTCATTGAACAATTCGTTCCTGGTAGAGGAATGTGACAACGGTTTTAAGCTATTTCTGATTAAAACATTTCGACTATTCTGTACTTCTATTTATCCAAGTAACTGATTTTTCATTGGCGGATATTGTCGTAACGCGGGCCTTCTTAACGTGCGCGAAAACGGTCAAATAGATTTCCAAAGTGAAAGATGGATAGATCTCGCAAAAAAAAAAATATATAAAATGTATCACGTCCCCAGGAATATTAAAATTGGCATTCCATTTCGATCTCCGTTTCGCTCGGCGCGGAATCCGAAGCTGGCAGTTTCCAGCGAATTGAATTGTACTGGGAACCACTAGCGGGTCTGTGAATGGGGCCCCTATTGCGAGTCCCACGAAGTGCCTCCGCGTGCCTCCACGCATATGCGACAGACGCACGGACCCCGGCACGTATGAGTTCCTCGTATGTTGTGTATATATATATATATATATATATATATATATATATATATAGTATCTACTTATTCTCGTATGTTGCTTCACCTAAATTACTATTATACGAATAAGCGTCGCTCGAGCCGATAAAACATTGCTTAGCCTTTAAGTTTGATTTAAATCAGTATCATATTCCTTGGGTTACGTTGTCGTGCGAGAGAAGCGTCTAATACTTGTAAATGTAAATTAGCGATCATTTCGCGCGAAAAATGATGCGTCACAAGTTACCTCATAAATCTATTAAACTCTTATTATTATACATTCCTCGTATATTTTTTATGACAATAAATTTTCATTTCCTCTCTCCCTCTTCCTCCATCTCTCTCTCTCTTTCTTTTCTTTTAAAAAAATTGTGGACTACGACGAACGATAAAAAGTCGAATAATTTCGAACGCGACTTGAGTGGCAAATATAAACAAAAGAGCGAGGTTTCATTATATTATGAGCATCTCTGTTGTGGAGAGGACGCAAAAAATTGTAGTTTCGCTTTGTCGTTTGATGTTGTCGAGGAATATCTACGAGAAGGCCTACTTGGCAAAATGTTCTATTTATCAAATTAATGGAACGAGAGGAGAGAGAGATAATGGATTATTTGCAAAAAAAAATGACGGAGAAAAGTGTGTTCTCGTTTCTTTTCGAAAACTCGTCCGATAAGAAGTCGATCATCATTACAGTATTAATATATAAATTATATTTTTATATAATATAATATTGATATATAATCCAAACGGATTATGTAACGGTTTGTTTAACGTCGAAGTTTGATTATACGATATATCTGAACGAGATCGGCAATTTTTGGCTTTAATAAAGCGAATCGAAAGGATTTATGAGCAAGCATTCAAGGGGATAACAAATTTTCATCTTGAAAAGGAAATTTCGCGGGTGATTAATGAGCTCTCTGCTTACTTCGATGCTAATCGAGCATGAAAGATTCTATACATCTTCTTGGGTATTGCAAGGAGATATTATGTAAGTTAATGTACCGCCACGTTCTCTTTCCCCCTCTTCAATTCTTCAAATTCTTTCCTTCTCCATTTCCGTTATTATTTATCCTTGTCGCACATCTCGCGTATCTTTCACTTCTCTCTCTCTCTCTCTCTCTCTCTCTCTTTCTCCTTCTCTTTTTGACTTTATCTCGCTCCCTTTTACGTTGAAAGCACGTACGGGTGCACAATGCTGTTATTATATATTACGAGTGTGGGTACAAGATATGGATTGAAAGAAAGAGGGAGAGAGAGACAGAAAGAGAGAGACGAAGGAACTCATTGCGCGCATTATGAAATCATTCCCGGCGGCCTTGCCTCGCGAAGGTTCATTACCATCAACCACACACGCTTGGATAAACACCTGGCTGTAATTCTTAGCGTATCGTATGTACGAAATTTTGCACTCAACATCGCTTTTCAAGGTTGCGGTTTCTCTCAGTATACTTCGTATCGAGGAGAAAAGATACAAGATATATATATATATATATATATATATATATATATATATAATCTTTCGTTAATATACTTTATGTTAATAACGAGTCGATCGACGTGTGATTCGTCAAGTTTATTTAAAAGATTATCTTCGATTATTCTCAGAGAAATACTATAGTTAATATTGAGAATATACAATCAAGCAAGGTAGATTAACCGGTTCCTAGCATAATATTAAATTGTTTCCGTTTCTTTTGAGAAAAATCATAAATTACCTTAGCGAGACTTGCGAATCGAGTTCATTGCCATTTTTTATTCCATAAATGAAAATGGAATAATTGTTGATCGCGCGTAGATACACATTTATAATCTCTTTGGTGAATAGCGCGTAATAAATGTATCTATATCATCAGAATGTGGCCTTATTCAATATCTTAGGTCAAGTTCGCACGCTTCGTGTTCAAGTTCGCTATTGAATTGACTGATAGAACAGAGCGCGTTTCAATGAAATCCTGCTCGAATTATTCTTTGATAACACCATTGATACGATTATTTAATCAGCGTTACGCCGATGTTGCGCCCACGCGTTCCAATATACTTTGTTTCGTTGGATGACCGCGGCTGACCTCATCATCTTGGTATGATAAATAGCGAAAAGGACAGGAGAAAAGAATAGGAAAGATGAATACATGGAAAACAAAGGAGCTTGCTTTGGAATCTACTTACAATAGGTCCTTTCTATGCTTTCTCGGTTTTTCGATAATCCTTATGATCCACGAAAGGAAGTATCATTTATTTTTATTAAATATTATTCGAAAAGTATTGCGACCGATGTAATAATTTTTATTGTAAGTTTATATATATATATATATATTTTATTTTGATCCTTTTAGAATTAAAACAAAAAAATCATTTTCGTATAAGTAATCTATTTTGTTTTCACGATTTCCTCTTATAATAATTACTTCTAAAGTTCGTATCTGAGAGTTATATATAACATATATATATTATAACATACACACACACACACACACACATATATATATATATATATATATATATACACATATATAATGAATATGTATTTTAGAGATATCTACGGTGTTGTTACGTTATCGTTTAACAAAACAAATTTTATTATTATTCCTAAAAGATCATGTAATCCGAGGATCAAAATGAACGTTGCAGTCGAGCAAGTTCTCGGATTTTAACGTATACGTTTTGATAACGACAAGCTCCGGCTCCATTGGTATACATAAATATATGGAATGGCTCGAGCATCAGGTGCGTCGGAACATGGACTGTATGTGGGCAACGTGGTGGTGAGGTACGCGCGGTCAGTGACATTTCCACGAGAGGCTTGAAAGGCGGCTCTTCGAAGGCTACAGGTTTAACCAGAATTCTCGTTGCATCGCACGGATGCAGACGCGAGTGTAGAAATCGCTATATAGCTGTCTACTGTACATCTTCCTATTTGTCTTTTTCTTCTTCTTCATCTTTTTTTTTTCTTTTTTGTTTTTTTTTCTTTTTTTTTTTATTGTCTTCGGACGCGAAGTCACCGTCGCGAGAGAGTATTCCAAAATAGATTTTTTTTCTATCTTACCGCGCGGAGTCAAGAATTGTGAGAGACGTTTTTCGCGTCTCGTTTCGCTCGAGAAAATCCAACTTATGCGTACCAACGTAAATCATAGATAGGTAAGTAGGTACGTACATACACAGGAGAGAAGTATCCGGTGCGTATTCAAGCAGAAAGCGCGACGTATAGCCAACGGACAAGATCGCCTAGTAAAATTTCGCTTTGAAAGTTAAAAAGAATCAGTTTCGCTGAAGAGATATCACTACCCGCTTCCTTTCGTTTACCCCGTTTCTTCATCTTTGCAGAGCCGATTGACGAAGAGAAGTTGAAGAAGCAAGAACGAAATAAATCTTCGATCGGTACTCATTGTCGATGCAAACGTTTTTGCAAGTCACAGTGTAACTCTTCCTTCGTGTAACTCTCTGTGTTCTTCCTAGAACAATTGCGAAACGGGATACCTAATTCTTTTTTCTGCTCCTTTCGCGATAACGTAGGCTAGAGTGTTGTTTCTAATCTAATCCGTAAGTGTCCGTGAAAAATCACGAGTCTCGATATTGGATGATATCTCGAAAGAAAATTATTATATTGTTCGGGTACGTCGATAGAATCATCGATAAACGTTCGAGTCGGGAATACGTAAATGAAAGAGGTAATTCATTGAAATTTAACCATGATAAAAGAGAGTAATCATATCTCGGAGACGAACTGAGAACCATTAGATAGATAGTGCGTTGGGTATATGAGAAAGCATCTTCTTGACTAGCGACTTGGTCAAAGTCAGAGGTGAGAGCTCTATGAGGTAAGCTGTCTATGGTCGAAGAGAAGTGATCGCTGAGAGGTTCGTCGGCCTGTGCGAGCTTCGGATCTTGGCCTTGTTATGTTGCGCGCGCGTGTATACGCGTATACGTGCATGTATGAATGCATACGACACGTCGACTCGTTTCAAATTCGTAGAAATTCCTTGTATCAATTGATGTTTATTTGGACATTGAAAGAAACGTTTCCACGTTTCAAGTGATTCTTGGATAAATCTATAATCGAAAAAAATTACTCAAATTTCGAGGGTAAAGAGAAAAGTTACTTATTGCTTATCTCGAGCAAGATCGAAATGCCGAAGCAAAATGGCGATAAACTAGAAGAGAAAGGAGCAGAGAGAGAGAGAGAGAGAGAGAGAGAGAGAGAGAGAGACTGATAAAGAGAAGCAGAGAGTGATTAAAGAGAAGCTATTTTGACTTCTTCAAAACGAGATCGATTTCTTTTTCTAAAACTAAAACTTACCAGAATGCGTGAATTGTGGGACCAGGAAGATCATCAAGCAAAGAATTATCCCAGGTCTGTAAGAGCTGGTGTTCAACGCCGACATGTCGACTCTTATCTTCCGTCCTCTGTAACAAAGGAGAAAAAACGTTCATCGATTTTTGTAAGATCTGTGTGCTAAGCTGAATATAAGAATAAATTTTCTTTAGTAGCTTTGTAGATTCGATAAAAAAGGTATGAGTAATTTCGTAGAATTCGGTAAAAGACCGCGATGATTAGAAAAGTATATAAAATGTAGAACATTTGGAAGTTAGAGCGATCATAGGAAACTTGTACGTTCTTCAAAATTATTGAGTTTTAGCCGGCGTTAGTCGAAGCTTAATTAGTTTAATGAAAGTTAAGGATAATCGGTTTCGCACGTTTTTAAAGCGATAAAGTAATCTCGGAAATTACTCATTTGTAAGACAGATAAGAGACTCGTTCGGTCACGTTTCGTTCTACTGGAACTGTCAAGCTGGTATTCTTTGACAGTTGGACGTGCAATAGCAAGAAGGCTTGGGAGCGAGCCAATCGCATACTTTCGCACATTGACTGAGTAGTAGTTCTCGCGAGCGAGAATATGAGTTGTATGCGAATGAATCTCGGAAATGCATCGAGGGTACGTAGTGGTACGCGCATCGACGAAGGTGCGAAAATCCGAGTAACGAGTGCCCCGTTGACGTTTAGAGCTTCCATAAACGATGCGATGAAATTAAATGCGTGTTTGAATTCGTTCGTGTAGATATGCGTGCGTGCCACTTGACTACTCTGTGGGTGACTTCAGGAGGTGTGTCAGCAGCCGCGTGGGAATATAACTACTTTTCCGTGTCCAAGCTTTTGACCCTTTCTTTTTTTTAAAAATAATACTTACGTATTGGCGCAGATATTTGTAAAAAATGAAAACGTGTTTTGATGACGGTGCTAGGAATTTTTATACCTACGATCGAAGTTCTTCGAGGAAGAAGAAGAAGGAGAAGAAGGAGAAGAAGAAGAAGAAGAAGAAGAAGAAGAAGAAGAAGAAGAAGAAGAAGAAGGACAGAAAAAGCAACGAAATTCCTGCTCTAATATGTCGCTAGGTACGTACACGAGGACGCTGAATCATTGAAAAATCGACGTTCGAGTTCACCGAACGATTAGACGAGAATAATCACGACGAGAGGAGAGAACGGTCTGGTAAGAAATGGCGACGGGGGAACTTTGGCGAAATCGTTGACGCGTTCCAACCGCGACAACGTACTCAATACAAAGTAGTAGTACCGAGATAAAAGAGCGCGTGGGTTTTTGCTGGTCTGCGCGACGACTATCTATCTTTTTTCAGTTTGTAACTTCTTCCTTTTATTTATTTTTTTTTTTTCTTTCAGCCAACACTTCACCGTAACATAAGGAAGCGCGACACAAGACGTCTAAGTACTCTAAGCGATTTCTATGTAACTCGTGCCCCGCGCTCGTTAATGATGCCATATTGACGCTTGCTTTTCTTGCTCGCGTGCCGCATTAAAATCCCATTTATCTTTTTTCTTTTTTTTTTTTTTTTTTTTTTTTTCTTCGAAAACTAATAAACATGCGCAAATATATTAACGTAATAGAAATTATTCTTCCAGATAATTCTAAATCGTTGCGTTTCCTATAACGCGCGCGCGCACCTTACCGTATTTTTTATACAGCTCGAATAGCTCAGTGTGATAAATTCCGTAGACCGTGCTGAAAGCTAATCGCGGCCTTACGTCATTGCGTATTCACTGTGGAGCCCATTGAACAGCGGAATTCGGTGAATGGGTACTCCGACACACGTTGAGGATGCGCGTTCACATGAGATTTCTTCGCATTCGAACAATCCGAGAAAAGGATTGCGTTAATTTTTTTTTTTTTTACTTTCTTATAATTAGCATCGACGATAGATTAAACTTTTATTAATATTCTTCCTTGATACGATAATTACTTATTTACGTGTAATTTTAGTCATTTAAAATTATTCTATCGTACATCGTGCGTATATAATCTTGTTGAAAAATTAAAAGAGTAAGAATCTCAAGAATTTCAATCTACGATGAATAAATTTCTGATTTATTAATTATTTCAATATTTAGGACGTTTTAAAATCTTTGATCATTGCGTTATATCAATGTAACGATTAACCGATGTATCGAAAATAATATTTCTCGTTTTCCCTAGCCAATTTATTGACTCTTCAAATTTCTCATATCTAAAAAAACGTGCGTTCGATATTGTTTGGCGGAAATGAGAAAAAGAAGAAGAAGAAAAAAGAAATGAGGGATACGGAGATTATGAGAGAAGTCAAACGCAATTAGTCGTCTCTCGAATCTGTACAACGCGGTCAGATCACTCTCGTGGCATGCTACACGTACCGTCGGTATCAATGGCAAGAGACGTAGGAGAGTCGCATGAATGGAATAGATGCGAGTACATGTCGTGCCTACACTCCATTTTTTCCTCTCTTTCTCCTTTCCTATTTCTTTCTTTCTCTCCCTCCCTCCCTCTCTCTCTCTCTCTCTCTCTTCTTTCTCCTTGTTCTTACTTGATCCATTCTGATTCGTTGCATTACTTTCGATCTTGCTCGCAGGACCAGGTCGTAGTCTGTAATCGCTGAACCAAGACTAATTTCACTTGCGCTCTCGATACGCAAGACACCGTGTCCGTGTAAAGAGCTTGAGACCTTACACGGGAATTACTTTACAAGGCAGAAAACTAGTTCTTTTCTTTATTGTTATCTAGGGAATAATGGACCTTATCCTTCTATATGCTGTAGCTTTTACTGGGCTCATTCGATGAATACCCGTCCGTTTCTGTCGAACGGAGCAATGTTCACCGTAATCATCTCGAAACCGTTAGACGTCTACTATTTTCTTTATTTCTCTCGCTTTTTGCTATCACCGTACCGATAATTTGTCAATCGATAACAGCTGGTACGTTGTCTGGTTCAAAAGGTTAAACATAATAATTTTGTTTCTCCTCCCTACCTTCCTTCCTCCCTCCCTCCCTGACAGCTGGCACAGTGATAATTACAGCGACATAAAAATTTCTCTCCGAAAGGGCGAAGATGCTAAGAGAAGAGTCGTTGTCTATGGATGCACCCACGGCTTCGACAGAACCAGGCTGCTGCCTCTTCTCAAGTATATTCCGTTAGAGCCCGGAGGCTGCATTCGTTCGCCATTATCGTGGAATGCGGAATATGATTACCCTTCACCTGGGAAACTTAAGAGACTCGACGTCGCATCTTTCGGTTAAAGAAGGCCGTGAGGGCAGTTTCGTCACGATATCGCGGATTAAACGCGAAATTCAATATACGTACTTGAAGAATCTTCAAATAGCGAATATCACAATCCAGATTGATTGTAATAACAAGATTTGATATGGATTAATAAATGTAACTAGCAAATACGCCAGACATTTTATCGATTATACGTACATAATCGTAACGTATCTCGTATAAATACGTCAGATTAATCGGAGTAATCAAATTCGGTACATATGAAGAAAGACGGAATTAATTATAGAATATAAATTATTTTATGCATGCACGTTGAAGAGACGCGTTAGAGAGGAGTAATTAACGTCCTTTGTTATCGCATATGAATGGATTATATGCAACTCCTATTGCATTCGTCATGTCGGTAAGATTATTAAGAGACATATTATAATCGGAACAATTTTCGATCATCCATTGCAATCGTGAGGAACTCTCTGTTTCTGTCTCTTTCTTTTTCTATTTTCTTTTTCTTTTTTTTTCTTTTAATCATATAAGAATCGTTGGAAGAAGTATCCTAAACGTTGAGGAAACGATTGATGGTCGTTGAAGAGTGTCCGTATGTCAGAGCTCGAGATGGGATCCCGAAAGGGATCCTCTAGTGGCATCGTGACGCAATAGAAAACGGTTATTTCCGACAAGATGCGACTCCGAAGAGGTTTCCGAGCGTTGTCAAGAATGAATAACGGGTCTGTTCGTCTTTCGTAACAGGTGAGTCCAATAGCCGTGCTCTGCTACTCGCCGCCTCATCTTCTCCTCTCGCGCGGGCTACGTGCGTTTCGACAACTAAAACTCGATAATTGACAGCACTCAGCGCGGGGAGATCTCGAGTGCTTCATCTTTCTAGGAATAACAAAGGATACTTCTTCCAAGTGCGTCGCTGACACTTTCGATGCGACCCTTGAAACGTGCTTTGTTTTTTTCTCTCTCTCTTTCTCTCTCCCCCTCTCTCTCTCTCTCTCTCTCAATTCTGTTTGTTCTCTTTCAATTATATCTCAATCTGCATTTGTAGATTCGTACTCCATGTAACGCGTAACTTTTACTTAATCCTACTTTATTAATAATCACTCTTATAATTTTGATTTAGATAACGATTCGAATTGCATTGTTATACCTTTACGTTAGTTAACTTTATATATTTCTATTTATATCTACTATTCTGATGTTTTAAATGACGGTCTAATTGGAAATATTGAAAAATGAAATATTACAAGTTTCACGGTATCGTTGCCATAAAATTCAAGATGCGTCCGTGCGGCGGAGAAATTGTAAGAATAGTACCGCAATCTCGTTATTGTCGAGAGAAAAGGGAGACGCTTCGAGGATTGTAGATATGGGCTACTACTTGTATCTGATCGTCTGATGGCTCTGAACGAGAGACGAGGTGAATCGAGTTGAGATGCAAGCTGAGAAAGGTCGAGTCGAAGTTAGCGCGAGTTTAAGATTATGCCAGGATGTAACAGGGTCAGAGATCACAAGATCAATGCGGAGGCGGAGTTGTGGAGGCGGTTAAATGAAGTTATGCAAATTACGAAGAGTAAACGGATAAAGTTCCGTGAGGCTGCTATGACTAACCGAAGAGATCAACCACCGATATTTCCGCAAGCGCCTGAACCTGGGAACTCTTCCACGGTTAATTATGACAATTAGCGAGTGCTGCTGTTTCTATCTCTGCTTCCTTACTCTCTCTCTCTCTCTCTCTCTCTCTCCTTTCTCTCTCACACACTCACGCACGCACGCACGCACGCACGCACACACACACACACACAGATACGCACATATCCTTCTCTTCTCAAATGCATGAAGTGTTTGGCCCTCGGTAGAGGGAAGCTCTTGTTCCGTCACCTTTAAAGACTCCGACTTTCACGTGACGGATTTTCAACACATTTACAGACCGGTACCATTGCCAGCTATGGGATAGGTCGACAAAAAGATAAGCCTCGTTACGCGATTGTCAAGTAGTGATCGCGATTCGAAAGAAGTCTCTTGTTTATTGTAAATTATTAGTGCATATTTTACATAGCCTTTGCTTTCAAAGTATATCCAATCTACATTCATAGAAGTAAGTAATCAATTTGTTGCCATTGAGTAGGCCAGTTAAAAATTTGACGTCACTCGAGGAGACTTTAACAAATTTACGAGAGATACTCGATGAATCTGAGAAACAGAATAGGGGGCAATGGAGGAAGTAGTAAATATTCTTTCTCTCTCTCTCTCTCTCTCTTTCTCTCTCTCCCCCTCTCTCACTCTCTGTCTCGATAAGGTAGAAATTATCGGAGAGTGAAGTCCGCTGACGATGAGACCAAAACTGTGTTTTCGACGTTGTTTTGGTTGAATATAAAGAGGGTTAAGAAAAGTATTGAGTATTTATTACGTTTAATGACCTCTCCGAGCGGCGAGTGCTTTTGGGCACGAACGATAGAACGTGAGGTGGCATCGGAGGCAGTGCCAACGGTGCGCAAGAGGTACTCGGAACAATGGGCTTCGATTACTCAGGGCCTCGACGTTCACACGAGAGTGCTCGAGCAACAGGTCGGCAACACGTACATGCTCTCTATTTATAGACCTACCTGAGCTAGAATTACGTGGGTTCGAAGATAAACCGACCGTCTCCTCGTATTCCCCTAGATTCGTTTCTTCCTATTTCTCTCTTGACTGTGCCAAAGAAGGAAGGAAGGAAGAAAGAAAGAAAGAAAAAAGGAAAATAGAAATCTATTCGAGATTCGCCAAGACGAAGAGTATCGATGCCGTCAACGGGTTCGTTGTCTCGATTGAAATCAATCTTCGGAACGCGATTCGAGCGGCAACACGATAGTTATCGATCTCTCTGATAAGCGATCGAGAACTCGCCCTTTTCCTTCATTATTCTCCCATCGATCTCATTAATCACTGTTTCTTCCTTTGTTCCGGGTTGGCATTTGAGGAAGCACGCGATCATTTCACGTCGAAGTGAGAAAGAAAGAAGTATTTCCGTGCAAGCTGAACTCTAAGTGTGGTGTAACACTTGCCTCTTGTTCTCTCACCCTTACGATTGAAACGTCCACTCTCCTCGCTGTCGATTGATCCTTCGATCGGATAGCTCGATCGTTCGGCAACATGTAATAACGCATATTACCGCGACGTGCGGCGATTCTCCTGATATATCATAATATCTTGTCGAAAGATCTTATCGTATCTTTTCTGTGCGTAACTTCGTGAGATACGTATCTTCCCTTTTTTTTTCTTCCTCTTCCTTTTCTCCTTCTTCTTCTTCTTCTTCTTCTTCTCATTTTATACCATCTCTGTCTTCCTTTTTTTTCTCTTTCTTCTTCGTGAGTTTTCAGCGATCTATTTATGCATTCATCTCTTTCTCTTTCTTTCTCAACGGCTTTTCACATTCGCTTTTATAGAAAAGTGTTTATTGGAAAATGTTCGAAGACACACAAATCACGATAGGGTGTAAGGATCGTCATCATCATTTTATCCTTAATCACGAGCTCTACAGTGTTCAACGTTCGCCTCATGGAGTACGCTCCTTTTCTGTATCGTACAATTAACCCGATATTATTATCGAGCATATAACCCGACCCTAAGTCGCTTGCATTCTTCGCATTCACCCTAACCGACCGCACATATCTCCTGTATGTATCAGGAAAAGGGTAATAAATGTGTAATCTTGCCTTCCGTTTTCTCCTTCCCTTTTTCCTTCCCTACTCTTTCTTTCTTTTTCTTTTAAATTCATTCGTGTATTCTTTTCAAGTATAAAGAATGCACCAGAGTTCTTAACAATTTTCTTCTTACGTAATCCCTTCCGGTCCGTTCTATCTTACGAAAGAGAAAGATATCTTGTTTGGTTTTCTACATTCTCTCTCTCTCTCTCTCTCTCTCTCTCTCTCTCTCTCTCTCTCCTTCTCTCTTTCTCTCCTTTCTTTCTTATGTCTTTTGTCATCAAAACGTTGTTTCATTCGCGTAAATTCAACAAAGTTCAGAATCGTATAATAAAAGAGGAATTCTTTTTTTGTTTGTGCTGCTCTTTTCCACGGTGGCTTTACCCTTGCTCGCCCGCGTTCTTCTCTTCATCTTCTTCCAACCTCTCTTTCTTCTTTCTCTATCCTCTTTACGTAAGGCGTCCCAAAGGGAGGGTAAACTTTCTGGTTTAAAGTTTCCGTCGAGAGAACTACCAGGCTCGTGTAAACACTCGAGGGCTTGGTGTTCGCCTTAAGGAATGCACCGACTACTTCACCGGAGCTCGCTGTTTCGATTTTCTTTCTTTGCAATGAGATATTCGAGTTCCTCTGAGAGGAAACATGAGATTGTTCGTTTCGATTTTCGTTCGGAAAGAAGGGAAATATAATATTTTGCACGGCAGAAGTGCTTGGAATAATAATTATCGAAATAAAAAGTATTTCCTCAATGAAAGATCGACTGTTAAGCTACAGGGAAACGCGTTCCTGTCGCGATCTTTTCACGTTTCTTTCTTATTCTCGTTTCTTTTTTTGTTATTTTATTTTTTTCGTGGCCTTTTCCTTTTTTTTCATTGTACGGTAGATGATAGCGGGGCGTCGTCGATATGTTAAAGCACTCTCACCTATAATCGGAAACTTCGGGCGCGTTCCAGGATCGATCGCTGCCATTCGCAGCGTATATCGCGCATAATAACAGGAAGAGCCGTCGTTCGATCATGATTATTAAAATACGGTACGCTGTAATCTTCAGCCTATTAAAGGCCATCAATTATACGTGGCCCGTCTCACAGTGGGCAGCATCCTCGAACTGAATCTCGTCTGCGAAGTGCATAATTTAGGACGCGGCCACTGCCATCACGCTCGATAATGGTCGACGGGATGTTCGAACGAATCGATACGCTTCTCGGAAGGGTCGACGGTTTAAGGAGAGCGGAGGCCGCTCTCGAAGAATTTCGATGAAGTTCGAGAGGTCCTTGATTAGAATTTCTTTCTTTTTTCTTTCGTTTTTTTTTTCTTTTTTTCTTTCTTTTGCGAAGCTTGTATCCGCGTCTTTTCTTTAGGAGATGACCCTCTTCTCTCCCCCTCCCCTCTCTCTCTCTTTCTCTTTTTCTCTCTCGTTTTCCTTTTCTTTCTTTTGCGGACATACGCTTGATCAACGGGCCACGAAAGATTAGAGAACCGATCGGATCCTTCTTTCTCGAGAACCTGGATCTTTGTTTTATGTTAATGTTTGTACTTTCCGTTTTCTTTCTCCTACGTTACGCCAGAATTCGGAATTTCGATGAAATCGCTCGAACACGTTATACGTCGATCGTATTGTACTTCAAACGATAAATAATTTGTCCTGGCAATAGATGCGTGCAAGAATCCGACGACAATTACGAGTCGGATCTGATCAAGAATTTTTTTTTTTTGAATCTGATCGGGTTCTTAGACGTATCATATCGCGACGCTCGAGAACCCTAATTACATTTCGGGATTAATTTAGGACGCGTATTCCTTTTCATTAATGTATAGTTTTCGATAATGATATCGAACTTTTTTTGGTGAAATAAATTTTCTTAACGTACTTCAATATAAAATAATACGTAAACCTTTCTTTTTAATTCGATAAAATGAATCTTAAAACGTCGTACGGCTTCTCGAAATTCTTAGGAATACTCCGACGACATCCTCGAGTCGCGAGATACTTTCGAACCCCAACTCTATCCGATCCAATCTCTTCCGAGCATTGGGTTCCCAACATTTTCGGATTCTTGCATATCTCTACCTGGCGATCTATTTTGTTCTTCTACTCGATTCTAATAGAAGTCGAGAAACGAGCAAAAAAGCACGTCGTTCTCGGAGGAGTGTATAAAAAGACAACAAAGTGATATCATTAACAACAATGAAAACCATTCTGTTTGCTATAATAGGTTCTATGCTGGTATAAAAGACTCGATATACCGACGGACCTATGGGTACTCTGTGACTCAAACTTTTTCTCATATTTTCTGTTTCACGTATATGACCTTGACAAGCGAAGTTGCTCGCAGCGAGTGCTCTCTCGACGCGATAACCTTTCCCTGTATTCTATCTTATTTGATCCTCCTTCCGATCTCTCGACCCATCTTCTACCGAGGCATTCGTCATTTCTTTTTCATCTTCTCTTGTTAATTCTAAATGCGATCGTGATGACGTTCGATCGTAACGATTAGTAAAAGTCATCAATCTTATATATATATATATATATATATATATATATATATATATATATATGTATGTATTTTTTTTTCTATATATAACCTATATTATATATATTTTCTATATATAACCTATATAACATCTGTTTCAATCTGGTTTACTTAACATTGTTATCAATGTTAAAATAAACGATCTCTCCATCTCATTATCTCAAATAATCGAAGGTTAAAATTTGTTGATTATGCCACGCGGAGGAAGGCAACTAACGTTTTTCCATGGTATTTTATCGATCACTTATATGCACCACGAGTTGGATGAACGCCAAGCAGAAACAGAGTGAAAGAGAGTGAGAGAAAAAGAGAGAAAGAGAGAGAGAGAGAGAGAGAGAGAGAGAGAGAGA
Source organism: Dolichovespula sylvestris (assembly GCA_918808275.2). Classification (NCBI taxonomy): domain Eukaryota; kingdom Metazoa; phylum Arthropoda; class Insecta; order Hymenoptera; family Vespidae; genus Dolichovespula; species Dolichovespula sylvestris. The sequence goes on from OU964961.1 coordinate 13,900,005, forward strand.
GAGAGAGAGAGAGAGAGAAGAAAATTATCCGTTACCGAGGGAGTAGCAAGCAGCATCAACACCAACACCGGGACCAGTGATTAATTATCATGCAAAGTAGCGGTATCAGCGTTCTTCGTCCTTTAAAAGTGCCCGTAAGAGAGCGTCGATGCGTGCGATGGCGGCAACATATTAGCGGCATATTGCCGACACATTTATACTATCCTTCTGCCCACATACCTTTGTATCGAATGTACGTTCCTAACCTCAAACTTACTTGTGTTCTATCCTACGTAGAGGAAAACGTACCTCGGCAAGAGATTATACGCGTCGATTCATAGCGCAACGCGACCGTATGTATTTCCTTTAACGAGTTCTTTCACAGCGACGTCTCTAATTCGCCCTGCAACGACAGGTGGCTTTTTTCCATCGAATAGATTTATTTCTTCGTTGAGATTCTTGGTTCGAAGCGTAGTCTAATTATAAGGATTATTTTCCGACGGAAATTGTCGGCAATTCTATCGTTTATAACGTGCTCTTGTATTACGTCTCATTTAAGGTTTTTATTATTCTGCATACTATTAATCGATTCTACAAACAGAGGTAAATCGGTTCGTTTTCTTATATGCATTATACTATATCATATTATACATATATCTTATTTTCTTGCATTTGTATTACTTGAACATTCAAAATATATGACACTAACGAGCGGAATTAGAAATTTAAATGATGGATATACCAAATATAAGAATAAGAGAAATCATGGAGTTTATGAATCAATAAGGAGATATATTTCCAAAGAGATTCTCCCCCAAGGAGCAGCAAGTTTTCGGAGAGCAAGTGCATAAGCTATGTAGGAACACATGAGTATTCAGCGAAAGCGGAATGTCGATCCTTCATACGGCGTGTAAGTACATACGAGAGATTACGGAGCGTGCAACGAGGAACTCTTAACGCCTTGAGTGGAGCTAGCAAGAGGTAGACGAGGAGCTGTCGAAGAAAAGGAAGAAGAAGAAGAAGATTAAACTGATAAAAATACGCACGAGCGCGGAAGATGCATAGAAAATAGCAATGGGAAGGTTGTATTGGTAGTAAGTTCCCAGCAATGGTTACGATCGAACACAGAAGCTGTCTTAGCTCACACATTCTCTCGATTTTTGTTGACCTTTCGTTTGTAAGCGGGATAGCGAATGAGCGAGTCAACAGAAGAGGATCGATGTATTTCATATTTCAAGGAGTACGATTACAAAGACGGCGACCGTAAAAACAACCAGGGTTAATTGGAGAAATTGGCAAGTCACCTTTCTTCTAATCATCTTCTTTTAGAAGACGTGTTTTCTTTTTTTTTTCGAGACTCCAAGGTATATTTGTAGCAAACATAAGTCTATGATGCTGTGCTAATAACTTTTCGTCCTGACCCTCTTCTCTTTCAAGGACTCTGCCGGTAGGGTTAACGAGCCGAACCTGCCCTAAACATCTCGAGTCAGATTTCAGAAGTTATATACAAGGTATATTCTCATCGCGAGATGTTTTGATGATCGTGCGAAATGTAAATAATATTGCGAAACCAGGCTACAGTGCGACGAAGGAGGTCGGCATATATATATATATATTTATCGTCTTCATTTCGTACTCTCACTGAGTTAGTATTCGATCGCACGGTTGAGTATAGTTAATCGTTTCCTATAGCAAGGGTAAGAATTGGTAGTATCTCGCTAATATCTAGTAATCGGCTTGGGGCAATCCGCTTGAAAAAACGTTGAAATATTCGGAGTAAGAACGATGCGGTTTCTTCGACAAAGCTATCGAAGAATATCTCGCGAAGATTAAAGGAGACGAATTTTGGTGTCAATAAAAAAAAAAAAAAAATTACGAGAAAAAAATTCGAACAGGAGAATATTTAAGGTCTAATAAATTTAATGAAATAATTTTCTACGACGAGGAACGTACTAAAGTACGTGGGAGAGTTCGAATGATTAGAAAAAAATGTTAATGATCGAAGGACGGCATTCGTCGTTTAGTAGGAAAAAGCAATCGAAAAGATACGCGCGCCGAAAAGGGAAGTTTTCTTTCGTCCCCCTTAAAGGTGTGTGTATTTACATGTCTCGGGAGAAAGTCTCGAAGTTGGTGGTGCGTCATGAACGCGCGTGCACGCAGTAATGTTATTTACCCTACGTTTACACGGAAAACCTGAAATAGTAAGTTTGCTTTGGGCGCGGTATCCCTTGGCGGCTCGCTACTCTCTTCTCCTTTCTCATTTTATTCTTCGACTCACATTATCCTCGAGGTATACGTATCCTTACGACGGGTCCTCCTTTCCTCGACTCATCTTTGTGAGCCACTTAGCGAGGAATCGTGGAGTGCAAACATGGGCTCCTTGGGAGTCCTAAGAAAGCTTTTCTCGATTTTACGTGGGAAAAGGCTACATCCGACTACGTTTAGTAAGATTCTTTTATTTTCTTCGAGTACACATTGGCTTCTCGGAAAATGGCTACCTTGGCAAAGAATTATTTTAAGATCCTTCCGATATATAAGAGTAGAAGAGATAGATAGAGTAGAATAGAATATAGTAAAGAAAAAAGAGATAGAGAGACGAAGCGACGCGACGTCGTCTTCCACACACGATTCTTCGTAAGGTCGAGGTGAAGAGAGACCCTAATGATTGTATACCAAGAGACGAGTACGGAGTTTAAAGGAACGGCGGATCTTGTTCTCTCCCGAGAAGAAGGCATGCGCACCTGTATCGACCTTTATCGAAGTAACGCGATTCAATTCCATACGGAGTCATGATGCTCTTTTTACACGAGGTTTTCAGATCAACGCGACATCTCGACTAAGGAAACCAGTATAAGGAAGGATAGCGTTGATAGTTGGAAGAGTAGGAGCTCCTCGGAAGCAGCTACGATGTACGTAAACGTGATTCCACGGAATTAAATACGAGATTCGAATTCCTTACATCTCCGCGAGCGTTACGGTATCCTTGCTTACACAAGAAAGGATATTCACTGATTTTTCCACTTCCAATTGGAAAACATCGATTCGTTTGATGACACGAAATGGACGATGCTGTGTCATAGAAAAATATAAAATATATCTGTTCATTTTCAGTAAGTTGGTGTATTTAGGATGATTCCAGGCAAATAGTTTTAAACTCTGACCTACGAAGATGACTAAGTTACCTTTCAAAATTATAATATACGTAGGGACAAGATAATTGAATTCCTAGTATTACGAGAAACGGGCGATTAAAATTGAAACGAACGAGCCGATCACAAGAATAGGCATCCACCGAAATCAGCCATCCGGGAAAGGAAGGGAGAGAGAGAGAGAGAGAGAGAGAGAGAGAGAGAGAGAAATTCAGTGATAGCATCCGCATCGCATAATAAAATACTCGAACCACGGAGTCTGCCTCGGTCCCCTTCATTCCATCATACATCCGGCTCTGGATTGGTAGAGCCGAATAATAATTCTGCGATGTTTCGATCTGCCTGGCGACGAAGCAGGAGATAGAGAGAGAGAGAGAGAGAGAGAGAGAGAGATGGTGAGGACGTTGTTAACATGTCGGCGAGGAATAATAAAGAGTAAATAGAGTAGAACGGGTTCGATCGTGCCGTAGCCACACAACGACAACTAGAGACCGTTCTGGTGGTGAGCCAGGTGCCAGGCCACCCTCGCGTATCCCTATAAATAGCACATCGAGAAAAGAGGTGCCTCGTCCTCGTCCTCGTCGTCTACCTTTTACTACGACGACGAAGAAAGAAGAACAGTATCGAATACGATCGAGTTGCTTCTGGTCGCGAGGAGATACAAGCCATCGGCTTCGGGATGGCGAACCGGATGCGAGAGAGAGTTTGCGACTTCGAAGAGGACTTCTACCACCCAGAGTAAAATGAGCGAGAAAGAGAATGAAAGAGAGAGAGAGAGAGAGAGAGAGAGAGCACTAGTCCTACTACCCTCTTCGTGTAAGACGAGAGATACAATCTTTCGACCGACTTCTGACTCGAAGGCGCAGGTTTGTTCTATTCTCCACGACAAGACCTGCCGACGACGTTTAAGCGCTGTCAGCCTTGAAACGATGTTAATCGCTCGCGCGAACACCCACGTCACAAGACGTCGTTAACCCTCCGACGAAGCGCTGTCCGTGCGACGATGTCTCTTTTTGCTCGAGAACTCCATGAACGATTCTCTTTTGCTTTTGCTTTTTCTTTTTTTCTCTTTCTTTCTTTCTTTCTTTCTTTCTTTCTTTCTTTCTTTCTTTTAGTCTCCTTTTTCTCTATCGTCTCTTGATCGAGGTCATCGCGTGATAGGAAGAAACAAGAAAGGAACTTCATTCCACGTATCTCTTTGCTTAGCTTTGCCAAGATCGTTTCTTTCCTTAGCAAACCTCCTGTTTCCGTTATCGGGAGCGAGGCACGCTCGCTGATCTTAGTAATAACAATTTCAGAGAGAAAGAGAGAGAGAGAGAGAGAGAGAGAGAGAGAGAGAGAGAGAGAGAAGGGGGAAAGCTTCTCGATGAAAACTTTCGATCGCGCTTGTTGCTGTTGTAATTCCGATGGTATTCGCCGAAAGCTCGGAACAGCGTCAACCGAGAAGAAGAAATGAGGAAATAACAGAATGAAGGAGGTAAAGGAAAATGTCGAGATAAAGTATAAAGGAATAAGGAAAAAAAGAAAAAGGAGAAAGAGAGAGTTTGTAACTACTCGAGATGGAACAGTCATGAAAAAGATCCATACACTGTTACTATCTTATTACGGGCCCCCGCAAATGGTCTTCATCGAGGTAAGAGAAGCGTGTTCGACCAGAACTGATATTTCCTCTCTCCCACCCGAGGTTTTCTATTTTCTTGTACCTTTTCTTTTCTTTTTTTTTTTTTTTTTTTTATTATTATTATTTTTCCTTTCCTTGCTCTTGCAGTTACGTACCCCGAAGTTGATGGCTGAGTAGGGGGAGTGGGAAGCAACGGTGTTTGGCGTTGGTGGTGATGGAGGATGTTATTAATCTCGGAATAGACGTCATGATGCGCGATCGAGGACGATCATGGCTCTCGGCGTAGCTCATGAGGATAAATGGATAGTAGTAGTAGAGGTAGACCAGAGAGGGAGAGAAAGGGAAGAGGAAGAGGAAGAGGAAGATAGCAGCATGGACTCGAGAAGTTGAGGGTGGTGGGAGATGAACGTCGATGTTTCCGAGAGTTCATTCTTCACGGTCGAGCGACTTTTTCGTATGTACCCAATGCCGGACGATTAACGATCACGCTCGGCGTCGCGCTCGTTAAGCGACAGTTTCTTTTATTCTTGTGCTCGGTGCGCAGAAGAGGCGAGAGCGATCATCCCTCTTCGGGTCGAAGACGAATGGTCGTATTCACTACCTCTGCCTGTTCCATTATCGCAGCATGACAACAACGACGACGACGACGACGACGACGACGACGACGACGACTACGAGGAGCTTTCGAATTTACTCTTAGACGTTTCTTGGATCAAATTTGTATGCTTTTTCGAATTGTTATGCTACCTAATCAAAGCCCCCTTAACCGCGAATATCTTAATGAGAACAAATCGTTTCCTTTTGGAAAGTTTAACATGACTTTTCCGAGTGGCCGTGAATACAAAATTGTTGTAGGTATGCATGTAAGCGGTTGAGCATACATATATTTTCCTTTGAGCATGGCAAAGGAAATAAGATAATATCCTATTCGAGTAACAAAATGGAAGGTAGCGAATGCCGAGGTCTACTATTCTCTTACATAATTCCCGATTATCTTGCATTGCCGCGAGATTTTTTTTTTTTTATTTCTCCTCCTCGGTTCCCTCCCGCGTTCGCATAATTGTGCGAAAATCGTACGGGAAGAACAATTGTAGGAAGTCGAGACTGTAGGAGGGTATATCGGTGAGCTTTGTATCCTTCACGAGTTTTCTTTGGTCATTCCTCGCGTCGTATCGTCTATCGTTCTGCTCTGCTCCACTTTTCTCGATCATTTTCCTTTTCTTTTCGAAGATGACGATAATGACGAGACGGATGGATCGATCGAATTTCATTTTTAAACTTATATCTGATCCTTGCTATTCGTTCATATTTTTTTGCATAAAATGTTATTTTATCGAAGATGCTTTTAATTTTTTTTTTTAACCTTAAATTTACTACATTTAACGCATCTGAAACTCGGCCGTGATGTAACTAACATTTTTTACTTCTTTTGCGCGAGGAGAAATTAAGACATTTAAGGGAAGAAAAGTAATGCCGAAGATATGACGTCGATCTGTCGCGCTAATTATCAAAATATAATAATAACAAAATTGTTGTTATACGGTTGCGGCTAGCAAATTTATCGTTATGACAAACCTATTATCGATGGAAATTAATTCGCGATCAGCACAATATTTCTCTCTCTCTCTCTCTCTCTCTCTCTCTCTCTCTCTTTCTCTCTGTCTATCTTTTTCTCTATGTATATATATATATATATATATATATATATATATATATATATATATCTATTCGTCTACCTATTATAAACTCTTGGTCATCTGATACATATTTGATCCGTTTTCTAACGATAATACGAAACATTTATGTATGTATTGTATACTACACTAGACACATACTTCTGCATACGCTTATTTTACATTTTCTATCATTTTATCGTTAATACCTCATCGCGATATGCTCTATCGCGAGAGAAATGTGATTGAACATTTATTTGATAAATAAAATCCAGAACGTTATATCGTACTACACCGTATGATTTACGATCGAGAAAGGGGGGTAAAGAGAGAGAGAGAGAGAGAGAGAGAGAGAAAAGGAGCGTTTCTGTCGGTCAGTAATGCCATGTGAATTTTGCTCGATACAATACAATTGCTTCTATGTCGTGAAGTCAGTTTCCTATTATCGTTTTGTTTTGTTTTTTTTTTTACATTTTAAGCACAAAATGGGACGTTTAAGTAAGAACACGCGAAGGTTTTTGTTATTTCGAACAAACGAAAATAAAGGAAAATTTATTAACTCATCCGATTATTTTCTTTTTTATGAGTCTTATCTCAAACTCGCGACGAACATTTTGAGATTGTTATTCTATATACACAGCGTCGAACCTTCGAAGAGTACTGATCGTCGATGGTATTCGATAGTTTGGAACGCCGAATTCAACGACGGCGTTATTCTGTTGCCGAGGATTTCGTCGAAAGGTTCGATCGAAAGGATATTCTTACCCAATACACCAGATGTTATTTTTCAAAATGCCAATAGGAGAAGCGGTCAGAGAATCGATCAATTCGATATATGTACGGTACGATACATAAAATCTCAGGACTGGTTTCCTCTCATTTAAAAGATATTTTTATTCGGCGATATATTGATCTTGTAAAAAAAGTTTGCGAGCAAACGATATGACGTCAGGTTATTGTGCTGTCGTTCGAAATCAAAGTAACAAAAAAAAAAAAATAAAAAAGAAATGTCGAAGGAGGAAAAAAAAAGAAACATCGACCTCTGCCAGTGTCTAGAACACTATTTGCGAACTCGAATACCATACGAAAGCGTTTTCGCATCAACTCCAGAGCGCTCTTTATTACCCTTCACCACTTCTTCGTAATGTGTGTAAGCACGATCGTACTCAATTCCACCTTCCTCTGTGGCTTCGGCTTACGGTACTTGCTTTCCCAGAAGTTTGCTACGCATACCATACGAAATTCCCCTACCAACTTGTTCCCTTTCATTAACAACTATAACAAGACGCCTTTTCTTTGCGAATCCACCAAATATGGAATATTATTTACAGCTTGCTGCCTGGCTGCCTGGCTGAAGCTGGAATAGTACAAAAAAAAAAAAAAAAGGAAAAAGAAAAAAAATAGTAATTGAAACCTTCGCCCGACTCCTCGCGAGGTTGGTTCTTCAAGAAAGAAAAAAAAAAAAAATAGAAATTTTGCGGCTGCGTGTACCGAAGGTGATTCGACTTTGTGTTACGCTCGGCTACCTTAGCACTCGCGATTTTATCGACTATATCCGTGTCTTCCCGTACCGTGGAACGACCATGCAGTAATTAAGCGCGATTCTTCGCTTGATTACGTGGAATCCGTTGGTACGATATGTATGCATGTATTATACATTGTACATTTCTTTGTGTCTCGTTGGAGGACTCGGAGGAACAAGAACCTGAGAAAAGTGTTTACGAGAAAAGAGAAATGGTGTAAGATAACTTGTGTCACCAACCGGTCGTCGATAACGATTCTCTCTCTCTCTTTCTCTCTCTCTCTCTCTTTCTCTCTGGTCTGTGGCGAAATCATTTGAAATGTGTATTTCGTTATAACCGGAAGTAGGCTAATAGAGCAGGTTCGCTAGACCCACTAGACTACATTTCTTCGTGTTTAGACGAAAACAAGACTGTCCCTAAAAAGTTTTATACCACTCGTTGACCGGTTGACCGAATTCGGTGAGTTCGGTAAGCAAGGTCAGGGTTATGATCTATTTATAGTGTCTTATATATATATATATATATATATATATATATATATATACACGCGTAAAAACGTGAAAAAGATACATCTTCGAGGATAACCGAAATCGGTAACCTTGTACTCGTGAACTGAATTGTCGCGAGAGAATTATAGTAGTTTATTAATGATTTTTAAAAGCATTCGGTGTGAGCTCGTGCAGTTACGTGCAAGGGATCTCAAGCCGGCCGCGTGGCAAACAAACGTACGGAATCATATGCGCATTGAAATTCCCTCCCAATCCCTTTCAAAGTGAGTAACCGATTTTTATCGAGTACATGACCGGTTACCGGGCGAAGAGCTCATAAACTGCATTCGACATCGATGCACGGGCAAGCACGCGAGGAATAATAAGAATGGTAACGCACTTTACAGAAGAATAAAAGTACCGTGAGCGGTATTGTTGGTTCTTTTCGTATGAAATTGTCTTTCGCCGGCCATGCCGTCGTCCGATATAATACGAAGTAATTATAGCACGAAACGAAAGAATCACTTTTCGATTAAATTACGATGCATTTATATCTATTTAGCATTTTTTGTTCTTCTCTTGAAACGTTTCGATGAAACGCCATCTAACGTACCGAATTATATGTTATCGGAAGAAATTTCAAGGCAGTCACCGACGTGATATCATTAGCGAGTAGGGAAAAACCATAATCGACGTCGTCGTATCTTCGATGACAATTATGCTGAATCACCATGCGGAATAAGTTAATAAATTATCTTCGACGTATCATCGGCTAATGCGTTTTAGAGGGGAAGCGAGTAGACAGTGTCTTTACGAAAAGAAAAGAAATACTCGTTTAACCTTAAACGACCTCCCGTAATCGAGAAAAATAATCTTATTTTAAGATATTATGCGAACTTAATAGCATGCTCAATTATGTAATGAATAATAAAAATTATTTCATTGTTTCGAATTAGCACAATTTATTAAAACGGGAAAGTTTGGTAATCGGACGAGAAACGTGAAATATTTCAATCGTTATTTATGATTAGTTAAAAAAGATTCACGTGCGAAGCGTCTAACAAACGTCATTTAAGCGGGTTACAGGATTCGTAGTGCAAGTGGTGTATCAGTTGATCATGATTCACCGTGCGTAATTCTTATACGAAGAGAAGAGTTCGGTTATAATGCCAAAAAAATAGAGAAATGTCGCGGCTAGAAAATTCTTTGATCTGTAATATGAATTTTTTTAACATCTCTTTACCTTCCTCTTTCGAATTCTATTGAAATAAAAATTTAACTCTCAGCCACGTCTGAAGGTTTTAAGATTATCTAACGATGTAACGGTAATTCGCTAATTTCTTATTAATAGATTCACTCCGAGCCCACGGAGCTTTGTTTCTCACGTTGAGAAAAAAAAAAAAAAAACGTTTTTAACCAGTCGCTAGGTCCCTCTCTCTTTCTCTCTCTCTCTTTCTCTCTCCGTCTCTTTTACTCGTATATCTCGTCTCAGGGTCAACGTCCGTTTCGTCAAAGAAATTTCGTCGTGGGGACGCGACCGGTTCATTCGTATTCACGCCTCGTAATTCCGGAACGTATCCAAATTCTGCAATAATCGCCACGAGGCACGTCCGTGATTTCGTGAGAGCGATGTACCAATTTTCGTAAATCGTGATATTTCGAGAATAGACGAAGTACTTACAGCATTAGGTACATCTTGACGGATACAATTTTTTTGATATTTTAGAATGATAGAGATGAAGGAGAAGAAAGAGACATCGATTGCCTAGAAGAAAAATGTGGGTTTCACGGATCGTTGAACGGAACCAATGAACTCGATGTTTTTCGATGACCAATGACATTGAATTCTCGGTCTGTTAAAAAAAAAAAAAAAAAAAAAAAAAAAGAAAAGAAAAGAAAATGAAATAAATAAAAAAACGTCCGATGTTTTACGATGGGCAATAACGACGATCGATAGGTCGAACGCCTCGATAGACATCGAACAGTTCGATTGCTTTGAGAATTACGTGATCAGCCGACCGTCCGTCAGCCTCAAACGATCGCAGCATCGTCCTTTTTTCCCGTCCACGAGCGCCTTTTTTGAAGACGACAAGCGGACAAGTGTCAGCATCACCTCTCTCTTTCTCTCTCTCTCTCTCTCTCTCTCTCTCTCTCACTATTTCTCTCTCTCTCTCTCTTTCCCTTTCTCTGTCTATCTCTCTCTATCTCTCTCGCTCTTCATGGCTTTTACCATTCGGTACGGCCGTGCGAGCACACTTACTTGGTCACTCATTCTCATCTATATGTACATTTTATACGATTGAAACGTTCACTCCAGCGAAGATCGTCCTCTCCATAATTTCGTAAAATATCTATGTTTTCCTTACGCAAGGTATTATTTTTTAATGGTGTTTTCACTTCGTTAATCTGCCTGCCGATGTGTATTATAAAAATTTATGAAAGAATAGAACCGCTGGAATAGAGAAAAAAAAAACTTGAGAGTGAAAAAATACTTGAGAGTTGAAGATTGATCGATAACTCTTGGTAATCTTATCAGGGATTTTTACTTTCAATACAAATGAGACTGATTTTATTTTTCCTTTCACTCGAGCATGATCAATCTCTCTCTCTCTCTCTCTCTCTCGATCCTCGGAAGGGCCACGTTAGACCTCGATTTGCTACGGTTATTGCCCCTCTCGGATCGCGTGAGCATAATCGCTTCTTACTTACACCCCATTACTTCATTTTATTTTCATCGCTGCACCTAACGAGCAGTAGAACCGGAATCGCGCGCTGCCCATCCACGATACGGGCAAAAGGCGGTCTCGGTAATTAGCGTTTGATAATTAGTTATTAGTCATTGATCACGTAAGAAGCATTCTGCTTTAGATGTAAGGCAAAATTTGCGTTTTTTAACGTGGATCTATCGTCAACGAGTTTCACGAACGCTTTGAATTTTTCGTCATTTTTACTTTCATAGGTTCTGTTATGTAACGATCGCTATTAAGTATCTATTTCTGTTATAAGCGATAAATATAAGAATTTACTATATTAGATTGAGGTATGCAAATATTTTGGAGAAAAAATTATTTTACCAAAAACTTACGAAGAAAGGGATGTTAATTAAAAAGAAAGTTAATTATGACGAATCCTAGCGAGAATAGAGAAAGTTGCGTAAAGACAAGTGTTTCATGTTAATCGAGCATAGATTATTACATTTCTTGTTTTTCGATAGATCGATCGATTCGAACGAACGCGAGAGATTGGTATCGCATAGACCAGCATCTTTTCCTCGATAGAATAGATCATTAATCGTATACAATTTCCATGGATTCTTAAAAAAGAAAGAATTTTGCGTAGAATAATGAAAGATCATCGGCCGATAAATGAATACAATATAAGTTATCTTATGCGTCGACTTCTATCGTCTATCGAGTCCAGTCAATCCTTTAGATCAGTAATGCATTCGAAATTTTAGTTATCTTAAATGTATCTTTATAAATAGGGTAAAAAGATTTTTTTTTTCTTTCAGCTCGGACAAAACATTTAAAGCCTTTATAAATATTTTCGAAATACTTATGCTGGCATTTTATCTTATTGTTGTCAAGTCAGATAAGATACATAAATAAATACAAGACGAGATATCATGCAAAATTTCACGATGTATCCGTATACATTGGCTTAGTTCTATTCGTCGTTGTTGTCGTCAACGTCGTCGTCGTCGTCTACTCATGGCATTAGGAGAATTCGATCCACCGCAGGAATTCTTTTTATTCACGCGCGTTTCTCTCCATCATCGTCGGAAGAGAAGCTAAAGCAGTCGAGGCCGACGGATACAAAAGGGGTCTGTCGGACCCCATAGATTCTCCTAGTTTACATTTTTCGTTTCTGTTACCACGTCGCTTGGCAGCGGACAGGATCTATTATGCCGATCCCTGAAATTTTCTTAACTCATTATGCTAGAATGGGATCCCTGTTTGAAATTCTTGTCGAAGGTCGTCACGCGAACAAGCCGATATAGACTTCGTGATCATCGAGCCGAATCTTCAATAAAATAAATTTCCAAATCGAATAAAATCGAAATTTTCTCTCTCTCTCTCTCTCTCGTTTGATCTAATCTGCTTGTAAGAAAAAAAAAAAAATAATAAATAAATCAAAAGAAGAAGAAAAAAATGAGCAAATCATGGACGACATTGGAAAAGTAGTCAAGGGAAAAAAATGTCTCATTGAAAAGTGACGATCGTCAAATTTGTATGGTCTTCCAAGACAATCCGTTGTGAAAGGAAGGAGATATACGTTTGGTATTCACGCGATGATGGTATTCGCCTCGATATTCAGACAGTTTTATAATTGTAAGAGACATTCGTGCACGTCCAACTATTCCTCACGGAGTACAATTCGACAAGAATACATATCGTATACCGATTTAAAAAATTTAGATATCGGTTTCTTTGAATCGGACCAGTTCGATTCCGTGTTATCAGGTTAAAAAAAGGCACAAGTTCTTGGGGAAGTCAGCGACTCGTAAATTCTCGAAACTCGACCATATTACGGTGAATCTCGATCGCGGTGAATTCGCGCGGAAAAGAAAAATATTTAAATAAAAAATGTCGCATATATATATATGTATATAGTTTCCATAGTTTTCGCGATACGCAATGGACTCACTTTCTACCTTGATCGAGCGTATTCCTTCAAGTTAACATTCGCACAAATTAGGTGTATTGAATTTCGTCGTGCCTCACTTGTGGCTTTCACGAAATGAACTCTCGCACATCTTCGCTAAGCTCATTGCAGGGTCCCAGAGGTGTCTCAACGCACATGGGAAATCCAATCCGTAAGAAAGTCCACGAAGAGGACGTGAAAGAACTAGACGACGACGACGACGACGATGACGAATACAAACGATCACTGATCTTGATCACTCGCTGTCACCAATACGACAAGACGCAACTCATCGACGGTGATCGACGCGTGCTCACTTTTGCATTCTCTGTTTATCGAAACTTTCACTAATTATTTCCCACGTTATTGCGGACTTACCTATCGAGGACGGTCGTCGATATTCTTCGAAGTAGATTATTACGAGATGCGGCGATCATTCGAAGGTCCTCCTCTTCCTTCTCCCTCTACGTCTTCCTTTTACACGAGGAAGTGTAACACCGATTATCTTGAAATTTCGCGCGTAGACTCGAATACCTTTGCGCGTATGAGCCGACCGGCTTACCCTATTTCTTACTTCTCCCTTTCTTTTCTTCAAATAAGAAAGAAACGACTAAGTATATATAGCGGCACGAACGACGGTGAGCGATTGTTGTTTCAAGGGGCCGACCGAAACTCTCTCGCACCCTTCGGCGAATTGGTACGAGACAGAAGGCCTACTCACTGCTACTCTCCCTCCCTCCCTCCCTCCCTCTCTCTCTCTCTCTCTTTCTCTCACTCTCTCTCTCTCACACACACACACACGCTCTCTCTCTCTCTCTCTCTCTCTCTCTCTCTCTCTCTCTCTTTATTCTGTCTCCTCAAAATCACCGCGACACCGCACCGAACAGAAGTGAACTACTCGTGCGCCGCCGGTTCACGGTACCTTAAATACCTTGGCAGCCATGCCGCCACCGCCGCAGCCGCCACCGCCGCCGCAGCCGCCGCAGCCGCCGCCGCCGCCGCCGCCGCCGCCGCCGCCGCCGCCGCCGTCGAGAATCGTGCGGCCCCTACCTTCAAAGCCGCCCCACGTCGCATACCCGGATTGGCGGGGGAGCAGGAACGATGCTTGCTGTACTCGCCGGATACAGAAGAGCATCCTCCGCCACTTCTTCCCTACCCCTTCTGCCCCTTCTGCCCCATCTGCCACCTCTTCCTTCTCCTCCTCCTCCTCCTCCTCCTCCTCCTCCTCCTCCTCCTCCTCCTACTCATCCTCCTTCTCCTTCATTTCCAACGTTTATTCGCCTCTCTCCTACTCCAGCACCGTGGTATAATGGCCTCTCGCTCTCTTTCTACGTGCTCCGCACGCACACACAACGGTGGCAGTTGCATGAGAAAAGGAGAAGATGTCCCGATACTCGAGCAATTCTCTTGCCATTCCATTCCCGTCTTTGAGCGCGTTCGTAACAAGGTTCATAAGCTGATCCTCGTCGGTTTTGGTTATGTATCTTATCATTTCCTTCCTTCGCTTCTCCCATCGCGTGCGCTTTTTGGATGTATCGATTAATATTATTGGGTCGAGTGTATAATTTGTAGATCGTAAATCGTAAAATCGTATTTGATCGTTGTAAAATCAGAAGGATGGAAGGGATAGAAGAATGGTAAAGAAATAGAAGAAAGTCATTTTGCGAATATCGCGTATGAAGAGGAACGGCGCCAAGGGCCTACTTCTGTTTCCACGCATGCGCGTTCCCACAAAACGCGGGAGTCTGCGCCCGGCGGAGTCTCATTCGCACTTCGTGACCTGTCATGTGCGAAGCGCCGCTCTGACGTAGCGTTGATTTTTAAAGACACGCCGCCTGTCCTCGGCAATATCATCCAGCGCCCATGGAATTTCAAACGCTCGCGGACGGCAGCGGCGCGTTAATCGCGCGTTCCGCTCCTTTCTACGAGCGTGTCCCTGCACGTTTACACACGTGCTTCCGAGTGGCTCGTGTAAATTTACTCGAGTAACATTTTTCTATAAGTGTTCCACGTTGCTTTTCATAATTAGCGACTCATGTTCTACGCATGACAAAGAGGGTTCCCCTTAGTTGAACGGGTAAAGCGAACGAGATCAAGACTCTCTTCCCTTTGCCTCTCTCTCTCTCTCTCGTATGTATTATCACCACGATGTCGAAGAGCCGATCTTTTCCGTTTTAAAAGATCCGGGGAATGTCATCGACGTACACACATGTTTTTCCTCATCTTCAATTGCGCGTTAACGACGAAAAATTTAATATACTTTTTTTTTCCTTCTGACATTTTTTCTAGGTACATCATTATTCTATTTGCATACATATCTACGTCCCGCTCATGAACATTTATCACGCGTATCTCGTCTAATAATCTCATCCATACCGATTACGACAGTGTTCGTTGAAATCGCACAGATTCCAAGAAGTACGCTTTGAAATTGTGTTAAGGTTTATCCGGGAATTTTTTTTCCCGGGCATAAACCGTAAGGATTGGCCAATGCTATTGGAAATTCAGCTTGCTCGCTCACTATCAGCCAGTATATTTGGAAACGGCCGAGAGAATGGACATTCAAAATTATATGCGAGTTTTGAACGTTCTAAGAAGATCGATTCGATAAAACAGATTTTTTCCTTAATTATTTATTGATCTGATTTTTTTCTCTTTCCTTCTTCGAATACTTCATCTATTATTCGTAAATTTTATTATTCGCCGTCTCTTAGTAATGTATAATACCACATCGTCATACAAGTTCACTTTTACATTTGTTTTATTGCGAATTTATGTTACTTTAAGATTGCCAATTAAAAGAACATTTAATTTGATTTCGCTGTGGCAAGCCATTAGGAACGCTCACGGTTGGTTAATGACTTATATATTTAAAATCTCGACATATTCTTTTTTTCGTATCGTTACTTAGCACGATCGAAAGTACGACGTTCGATCAATAAGAATTTTAATCATGTTGAAATTATACTAGTAACGGACAGGCCCCCTTATTTGATTAACTGTTCATTCCGCCCTTCGCTCAACTTGCCACGTCCCTCGAACTCTTTCTCTTTTTCTTTTTCTTTTTCTTGTGTATGCATACGAACATCAAAAGAGAAACACGTCGATCTAGAAGATAAGCGAAGCACTTTGCGATTCAAGTGGAACTCGAATAAAACAGATACGTTTTCGAGAATAAGCGTGATTACTTGACGTCGTATCATCCAAAAGCACTTAATTTCGAAATACCCGGTCTCGAAATTTGTGATCGAACGTTTGTCAAACATCGAAAGTATGAGTTTTCTATGTTCAAAAAATCACTCGCGGAGATCATCTTTTTTTACTTCTTTTTTTTTTTTTTTTGTAAAATGCACCCGAATTAAATTTCCAACGCTAATTTCGGAGACAGATAAACTGCTACTACAAGATCTTTTTCTGTCGGAAGAAAATTCTATCCTTCGAACTTTCGTACTTAAGATAAAGATACACAATCAATTATTTATAAGCGCATACTAATAATGACGATAATAATGCGAAATGTGAAATGTGAGATGCACGCTCTTTGCTTTAACTGACGGTTGTAATAAAGTCTAAAAACCGTAGAAAATGAATAAACAAAGAAGAAAACCGTAGTAACGTCGTTTCCAGGCAGCCTTGCTCATCGGAACAGAAGGGGAATTCGGTTCAGCGAACCGAACTCGTCTCGATTCGTAACTCTCGAGGTTCTATGTCTACTACCCACGTTTCTCCTCGCACGAGAGAGAGAGATCGTTACCACTGACACTGACATAATATCGTTGTTCGAGAAAGACAGTATATCCTTCTTCGACGGTCACAGTCACGACAAGACGGTGAAATTGCTCGAATGGTGTAATATCTCTTGCATAAGTGCCATGTGCGTGAGAAAGAAAGAGGAAGAGAAAGAAGGTAGGAACGGTAGAAAGTGAAATGCGAGTGAGAGAAGGAGATAGAGTCGTTGTCGAGCAGACAGCGAACTTGACCTGAATCTTCCAGCAGCGAGAAAGAATCATCGTTGGAGGAGTCTCTTGTGGAAAGGAGGAAGAGGGAGAGAGAGAGAGAGAGCCGTGGTTAAAGAGCAAAGAGATAGAGTAAGACGGAGAAGAGGAAATTACTTTCAATTTCGAGCTCCCTCAGATCGGTTACACTTTCTCCTCTATCGTCTTCCTCTTCTTTCCTCAGCTTCCACCTTTTCTTTCATTTTCTTTTAGTGCCTTTTTATAATATCATTCTTTCGCAAGAGAAAATCAACAAGATATATTATCGCGATTGTTTATAATGCAATAATCACGTCTTGCTCGTAACGACGTTTCTTTGAACTTCGTCTGATATGTGATATAATCGAGACCTTGTCTCTCCATTCATCTTAGTTGCTTCGCCGGCTGACGATTTTGTAGCATTCATAAGATAAAACGAGTGAGTCATTCGGAGGAACTTAATGTTTTGACGTTTTCGTTTCATTTCTCGAATGAAATGCGAGCGTCGTTCATTCTCTTCCGGTATTTATGATTTTGTTTGTTTTTTTTTTTTTTTTTTTTTTTTTATTAGTATTATGGGGAAATGATATGACTCGATGAACGATCGAAATAATAAACAAATTTTATCTCACGTGACCGTCTTCCGTAAAATAGTTTTAATCGTTTCTTAATAACACATTGTATCTAATATTTTCGTATTTACGTCTCCAAACAATATGTTATATATGAGAATCATGCAAACGCATATACGTATAAAAGTACATACGTATGTATGTGGATTCCGTAAATGCTTTTACGATTCCGTAAGAGCCGTTACGATTATGTGTCTGCGTCAGAACAGTAATTATATACTTAGCAAAATATACCGATTTTATTCGAGTAGTTAGCTGATTAATTGATTAAGAGGCTTTGCTCGCTGTTTCTATCACGTGTTAAACCTTTTTCGACTTTATGGATCGGTAGTCACGATCGTTGAATGAATTTAACATAGTTAACAATTGTCATGGGAGAATTTCCGACGAAGGATCGTATTCATTACAGTGGGATTGATACGTGGGTTCTTTACAAATAGGATAGACCGTAGCACTTCAATCCTCACTTTGGTCTCTTTTTCTATATATTTGTCGCATACAGTGAAACGAGGAGATATTTACTTCGCCGATATATTTATTTCGCCGGCTTTCAGATGAGTAGAAGACTCGATAGATTTATACACAATTTATCGAGTTCGTTTCTCGTTTATCTGGACCGTTTTGTACTATGAGTTGGCATTAGGCGCGTTTGGGAAAGAGTTTTCGTTCGACTGTATCACGGCTTATGGCCAATTGCTTTGGACGTAACGTTTAAATTCGAGATGATCGCGAGTACCGGTAGGAGGATACTTTATTGTCTAAGCGATCAACCAACACCGCAATAAACAAACAAAGCATGTTCCACGATAGTGTCCAAATTTGACGCTATAATGACGTATTTATGTTGGTCGCAATGCTTGTAATTCAGATCAGATTGTTTTTTGTCGCATGACACATCGATATGACATAATAAAAAAAAGTAATGTCAAATTACATCACGAGAACATTAAATTCTTTCAAATTGCTTCTCCAGTTCATGGGGTTGAAAATAATATCGGATCTTATATGGAATCCTCTCTTCTTTGTCGAACGATGCCGATCGTTTGGACGACAATACTTTTTTTGCCGCACTGCGGCACCCACCGAGAAAGACGTTAAGTCGAGTCCGCGTGATTATGAACATTTTTCCTACAAACTGCACGCATACCCTCATAGTAGGACGGTTTTATTCCGATCCTTTTTTCAAAATTCTACTTAATTGCGGTTAAACGGGCTGGCTTCAATTTGATCGATTCCATCGAGATCAAAAAGTAATGTTTTCGTTCGAATTATCCATAGAATTTGTCATTATCCCCACCTCCTCCTCTTCCTCCTCTTTCTCCTTTAGTTCTGTCGTAAAATACCTTATCCGCTATTTAAACGTAATACTTTTCTCGTAAATTAAGGCGGTCGCGAGAAGCTCGGATCGTCGCACCGGCAAATGGAGATATTATGCGGACCTCCTGGCTCGGACGATATCGACTTCATGAAAAATGCTCTCGAGCGTGATAGAGAGCAAGGGGAGAGAGAGGGTGAGTTCTCGATCGTCCGGTTTTCCGGTACTCGCCCGTCTCTCTCGTGCTAAACTACGCGAAATATGTACGGCAGAAAAAGCACGCGCGCGCGCTCGCGCGCGCACACACACACACGTGTCGATCGGCAGTAAACATTTCGTCTTTATGTGCTCCCGCGAATCCAATTTTTAATCCCGCATGTATGTATTTGTCGTACTTATACATATTTATCTGTTTATATAAATATTCACGAACTTGAACTTATGCGATCTCCCGAGATAGCACAAGATAGTACGATAAACGAAGGATACTCGAATCAGAGTTATCGGTATTCCGGGTGCTTCGATACACTTTCGACTTGCCACATGGAAAATTCATTGGGTTTTTTTTTTTTTCTTTTTACCACCGAGAGATAGTATGCTATTTGAATATTTCAAATCTTCGAGATCCTAAGGTTTCGTTAAGGAACAACAATTACTGTTCTTAATACCATTGATTAGCAACTTACGATAACGATTTTTATTTTCTTACGCGATTATTCATCTTACTTTCCTCTCATAGAATATTTCTTATGACATGTTCCATGGAGTCCTTTCTTTCAATTCATATCGAGGTCGATGCTCTCGTTCTCATATATGTATGTATGTATGCGCTCATATGTATATAGCAAGAGAAAGGTTCGCGGTAAGCTGAATGGTTTTATGCTTCTTCATTCGTTGCACACCTTACATCTCGTTGATGACTTTAATGATACCTATATATTTTAATGTATTCTGATCGCATGAATAATAGGATCGCACGAGGGATGCTGTCTAATTACAAAAGTTGCACGATCTTCTATCCGACGTACCAACTTTTTTTTTGTTTGCCATAAACTCCGAAGCATTTTGCTTGATTTCCTGTTAGACGATGGAGACGACACCGATAACACCTCGATCTCTTCTCCGAGTCGTAGAACTGCTTTTTCACGAAAGAGGGTAAATTCAGTGAGATAGTTCTCGCTGAAGGGGGAACGAAGGAAATCAATAGCGTTGCTA
The DNA here is from genome assembly GCA_918808275.2 of Dolichovespula sylvestris. Taxonomy (NCBI): domain Eukaryota; kingdom Metazoa; phylum Arthropoda; class Insecta; order Hymenoptera; family Vespidae; genus Dolichovespula; species Dolichovespula sylvestris. Next base: position 13,920,218 of record OU964961.1, read on the forward strand.
GGGTTGCTACGGAGCAGAGAGAAAGAGAGAGAGAGAGAGAGATAGATAGATAGATAGATAGAGAAAGAGAGAGAGAGAGAGAGAGAGAGAGAGAGAGAGGGAAAATAACGTTTATTGTACTAGAGAGACCCGGATATATATATATATATATATATATATATATATATATATATATAAGTATATATATGTATATATATAAGTACACACATACACATACACACAAGGAACAAAGCAATTTAGATATATCTAACGGTAAGTTCAAGCAAGTATAAGATAGAGAGAGAGAGAGAGAGAGAGAGAGAGAGAGAGAGAGAGAGAGAGAGAGAGAGAGACAGCAAGAGTATGGGACGTTGATGCTAGGCCAAGCATTTAGGGATACGAGTGCTAGTCGAATACTTTAAACGAATCCAGGAGTATATCCTTCTTAAATTTCTATTATGGAAATTTCATTAGTAAGAGTGTACTCATTGATAGGATGCCACTTGGAAATAGTACACAGTACGGATAGAACCGACATCTCGTTCGATATTCGATAAATATTTTGAACGTCGAATTAAGCTTTTAATATTATCGTTTCTTTTCCATAACTTAGCAATTCATTTAGAGATCGCAAGTGGAATATAATATATTCCGAAGAAGTGCGGAAAGTTAAAAGTCAATGTGCGCGCAGTATGTGCTACGCGAGGATATACATTTTTATGAAACACACCATTTGGATTCGTAAGCATATCTTATTTTTTACATTTTGTTGCAAACATTTATCATTCATACGACATATCAAGTATTACGATATCACATATGGATATTTATTACGATCATTCGTAAAGATTTGTTATTGCGTTGAAACATCTTTTTCTTTTTATCTCTTTGCTCTCTTTCAAACATCAGAGTGCACGTTGGACCTTATCACAGGAGTTCTTCTTTACAAGGTACGATCAATTATTTGCAATAAAGAGCAATTTCATACTCCGATTGTTGTCGTAATTGAAAACGTAATCCACACGCTTTCGCCTGTCTCCTTCACGACATTTCCCATTTTTCACATATCCAAGAACGAAAAAGCATTCCCGGGATGACAAATTGCTTTAATCTCAAAGTTGTAGATTTAGGAGTTGCCTCGTATGTCACGTAGGCGAGGGTTTACTGAAAAAAAGTGCGATCAATGCAGAGGGGTCGTCGACGTTTGACGACGTTGACTTTTTATGATCTTACCCATCGATGGACATTTATCATTGAAGAATATATCCCGTTATCGCCTGGCATCCATATGTCTTTTCTATCACTATCTTTCTCACTTCATATATTTTTGCTTATTTTCTTTTCTTTTTTTTTGTTTTTGTTTTTGGAAGGACGTAATATCGACGTCGAGATAATGATTACTTCGCGTTCATCATCCAACGTCCCTTCATCAATACCCTTTTACGTGACTTACTGTTACACATAAATACGATTAATACACATAAACGCCTTTTCGGTTCGTTGTTCGAAATTTCATGAATAGCTATCTCGTTTACGAAAGAACGATGACGACATTCCATGGCTCTATTTTCTTCTACGGAGAACTTTATTCTCGCGCAATGCTTGGATTTATAATTCGGTATAATTTGCAAATATAGACGAAACGAATATAGAGAAAATAGAAAGAAAAGAAATGTTTTTGTGTTCGGAATCTGTAACACAGTGCAGGGTCGATCCCATTTAGGTTTGCAGCTGTTTCATCGACCGATTGTTTCGATTAATCCACAGAGGAAGAATCACAAAGGATGACGCACGCGTTTAGATATCGAGGGATAGACATGGCATGTGGTGTACTAAAGGAGAAGAAAGACGTCAAAGAGCGATGTATTATTCCAAAATCCTAGATTTAGGGGTTGGGAAGAGGGTGAAGGAAGAAATGAACGTAGAATTGGATACAGTGGAGAATACATTTTGCGTGAGAGAGAATGAAAAGTCTTACTGAACGTATGACCGAGCGTTTATTATTCGATCCCGTGAAATTTTCTTGACTGGCACCCTGATTCCTTAACTGACAGATTTATAGGGGGTGGCCGTTGTGTCACGTGGGTCCCAGACATTATGCTCACTAATTTAGTCGATCAATTTTTCTTCTTCTCCCATCCATCTCTCTCTCTCTCTCTCTCTCTCTCTCTCTCGCTCTACGTTTCCTCATTTTGACAAATCGTTAGGCAGTACCTCGCTACTGCAGCACTTTGCTTTTAGTAAGCAACGATATTTGTATCCTAAGCCAATTAGCGAGTCTCGTGATAGAACTCGCTAAACACGAACACCTTCAAAGGTATCGTTTATGCGGGAGCGAATACCTCCACTTCTAATGAAGTAGGTATTTGAGGGAAGATTGACTTAAAGGCCCGTGGTTTCAAAGCAATTGCCCGGAAAACGGAAGACCTGGATTTAAATCTCCTTCCAAACTAACTAAAGGTTAAACTTTTCTCGCGTATCTTAAACTTAAGTTGATATCTTTTCTCTTACACGCGACGGATGTTATTCCAATAAATTTTCTAATACTTTAAATACGTTTGCTTGAGCTTTTGTGTGCTGAGGAGAAAAAGGGAAAGAAAATAACAGAACGAAGAAACGGAAGGTAGTAATACATTGGGCTTTAGCTTTCAACGCTATTATCGGTGCAGAACCCTGAATTCGAATTATAAATTATTGTGAACGTTGGTCATAGTTATTCCGAACGAAGCGCGTTTGAAAATGGGTATATTTACTCGGACTTGGTGGTATCGAGCTTGGACCGAAGACCGAGTTTCATTTCGACGTTTACGAGGAAATTACATCAGGTATGATTCGACTCGTGGTAATTTCGTTTTACGTTACAGTCATAAAGAGAAATTCTATGAGAGAGAGAGAGAGAGAGGGAGAGAGAGAGAGAAAAGGAAGTTAGAGAGCGAGGAAGTTCGCTCAGTGGTTTCTTCTCATCTCATGATGCGTCGTACTATTTTACTATCGTGTGTTCTCATTCATGAACCGATACGCAATGTATAAATATTTAATCAGTACGATCGCGAATCCTATAGATCGCGAATTTTTCTAGTTAGAAAAACGTCGAGCGATTAATGTTCGCTTAATTTCTATTTTCAAATTTCTTTTTTAGCAACTTTTTTAAAGGACCCTTTTATCATAACAAGGTAATGTGATCTTGAAAAATGCTTGGATTTCGATTTGATATTTCTTCGTAACATCGACAAATTTTGTTAAACTGTTATTTTCTGGACCAGTCCTTTTTCCTCGAGAAATTGATTTCTTTGGAGGGGTGATTCTGTTTATACGGGAGTAAGAGCAATCGAGGGTTGATTACTATTTTTAGCAAGGAGTAACGTGGGTTCGAAAAAGACCGTAGGATCCAAGAAAATTGAAGGAGAGGAAGTAAGAAGTAGGAACTTCATCTTTTTTATATGAAGTGGATCCTCCGGAAGGGGATCTTGTATTTCTCTTGCGTTTGTCTACGTTGCCCTTGAATTCATTCGTTTCTCGAATTCCTCGCGCTTCTCTCTCTCTCTCTCTCTCTCTCTCTCTCTCTCTCTCTCTCTCTCTCAAGAGAGACCTCACGTCGACGTTCGAGCTCGGATATTTGATTTCCACCGGTTTCTATTCCCTGTCTGTTCGGTCTACTGTGTTCAAGCTCGACGTTTACAAAAGCTTGATTCGAAGGGAGTAACTGCTGGGCATAACGAAGGATTAAGAAAGGAAAAGGAGAACAAAGAGAGAACGAAGTTGGAATTTAGGGGTGCTGCACTTCCACGACGGTTTCAAATTTGTTGCTTAAAACGACTCTACCGGAGTTCGTACGTATTTCTCTTGCTGTTTGTACCAGTCAAATAATGATGATCTCTCTCTCCCCCTTTCTCTCTCCCTTTCTCTCTCTCTCTCTCTCTCTCTCTCTCTCTCTCTCGTTCTTTTCTTTTTCACCCGCGACATTTGTTTTAAAGCGTAATAATTGAAACGTGCATGCTATACCATGCTATATACCCAAAGCCGTAGTGGTTCTTGCAATTACGCTACGAATTTAAAAGAAAATTGCGAATTTTTTTCGAACGTTCTAAAACTGTTGATTAGTTTCTCCAAAAACGAACGCAGATTAAATCTTAACGCGAATGCAAAGAAATGAAGATAGTCCGGGATAAATAATTCAACGATTACAACCGCGTTACAATCGACCCGAACTCATTTGCATCCAATTATTTTTTGTTTGTTTTCAAATCTTCTCCGATTTGCTTGAAACGCGTGTATTTTTCTTTCGATAATGAAAGGATGGAAAAGAAACGCCTGAAAAAAATTTAGTTGAATAAAGGTATTGAATATTTTTCTATTTAAAGAAGTTAAAAACGTCTTTCGTCAATTTTAGAAAATATTTAAAATATTCGTGAATTTTTTCAAAACATTATATGTATGTCACCGTAATAAAGAATACATCTAGACGTATATGGCAAATTATGCAAAAATCTTTTTCAAATAATCCTTTCAATATACGCGTTCGCAATCCATGTTGTATGTATAATAAATGAGTTAATCCGTTTGATTTATTAATTCGTTAGATAACACGTTCTCACGAATGGACGGAAACGTTATTATGCGAACGAAAGGAGCAGATAAAAACTGTGAAATGTTAATACGTATCGATTGAAACGATTAATGCGAGTTGGCGATTAAGAATGCTGCACGCCTAAGATACGTAGCATTTCTAAGGCTGCTTACGCACTGTCTCGACCAATCGCCGGTGACCACTAAATTCAAGTGAATATATACGAGCGTAGTATGACCAACGAGTCGACGGTGACCACGAAAACACGTGCCGATGCACGGGGATGATTCGTATGGCCGTCGAGTTTGGTTGCTTGCCTTTTTGGTCGTTCGTCGACCTGATTGACGCTTGCGAATTGGTGGTGGGACAGTGCGCATGCAGCCTAACAATATAGTGTAAATACCGAGTCGGCATTAACGATTCGTTGTAATTGTCGATGAGTCAAAGTGAAAAATTCATTTGCGACTTAATTCGTAATTTGCATTTGCAATTAGGAGATTGTTAATCGCGAGTCGTAGTTCGTTAAAGGATTCCCTCATTTAATGAACGGTTCGTTACACGAGAATTCATGTTAAGCGAGTACGTCATTGCGGGATAATCTACGTTTGAACGTCATCTGGTGTCAAGGACGCGTGATTCAGGCAAATCTAACGCTTTTCTTTTCTATTTTATTTTTATTTTTGTAAAAATCCATCGAATTTTCTACGAGCTTTTTTCTTTATTTTATTTCAAAATCTTTGCACTCTTTCGTTATTAGTAAGGTTCTTTTATTTTTCTGATCGAGGTCAGTCTGAAATTCGACTGATATATACATTTTAAGCGACCGTATAATATTTTTTTCCTTTTTTCTGTATTTGTTATTTCGATTACCATATTTCTGTACCGTGGTTTTGATTCTTAAAAGAAGTCGATTTTTCGAAATGACTATGAGTAATCGAGGAAGAACGGATATTCCATCGTTCTTGATGTCGGGTATGTTATCAGAAAGGCTTGATTCATTTATGGTTATTTCGATATGAGGATAGAAGAGAAGGTAACGTGGAAGGTAAAAAAACGGCAAAAAGAGGAAAATCGGCTGTTGTTTGCAAAAAAGCGTACTTCATTTGACGTTTCGTCGTCTTTTTTCGTTTTCTTCTTCTCTTAATTATTTATTCTCTTTCATGCGCTATTCAGATGCATCCGTATCTTCGTCGTTGGATGAATTTCAATTAAAAGCACGCCACTCAGATAGACGGTGTTTCAAAGATGATATCATTGTCGATACTTTAAGTACCGTTATGAGCTCATTAATAGGGTTTCTCTTATATGTCAACTGATTTTGGAGAATATCGTTCGCGCTTATTAAATAAATTAAAACGAAAGGGAACGGCTCGCAATGGTGGTACGTACGTACGTGTCACGTCGACGACGAAAAGTACACGTTCGAACACTCAGTCGAACGAATTCGAGTCATGTATCGTCAAGAATTATCGTATCTCGTTCGATAAATCATTTTCCACGGATAAATGGATCGTTTCGAGAAGATCGAAATTACAGGCAACTAAATACGCGGTGTAGGCGCGAAATACACTTTTATAATAAATACCTGCAATCTTCAGAGTTAATAACCGTTAAACTGACAGACCTCAACTGACAATTACGATGCAATATGCAATTTTGCATTATTATGAACGCCTGGTTGGGTAGGAATGACTACAAAGGAAAGAGATATTATTAATTAATTCTCTATCAGGACATATGCATTTTCATCGAAGCGATCGGAATTTCGAATATTTCTTTTGTCCTCGTTTTACCGATTATTTTCACGACATAATGTATACTCAAATGGCAGACATTCGAAGCTAAATCAATATTCGGCCAATTGATTTGTTCGATTTAATCTTCAAAAGTTCTACGATATTCCTGAAAATTTAATTCCATTACGAAATTCGAATAAAACTATCTAATACCTCTCCTAACGTGGTGCCCTCCGCGTAACATTTGCAATCTCTGAAAACGAGCAAAAACTTAGGTACGTTCATGTTTTAAAAACGTAAGATCATTGTATCAAAATTTCTATACATTTCTTTGTCGTAATACCATGACTAATTCGCAAGCTTAAAAGAAAATTACTTGTCATTGTTTTAATCTATCCAGCCAAGGCCGCGACTTGAGAAATTCTCATTATCCTGTAGGAACAAGGATCGTTCTCCCGCTGTGTTAATGATTCGACGTATTTTGGGCGACTATCGAATCTTTAAATAATTTTATCGTACGATCCGATAACGGGAAAAATTCCTGTTGCGTTTCTTTAAACTATTTCTATTGCCAGAATGAAAAAAGAATCTTTCTCCTTTGCCATTTCTGGCAATGTTTTTCGATTGAAATGATAAATTGGCATCGTCTTTGCCGTAATCTCGGTCTAGATCTAGAAGGAGAGTAAGAGAGAGAGAGAGAGAGAGAGAGAGAGAGAGAGAGAGAGAGAGAGAGAGAGAGAGAGAGAGAGAGAGAGAGAGAGAGAGGTAATATCGTCGCGAGCTCGACGCGAGCTTGACGCGAGCTCTGCCTAATAATTATCTCTCGTCGTTCATTAATATCTTTATAAGTTCGTAGAAGACGAAGAGAGCAGAAGATAAAAAAAAGGGGAAGATAGGAGTAACGTATAATAAAGATCATTCAGGTAAGATCGCTAATGAGTAGTCTCATCGATCAGGCTAGTGCGAAAGTTCGCGATAGGAGGAAGAAGTGATCTTCGTGGAAAAGGAATAGAAAGAGAGAAAGAGAGAGAGAGAGAGAGAGAGAGAGAGAGGGAGGGAGAGAGAAAAAGAGAGACGGAGAAAAGTGGCTCCCTTGTGATTCATGCAGATCGGACTTGCAGTTTCTGTGGTTTACAAATCGGTACTTTCCTGCTTGGTGAAGGAGCGTCGTCGAGGAAGTGAGAAATACCCAGCTTTGATTTTCCTTCATCGCATCGATAAATGAATAAAAAAAAAAAAAGAGCAAAGGAAATAGGAAAAGGGAAGGAAAAGAAAAAGAGAAGGTAGAGTTCAACAGACTTCGCTCGGGCTTCTCGCGTAACGTTATTACGAGAAACGCGATCTCTCTGGCTCGAAGAAAATTACTGGGAATTTTTCCAAGTACCTCGGAGAGCAGGAAAGTACTATGTTACGTTTGCTCGCACACTGAATTAGATGTGAGTGTGAACGTTCGCGTACGTGCGCGCGAATGCTCCTCGAGTCTTCCTATTGGGACCACGTTTACTTAACTTACGTTCGTACTCTGTGTTAACGTCAAATGAATGGAATGAAACACACATGCATATGCATACGTTCAGGTTGAAAATACTTTGGAAGATAAGGATTATCGCATGCGGGGGATGCCAGAGTATTGAAGGATATCTTCAAAGAAAGATGGGAAATTCAACTTCCTTCTTTCTTATTCGTTAGAGACATTATGATCGTTTAATTTATATTTACAATCACTTAACTTCTGATATATTAATTTCTAACGGTTATTGTGACATAAGTTCGTTCAAATCTTTGTTATCCGTCATCCCCTTTTTCGTGAAATTTAAACAGGCTCCTTCTCTTTCTTCCTCTCTCTCTCTTTCTCTCTCTCTTTCTTCCTCTCTCTCTCTTTCTCTTTATGGATACACGTTATATGAATTAAGCCATTATACTTGATGCCCCATAGGGTCTCGAAAGATTATCAATCCAATCTCATGTCTTGTTAGTTATAAGGAGTTCATGAAACGGACATTCTCGATGTCCTTGGAGAGAGCCCGTTTATTTGTTCGTCGATATCCAAAGAGAGCTTCGATCAGCGACGGACGTTACCCTCGAAGATCGTGGACGAATAGAATTTTATTTTTCAGGTGACCGAGCTCCAGGTGATTCGTATTCGCTCTTCGTGCATGTATAGTAACGGTCCTTTCAATTGAATACCCACCTTGGAATTTTCACATTATTTTCAAACGTCTCCATAGCCTTACTCCACTCAAGGCAGATCGATTTATACGTAAATATTCTCTAAATACGTTTTACTCGTTTACGGTGAACCTGCGCTTTGTTATAAATTTTATATTGAAGGAGGATACACGATTCGATTCAATCGTTCGATCGATCAAGAGGTCTTAAACGGAGGAAAGGAACAACTTAGCCATTACGCTACATTACATAGTTTGTTACAAGGGAACTTCGGATTCGCATCGTTAGATGTACGACTACGTGAGGATCAGTAACGAACTCCTATAATAAAACTGCTTTGTTTCGATTACTTTTAAGTTAACGTGATTTGCACTCGCGCCAGTGATGGTAATCAATATGCGAAGATGCTATCGCACCCTCTTTCTCATCTTTCTTTTTTTTTTCCCTTCTTATACTATATTTTATTCCTTTCAGCAAACTTTTATATAAGCAGATATGCATCTTAACGGATCTCGTTTTATCGTACTATATAAATTTTGTTTATTATACATGACAGAATAATGACGCAAATTTGATAAAATCTAAGTATATACTGCAATATTTTTATTATGTTATAATCTGTAGTAATGAAAAATGTATTTATTTAATCTAGAATTTGCACAATTCCAAAGAAAACGTATGTTGTACATTTCCTTGCATGTATAAAATCGGTATACATGTGTAGTATAGATATATAAGATATAGCTGTAAGATAATGAATAATAACTATTGCTATGTAACAAATCTATGCGCACAGATTTATTCTTAACAGCGTAATTCGAATGAAGATACTTTTTCTTTTATTCTTTTTTTCATACTTTGGTGCATTGTTAACAAGAATCAGTGTTGATTTCATATACGAGAACGAAGGGATTTTATCGTCTTGCGGAACGCGTATCGATACGGAACGAGGAACGTGATCGACGGGCCGTGAAAATATGAACAACAAAAGAGCCTTATCCACTGTACACGAGAGAATGCAAGTAATGACGAAGGTTTTCTAATTAAGTGTTCGGAGTTCAAATATGCGTCCTGCATAATTGATTTTTTTTATTTTTTAACGAGCGTTCGAGTTGCCAAATACCGGAAGAAGGGACATCTTAGTCGCCACTATGTCCTCTCGTTCTTTTCTCTTTCTCTTTCTTTCTCATTCGAGGACGAACGTTCACGTTCGCGGGTTTGGACACTTCAAGGTTCTCCGAAGATGCCTTCCTTTTATCTTTTATCTTTTTTTTTCATACGCGCATTCGGTCACGCTTCTTCGTACGGTTTTTATCGATAAAAAGCATGCGCCCATAAGAATTTGAAGAAACAATTTAGTCATCGACGAATTTACACGGATACCTTTTCAGCGAGTATTTATATTTACATTCGTGATCTATGTATGTATGTAAACGGTAAATTTGAATAATATTCTGTAACGTGGTTAATATTTTACTCCCGTATGGACGATGGTGTCGCAGTATCCGCGCAGAAACAGGACAGGACCTAGGACAAGAAGGAGGGTGAGCTCAGTATTGATTTTAGGGCTACCAACGGTTCTTCCATAGGTCCGAAATACATATATACATACATACTCTCTCTCTCTCTCTCTCTCTCTCTCTCTCTCTGTTTCTCTCTTCACATATCCAAGAGCCAGGACACATGTTCTCTCAAACAAGGACGATATATACCCCGCTTTGTTCCGTAGAGAGACTTTAATCCGGTCCATGTGTACCTCCAAAACGAATCCCTGATCAAATTCATCATCACGATATAAAGGCGCCCAGGGGAGATAATTCAAGAAAGAAGATGAAAGAAAGAAAGGAAAAGGAAAACGAAGGGGGAGTAGATGTATAAATCTTGTTCGCATCGATTCGAGCGCTGTTTATTAAATCCTAAAGGATCGTTCAATGATTTTGACAGGCCCGATTATCGATCTTCCTGATGAGAGCTTGCCGATGAGAATAATCCTTACAAAATTGACAATGTTCTCGCTTTTTTTTTTTTCTTCGTTTCCATTCAACCAACACGTTCTATCGTTGTAGCACTGTATGAAAAAAATGGATTTTGGTGTTAGGTCGGGAGATTTGAACTCGGGGACGACCCGCATGTCTCGTGCGGCGTTTTCATCAATTAAGCCACCCAAGAATACAATCTTCATTCCTTTGTATAACCTTTTGAAATTACTATAATGGTTTTGGAAATATGAATAGTATAATAAAACATATATGGCGAATAAGAACAAAAGAGCATCATATTACCTTTTATTTTTCATAATTTTGATTTTTGATTCGTAATTAGCAACCATAAAAATCTCATTATATCGATTTTCATTTAAATTGAAAAAAAAAAACTTTCATATTTTGGATAGATTTGGTGACCATTGGTACGGTTGAGAGGCTGACGGAAGCTCCCCGCAAAAAACGATCGTTGAGAGCACGTGTCATGATATTTGCAAACAGGCAAGAGAGATCGTCACGAACAATCGTTTCTGTCAATGGTTCCGAACTACGGCCGAGCTACGATCCTGTTTACCAAGGTCGCGTGCCAAATGTTAAAGTAACGTGATGATATTTCACAGATGCTTGTTTACGGACGACAGAACGTTGAAAAGAGAAAAAGGAGAAGAGTAACGAACTATATATCTTTTGAATGCCTGCGGACGATATAATTTTTATATCGTTTTCATCTCGATATAATTTTTATATCGTTTTCATCTCGATATAATAATATAATTTAATGAGCGATTCTGAAAACATTTTCAGATGGCGTATGTAGGATCCTTATGGAAGATGATAACGAAAACAATGGGATCGTAATTGGATTTTTACATATAATAGTATAGCGTTTGTTAATGTCTTATATAATATATTGTATCAACGTATTAAAGTGAATTCCTGTTGCTGGTCGACCATTGCAACTAACATTTCTAATCGGCTACTATAATACATTTTTGCGCTACTACAATCCTACATTACTGGTTTCTTTGCTACTATGATTTTTATGCTTTTTCACCGGATCAACGCTTCATATCGACTCATTTTTCGTCTGTATTTGTATCGAGAAAGGAAAGGGTATAAAAGAGATCATCGATCTTTAATATCATCTGCTACTATGTAAATATGCTATGATATATGTAGCTATGAAATAAATCTTGTACGACCTCGAACATGGAGAAAATATAACGGATCGATATCTGAATTGTGACTGAACGGAAATGTGCAAACGTGTACATTCACATTGCATTAAATAATGTTAAAATCACTGTGGCTGTTAAATTGGAAGACAGATACTAAACTGATATGTGAATCGATCTATTATACATGGACAAAGGAAATTTTCGATTATTCGCTCATCCTCATCTTTTATGTTCACAATGTCTATATAATAGGATTTGTACAATATGGCTGATAGTATATTGAACCGATATGTATGGATATAAATGACTAATATTGGTCAGTCGTATGACAATGAAGACCACCACTATGTATGATCGATAATATTTAGGACCGACGAATGGTCAGAGAAATCGTGTATTTACATATTTACTAAAATATAATAAAAGGAGTAACAAGTAAATAGTAGATAGATATTTTATTCCTCCCCTCAGGGTTTGAAGGCGCTTTTCCAGAGGAGCGTACCCAAACCTCTTACATACCTCTTACAATCTATACATGAATCTCTCCATCCTCAACACCTAATAAGTAAATAGCAGTAGTAAGAGAAATTGATGGAGTAAGTATTTCGAAAAATTAGGAAGTGCTGTAATCGTTTCTTTGTCACATTGACGTATCGTATTTCAAATATTGCGATCGACAAATACATTATAACATTGAATTTGAACACGACTGTAGGATGTATGTGTTTTATTCGTTTTATGTCGCGTTGCTCTGTAGCATAATTTTGTCGTACGAACCATCGAGCTAAGACGTAGGTAAGACAACTTTTCTTATTACGCGATACCTTATGTCTTAATTAATCTTCACCTGTAATATTAAAGTATAAAGCTGAAATTTGAAGATGATTAATTTTATTTATTTCGAACTGAACACTCATTCGAGATCAAATAACTATCATTTTAATATATCTATGTATTATTATTATTATCATTGTTGATAATAAATATGTGCATTGATAATAAATGTTTATTATTATTATTATTATTATTATTATTATTATTATTATTATTATAATAATAATAATAATAATAATAATTATTATTATTATTATTACTATTATTATTATTATTATTATTATTATTATTATTATTATTATTATTATTATTATTATTATTATTATTATTATTATTATTATTATATCTCAGACATTTTACTACTATCCAAAAATATTTATTAACATTTCTCAAATATCGGAACACAATTATGTTTGAAATTATTAAAGTT
>OU964961.1:13938092-14103092 GCA_918808275.2 Dolichovespula sylvestris
GTTTCTATATTCTTTCTCTCTTTCCTTCTAATTGTTGCAGCGATTTATTTTTCTTTTCTTTTCTCGACTTTTTCTTTCTTAATGTTTCTTTAATCTAATTACATAATGCCATTTTTTGTACAAATGTTATAGATACTTTTTGTATTCGGAGTTAGAATTAATTGGGGATACCACTCATAAATTAACTTTAAAGATTGAAGTTGAATAAAATTGTTTGGACAAATATTTTTAAGAATTTTTTTTTTTTTTTTTTTTAATTAAATATAGTTTTGTCCTCGAAAGTAATGAAACATGATAAAACAAATTTCAAGATAGACTATACCGTGTCGAAATCGTTGTTGCGAAGAAGCATCATCTCCTTTTATCTTTTGTAAAAATTTTCTAATCGCACGGATAAAATGAAACGCAGGACATTGCCAGGAGGTAGGTAGCTTCGCGAATATATAAGGAAAACGAGCGCGAGACGTTGAAGATGTTAAAACGTGTACATGATAATACGCTCACAATAGGCTAACTGTAACCAGTAGGAAGGTTTCCACGCTTCTCATTGTTTCTTCACGGTTTTCTTGGCGTGTTAAAGACGCGTGTACTTACCTTCTTTTTTACTGCTTCCCTTACTCCACGATCCTATCGCTCTCTTTCTCCACTCCTCATTTTGTTTTTTTTTTTTTTTCGGTAAAAGGCAAAAGCAAATCTTTCCGATTTCGAGCATACAACGGCCACGTCACTGTCTTCGGTATTCTGAAGATAACTGCACAAAAATGGTAATGAAACTGTAAAAGAGAATTGCAGCCAAACTATTGTCTTGCGTCTTATGAATCAAGAAAGGGAAGAATTTATTAATTCGAGGGAGATCCAGGAGGATCGATGATCACATCGCTTTATCGATGTAACGTCTATCTTTAATCGAATCGAAATTGCTTATTAAGAATATATCACGTTCGTTGGGAATCATGATTGATAAATTTTCCATAATAGGAAACATCAAGGTGTTGGTTAACGCATTATTATTTTAATATCTTAACTTTTCCTTTCCAATTACTATTGATTTTGTGTTTTCACGAATATCCGATGAAATTATGAATTTCCATTTCAATTCAAATAATTTTCAACTTGACCGAATTTTCAGCTAGCGATTCATGATTTCTTAAAGCAACTTGCGTTCCTCGATTAAGAGTTTCATAAAATGATTATTCTAAACAGGCAATTAAAGGATGAATAAGAGGATTGCCAAGGGTATACGTAATTCAAAGTCAGGGGTATAAGATTAGTCGAATAATTCGTTGCGCACGTTGAATGAAAAAACCGATTTGGTAGGGAAATGAAATCGATAGGAATATTCGATGAATTTAACAATTTTCAAGAAGATAGGAGTAGGTGTAGTGTCGGGTAAGAGAAAAAAAAAGAAGCGAGAAAAAAAGAAAAGAACTTTCCTAAGGACCCTATGTACTCGCTGAGTTTGATTCACGGTGATGCGGTAGGTATAACTAGAAACCTGCTCCCTCTGCAACTTAAACGACTCTGTTCAGATAGAGGGAGGGAGGGAGGGAGGGAGGGAGGGAGAGAGAGAGAGAAAGAGAGAGAGAGAGAGAGAGAGAGAGAGAGCCTTCTGGTCGAGGCAACCTGTTATTTCAGGATTGCGAATCGCTGGGTGTTTTTGCAAGTCTCCCGGTCCACGGCACTATAAATATCGAAGAAGTCCCTTTTAACCGTGGTCGTTTCTTCAGCGACGTCGAACGTCGTTGAAGTAGAGAAAGAGAGAGAGAGAGAGAGAGAGAGAGAGAGAGAGAGAGAGAAAGGAAAGAAAAAAGAAAGAAAAAAGTCGGGCCCTTCGTCTTCTTCCCAGAAAAGCGAGAAGGCGCCTCTTCTTCATGGCATCTGTCGCACGACGACGACGACGACGACGACGACGACGACGACGACGACGACGTCGAGGACAACCAGAACGGGCAACTCACGATTAGACAGGATCGCCAGTACTTCCTCTCCAATGGTTTTTCTTCTCCTTTTTTCCGAAGGCTTGTGTCTGTCGAAGGAGAAAACAGGGACGCGTTCTTCATCTCCACCTTTTCTCCCATGGGCCCCGTGCCATGACGAGCACCTTCGCTTTCAGAGAAAAGATTATTCTTTGCCAGATATTTAAGATCATCCGGTTCGATTTTTTTGACTTTTTCCGTGCGTCGTTAAGCGTTTCTATTTCTCCGCATAGAATCGAATTATAAGCATAGTTTAAATTTTTACGAAGTATGCCGTGGTAAAATTGATGTATTACATTATATCTTCTATCCCGTTAGAAACATTATCTATCAATTTCTATTACGTTCCTAAAAACATAGAGAATTCTATACACGACGAAGGAAAGGAAGACAGCAATTAATCACTTTAGAAAGTTAACCGCGAAATTAAAGGTACCCCATTCAACTCCTTTCGGTAACTTATCGTTACAACAACGAACTTGTCCTCGGAGAACTCGACGATATTCAAACTACATTGGTATTCCGGTAGTAACTTCTCGAGTAGCCCTGATTCTAGACGTAATCCAAGGAATTCTCCTTTCGAATAGTCTCTCTCTTTCTCTCTCTCTCTCTCTCTCTCGCTCTCTCTCTCTCTCTCTCTCTCTATTTCTGCGTGTCGGGTGCATTCCTGATTAGTTCTCGGTACATCCACGAAAATTCCAATAATGCAGGCTTCCTATATTGATTTTCCTTGTTTAGTCCGTCAGATTATAAAATTCGCCTAAAACTAGTTTTCAATAAATAAAATATAATGGTTACCAATAAATGAAAGACGCTTACACGAAACGAATATATATCTATCTATATATATATATATATATATATATATATATATATATATATATATATATATATATATATATATATACATTTTTCATTGATATCTTCCAAATATTCTACAGACGGATTTTTAATTTTTATTTAATAATTTTATTTAAAGGGTACACTTTATTCTCTTCGTCTTACGTTTAATTATACTGATATACATTTATTTCTTTTTTTTATTGAATTTATGGATAATGATTTCTTCATTTAATTTAACCACTTCTGTAACAGAAATTATTTCGAATTTTTTTATGATTGATTTAAAGGATTAAGCGTCATCAGCGTCATATGTTATGGGGGGGGAGGGGTGGGGGAAGTCAAAGTAGTATTAAAAAGTACGCCGATTAGTTTACTACCGCCATCGGTCCGCGATTTCTGCTGTAAGGATCGAGCTGAACCGTTAGTCCGCATCCCGGTTACTTCGTACGTATCCGGTCGGCAAGCGTGCGAGGGTCAGCAAGGAGATTAATCGGGTCTTTTTGTCTCTCGAACTAACAGCGAGTTGCTCCCAGATAACATCGGTCGATACACTGATGGTGGATTATCCTTTTTTTTTATTGAACATATGGAAGTTTTCTTTCGAGATTTTTTCACAAAATTGATATTTCTTTCGAGGAATTTTTATTAAAAAAATATACATACACATATTTGTATCTATACGTATGGTGTGTGTGTTTTTTTTTCTTTCCTGGAAGAGTAGCTCGTTTCAATTAATTATTTTGATCTACATAGATTTTAGAAAACATGCCGACAGGTTTCGAGGACGACATAGTCAATTAGGAGAATCGTTGCTGGTGGTCGGTGTGGAGCAAGTTTGAGACCGAGGGCACGCGCTATAACGCTTCAAAAAGAAAAAAGAAAAGAGAGCGAAGTAAAAAGGAGAGAGAGAGAGAGAGAGAGAGAGAGAGAAAGAGAAAACCGCTAGACCGGTGGCCCCTATCTAACTAGTCCATCGTTTTCGAACGAACCGTTCGCTAGATTCTACGCAAGATCGCATTTCTCCCCTCTTCTCTTCATCCATTGCACGAACAAGGCTACACTGGCTGTCTAGTAGCTATGCCATTGACCATGGACGTCATTGGCTGCGGCTGTCCAAGCGCGAGTGCCGTGTAACTCGTACTTCCGGTACCGAGTCGCAGAGACGAGCCGCTCCCACGGTCAAGGTCAACTCGGAGGCTCGAGGGGACGATAATTGCTCCCTCCGATATATCTTCTCTTCTTCCTTTCTCTTTAGGTTATCGCCCTGTTTATCGTTTTCTATATCGGTATGTTTATGATTAGAAAAGTACCTTTTGCCATCGTGGCTGTAAGATCGATTCTCTTTCCGTAACTTTTTAATCTCGCGACTTTGTCGTAGTTATCCCCGCGTAACTCGTTGTTCGGGAGACAAGGTAAAATTTGTATCGATAATTATCGCAGTTAATTTTCTTATTTGAAAAATAAGATAGAATTTGAAAATTAAGATAAGAATAATTTTCTTATGTGATAAATGACTATAATTGATTTCGTCTGGACAAAACGGGGAATAAAATCTTTTTTTTTTTTCTTTGGCTAAAATTGAATCTCACGTGAGACAAGGCTCGACTATTTTGCTTTTCTCGAAGAAAATCTACGAACAACATCGAGTATGGCCTCGAAGATGTCTGCGTGCTCGAAAGCGCGATCAATCTACGATCAGAATAAAAACGTTACGAGCGCGGGAAGGAGTTGAAAACTGGAAGTGGAGCTAAAAATAGATGGACGGAAATAGCGATTAAATATAGCGAAGAGAAGTCGGAAATGGAAGCAAAAGAAGACCGAAGACGGGTATACGTACGAGGATGAGGACGAAAAGGAGAGGAAGATGGGAGAGGATGAAGAACGTAGTCGTTCGAGCTGGCTCATCGTGGCAACTTATCACATCGTTGCTCTCTTAGCTTTTATTCGCAAAATACTTTGCAACAGTATCGTCTCGTTCGTTTTATTTTCCATCTGTCGCACGCTATGGGATCGTATAGCCAGGAGATGAATCGTACGAAGTTAGACATCGGACGGACCGTTCCGACAGCGCGCTAAGCGAATATCCATCCCACTTTTCACCCCCTCTCCCTCCCCCTCCCCCCTCCCCCCTCTCCGCCCCTCGTTGCTTTCGTTATGCACGCCCTCTCTAAGATACAGAGAAATAGGAAATGGAAGAAAGGAGAACTCCGAAGGGAGATGGATACGTGGCCCTTTCGAGAAGGCGAACTCTGCGTAATTTTGAAATTTAATCCTAACGTCTCCAGGACTCGACTCGAAACGCATTGAATGGGTAAAAGAACGACGATTGTTAATATCGAGGCACAACGTCAAAGTTGTTTGCCGTCTTTATGAAAAATGTATTCGACCTATAATAAGTATCGTTTATATACGTAAGGATATTTCTATAATTCAAAAAAGTGATAAGTACAAAATGTATTTATTTTTAAAGTATAAGAAAGTAAGATGTTCGAATATCGTCGTTTACATGCAAAACGCGAGAACGCCGAGATGTTAATAACCTTTGAGTTCTTTTCTTTCGTGGGAAGAATCACGCAGGAAGAGGAATCTTCGTTGTTGTAATTAGGTAATTATCAGACCGTGGGTTTCTCGAGAATTTGATAATTTTCATTCGTTCGTTCAACGGTGTCTATCTTTACCGTTTTTCGTACGCTTAATCGACTCCGATTCTCCTGTGTGGAATCAAGCGAGTAGCGGCTAAAAGAGACGATTGAAAATAAATTAAGAGTCCGCGAAAGAATACAATGGATAATTCAATGCGAGATCTTCGAGCCTTTTTGATATCATTACAATTTCTTCGTTCTATTTCGAATAGGTATGGGTATCAACGAAATTAAATCCATAAAAAATAAATTCAACGACGTACCAACGTTATTGGGAATATTATAAAAATTCTTTTTTTTTTTTTTTTTTTTCTTGACATTTCTCTCCCTCCGTCTCTTTTTTTTCCTGCGATGTTACCTCACGGAGGTTACCTCAAGGAGGAGTTTGTGGTAGGTGAGAGATGAGAAGGAGGAGAAGAAGTCTAAGAAGAAGATTCGCAATTAAAGTTAATGCTAGTCGCCGGTGACTTGAACGAAGAACCAAAAACTAAGTGCGTACGAGCTCGTATATTCTCTTAAACGACTTGGTCGTCGAGGACTGGCGTTGACCAGTGTTGCAATGGGTCTTGACGTCGATACTTCGACGACGAGAACGTGCTAAAGTACCTATAGCCACTTATCGTCACAACGCTTTCTATCGCAGTGCTCGATACAGATTTCAAGGAAGAAGCGAAGCGACATATTATCGAGGCTTCTTATCGAATGTTCGCAGAAGGAAAAAGAAAAGAAAATGACCAACTTTTCCTTTTTCCGAGAGCGCACGGTAGCTAACAGTGGAGATGTTCCGGTGAGCTTAATGCACCGTGCTCGGATACACTCGAAGCAAATAAAATGGAAAAAGCGTGGAAAAGGACGAAGGAACGATGAGAAAATGAGAGAACGTAATTTTTAGTTTTATCGACATTTAGGCCGACGTTCACGTGCCCTACGTGAACGTAGTGGGAAGGAGGAGAAAAAAAGCAAGGGACACTTTGTCGTACGTCCTCTGATCCTTGAAAATTAACTTATGGCTTATTAAATTTTTTTTTTTACGGCAGCCGACGCACCTTTTATCTCCCTGGGATTTCGTGCAACTAGGGGGAAAAAAATTTCTCTCTCTCGTTCTGTCTGTCATCCTTATTCGAAAGTAAAGGCAAACGTAGAAAAGAATCCTGACATATAGGAAGAGCATCGAACGAAGGTGAAAAACGTGAGGACTTGAAAGAAAAGTTCAGATGGATGGAAAAGACTGCGAAAAATCATATGAAAAAGAGAGAGGGTTGTAGAGAACCCCGTTGGATTATTAATGAAATTGCTCCTCAAATCAGGCGTTACACCGTTTTAACGGAAATGACGTTCGCAACAGCCACTCGACACCTTTTTACGCTATTTCATCGACATCGCTCGGTAAGTGCGGCGTTATAAATACTTCGGGAAGTTGCATTAGCAGCATGACTTATTATTATAACATCCATTATCGGTATAATTAAGATTGACGGAGTCGTAACGTGCAATTTAATATTTCACCGAGTCCTCGCGAAAGGATCGTAATTTCAATGGGATCGCAACGAATAACTCGAAAAAGCTTGACAAGGCTTTCTTTTACTTCACCGAGGCTCGTTCGCAATGCCTTATCTAGAAATAAGAGAAATAAATTTAAAGGAAGAGAAGCTGTTGTCGGCAATAAGTGCAAAACAAGGAAACAACTCTACGGCTTATAAGTGTCGAAGACAAAGTCAAGATTTTACTGCCCAAGTACGAGCTTAACGCTTGTTTTTATTACTTATTATTTTTTTTTTTTTTTTTTTTTTTTTTTTTTACGTTAACGGATTAATAATTATAGGCATTTATACACCGGTGCTATACGAAACGTCTTCGACGTTGTGAAATTCGCGATGTAATTACCGTGAAGAATTTTATTTCAATCGGTTTCTTACGGATAATACCTGTATCGTGTTTACGCGCAAAATTTTTTTTTGACATCGTGAGAAGTATTCGATGATTTGTCATTTAAAAAAAGAAACATTTGAAAAGAAAAGAATCTCTGTATTATTCGTAATAGAAACCGATTTGAACTTCTTTTTACGATCATCGTTTTTCTTTTTATAATTTTATATAGATGTATACCAACATATGTATGTACGAGTTACAGTTAACTTTCGCTTAATTATACTCGAGACAGGATGAAAACCGTCTAGCGAGCGCTAACAATCATTGGAAAATATAATATAATATCGTATGGTTAGAGATTATGTGAACGACGAAGAAATATGTAAAAGATAAAGGAGAAGAAAAAGTAAAGGGATCTCGTGTCACACACACGCGCGCGCTCGCGTAAAGTATAATAATATCGAGAGAAATATTACGTTCTCTGATCAAGTGTGTCAGATACACCTATAAGGATCATCTACATAAAATCTTCATTATTTCACATTGATTCAAATAACCGTAAGAAGGTCGTTCAGGAATTTTCGGACTTTTCTTCGTTGCGAATTGTAGCTTTATCTAAAGCAGGAATGGTAAACCAGTGAATCGCGAGGGAAGTTCAAGTAGCCTGTAAATTTTTAAAAAGTTTCACTTAAGTTTAGTAAATTATTAAAAAATTAAGATTTTAAGTCTTTAAAAACACAAAAAAGATCTTCAAATTATCTATTAGATTGGTATAATTTTGGAAAATGTAAATATTTATCTATATTTTATTTTTAATAGAATTTCAAAATTTGTATGTAGAAGAGCTATCATCTCAGAAGCTACAGTAAATTTTACGATAATTGTAACTAAAATTACACTACTTAATTTGATTTTGTTTTTGCTTGTTATTATAGATTGATTAAAGGATGAAATGTAAAATTTGTTTTTAATTTTGAAATCTAATCGAGTTCAAATATTTGACCGACGCCTTGTAAAAAATGCATATAACATTTTTTATTTGAGTTTGACCCATCGTCGAAAAAGATTCGTCATCGTTGTCTCAACATGTTACACATTTTAAAAATCCTATTCGATTTTTTGTTTTTAATTTGGACACATCGTCGTTTACGTATCAATGTACGATTTGTTCTTTGTTCACTTATATTTCGTAAACGAAATTACTGATTTATACGTAAATTATTACACATTCGAATCATTCAAGCTTTACATTTTCACACCAAGGCTATAATGAAATTATATAATCGTATAAACGTATACGTGTCAAGGAGCTTACGATAGTCCGAAACAATGATTGGAATACAAATCACGAAAGGATTACTAAGCCATATTATCGGCGTTACGCTTTTCCGTTTTGTAACTTGCCGGATCTCTCCCTCTCTCTCTCTCTCTCTCTCTCTCTCTCTCTCTCTTTCTCCCTCATTCTCTTCTAAATTCACCTCGTTCGGAAAGGACGAGTTCCTTTTCAAAGGCGTTCCACGCTCGGCGACCATGACTGTTCACACCCAAGGAGAGGATCCTTCTCACGTTTAGTCATCCTCCAGCGGACGAATAAAAAAAAAAAAGAAAATAAAAGAAGGCGGAGGAGGAGAGAGGAAGGAAGAAAAGAGGAAAGAAAAAAATGAGAGAGAGAGAGAGAGAGAGAGAGAGGAAGATTGCAATCGTGTCTGTGCCATGACACCGGCAACGAATCCTATGGGAGAACTCGCCGGGCGAAGAAGCCATTCGTATTAGATGGACCACTGACTGAGGTTCGTAATATACCACTTTGGTATTTCCGTTTTAAAAAAGAATATCCTCTCTGCTCATTTACGATCTCTCTCTCTCTCTCTCTCTCTCTCTCTCTCTCTCCCTCTCTCTCTTTCTCTCACTCTCTTGTCATTCCTTTCCGAAGTCATTGAGAAATCTCTTTGCCCTGTCCGAGATCATCGAATGCAAAGCAGAGTATCGTCGTCTATTTTTTTTTTTTATTTCTGATCGATTTTTAATTTTTTTTTTTTTTTCTATTCTTCGACTTCAGTATGACTTCCTAATGCCAGTAAGGTGAATCCCTTACTGAGTTCGTTGACGCGTCAGCGCGCAACACGCGTTACGTGCCGTCAACTCTTGTACTTTTTATTTCTACAAATATATCTACGGATTTTCGTAGGTAGCAATCGATCGAGTGCCGAGTGTCGACGATGGATTACGATTTAAGAATTTATACGCATTATAGAACGCTTTTACAAAACTGAACGGTCATTAATCCTTCCGATTTGCTTATTTGTTACTTTTCTTTTATCTTTTATTCGACAAAATTATCATTCGCGCCAAATTTCTTGAATTTTTCAATTCGCGAAGAGGACGTTTCGTCGAGTAAAACGGTTTTTCGCGCTTGAGCTCGCGTCCTGAGAAATCACATAAACGCTAATAAAATAGAACGTCTGCGTCTATCATAGTAGGACCTTGACTTCGTCCGTGGCAGATAATGTTCTCCTCTCGCTGTCTTTCCCTTTGTCGTCGACTAGAACGATGGAACTGCCTTGCGCTAGGAGGAAACACAAAGCAGGAGAGGGACGACATCCGGTCCCGGAGTGCTTGCTTGTGTGTCGTTCAACTCCGATTATCTCACAGGAAAGCGAACGATCTCTCGCATATCTCTCTCTAATATTTTCTAGCGTGAACTCTCTCTTGGAACGACGATAACAGCTAATTAGCAACTATATCGTAATAAATCATAGATAAAGAAATAGTTTTAGATCTCGCCAGTTTTTCTAATCATATATTTTTCTAGTCATATTTATCTAAACGCAACCCATATATATTTTGTTTCCTTTAAGAAATTCATATATTTTTTTTTTTTTTGTTGATTTATCGTAACAAGTAACGATGCGTTATACAATAAGATTCGTTGTTCTTATATTAATTTCAAACGTGTCCAAGAACTTGTGTACATTACAACTTTTTCGTTATGATACGATTTCTTCGAAACCATCAGGCACATTCGTTGTAGTCATTGTTAAGTAGAAAGACCGAAATAAAATTCAATTTTTGTTTTCAATTTTCTTTACGCGATGCAACCTGTGCATGTATATAATTTCTTTAAACATTGATAGATTCATTTGTCGAGTTCCTAAGAAAACTGTTTTCAAAATACCCGGAAAAAGTAACAAATAAATTTGATTCGGCAAGGAGAATTACTTATCCGTAGTATTACGATAACTCATTCTTATCGGCATCGGATAAAAATAATAGCGTACGTATTCTCCTCTTTACAAATTCAAGGCACGTTATATCTTTTTCTTCTTTTTTTTTTTTTTTCTTTTATATGCTTCTTCGAATTGTATATCCTTCAGAAGGATTTTATTCGAGAAAAGATTGAAATATGACGTTTTATTTGGATACGCAACAACACCATTGTTTCGGCCCGGTGAAATGTTTCTCTTCTCTCGAGAAACGAACACCTTCAATCCTGAGATATACCTAATCTTGACATAAATCGTATTTCCAGGCAAGTATGTTTGACGAGGCAATTTTTATGATTAAACGACTACAATTTTTTTTTTCCTAATTTCCACCGAGTGCGAATGAAAGTAACAGAAGCTTTCATGATCTTGACGATACAAAGATATTTTCCGAGGAAAAGGACAAATATCCGTTGGTATTCCGTTCGTAAAACGAATCGAAGAGAGCAGAGGTGAGAATGATTCGCGCGATTTGCAGGCCAAAGGAGAGAATGACGATCGATGAAAATGTGAGCCTCGAAGGAAAGGTAGGAAAGACGTAGAGAAAGGCGTAGGAGATTCTCGACGGATGAGGAGTAGAAAAAAGAAAAGGAAGAAGATGAGTCTGGGGTATCATCGTCTATAAATACTCGTATGGCCTCGGGCAAGGACGTCGTTATTCATGGAGGATGATCTTCTACCTGCTTCAATCTCCTGCCACGACGACAACTACGACTACGACAAGAATGAAGACGACGATACGGGTTCTTCTTGATAGAAAAAGATAGAAAATCTCAAAACGTATTCTCGAAAGAAGTGCGTTAATCGTCAACTACTTCGCCAAAGAAGTTTGATCGAACGTTACGAGTTTATGCTGGAACATTGGCGTGGAATTTTAAAGGAAATTTGTTTCATTTTTTTTTTTTTTAGATTGTTCTGGATAAGTCACAGGCCCGTTATTACGCATAATGGAAATTTTGATTAAATGAAAAATATTCATTTTATATTTATACGGGTGATGTTTATCAATGAACTTTGTAGGTATACAAAGAAGTGTATGTACGGATGTAGGTACACCACTGAAATATAACGAGCTTCGGAATTTGATATATACATATACATACATACATACATACATACATACATACATATATATATATATATATATATATATATATATATATATATATATATATAATGGATCGTCCATAATGAGACGACGACGACGTGGAGTACATTGCTCTTGTTGAAAATCCGTCCATCACTTCGCAACGGATCGATCTCTCTTGCGCTGGAACGTAACCTCGGTTAATTAGCCTTTGTTGTGCAATGTTTGAACGTATGCGGTAATCAGATTATGTTGTAATTTGATCTAATTAAACTTATTTTCGAAATGTTGCCCGGTTATTGCGGGTAAGGCTAATGATCCCAATATCGAGCACAAAACATCAACCGTTTCTCATCGTTTTCTTCGAATTGTAAAAATTGTAAAAATCTTTCAGAGCATGTTTCTCATAACAAAAGTTCTTCGTAACAATATTCCTTTGTATTATTGGAGATGGCAAGTATCACATATATCAGTAGAGTAATTGAATAGCAGTTGAGATATTTTTATTCTTGGATTTCTTTTTTTTTTTTCTCTATGGAACAACGAATACAGGAAGCTTAAATTATATCTCGAACGACTTCCAAGAATAAGCTTGGAAATTAATTTCGTCGGAATAGCTGATATTGATTAAAGAGTCCCTTTTAGTCTACGCTTCGTTTCTTTCTAATTCTTATCTTCGTGAGCCGAGGCGAAGATGGCACAGGGAGTCAAGGACACAAGTGAAAGAGAGAGAGAAACAAAGAAGAAGGATGCCGACGATATTCATGGAAGGATCATAACGCGAAACAGACGGGGCGTTCTCCTTTTTCGGCAAAATAAGAGCTAACCATGTGATTCTCGCTAGTTTAATGACTCTCGACCGTCTGGCACTCATGAATACCGGCGATCTTTCAAGGATCGCCGCTACAGGAACATTGCCTTTCCCTTTGACCTTAAAAGAATTCTATTTAATTTCTTTTTTTTCGAAGAAGGAGAAATAAGGAAAGAGAGAGAAATAGATGACCATCTTTATTTCGTCGACGACAATACTTTTATATTTATGATCGTTCATCATTCCTGGATTATATATGATTCACAAAAAAAAGGAGGACCCTCAGGTTATTTCAACCGGGATTCGAACCTGGGCCTTTCACTTTCCGGAAGACTATTTTCGACTGGTTTTGGAGCTCTTCGATAATTATGAAACATCTGATAATACACATGAGAAATATAATTATTACAATTTTTAGTTGTTACACATGATGTCCTTTTCATGATAATAAATGCTGTATTCGCGACAACACAACGCTGTTATCAGCAATACAGTATTGTCTAAATATAGGTAATTGTTTTTTTTTTTATTTACATAAAGTTATTGAATTAACAATATTACAATTTTTATGTAGAACATAATTTACATCTTAAAAAATATTTGACACCCTTTAATAAAATGGGTAATGAAAAAATTGAATAATTTCCTTTTCTGTTAACATGATTTTGTTTGTAAGTGGAAGAGGAATGAAAGAGAGAGAAGACGGAGTAGTGGAACTATAAGGCGGCTTTTACAGATTATTTTCAACGTTGCAAGATCCGAATTTCACCAAGGGTAATTACTAATAAATTATATTTTCTTTAGCCACTAATATTGTTTTATAATTTTTCTGTGACCTCACAAGTGATTTCACATTTCTTTGAGGTGAGTTTTTGAACATATTTAGATTCTTAGGCTTATGTTTCCACGAATGTTCACTTACTAGAAATGGATATGTTTGCTCCTGAAATTATTATAATATTAACGGCGATTCAGCGTCTAAGAAGGTAGTATGCGATCCTATTAATCTTTTTCAAAGGTCGGCATCGAAATCACTGAATTTTTCTCATTCGACGTCGATTGAATTATATACAAATAAAACGCATCCTATGGTCGCGTCCAAATTCGATGAGACATTATTGCATCTGTCGGTCGTAATGCTCGAAAGTCGACACGACAATTTGATAAAGAAAATATTACAGCACTTCCTATAACTGTGTTCATAATGAGAACGTCCAGGAGGCATTTCGTCCGGTTCGGTCGGATCCTGTCCGACGAAATACCCATTTTGCCCTCCCCCCATACCACCACACGTCGATAAACAGCGGCAGACAATGAGCAGAGGGAGCCCGCGTGTATAAATTTAACCATTACTCCATTTACATAGAGTAGTTCGCACGCCGGTGCCCAAAAGGACGGATCATAACGCATACGGTAGTGAGTAATTTGCTCGACTCGATTCATCTGTTCCGCACTCTGTCCAAAAACTGCATGAAGCTTTTTCTATATAAACGAAGTATAGTGCTACTCATCACTTTCTATTACTACTACCATTTATTTGTTACTATTATTTATTTGTTATTACTATTTAGTTGCTACTACTATTTGTTTACTACTATTCTTACTATATTTTAATAAATATGTACTTGCATTGTTTCTGACGGTTTATCGATCGTAAATAGTGTCGGCCGTTACATCATCGATCAATTGCAACGATCTGTACTATGATACTATAGCGAAAAGAAAGTGCAGAAGCGAACACTGGGATGTGTTGTGTCGCATAGAAGCGGATAAATACGTATTATTTTGATTCGATGATTACGAGCTTTTAAAGTCCTTTCTTCGTTTAATTAGAATTAAATATACCTTAAAAATCATGGGCGTGAAAGACTGACGTTTCGCGAAAACAACGAATCAAAATGTATTCGTAGCATTAAAAAAAGAAGAAAAAAAAATAATAAAATGCTAAAGTGAAAGCTTGGAAATGTAGCTTGAAGCTGGTCAATGATTGTTTCGATGACTTGAACCTCCTAATAATAAATATCGATTGTGAACGATGACATTGATCTTTTACTCATCGATCCATCTCCCATGACGTAGGAGTGACAACGTAATGTACGTCTCGAATGGTAGGTTCAGTGATGAGGATGCCAAGGTGCCGGAAGGGAATCGTTCCTTCCTACGAATGAATAATATCTTCATAAGAAAATGCATAAAGCAAAGGCAAATGTTACTACGTTTCTTCGTTTCTTTCTTTCTCTGTTTTTTTTTTCTTTTTTTTTTTTTTTTTTTAACGTAAAGACCAATAAACGTATCCGCGTGAAAACGAGGTAATTCGTAGATGTTTTATCGTTTGTTTTTAATTGATTCTTTTGTTAATCGAGAAGAATATACCAATACAATGCGTTTGCTTAATGTTATTGTAACATAAAAAAAAATGAAGCAACAGTTTGGTATAAAATCAGGACTTATTTAAGAGGTAGGTATATTATATTGAACTTATCGGTCATAAACTAAATTTAAATCATCCAATTGTATATTATTCGATGATTCTTTCTCTACTGACGATTATCTTTGAATTCGTTTTCATCCTATTTTTACGTCTCTCGTGTTACTGCGGTTCCAGTTTCTCGAAGATAAAAGTCGCACGTATTGCCGCACAGTGGTCCAAAATTTCAAAAATCTGCCTAAAATGTGAACGTATTTTTTAATTTAGCTGAAACTCGGTATACTAAGATTTTCGAGATTGTCGATTACGAATCAAAAAATGAAAATTACGATGAACAAAATAGTGGATCCAATGTGGCAAACATATAGATTGATTAAAGAATTAAATATAGAATTTTGTTAAATTAGTTATTGTCAATTCAAATATTTGATCTACGAATGATAAATACAAAATTTTCTATTTGATATAGATTTATCACCGTAGATTTGTCATGCCTTATAATATAAATCATAGATATTTATTTTATATATATATATATATATATATATATATATATATATATATATATAATGTATATATAATAGTATAATGTGTGCAGAGATTTAGTTGTAATAAATTTAGTACTGTATCTACTATATTTAGATTCTCATTTAGGGAACAGTAGTTTTAATACTTATGCATACATATGCCATTACGTGAATATATATATATATATATATATATATATATATATATATATATATATATATATATATATATATATACATTTCAACTTAGAGATTTATACTCATTGTCAGTATCGGTGTGTTGTACAGTTTATTATTGTTTTCGTTAAATAAATTTTGAAATGAAAAACTTTTGCTGAATTATTTTCACAGGATTAATTTGACGCAATACAAGCGACATTTACGCACGTTACAAAGAGAGATGCGTTCCTTTCTTAACACAGGATACTTTTTGTTGATCGGAGAATAACTGTGCATCTCTTGTACGGTAACTATACGAATAAGATGCCTTTGAGAAGAATATATTGGCTGACAAATAACGTTTACCATTTACGGATGCACTGATCTAAGAAATTATAATCCATACAATCATATGATGTACGGCATCGCGAGACTATTATGATTTTTCTATGTATACATCGTTACTTAATTTAAATTTTTGCCGAATAAATACGAATCTAAATGATTAATCCTTCTAGCCGAGAGGAAGAGGAAGAGGAAGAGGAAGAAGAAGAAGAATAAAAAGCAGAAGAAGAATCTTCGGTTTATTGTTGCGAGAAAATGTCACAGTTCAAGATATTACGTTTTGTTCAGATATTTAGATGGAAGATACGATTCTCATAAATCATATTATCTACGTAAGTATTGTACAATTACGTAAGTACATATATGTAATGTGTACTCTTCGATCTCACAATGGAATCGTACACTTGTTTAATTAGTTTTATCCTTAACAAAAATTATTCCTGAAAGAATTATTACGAGAAATGTGTGTAAATGTATTTGGATATTTATTTGGATATTTATCATTGAATCATTATTTCGTCTTAATGGTAGACGAGGAGTAGCATAGAGTCGATGAAAATCGTATGGTCGATATTAAAAAGAGAGAAGAGGGGAGAAAGAGATACAGGAAACGAGAACCAATGACGTCGAAGAATCGAACATCGTTCTTCTTCTTCTTTTTATTTTAGCGATTTACTGAATCGAGACGCTCGATCCATTGACGGATACTCTTTCGAGAAGAGCAACGTGCTTGGGAAAGAAAAAGTGGTCTCTGGGCAAGTCGATGGACATGTTCCGACTGTTCAAGCGAGAAGACATCGAAGACGATAAAACGATTACGCCGTTAACAGTTTGAGATCGTGCAAACTTTCTGCTCATTTCTCTTGTCACTCGTTTCGATTCAATTACAATCGATATAGCATTATTTATATCTCGATAGATTTCATATTTTAATGAAATTCAATGAAGATGATTTGTATTCGAGAGAGGGAGGAGAGAGAGAGAGAGAGAGAGAGAGAGAAATATCAGATTAGATTAGATAAGATTAGATAATTTATTTGTTAGAGTCCGTATTCCATATGATTAAGACATTTAATTATATAGAAAGGTCATTTTGTAAAACAATATTGCAATTTTAAAGACAGTCAAAGGAAAAGGATCGCGTATAAAAAGAATACGAAAATACGCGAGAGAGAGAGAGAGAGAGAGAGAGAGAGAGAGAGAGAGAGAGAGAGAGATAGAGAGGGAGGAGTTTGTTTCTATTACAAGTAGAAATGTAGTCTGGATGGAGAACGAAACGTGTCGTTCCTCGAAGCAAAAATGAAAAGTTCAGAACAGAAAGGAAGAGTTCCATCGTCTTTACTCACATGCTTGAACATTATAGGATTTATTATCTATGACAAACGCATAGACAAGTTGCATATTAGCGGCGAATTGTGTGCTTTTGAGATCACTCAACAGAATTCTGAGACATTACTGAGAACGGAAGAGGTGGACCTTCTCTCTAACGGTTTTAAATCAAATACTATACTCATAGGTGATCGGCTTTCTCTCTCTCTCTCTCTCTCTCTCTCTCTCTCTCTATCGTACTTTGACATAATGTGATCAAAT
Organism: Dolichovespula sylvestris; assembly: GCA_918808275.2. Classification (NCBI taxonomy): domain Eukaryota; kingdom Metazoa; phylum Arthropoda; class Insecta; order Hymenoptera; family Vespidae; genus Dolichovespula; species Dolichovespula sylvestris. The sequence goes on from OU964961.1 coordinate 13,955,633, forward strand.
TTAGTCACTTCTCGCAAAGTAAAAGAAGAAAAGCTAGAAAGAGAAAATAACTTCCACCTGAACGATGGTTATAACTGTTTGTACGAAAATGCTCTTCCGTGCTCCTCGTATCTATTATACAATGGCGACGTTATGGAAGTCAAAGGGAGAGGGAATGAGAGAGAGAGAGAGAGAGAGAGAGAGAGAGAGAGAGAGAGAGAGAAGGTCAACGATCGTTTGAGTTCTCGAGAAACCCAATATCGTTCTATCGTTCAGAGTTTATCGACCCGTGTCTTCAATTTTTCGTCCGATACTTAAGACACAACATATTATGTAAGTACGTGTGTCTGTCCGTGTCTTTGAATTTAAGAGAGAAAAAAGGTGAACTCCTGGTCCATTTGCGTAATCGTCTCATGTCAATGCGAACTTTCCGCACGCAAACGAATTCCACGAATGCCTTCTATTGCCTGTCTATTCGTCTTATTTTTTCTTTTTTTTTTTTTTTGCAATCCTTTGAAGGCCAGTTTCGAGTCCAAGTTCTCTTCCTTTCGTCACTTTTGTCCCATCGCCGATCATCGAGTTTTTTTTTGAATGTGAGAAGGATACATTTTGGACATAGGATCAACGTTATTTTTGTTCTCTCTTTCCTTTTTCCCCTTACTTTTACAAACTTTGAATGATGTAGGATTTAAATTAATTAGAATTAAATAATACGGTTACGTATACTATAGAAAATGTTTTTTCTTCTTTCCTCCTTTTTTATATCCTTCTTCCGCTTGTTAGGTTCATCGGGTTTTTTAAAAGATGCTTGCGATTTCTTGCATTCCGCTGGAGGAAGTATACTAGTGTCAGAATTCCTTTGGAAGAGCTTCGAGTGGACGGTTATTTAAACGATGTCGAGCTCGAGACGGGAAACGAAGCTCTTTCGTGAATGCACTCTCAGAAGGTGTAGATGGGAGGAAACATGAAAGGTCGACGACGTCATTCAGGAACCGTTAAACGACGATGCTCCTTCCGAGCGGCGGATCGAGTTTCGAGAATTCCTTTTTCGTGACGAGTCGCACCATTTTACTCATTTTGCCTTTTTACCGGATGTTTATAATTCCGTAATATGTAGTAGATATATCCTCTTCAAATTTGTCCAATTTTATATCTCTCAATTTCTTATATTTCTTATTACCATCAAAGGTTAATATGTATATATATATATATATATATATATATATATATATATATATATATGACCATGAATATATATACATATATGATCAACCATTTGATTAATTTTATTATTAAAATAACGAGGATGTTACCTTATAACTTTTATTCCCTGAATAAAAATACTCTAGATGAATTCGAAGCCATAATATATCTTAATTAGAGGATTGCAGTAGTATGTTAACATATGAAATAATATTATATATACGAGGACACAATGGGAAAAGTACTTCGTAAAAGAAAAGACTATGAACTTTTACGGGGCTGTATAATTTCCTCTTTGACATTCAAAAAGTCGACATTTCATCCTTCAAACGAAGTATATTTCGGGATTGATTCAGTGTTCATTTCCTTTCCTGTGGGAGATGTGCACAGAGAAAGAAAGAGAGAGACAAAGAGAGAGAGAGAGAGAGAGAGAGAGGGAGAGAAGGAGAGGAGAAATTGAAAGAACCCTCGCACGAATCTTCGCGTCGTGCCGCATGCAGAGACGCAGGAAGAGGAGGAAGAGGTCATTGACCTTTCTTCTCCCGGTTGCAGTTCTGAATAGTGTGCTCGATCACAAAGAATGGTAATTACTAGAATAGTAGCTTTCAAAGGATTATATGCTCTTTATTAGTTTTGCGGTCTATTTTCGGTCGTTTTGAGATAATAACTTGAAATCTTGTAGAAAGAAAGAGAGAACGAGATGTGCTTTTCGTGTGAGTGAGCAAATTTACGGATCTATGCCAAGGATAGCTACATAAATGTTTAATCCTGTTTTAATATTGTGGTATTCGTTTATTTCCAAGTTAACGAAACTCCAGATTAGAGAAGCAGTACGGACAACGTAATTATGAACTACGAAGAGTATATTTTTTTTCTGAAATCTGATGGAACGGAAAATGGAGAGGATGTTCTTACGAGAAATTCGAATTAATTCGGCGAATAATAGCTTGCTTGTGAAATTGCAATCACTGTTCAATGAGCGTATAAATCTTTTAAATATAATTTCTAATCGTGTTAATGTATCGATTTCGAAGAAATTGTTCTGCCTCGAAGACGATTCGATTCTCGTGTTCTTAATCTTGACGTTGGTAGTCAAGCAACCCATGGACTTCCATTCTTGAAGTAAATCGACGATGGGATTCGGTCAGGCGTAATGATCAGGTTAATTCGCGAATTAGATTTCACGAGGAGAACAAGATATTCGTCGGTAAAGCTGGTAGAACGGTTATTATAGCAATTTCGACCGATCAAGATTCAAGTCGAAGACACTACCAGCGAATTCGTTAGTTTCTGCGATCGTTCGTTTATTGCATGGAAACGGTGGATTTCGGTGGAGTTCGAAAAAATCCGAGATCTTCTGTGATTTCGACAATTTTTTTTTTTTTTTTATTACAATTTATTTTATTCAGAAGACCGAGTAAGCGACCAGGGGACCAGTTTTCTTGGAATGCTGAATCAAAGAACGGCCGTACGAATGTAAACTGCAGTTTAAATGGCGATTCAACCCGATTGTTAAAAGGTATATCCTGAAGAAAAAGAAAAGAAGGATAGAAGAAACGAATTTTTTTTTTTTTGTAGGAATCGTAGGGACGATTTGTAAACAAATAGCGAGAGGGTTAAGAAACTTTGTTGTTAAGCGAAAATGACTCATGGGAAGTACGAAATTAATGATCAAGGTAAGAAGAAAAGAAGATGCAGTGAAAGTTTTATTCTCAAGTTTTAATTCGAACTCAGGGGGGGGGGGGATTCCGAGATAATGCTCGAACTACAGCGTTTCTCCAGTACCGACTCATCGTAAACATAAAACGTGAGGCACGATACAGGATACACGATCTCGCATGTAACGCGAGATTATACTATTTCGAGACTATGGAGGATATAAATAATAAGATGTTATATTTATCTCAGAGAAAAGGATGCACATAGAATGAAGAAGAAAAAGAATAAAGAGAGAATGTTAGTTCTTCCGCGTTAAGTTCATGAGTAGAAATATGAGTAGAAGTCACATCGAACTATTCAGCTAGACTTTCAAAGAGAAATAGATAGATAGATAGATAGATAGATAAATAGATAGACTCTGCCTGGGGAGTACATCACCTTGTTGTTGGTCAAAGAGCTTGCGTGCCTCAGTGACCCGGAGAGGTATGCCAGCAGTGGCGTAGCCACTAAGGTATACGATATCATGCCGATGGATGGTACTAGAGTTATAGTGCCCCAAACGATGCCTTTGGGATATCAGGCCATCTTCCATTGTAATCTGGTGTTATCTAGCGCAAGAAGGGTTCTGCTCGGATTGACTATGTTTTCCTTATCTATTCGTGAGAACAAAAAAGATGAGAAACTTTTTAGAATAGACATACGCTATAAAGAAGGCAGGAGAGACTCGAGTTCGATGAGGATTGACTCGACAGGAATTGCAAATAGAACAGCTAACCAAATAAGAGAAGGTTAACTTTGGAAAAAATGGGCAAGCGGATCCAATAAATCAACGAGGTCGTAAAGAATGTGAGAAACATTCATAAATCAATTGGGGATGCCATTGGGGAGCCGATAGATTTTTATGACCAAATACAGGATTATCGCGATGCTTTGGCTGAAGCTAGAACTGCGAATAGATGGAACGAAGATACGCAGAGACCTCAGAGGGCACAGGCAGCGGAAAAGTTATAACCGTCCACGGAACGGATCACAGTGATATAAGTTGGTACCGAAAAAAAATACGAAGGAGACTGTTGCTCAAATCGAAAAGAATAGGGGTAGTAAATAATAGCGAGAGATCTATTTGTTGGAGCCGGAAAAAAACGATGGAAACTCGGATAGCGGGGGAAAACAAACGCGACATGAATACATCTCCGAAAAGGGAAAAGATGCGATCCGATGGAGGATGAAGAAACTCAAATTAATACTTTGCATCGACCGATGCGGTCATTGGATATTGGCGATCGAGGGCAATAATAGAAGACAAAGTTTGATTGCAAGGCCAGGACGAAAACAGAGAGATGATAAAACTGATGGTCGGAGAAAAAATGAAGGGGAAAAATTACAGGAAATAATGGCGATAAAAATAGGCGTTCAATCTTCATATGTATAGATTTTTCAGAGCCTTAAGACTGCGGTAGACCCTAGAAATTATGGAATGAAAATCTCTGGCATATAACGTACGCGTGGTGGATAACTATTAGTCGAGATAAAAAGAGGAAGCGGAAAGATCGAAGATTTGCGAAACATTATTGCGAGAATGTTTTGGGAGAAGAAGCAACAGTTCGAACGATTGCGAGATCAATCGAACTAGAAAACAGGGAGTCAGATGAATCCATAAATCAACAGAGCTGATGGTATTATCAGCGCGACGGATAGCTGTTATTCTGTCAAGATTAAGGTGAAATCTCTCATGAAAATCTTCTTATTTAGATCCTAATGACGGAGGTTATCGTCGTAGAAAAAGTAAGAAGCGAAATCCTAAGGACGGGAAAGATAAAAGCGGGATGGATCAATGTAAAGAGTTGGAGAGAGGGTCTGTTTTCACAGCTTGGATTTTGGTCACATCGCACAAGATTGTAGAGGCAAATATAAATCAGGTATATATGCTGCTTGTGCGGAAAGCAAGATCAACGGGCAAAGGAGTTTAAGAGAAACCTCCTTGTAAGAAGGGTAAAGAACATTGGAGACGCGGACTATTTTCTAAGCAGAGGAAAAAATGGGTCATTCTATAAGAAGTTGAAGAAAACGTGAGAGAGTAAACAAACTTGAATAGGGGTTGCAAAGTTTAGGATCCTCTTAATCAAATGATCTCGAAGAGACAGATATATTATATATAATATTTCATATAAATGGACAGATATATTACTTATTAAGGAGTAATATAGGAAATCCATATTCGGCTCGTAATTCTAGGGTATGACGGCACCTGTAGTCCTCCTAAATTGTGATTGAAAGATTAACGATATCTGTGTAACCAAAGTGTGGGCAGACATAGAAGAAGTATGAGTCTATAGCTACTACTTTACATCTAACATATATTTCGACGACTTCTTGACACAACTTAGCATATTGAGAGGAACACTTGAGAAAGACAGACAGAGAATTTCTATTAACAAAAAAATTCTATAACAAGACACCAGAATATGGTTCGAATAAAATGAATTGGAGAAAGAAGGTCGGAAATGGTCACAAGATTGGATCTCGCGATTTTCAATGAAAGTGATACTTAATAAGAAATTTATCTCAAGGCAGTAGATTCTTGGAAAAACAAGATCAACATGTGTTGTGGGAAAATTGTGGTAATCTTGTTTCTGAAGCAAATGAGAAAGCCCAGATGTCGAATTTCACTCGGAAAAGTGCAAATCCTATCCTTCACTATGGGAAAACTACATAGAGAGGAAAGACGGTTCTATGTTAGGAAGGCATCTAGGAAAAACTATATTTATAACGGGGTAGTAGAGAATTGGTTTAAGTTTTTATTAGATACTTTCAACGTCAGTCTTTGTGCAAGAGAGTATCCAAAAAAAGGCGAAAGAGTCACAATCTTGTCTTTTCGAAGAAAATAGATAAACTCAAAGGGCTCTTGTCAAATTAACCCATCTACCTATTAAATAGAATGAGGAAGTTGCTTGAACACATAATCCTGTACAAGTTTGAGGGACACTTCGAAGAAAGTCTATCACAAAAGCAGTATGCCATTCGTAATAGATGATCTATGGTGGATGTTATTGCACAGTTCATACGCCAAAGTAGTAATGATAGGACCACGAATCAGCAGGGAATACTATGTTAATACTTAATTCCGCCAGATGGCAAAAGATCATGAACGTATTGCTGGGGCGGCGAACACCAGAATACTTCATACAAATAATCGATAGCTACCTGGACGACAATACGTTTATTTGCGAAACGGATGACGGAGAGCAGAGAGAGGTAGATAGATAGATAGATAGATAGATACTTAGATGGTTAGATGGATAGATGGATAGTTGGGTGGATGAAGGTAGATGGCGGGAGATTCCGGTAGATGGAGGTGGGTGGAGTTAGGTAGAGGTATGTAGATAGGTAGATAGGTAGATAGATAAATAGACCGATGAATCGATAGATGAATAGATGGATAGATGGATATATGGATAGATGAATAGATCGATATATGGATAGATCGATAGATAGATAGATGGATAGATCGATGGATGGATAAATGGATAGATCTATAGATGAATAGATCGATATATGGATAGAATGTTAGATTGATAAACAGTTAAATGGATAGATGTATAGACAGATAGATGGATAGATGGATAGATCGATAGACGAATAGATGGATAGATGGATAGATGAATTGATCGATATTTGGATAGATGGATAGATCTATAGATGGATAGAATGATAGTTGGATAGATATATACATCGATAGATGGATATTTGGATAGATGGATAGATCGATAGATAGATATACAGATAGATAAATAGATTGACTGATAGAGAGAGAAAGAGAGAAAAAGAGTGAGAGAGAGAGAGAGAGAGAGAGAGAGAGAGGGAGAGAGATATTACAGAGTTACAGTAGAGATATGACAAGGATCAATTTTTAGATCGTTCTTGTGGAACATCCTATATGAGATTCTCAATCTGGATCTGTCAAAAGAAACGGATCTCATAGGTTTTCTGATGACGTGATCGTGGTTTTAAAGGCAAAAACTACAGGGTTGCTGGACGTAATGACGAACGAAACAATCCGTAAAGCGAACAATTATGCGTCAGTAGATTAAGTCTGGCAGTACATGAGGGCATTAGTTATATTCTCCAAGCATGCATTAGTTTCAATTACGCAAATACTGAATAGGGAAACAGTATTATAGATTAAATTCGTTAGGTATATGGGCTTACAGATAGATGGCGAATTAAGGTATGCTGAGGACGCATTGATCACTGCAGAGAAGGCCACATCTGTTTCTGTTGCACACAGCAGCTTCATGCATAATATAAGTGGACCTAAAGATCCAGCAGGTTCAAAGTAAGACTGTAAGTGTAAAACCCTTTGGATAGTAACATACCTGAAGCGCTAATCGACCAGTGCTGAGTGTTCAATCGGAAGTAGCATTGAGGTGCTGAACCGACCAGTGATTTAAACTAATACTGCGGGGATCGGGAGCTTACCGGAATAATCTGAACCCGATTTTGAAAAGGATCATTTCGGACGCAATGATTTATAGGTTTATAGTCAAATGGTGGTTAAGAATCGCTTGGTGTTACGGCGGGAGAGCTACATACCACCAGTTCGGAAACCGACTTGCTTAGCCGATAGACCTTGGAAAGTGGGTCGTTCTTATCAAGTGACGATGCTGGCCCTATAACTGACAGTATGCTGATGATTTTCACTCTGATGAGAATACACCAATACCGCATCCATGAGACTCGTATGGATGGGTTTTCTGAAGAGGTGCCGCACGTTAAACTTCGATATGTATATAAGTGAACCTGAAGACTCGAGGAGTAAGTTGTTCAAAAATCCTGTATGGAGGAAAAATATGGAACAAACGTTATGTCAAATTGGGGCAAAAGACATAAATTAACACATTGCTCTAAGAGTCATTTCTGCTTTTAAAACAGTCTCTGAGGTCGCGGTATTGGTACCAACCAACATGCTATCAATCGACCTGCTGGTTCACAAGAGGTGGGTAGTTTGCGAGGACCTCTACCAAGAAGGGATTAAACAGGCGTCATCCAAGAAAAAAATACAAAATGGCTGCTCGAACGATGAGACGTGGACGGATTAGGACGATAGGCATACAGTTTAATGCCGAACATAGCTGTATGATTCAACATGACGCATAGTTGAGTTAATTACCATCTCATCCAGGTACTGTCTGGGCACGGGTCTTTCAACGCCTACTTGGAGAGATTCTGGAAGATGGATAGTGCAGATGCGCGCACCGCGGCCGTTGTCCCGATGCATACCATCTTTGAGCGTACAACACCGGCGGAAGTTCGAACGAACTTCAACGAAGTTCTTGGAGGAATTTCCATCACCGTGGAAAATCAGATGTCGACAATGTCAGAAGGGAAGTATATCTCGAAGGCACATATCGGCGTGTATCACGCATACTATGCACGAAAACAGAAGAAGATAAAAAGTACCATGACAGCTTGGACTACAGCAACGTCAACAATGGAGGTATTAGCATTAATCTCATACGAGAACGAGGAACGTAAAGATACTGCTCAAATCATCAATGGAAACCTGAGTAAGGCAAAGTTGGACATCATCCCGAAATAATACGAAAGCAATTCGATATTGATGTTTGCGCTTCGAACGGTCCTCTTCTGAATAACGTGCTATTTTCACGACAAGAAAAGAAAAGAAAGAAAAAAGGATAGATAGATTACAAAAAATAGATGGATAGATAAATAGATAGACAGATAGACGGATAGATTGATAGATAGAGAGTAAAAGAGAAAGAGAGAGAGAGAGAGAGAGAGAGAGACTACGTTGGTCCACACGAAGTTACACGGACTCGGTAAACTTACCGTTCTATTTTACCGTTTTGTCAACTGATTCCGTGCATAACTGGCTCAAGTGTTGCGTGTTTGCGCCCACGTAAAACAAAACTCGTTTCCTCGTTCAGCATCACCAGTACGAGAGTACGAGAGAGCTGAGGAAGAAGAGAGAAGGTGTATCGGTGATCTCGTCTTGCATTTTACAATACGATCAAACGAGAAAGCGACGTACGTAGAGAAACACACACACACACACACATTCACAGAGAGAGAGAGAGAGAGAGAGAGAGAAAGAGAGAGAGAGAGAGAGAGAGAGAGAGAGAACCATATAATTCGAGGATTTTAATCGATTCTTGAGCGAGTCGATTAATTGAAGAGGAGCTTTCATTAATTCCTCGACGTGATGGAAGCACGAGAGAGATAAAGGAAGAAAGACAGAGAGGGAGAGAGAAATTCTTCCTCTCCCGGAAACCGTATAGTCACTTCAAAATTATGGTACGTCGCCAACTGATAATATATCTTACTGTGGTTGCACTAAAAGGGTTAATTATCACGAGATTCTTACTCAACGGTTTTCTCGATCCTCCATCGTCGTTCCACCCGCGGCGTGTACATTTTTTTTATCCTGTTTCTCTTCTGTCTATAGAGCTGTGGCTACATAGGAAGTCCGTTGTTACATTGTCGGCAGATTCTCAACTTAATTGGAAGCGCGATACGCGAATGGTGTGTCTCTGCAATTCCGTAAATTCATCGAGGGTCTTGAAAAGGCCGCGAAAGAAAGAGAGAGAGAGAGAGAGAGAGAGAGAGAGAGAGAGAGAGAGAGAGAGAGAGAGGAAGAGAGAGAGAGAAAGGACAGCTATAGAGAGTAGGCTTCTGTAGGATACCAATGGAACGCGGCTGATCATGCAGAGGAAAAAGAGTGTGGTAGACACGAGGACGAACCGACGTAGCTGACGTAGCCGACGTAGCCGACGTAGTCGACATAAGCCTCGATGTACGGCCAATGTCGAACGAAAGGAATGCACGGCGCCGAAGCAGAGCTTTGGACCTAGTAACTATACAGTAGTCCCGCATGTGTTGTTCCGCGAGGATCGAAGGAATTTAATGGAATCTAATGGTTATGGCTTTGAAGTTAAGGATAGTGGGAAGGAGAGGAAGAGAGAGAGAGAGAGAGAGAGAGAGAGAGAGAGAGAGAGAGAGAGTTTATTCTTGATTCGTTCAAAGGACTAATGTTCTATCAGCGGTTATTTGAACGCAAGTGTACCGTTATATGTGATTCGAACCAGATCGATCTTCTCTCTATCTTTCTCTGTTTATGACTATAATTGATTCAATAAACCAATTCGTCTTTATGTAATTTAAATTTTTACAATTATTCATTATGTTATTAACTACGATTTTGACATTGTACGAAGTTTTTCGTTTTGAATAATTTTTTTTTTTTTCAAATTTTCATATTATTTAAAATACATCGCAAACGATCATGTAAGTTAAAAAATGAATTCTTTAAAATCTAATTCTATTTATAAAGCATCCCTTCGATCGATTTCTACTTTCCCAGACACGATAACAGTACCTATCAGTTCGGTCGAACGAGAGGGTATTTTGAGACTCCCATTAAAGATACGAAGCGCGATTGTTATTCGATGCAGAACTCAAGATCGCGAGCGAACAGAAAGTGGGCGCCTTCCGATTCCTGGACGTCTGCCAGTTAAGTCGCGATCCCACAGCCGAGGACTTCCAAGAGTCGTGTCACTAGAAAGAAGTCCACTATCGATCCCTCGAAGTAGTCTGTGCGTCGAGGGCAGTGAGAAAGAGTATGTGCGAACATGTGGGAGAGCGTATCGTACTTAGCACCACGTTGACGCGTCCAAGTTGATAAGTGCGTCGCAGTCACGATTTCGAAACTACGCAGCCTTTGTCGTTCAAGAAACTAACTGTCCGTTCTGTTCTTCCTGGAAACCTTCGATTCGGGCGATCGATAGATCCTTTTACATTTTTTTTTCTTGCTTACAAAACGTTTACGACTCCGTCGATTTCCTCCACCCCATCCACCCCCTCACCACAATGTTCCTCACACTTTATTTCTAGTGAATGGAAGTACGCATAAATTTTAACCATATCAATTTATTTGCCAAAATAAAGTTCTATAATACATATCGTAGGCGCTCGTTGCATAATACAACCAATCATCTTTCTACAATGTATAGTAATATAGCGTATAGTAATGTATAATACATAGTAATCTTTGTGTTAACCGAGAAAGATCCTTCATTTAATTCTTAGATTTTCTTTAGATTTTCACAATATGACGAGATTAGAAATTTTAGCATAATTATACACCTATCTATGCGTGTATATACATACACCGTGAGTTTTATTAAATTATTACGTAGATTTATATTAAAATTGGCAAGCATGTGTGCCTCTCAACTATGAGCGAGTAAAATTAATGACCCTTAACCGTTCCTCGAACATCGATTACGCTTCGATCATCAAGGCTAGGCGCGTGATCGAGCGTAAGACAATGACAACAGGTGGTTCCTTCGAGTATCAAACTAGCCGTCACACTTCTCTTTTTTCCTTTCTCGTTAACTTTTTCATCTGTCTATTCTAATCAAGCGTTGCGATCGCGTATTAATTAACTCTCGAATAAAACCGGATCTAGAATCCACGTCAGAGAGAAAGAGAGAGATAGATAGATGGATAGTTAGATAGGTTGATAGATAAAGAGAGAGAGAGAGAGAGAGAGAGAGAGAGAGAGAGAGAGAGAGAGGGAGGGAGGGAGGGAGGGAGGTATAGAAAGGGAAAGAGAAAGAGAAAATATGCTTCTCTTCTAGTGAGTCACCGAGCGTATTCTTATCATCGTCATCATCGTCGTCATTGTCCCAGTCCTTGCGCATTGACCCGCTAAGATGCGCCGATCTTTAATCTGCCTTATCTCCGTAAATACGACGCTTTTACTCTCGCTGTGCAAAGGACGACGCAATCATTTATAAATAATCACCGAGTCGAACTAATCATATGGCCGCGTCGCGTGTATCTCATAATGATTTCCTCATCTTCAACGAGGAAAGTTTCGATCGTTTTTATCGTCTTATGGTATTGGCGATATCTCTCGATCAAACACACGGAACGTCTTCCATTTCTATTTTCATTTATTTATATGTTTATTTATTTATTTCAAAGAACTCGATTATATTTCAAGGAAAACATATATAAATATACATATACTCACAAATTCTTTCGTGATGGTTAAAAAATTGCGCGAGATGTTTCTTGTACGTTATGAAACATGAGATATATCAAAGATGTTAAATATCTTCACGTAGTAATGTTTAAACGCGTTATAAAGTGCATTTTATGTGCGTTCGTATGGACTTTAAAGATGGCGTAAAAAGCATCGTTTATTTTTTTAATGTCAACGCTTTCGGCTTCGTTTCTCGTTCGTTCTTTTTTTTTTTTTTTTTTCTTAATGAGGATTAACGTTGAATTTACAATGATTACACGGAATTCCAATTACAATGATTAAAATGCTGTGGCAAGTATCAATCGCGTGTAATGTAATAAGATATGCACGACCTTAAATGGATATCATTCGTATGACGACCTCCTCGATGTATCCGTTACAACACTTAAATACTTTACACTGTAAGCTGCTTGACTGCAAGGATGACGCCTCTTACAATTAGTAAGAGCAAGTGTATCGGATTGATAGATATGCTCGAAGTTACGTACCTTCCCAGTTAAAGCTCGTTGGGAATTCGATAATTGTAGAGTTACATTTGACGTTGTCCTTACGAAGTTTCTAACAGATCAACAAGTAGAAAACGTAAACAATTTACTAAGAGAACTGGAATATACATGTGTTTCTCAAAGATATACACAGATACACTTTATACACATTTATTTTTACAAATATATTACAAATTTATTTTACTTTCGTAACATATATTTACAAAATCTAATATTTTATATTATTTACGGGTAGTTATTTATTATAATAAAATCTGGATATAAATATAGAAACAAATAAAGTATTTTTATATTTTTCCGAATAACCCGTATATTTATATCAAATATAAAAATATAATTAGCAATATAGGAGATGCTAAAGGAAAGAATCTAATCTTAGGGTGTCAAAGCAGTTTCGTATAGAAAAGCATTTCTCGCGGTATAGTATCTTGCAAAGATATCTGTCTACGAAGTGAACAAGGAAAGCCAGTTTCATACGCTTTATTCTCGAGGACAAACGAGCTTTATCTACGAGATGCATCTATCAGTTGGATTGGGTCTTTCAAAAGGCCCGCATGAAAGAAAGTTAAGGACCAAGACATTATAGTGATGCGTACTCTCTTCTCTCTCTCTCTCTCTCTCTCTCTCTCTTTCTTCCGATTCCCTTGTCTTATAGACACAAAAAAGACGGGAATAAAATGACAAAAAAGAATGAATTAGAGAAGAACTTCAGATAGGTCCACAGTGTATAGCCCATGTAAGGTATATTACGGTGTAATTGCATTATCGTTCATTAATCACGTGACTTGCGCCTCATACGTTTCTCTCTCTCTCTCTCTCTCTCTCTCTCTCTCTTCTTTTCTCTCTGTCTCTCTCCCTGTGTCTCTTGCTGTTAGTATATAATCGTATCGTCCAACGAACAAGGTGGTGATCCGTTACCAGATTTCAGCCCGAACGCTTGCAATCTTTTTTGTTTCTACTTTTTTTTTTTTTATCTGCTTTGCTTCTTCTTCAGCGGCATAATTTTCTTGTGTACTCGAAACCGACGATAAAGAAAAAGAAGAAGAGGTGGCATCAAAATTCCATTATTTCCGTATCGACCTATTAACGATGGAGATCGCGTAAAGGGATAGCATTGCCCGTAGCAAATGTGTTCACTTCCCCTATCTTTCTTCCTTTTTGCTTTTATTGTAGACGCGTATTGCATCGAAGTTCTATAAATTGATTTGATTGTACCGAACTCGTATACCATGATATGAAAGTTATTTTCTATAATAATAGATCGTATCGTATCTTCTTCATTTACAATTTTGGCAGAAAGTGAACTGCTCAAAAGACAGATCTTGCCGATTGTGGGTTAAAAATTATTTTGTATAATCGAAAAGCACGAGCGTCGCCAATTATTTGAACTCCTCGAGTCGGCACTGTCCGCGCACATAATTAATATATTTTAACGACTATACGTCGGCAACCTCGAAAATTTTGGTAATTTTTCGATATTTTATTAAAGCGTATCTATTTCATTACGAGACTGCAGCGTGAATATTATCGAAGGTGGGCCAGTACAACGACCAGAGAGTCGTTAGCTTCGTTAATCATACGGTGAAGTCCATGCGACAATTTACAATCGGTCCGGTGTCGTTAATAAAATTATAACTAAAAGATATACCATAACACGCTGAGAACGAGGTTTGTTAAAAGTCTAACGCACATGTAGCAGCGCACTAGCGTACTATAAGGACAAGTCTCGAGAGTAGATACGAAGAGCATCGTCCCTTTGCTTTCGAGAGTGACTCGGTGAAATATGCTTATGTTACAAGAAGATAGAATATAGGACCATAGGGAAAATAGAATAGCGAGGTATATCTATGTACGTAGAATACCAAGCAACGTCGATAGATCAAGAATGAATATCCCTATTCCTAGGAGGAAATCTATTATTCTCCAAAGTTATATATAGCTAAGTCTCCGGTGTAGTAAGTCCTTATGTCGATTATTTATAAGCGCTATAGATTTCATCGTACGGAGGACGTCGAAATAGGTAGGTATTATCCTTGAAACTCAGACGCAACGCCGCCTTGCGTACACGCCGAGATAGTAATTCATGATATTATGGCACTAAAAATGATGGACAAAAGGAAAAATTATCTCAGGTTAAAATGTTCGACATGACGAAGCAAAGAGGGAGAAGAAAATCGTGCCACGTTCGTAATCGACTCGCAAATTCACTGTTAAGAGCTCAAAGATTTCTAAGAGGCAATCCTTTCGCGGAAGCTGTTCGTTGAAGCTGTCCGTGTAAGCTGCGCTCGAGGGACCTCGTCGAACAGCTTTTTACCGCTCGCTATTAAGCACTACGTACGATGACGTTAGCTTATTAGAACGAAATTTGTTGCTCCTCGTCGAAGGAAGCAGAGCAAACTTGTTCGTTTCTCTTTTCTTCGATGAGAGATTATTGTCAGTGGAAAGTATCTTTTAGCGCGTGGTAGTCATGACGACCTAGACCCATTTGCAAAGTTGTACTTTTCACCCGTTTACATCGACGTATCGTTAATGATTTATGCGTAGATATTAATATCTACATTTTATATCTGACTGACGATGAGTCGATTATATTCGTTTAAATTAATCATAAACGTTGTGTCACAATGGAGAATAAACAGTTAAGAAAGAAAGAAAGAAAAATTTGTCTTTTTTGTTTTCGTATTTCGTATTTATGCTAAAAGATTCGCTTATTAATTATTGTTGAAGAGCGAGAGAGCAAGGTCGAACAACGGGCGTTTTTCTTTCCTTTCTTTTGTTCTCTAATTTTTATTCCTTAGTAAAGATTATCCTCTCTTAGAAAAAGAGGCCTTTAAGAGAAGATGATTCGTTTTTGATCCGGTCATCGACTTTGCCTACTCTTGTTTCGATATTTGTTGAGGATACTCTCAAATCATAGGTGAGCGGTATTGGCTAACGGCCCTCGATAACCTAGCATAATATCGCCGCCCTTTTCATCGTGTCCAGCGGGTCTATAATTCTGACACCAAGGAAGAGACGGAGGACAATTTCTCTGTGCGAAATGATCATCATTGCTGGTACAGTGCGAGACGCGTATCTTCAAACGCCCTCGTAGTTGCGCCGGACGCAACAATAATATCTATTGTTAATTGTTCTTATACGATAGATGTATCGTTTTATTTATTAATAAAGCGATACTATTTCCTTTTGCTTTACTTTATGCAGATAGAATCTACATTACAAGTATCGAAGCGTTAATTTTCGCAAGACTATCGTTTCGAAAAAAGGAACAAAATTGGTGCTTCGATAAAAATTAAACAACACTAGCTTTCCTATCGTAGATTTCGATTATAGAGTTCGATCTCTCTATATTTAAATGAGATAGACCGTGCGCAAAGTGTCTAGTAGCCTCGTTGAATGCAATCGACGTTTATCGAAGCATGACCAGCATCTGCTTCTCCATCCTTACTTACTTCTTCTTGTTTCTCTTTTATCTTCCTCCTTCACTTTGGGTGCAGAATTTACAAAGGAGCTTTCAATGGAATGAATGATCAACGTTACCGGATATCTTCTTAAGAAGAAAAAAAGAATGGGAGATATCGTACGATCGAGGAAAATCACGATATCGAGGGAATCATCGTTATTACGAGAAACTGAAATGTACCCATAAAAGCGATTTAGAACGGACGTGAGAATGTAGCAGATACAATGTAATTCGGCGAAGGAAGATTTGATCAATCGAAAGACAACAATAACAATCAACAATTCGGTACAATAACAATCGAAGCGTTAACTCAGTCGATTGCGTTAACGAATTTCTAATCTTCCGAATAATGCATAATTGCAGTTAATTAATTTGTAAAAAAAAATTATCAAAATGAGTCTGAAATAGGTCATCAATTCGACATTCTCCTGCTAATTACGTCATTATTCATTTTATAGTAATTGCAAAATGGCTTTTAACGCCATTTCCAATCGACAAGAATTCTTTTGGTAGTTCGATGTTTTATCGATGCTAATTATTCTGCCTACTATTTTTTGCAGTTTTTGGTCTTCATGGGATATTTGAAATCGGTAGAATTAAATTAATCGACGTTTTATTAAGAAGATCTCGTTAATTAAGAGATAAGTAGGATTCGGATTGGAACAGTTCCAAAGTGCTTCAGAGAAAAGCTCTGTCGTTGAAGAGTTCATAAACAGTTGGCATCGACATGTTTCCCATGCATCACGATCGTTACAATGACTGACAAATTTAAGCGTTTAACACTTCGTGAATACTAATAAACGTATATCCCCGGGGAATTCTCGACGCGTCGCTATCGAACGTTGCTATAACCATTCCGATAATTATAACTTCCCCTCTCGTATTCCACAATTGGAAGGTGTGTTACAGTTCGATCGACTGGACGTTACGTTTTACGTTTTATGGGCGTGGTACGCGCGCGACGTATAAATTAATAAATGAGATGTCGAATGTACGATCCGAAGAAATTTCAACCTGTACATTTGTTTTTATTTCTTTTTTTTTGTATGCACGAGTATGCGGAATGGAAATCGGTAGGAATAAAAATCAAATATGGTGTGTGTGTGTGTGTGTGTGTGTGTGTGTGTGAGAGAGAGAGAGAGAGAGAGAGAGAGAAGATTTTAATATTTTGTTTTTTAATATATTGATTTCCTGCTTAAAACTTTTTAAGAAAAACTTTATCATCAGGCTGGACGGATAAAGTCGGATCGATTACTATTTAGAGGAGCGACAACGATTTTTGATCTTTTACTGTCTGTTTACTTCTCTTTGTATGCTCCTCATTCGTCCTTTGTATGACACTCCTATAATTTGCCGCCATTTTTCGTTCCGACGTGTGACGGGCTAAACGTTGCGACGCGAGAAGCAAGGGGGAACGGTTTTCCAGTCATCTTTGCGCGACGTGGACGGTGTGTCAAGTTAACTCTCTAGACAGTTGTGCGTGTACGAAATTGAAAAAAAAAAATGACGAGAAAGTAAAGCAGTACAAAAAGGAGAGGCTATTCGCATCGAGGGTAAAATTTTTAAAAACATAGGAGACCGTGATATGAAATGATTGAAATTAAAATTAATTAATGTCAACCAAGTGATTTCGTTTATCTCGCCAACGCGTCATTGCGTATCGCGGTTTATAATAATTTTGTATTTTTAAGACGGTAGAGTGTGGTAGACGAATATATTAAAGTTTTATCTTCGGGAAGTTTGAACTATCATTAATATTGTCACAAAAGCGTTTGATATATTAGACCAACAGTCGTTATAATCGTTTGATTCAGAAGCGTTTATATAAGCATATCGAAATGATATCCATACCTAGGATTACCCTGCACGTAAACTCGACAGCAATAAGATACTGTTACAGTCGTCTTGATATAGCTGGAAAAAAACCATACACATTTATTAATTTATCTTATAATTATCAATATTATTAATTATTATTTAATAATTTATCTAATCGACAGCAACTAATCCGTATAATCCTCGAAATAAATAATCGGCGACGCGTGGTATTGGTCGAAGATCGAAGAGGAAGAGGCGATTGCTGGATGTTGTATGTTAGAGGAAGCTGCCAGAGAAGCAGGACCGTTTGGAATCTCACGATGAGTGTAACGAAGCTGGATGAGATCTCTCTCTCTCTCTCTCTCTCTCTCTCTCTCTGTCTTTCTCTCTCTATCGTGTGAGCATGAGATCAGCGTATCCTACGTTGAAACGGCTCTCCGCGCGCTCCTTATCGAAGCTGGTTTACGAGCGACGTCCGAATCGAATTTTTGTGGATGCTGCTGCGATTGTAGGATCGTTGGATCACACGCGCCAGTCTAACCAGTTCCGATAAGATCTTTCCCATGCTAAATATACCGTCGATCTGGCTAAATTCGTATCGCGATTCGACGAATTAATTGCGTGAACAAGTAAACGCATCGCCGCCAGTCTTTCGTTGTACGGAAGATGAGAGGAAAAAGAAGGGAGAGTAAGAGAAAGAGTTAGGGAGAGAGAGAGAAAGAAAGAAGAGCCGTTAGTGGTAGTCTCGAACTCATAGGAGAATGTAAGTACGAGAATGCAGCGTGCGCGCGAGTCTTCGTCTGTATAAGAAAACGGCTTTTTTTTTTTCTTCTTTTTGCGCGACGAATGCCGTTAGACGTGCCTGATTTGCTTGTTTTTCGTGCAGTGATATACGCATACGCATACACGCACACACTTACTAACGAACTCTTTTCTTTCCGGTAACGATACGCGCTCTCGATCGTTTATCCTTACCCTCCCTTCGCGTGTTTCTTTCTTAATGGGATTTTCTTATCAGAACTTATCTCCCGGGTCATCGTTGTGCCTCGTTCCATTCGATTTCCAAGCAGGTGGTAGAACGACTCATACGAATTGTATTAAATAGTTCGAGAGAGAGCAAGAGTATCGATCGTGTTCCTTTCGACAGGTCGACTTGTTGATAACTCGTATTCGTCTCGATCATAAATTACATAGGTTCTTTGTCATACGACAAGAAGCGAATCCATCTTAGCGACTGGAGAGAAATTCATTTTTAATAAGGATAAGAACTAATGATCTTCAGTGTTTCCATTTTTTTTTTCTACTTCTGTTGATCGTGTTAATAACAATATTAGAGGAACATTGCTGTTGATTAATATAATCATGATAACGGCTTTACGCGTACTAAAGCTCGCTCCACTTGTCGGTATGTGATTTGCTTTCATATCATGAACACGACGTATCAATGTTGACTCGTGTGTCTCCGTTAATTGCATTAAACACGTTGTTACGAGAATCATGTTACGATCGACTAGATTATCTAAATCACTCGATCGATCGTTAGATACGTTCTTTGTATATGAGGTATCTTACATTTCATCAAGATTGTAAGTTACCACTATATTTTACTCATGAAAATAAAAAAAAAATAAAAATGTTATATGGAAGTATACAGATAATTTTAAAAAGATTTTTATAATATTATTATAATAATTTTTGTTCAAGTTCGTCCGCTACCTCATAGTTTCGTAAATATTTTTAGATAACCGATGGTTATGAGCTTTGCTTTATACATATAAAAAGAAGGTGCGTGTTCAAGTAAATCGGTGATCGTACGATTAGTTCGCAGGAGCCCGTTAGATGAGTTTGAGGCTGCTTTGGATACGGAAAAGGAGAAAATAGGAAATGTTACGAAGAAGCCGTTATATACGTCCTCTTCAGGCCATTACAGAAAAAGCATACTGTAAACGCTAAACCGCTGACATTAGGTAGACTTTTCGAGGCTGCATTTATTTCTCGCAATCATCTCGACGTTCTGGCCATTGAACGGTGCATTCGATCGATCGTCCCGATTCGTTACGATCTGGTTTTGAAAGGAAAATAGCCTGATGTATCAAGTAAGTAAGTACATACAACAGTAACTTCGTTGGTAATCGTCGCGAGGCTAAATTTGCTAGAAGATGAGAATAATTGGCAACGGATGAGCTTGGATTTTAACGACACGATCGTCGGAAGAAATGAGCGGCTTCTCCGGTTCGTTAACCGGATGGTGTAAGAAAGACGCCATAGAGATCAATGATGATAAGCGAGCTCTTGGATCAGGGGTTAGAGGTGTATGATGGAGATGTAGAAGAGGAGGAGGAGGAAGAAGAAGAAGAAGAAGAAGAAGAAAAAGGGTAAACAAAGAGGAGTTCTCTCACACGCGTGACAATGAACCTGGAAGCCCTTAGGTTAGTCTAATGGATTTCCTCAAGACACCGCAGACACGAGCAAGACGTCTCGCGCGAACGTGATCTTTTAATTATGCGACTCCCGTAGAACTGTCTCTCTATCGCGCATCGCGCGCTTTGCTTCTTCTCGCTTCGATTCGCTACTCTCAAGAGAAGTCGTTAAAAGTAGCAGCCTATGCTCTTGTGGTAGAAAGGACGTAAACAAGAGGTCATGGTCGTAAAGACGACAAACATCGTAATGCCGTCGGGACGCGTCGTTTATATGAGACAACGTGATTGCCAATTTATATTCGACTATCAGAGAGAACCGAACTTGTTTGCCGACGCGTACTTCCTGCGTGCTTTGATTTCCTTCAATATACTCGATAAGTTTTGAAGGATGCTGTACCTTTGTATTCATTCGTTACATCGTAAAGAAAAGTTATAGTACCATACAGGTATGTGTAGATCTTTTTCTTTTTTTTTGTATAGTACATTATATCATGTTATATATATATATATATTATATATTTTTCTTATTTTTCTGCGTCATAATAGAATAAATTAAACGTTTCGTTATAATTAATGATGTTATTCATGCGCAACGGTAATATAGCACATAAAATACCAATTTAAATCACAAGCCATTTCACGAATTATTAAAGTACCTGTTGTGGAGCAATTTTAATTACTTTTTAAATGACCGATTCATCGTCCTAGAGCCAATTAATCGAAAATCTTCTATCTGACATCGTTCTCCAGACGAGAATATGTATCTAATCCATCGAGTATATAGCGGCATTCTATTTCAGAATTCTCGGTTCAGACTGATTTCCTGACCAATACATTTTGCGTTTATTCTCTATTGTATCGACGGGGCGCATATCGCGATACGGTTATCATTCATCGACGATATAACAGTACTCCGGAGAAGGTTGCTAGAATAGTCGCCGTAGTCGTACTAGTTACGCCTATATATGTATCTACGTATATACCTGCTCCTTTCTTGATTCTATCGTCGCTATAGTAAGTAGTACCTGCTGATATTTTACTGTCAACCAATGCTTCTGAAACGTTCTTCCAAGATCAGATTGCTTACCGACATCGGCTACTGAGAATCAAAGATGATATGAGAGAACCTCTCTCTCTCTCTCTCTCTCTATTTTCTCTTTTTCCTATCGCCTCCTCTTGTTATTTGCTCCTTTCTATTTCTCACTGAATCTTTCATTCCTCCTTTCTTGCGTCGCAACAAATAAATTCGTTTCGGTAGGTAGCAGGAAGGAAGAAACACTCAAACGGTAAATCGTTTCCAATAAAGCTGATTGATCTTTGCAAGTTAGTTTTCTGGTTCGCGCAGAGTAAAAAAGCCAAAGATATGTTCTCTTTCTATTTTCAAATCCCCCAATCCTTAGGTTTATGTTACCTGAGTGAAATTTATGAGATTTCGGTGGGAAAGTTTTATTAATTGAAAGCTCTATGGACGTTTTATGAAAATTCTTTATGGATATCGGAAAAAATCTTTAAGTCCCTTTCTATGACTTGTTCCTCAATTTTTTTTACTTCTTTTTCATCGAACGGACAGCTATTTTTTTTTTCACGACCTTCTATCTCAATGAAGAAAAAAAAGGAAAGAAATGTTACTGCTCTCTTGATTTCATCAGATTTAAGAAAAAAGGCACCGTGTCGAGTTACGTTTTCTTCTTTTTGTTTGTCCTTCGCTCACGAGAACACTCTTTAAACGGTATATAATGTCTCTAAGGAGGAGATCACACTTCCGGCTCATGGCTGGGAGGTTAACGAACTCATTACAATTATCTTACTAGCTCAATAATTCATTTTGTATAATTTTGGGAAACCAACGGTGAAGTGGTCGCTTTTAATATAATGCGATAGAAAGAGAAAGAGAGAGAGAGAGAGAGAGAGAGAGAGAGAGAGAGAGAGAGAGAGAGAGAGAGAGAGAGAGAGAGAGAAAAGAAACTAGTTATAAAGTATGCAAAACTATGTAAAGTAAGATAAAGCGTTAAGAAGAAATGGTTTTAAAAGTTAAGGCTATTTAATGTAGTAATAGCTATTGGACAATCCTGTATAATATTAAAATATTTTCTAATGTTTCTGACATACATATATAATTTATTTCATAAAATTTTAGTAAGACGTATGTACATCACAATGCATGTACGTATATTTGTATTGTTTAACCTTCATGAAACGAAGAAATACCGAAATATTAAAATATTGAAAGGCGTTGTTTTCGTTGAGTTTGAATTTAATCGAGTTCTGTATACTTGGATAAACGGAGTTTGCTTAAACGACGAGGAACGCCGAGAAAAGAGTTTTGTGATTTTCTAACTTAAGACATGGACGAATCTTTACCTTTACCCTAGGAAATCCTCCGGCGAACAACTGTTACAAATGTCTTAATGAAAACAATTTATGAGCTAGACTCATTGTCCATCTATGTATTACGATGCGATCTTTTGTTTCGACCCCGATCATTATTACGAGACGACTCAATTTAACGTCCCTGAATTCTCGTTTCTTTGTCGTTTTAAAGATCAAGCATTTGTTTTCCGTTACGATATGTTATTTAAAACTGAACTTACGTTTACAAAATGTATCGATTGTAAGAATATCTTTAACGCTAAAAATTTGTTTGACCTTGGAAAATTGAACACGATCGTAGGAATTATTTCTTCTTAGAAATAATAGTATATATCGACCTAAAGATTTGTTTTCATTCGAAAACGATCACACGTCCGACAAGTATTGAGATTCCCGGATGGTTCGAA
The DNA here is from genome assembly GCA_918808275.2 of Dolichovespula sylvestris. Classification (NCBI taxonomy): domain Eukaryota; kingdom Metazoa; phylum Arthropoda; class Insecta; order Hymenoptera; family Vespidae; genus Dolichovespula; species Dolichovespula sylvestris. The sequence continues at coordinate 13,978,528 of OU964961.1, forward strand.
ATCAATTGTAATATTTGGAATCTTTGTCGATAATTTGTTCTCTTTTTTTTAGGTACACTAACTTTACCACCTTCGTCTATTCTATGCGATCGATCAATCAATCAATCTCATCTTATCGCAAAAAGACGTATAATACCGTTGGGATACCGTGCACTCAATCAATCTCATCCCATCGAAAAAAGACTATACCATTCGGATACCGCGAATCCATTGTCGCTTGAAAATAGATCGTATCTGAATCTCACTCTCAAAGAAACGGCGAGGAAATGCGCATGTGTCCGAAAGAAAAAAAGTCCATCCTGAACCGTTGCGCATTGACAACGAAATACTCTTTGAATTTCCACTTTCTTTCCTTCTATATCTCCCTTTCTCTCTTTCCCACTTTTACATTGAGTCGGGACATACGCGACGTATCTCGTAAATTCAGAGATGCTCTTTCGCGAGATCGAAATTGCATATCGATCTTTCCTTCCTTTTTTTTATCTTTACCTCTCTCTCTCTCTTTTTCTCATCTCTTTATCGTATAACGCATTGTGCATTGCGACAGTTATTGTTCATTTTCGACAGAAGAAGAAAAAAAGCTTCCCGTTAAGATCGTCGGACTATCTGTCTCTCTCTCTCTCTCTCTCTCTCTCTCATCCATTCATTTACTGGTGTTCGTCTTATTTTCAGCCAGAAGTAAGAAGATGCCAATTGTGGTCGATATAGTCGAAGATACTAATTGTACAAATGCTCAATCTATTGCCTTGCTCCGATTTTATTCTCTCTCTTTCTCTTTCTCTCTCTCTCTCTCTCGCTCTCTCTCTATCTATCTATTTATCTATCTATCTATCTATCTATTTATCTTTAATTTTTTCTAAAGTGTGAAAGAGTGAAGAGAGAAAGAGAGAAGAGAGACAGCAGGAGCAGGTGGCAATGCGCGAGTTTCTTTTGCGGGACAAGCGTGAGTGTCCGCAGGAAATGACATATTTCCTGCCCGCCTTATTCGATTCACTCTGCTGTTATACTGCACGACCAACGCGTTCGGCTACATTTAATTCATTCATTCCAAATCAGAGGGTACTGTAATGCATATCTATATATGCCTATATACATGCATATATATATATATATATATATATATATATATATATATATATATATAGTTTATCAATTCTTTCACTTTTATAATTTTCTTCAGAAAGCTTTTGTTCTACATATATGTGTGTGTATGTGTATATGTATATATGTGTACGCGATTGAAAGAAAATATAGAAATGGTACAATATTTGAGAACGCATATGGGCCATGGTCCTTTCGACCAATGTTTGTCTCAAACATTGGAGACCCTCCTTATTATCTTATTTAATCACCATTTTTTCTTTCTCTTCTCGTTTCGTCATTTCTCTGTCTTTCTTCTTTTTTCAGCGTCGAATGAAAACGAGAGGAAGAAGCAGAACAGAATGCCGAGGTGGAGTATTGTGAAGATGAAAATATTAATGTCGTCTAGTTGGATGATAAACTCGATATCTTTCGGATACATAGAAGGAGTCGTATCGATAGGTTCTATCGATCATTCGATTGATATTGAGAATGGTTTATCGATGCAGAATCAAAATTTATACATCTTGTAGATTTCGGGAAACGTTGGACGTTTTCCCAAATGGTATATTATCAGTCTTTCATTGTAAGTGTGAGGAAGAGAAAGAGGGTGAGAGAGAGGGAGAGAGAGAGAGTAAGATACGGGGATATTAATCTGTGACGTTACTTATTTGAGGGTTATAGGTATATTATAACGGGATCAACTGGATTCGACTTTAGATTCGCGGTCTCACAATTGTGGATGCTATCGATCTCGATCTGGTGAAACGAGTAGCATGTGCGTGTATAACGCGTCGCGTACTCTAGCAGAACGTAAACTGCTCTTTAGAACCTGCCAAGACCTTGCTTCACCTCAATCATCCGGTTACCGGTAATTACGTTCGCCAATCGTCCGGAACCAATTACTTCGGCATTTCTTCCCAATAATTCGATCGCCACAAGGAGGATCCGTGCACAATGCGTGACCAATAACCGTAGGTACTAAAATAACATTAAAACTTTTGCGTTGTTGCCTTTTTTCACTCTCTCTCTCTCTCTCTCTCTCCCTCCGCTCATCTCCCTTTGCTCAACGCTCTCTCCCTTCCCTCTCTCATATCTTCTCTCAATCTTTTTTACTTTCAACTCTCGTATTTTTCGTCAAGAAAATGAAAAGTCAGAGAGACGAAGGCAGAAAGCATGAATTTGCGATTTACCAAAGAAGTTTCTTATCGTATTTGAAAGGTTAAGCGCGAATAGCGTCGAATGATGCCACAATGTTGAAGACCAGTTTGAAATTCTTTTCATCGCTTCGCCACAATACTATCCTTTTACAGTTAAGAACTATGGAGTTATTGTTCTGACACTTGGAAGCTTCGACGAAGGTACGTCCTACGCGTGGATCTACTTTGTTCGGTTCCGACAGTGCAACTTTTCCTTCTCTTTCGTTCTTTCTTATCTACCTAGCAGAGCCCTCTTCAATACCGAGAGAGTAAAACGATACGAAAGGACATTCGGTATGATAAAACGATTCCTCACTTCCACATGAGACCGTATGTAAGTGTAGTAATCTTTATTCATTTGCTAGAAAGAAATAAATTATATGGATATGTTGTGTTGAAAGCACAAGAGCGATTAATTCTATGGTATGGATTTTACTTTCCTCTCAATGATTGTTCACCGATGCAACATTTCCTAGGGAAATAAAATCAATAGAGCGGGATGTTGTATTTATTAAAAGGTCGAACTATGATTTGCCGACGAGAGGACGATGAACGAGGCAAAGCAATAAGGAAAATAAGATGAAAATGGGACGCACGTGTAGATAAGTAGGTATTTTGCAGGATAATGGGCCAACAGCGTGAGAATAGCCGGAGGACACGTGATCCTTTTGAGGAGCTGCACGTTGCACCAATCTTTCCTCGATGATTCTGCCTAGAATCTCTTAACTGCTTAAAGAGGGTCAACGACATTCGCACGAAAAGCGGTGGCTACTTCGAGATTCACTGACCTACGCCGATTTGCGAGAGTAGTAGTATTAGTAACGATCGAGGTGACCTTTGGTAATCGCATTGAAGACTCCTTCGTTTTCTTTCAGGGTGAAAAGTCAAGACTTTGGCACTGGCCGACGACAGATAGAGCACCGTTAAACCTTTCCCGGAGAATAAATGATTATTACAGAAGGATCCTTCGATCTTCAAAGACCACTCACCTCTTCACCGACTTTTCTCTCCTCTTTTCTACTCAATGCACTGTAATCAAACTGATTGATTCGCGATCGTAGTTCGTATGGTTCTACTTTAGACTAATTAGAGGAGGGGGATGGGGATTTCGCTCTAATCGTTTTTAACAGGAAGCGTACATAGGTGTGTCCGAATGTACCTAATATCGTATATCAATTTTGTAAAAAAGATTGTAACAAAAAAGTTGTAGGAGTATGATTATTAATAAAGTGTATTTTCGTTCATAATTATCAGAAAAATTAAGAGGTAATATATTAAGAACTATTTTATAAACCAAAAAGATTAATACTATTTTTTGAATTTTTTTCAAATTTTATTATCAAAACACTTCATTGCGAAACATCACTATAAAAACACGAAGACATTATTTATATTCATAATAATGATAATAGTTATGAAAATTAACTATAACAGTAATAGTGATAGAACGATTTAACGAATTTGTTTGTTAACATTTTAATAAACATTACATGATAATGAATTTCTCTATAATAAATATTTGGGTATGTTTGAATTCGATATTTGAACTGTATTAATAGTTTGCTTGTTTTCTTAATTATTTTCTTTTTCCAAATCGATTAACACTTCTTTATTTCCGCGAAAGTTGTGATAATAATAATAATAAAGATTATATACATACGTAGTATTTTAATGCATTTTACATGCGATAACATGGGAGCTATATTCGTAATAATAAATTTTATATAAATTTTTATTTTTTATAGAGTTAATCACTTGGAAAAATGATGAAAGGCTCATATATCGAATCTGAATTGGAATATCGTAGACTTGATAAAAATGGTTGTGTTTTAGGATTCATAGTTTCTATGTCAATAGAATTTAGCCCACGTTTTCGAGAAGCTTTCGCAATATATCACGAACGTATATGCGCGCTAGGTGCATGCTTGTGAACTTCGAAAGGAAGAAGACACATAAATGAGCGCGAAAGACACTCCAATGACTCGTAATCGTTATGGGAAGACAACGGAGACGTCCGTTATCTTTACAACTCGATCTTCGCTTGGTTGCGGCAGCGAATAAAGGGAGAGAAAAGGTGAAGGAGGTAGAAGTGGAGAGGATGCTTTGGATTGGAGAACGATAAGAGATAACAGAGTTGGAATTCAAAGTGAACTTAAGCTTATCGAAAAGACTAGTTATTCCGCAGCGTAATATACCGGAATAAGAAAACTTCATGTCGATTTTAAACTTCCATCTTTTTCTCTTTATTGCTCTTTTGTCACGTTCTTTTTCAACGAATCAACGTTTTTGGAGAGATGAATTACGAGAAAAGGAGCCTTCGACGATTCACGGTTACAATTATTTCGCGAAAACGTATCATTTACTCAACTATTTCTCAATAAAATGAAACTATACTGTTAAATTGGTTCATTTGTCATTAGAAAACTATAAAAAAGTCTAAAATTTTTTTCGTATAAAATTTATTTATAGCAGTCATTTCCAGATGCAACAAGCTTATATTCTTGTCGATCAAAAACTTATGTTTTCTTCGATTCATTCTCGATGTTCGTTTGAGAGTCAAAGCTCTAGTAGATAAATTTCCTTTCATGCCACGTACATACGGCGTGTATCAAGTTTTCCATGTCTATACGATATTCCTAGATCAGATCCGAGAGAGAGAGAGAGAGAGAGAGAGAGAGAGAGAGAGAGAGAGAGAGAGATCAGAACTAGATTCGTGGAAAATTGAGGAGTTCTCAAAGCAACGATGGAAAAAAGATTCAAGAAGAGACAACGTCGAAATCTCGCTTTTAAGAAATATGCTATTTATACTCCATCCGTCCAAGAGTGAAAGAAGGAAAAGTAAAAAACTCGAATGATCCGTTTCCCTTTTCACCGAACAGTCCGCAGTCCCGATCGCAAATATAATTACCGAGGAATTTCGAGATCGAAACTCGTCTTTTGATTGGATCAACGCCTTCGTTTATTTTCAATTAAATTTATATAGATATCTCTATATAAGCTTAAACTTTTCGAGCGCATCAAATATCAAGAATTTGCAGCGAAACAGATGTAATAACCAAAATGCTGGGTTATGTCATGTAAACGTTGTTAATTTAATTATATATTTTTTTGATCTTCGTTGTATTAATCTTCTTCCGAATATTTACGAAATATACCTACTTACTGACACTTTCGTTCAAGTATATTTGGAACTACTTCGAACGTACAACTGATGGTACTTTTTCTGCTCCAAAATTGCCTGTGATTTATTTACCAAATAAATTTCAAGAATTTGTTTGATTGTTTGTTCAATTTGTTCCTCGATGTGGGAAAAAAATCTGGCTCTCAACAGCGCGGAATAAATGGATTAATCATGTAAGAGCACAAACATTTTTCATTCGACGAAGTAAAATAAGACTAAATTTAAAACGCTTATATTAAATTAATCAAGAAGAATTAATTATTGGGATAATTCTCAGAATAACACGATTGGCACGTAGATTATGATAGTGCAATTTTATCACTGTGAACGTTGTCTAAGTAACAATAATTTTAACGATAATCGTCATAATCAAAAGTAATAAGATGTCTCTAATAATACTCTCAATGATGTGTTGATTATACGCATTATAACAATATTAATTCTTGTCGATAATCATACGCTTCCCATTTGAAGGGAAAAGTATTTACGAAGTTAAAGCGTGATAATTATATGCATTTAGTGGAAAAGCGATAACGACCTAAACTTAAGATTCTTTTTTTTTTTTTAATAAGTACGTATGTACGTACGTGATTCCTTAATATAGGAAATATATTTATATTTCCTGTCTATAAATAAGTTGTGATATCTATATCTCTCTCTTAATGAATATTTTTCCGTAGCTAACATCGTTTATATTGGAGCTCTAAAATAAACGTTCATTTTGAAGAGAGTGACATTTTTGCATTCAAAAATGATGCACTCTATATGATGTGGATCTTACGATAATTATTGTACAATGAGGAAGTTAAATCATCAATTGTTTCTTCTTTGAAAGATTGCACAAGAATAATTAAATGTGATTCGAAAGATTCTTGACGATCTTTCAAGATTCGTGTTTTTCTTTCGGGAGCCAATATAAATAACAAACGTCGAGATGACATAATAAATCTTGAACGATTTTTATAGCTTTAGAAAGAAAAACCGGATTAAAGTAAATTGTAAGTCTTAATAATTGCCGATATTAACAGCTTCTATTTTTCTATTTGCTTTTCTTCTATTTCCTTTCTTCTTTTATTCGTAATAATAACAACTGTGATTACATATTTTAACACGAGACGCGTGAGTTTGAGAACAAAGTGAAGACAAATTTCACGAGATTTTCAATGAAGGCTCGATCTTTTCATCGGTAACCATTGGCATTCAAATAAGTATATATATATATTCCTCCGGGTAATTCGATCTGACGTCGCTTTGGTTAACCTCGACCGATTTTTTCCTCTTCCTCTTCGGTATCTTCTTTCTCTCGTTAGTCATCACTTATCGGTATGCGGGCTTAACATCGTGCGACTTTAGAATCGATCGAAGCTCAGTGTAAAAAAGTAAGAATACCGAAAGAGCGGGAAGGGATAGCTTTTGGTTATGCGTATGCGTTTGTGTGAGAGAAGAATTCGCAGGGTAGTAGAGTGTTTACTGTTCGGTTGGGTTGTAGATCGCCCGTATCTTCGATCTGGTCTCTCTTATGTGCGAGCCGAGGCTGAATGGCAAAGAGGAACGAGCAAGCGGTGAAGATCCTTGTGTCAACGTAGAGTAGCCGACGCTACTCACGCGGAAATTTACAAGCACACGTTGTTCATCCTTTATTGGTGTTATTCGCCTTACATAGATCGAAAATTCAAAGAGGACGAGGAAATCGACGTCCGTCTGTTTCGAGAGACACGCGAGCCGTGACTCGGAGCGTGCTATACGAACGAGGAAAGGAGGACTTTTACCGTTTTATACAAGTTTCTTCGAACCGTACTTGCTCTCGGCAGGAATCATAGGAGAAGTTGAATAAAGTTACGTCCACCGGTAACCATTTTCTTCCCGGATTTTCTTCGTTATATCAAAAGTTTCGAAAGGATCTAAATTAGAGAGCCCCGGGAAAAAAGTTTTCCTTTCGAGTTACTTTCAAATTAGAAGATTTAATAGCAATGAAGTGGCAACGGTTATTTGACTATTGTTTAACTATTGACTTCACGAGAAAGAAAGCTGAATAATTGATTGATCGGTCAATTGATCGATGAACGTACATAGCTGAAACCGTCGGTGAAAGTGATCCTGTAATGATCGAAATGTTAAATATTAATCCGCGGATTTGAGGAGGTCCTTTTTTCCGACACCGGCTTTCTCTTATCAGAATATCTACGTACGTAATAACAAGCGCTCTCGTCGAACATGCGGCATTATTCAACACTTGGAACACCCACGGACGCGTAGGCGATCCTGACACCGTGCGAGATTCTCTCTTTTCTACTCTAAAATGCCCTCTCTCTCTCTCTCTCTCTCTCTCTCTCTCTCTCTCTCTCTCTATCGGTTTTCGCTATTGAATTCGCCCATCGCGTATCCTTGATGTTTTCCTTTATTTTTTCTTTTTTCTTCGTTTGAATTTGACAGAAAGAGATAGAGAGAGAGAGAGAGAATATCAGGCCGAAATTGCAAGGGAGTCGAATGCCGTTGTGCACATTTCGCGAAATGTATTTCGAACTTCATTTTTTGAAAGGTTGCCAAAGCTTATGAGTTCAGATCAACGAATCCTTTTAACGACATTAACCAGAAACTGTTTCGTTAATGGCTTTGAGTTTCATTATTGTAAATCTGTCGATGAAGAGTAATTTACTTCAAACCGAAATAAAATAATTTATCTTCGGTAATTTACTGTCAAAATGGTACTCCATTGATTCGCAAGAAATCCCTAATAAAACCTGTTTACCGTTCGGCACTTGAGCGCTATCGAGCATTGTCGTATGACAGTAAATTTTCTCGGTTGACGAATTTTTCATCCTACAAAAATTGTCGTTCAGCGCTTTATCAATTTTTCCTTTTCTTAGTTAAAGCGATAGATATTCTTATGTATAGACAAAATGAGCTAAGTAAAACATTTGAAAGCTCCTTTCTTCGTTTCTTGGGGATTTAGGTCTGTGTATCTCGTACGAAAACTTGTTATTTTCTTCTACGAAAATATTTCTTCATTATTTGCTGTAACTTAATATGTGAATTATCGATGCTATATCACCTACTACATATCTTAACTATCTGAACGTAATATTTATTACTTGCTGTTGAATCGAATGGATAACACATACCTAAGTAAATGGGAATTCGAAAAAAATGACAATATTTATCACCCATTATTATTTCCCATTATTGTACATTCGCAGCTATTTATATAAGACGTCACCGACGTTTGTCCTATGCATGCATCCATATAATATATCCATCGAAAATTTATACAATACGGGTGGTCATCGTGAGTCAAAGCGTGGCGCCAACAGCGAAAAATATTAAAAATCGTTATCCTTGCTAAGGGTGTAGTTTGTTCGCCAAGAATATATATACAAGGCACGGCGGGTGTCGTCAAAACCGACGGTACAAACGTTATTAATCTTTCGTCGTGATGGGACGAATTTAAAAGGAGGAGGAACGCGTCTTAGGTTTGAGAGTATCGCGTGAAGAAGAATAAGAAGAAAGTGAGTTGGTCTGGATGGTGGTGATGCTGATGCAGACGCTGACGCTGACACTGATGCTGATGCTGATGCTGACGCTGACGCTGATTCTGATGCTGATAGTGACGCTGATGCTGATAGTTGCGTTGGTTGTGCTTGTGTTAATGTAATGCAAGTACGAGAGGCTTGCTTTCGAATTCTTTATTCTTCCTTCGATGTAAATGTATTCGGCGTCCTTTTGCAATGCTCTTACTGGAACTGCGAAAGAAGAAAGATCACTGGTGATCGGCCGGTTAAACGCACGCATATATGTTTGTCTTTCGTGGAAGCGAATGGAGAAAGAGAAGCGGACATGTTATAGCGCATCGGTGTGTAAGGCTAAGATCGCGTGCAGGACCATTCGAGCCTGGAGGTCCTGTCCGGTCTCGGTTGGACTTGCACTGCACGCTCCGCTTCTTAACAGCGGGCGCGAACTCATCGCGCTAAGAAGAAGAAGAAGAAGAAGAAGAAGAAGAAGAAGAAGAAGAAGAAGAAGAAGAAGAAGAAGAAGAAGAAGAAGAAGAAGCAGAAAAAGAAGAAGAAGAAGAAGAAGAAGAAGAAGAAGAGAAGGAAGAAGAAGTAGAAGAAGAAGAAGAAGAAGCAGAAAAAGAAGAAGAAGAAGAAGAAGAAGAGAAGGAAGAAGAAGAAGAAAACGAAGAAGAACAAGAAGAAGGTGGAGAAATTCTTTGGCAAATTGAATCTCCATGACCCGATACGTTTTTTTCCTCGTTGACTCATATGATTCGACTCAATAACTACAAGGGACTCTTGACAAGAAAGAAAGAGAGAGAGAGAGAGAGAGAGAGAGAGAGAGAGAGAGAGAGAGAGAGAGAGAGAGAGAGAGAGTTACTCTCGACCTAGAAACTCAATACGTCGATTATTTTACAAGGTTAGATCATCATAAAAATTACATGAGTTTTCTTGCACATAAACGATCTTTACCTTTTCATCAACGTTATTTGCATTATATTTATTCTATCGACACGGTATTCCTCACTTCATTTATATCCTTACAACTGATTTTTACAGTATGATTAGAAGGGTTCCTTTTTTTTTTTATCGTTTCTCTGAAAAATCGTTCTTTTTTTGTATGTAACAATACACGAATTACACAAACTACCTGTTGAGAAATTCTCAATGCGAATGTGCATCGCTCGTATTCCAAGTATAATTTTTTTCGGTGTATCCCAACAGAATCTCCTGTAGGTGAGGATCACGCTATGGAATTTTTGAATTTTTCGAATTCCATTTCTCGAAGACGAAGCTTTCTGGAGTTAAACGTCGATTGTTGCAAGTCTCGAATTGTACGAGAGAAAAAAGAAATACAAGGAAAGATATTCAATGGGTCGATTTTACGAAATCATAAGATCGTTAATGGCAACCTTTCGTAAAGACGCAATAATCCAGTGGTGGATCATCATAACTTATTGCGTCGATGTAGAAACGATAATCGCACAAATATCTTATCGATTGTAAGGTATGATCAAAAGAAAAGAAAACATGGAGAAGAGAAAGAAGAAGCAGGGTGAGCATTGCTACATCGGATTGACCTTAACCCTTTCTTCGAATTTCATACACATATACATATGTATGATCGGCAATAAATCATTAGTCATGAGTCTACCTCCTTTGCTGATTAAGTACAGATTCGAAAGAAATAATAAGGTAAATAACTATACGTGTAAGACTCAGTGACATTAAACGTTCTATTTATAATTTTAAACGCATCATAGAACTATGATACGTAGGTACACGTATACGTATATAAATGAGAGGAACATAATTGCATATGTCCTCGTCTGATGATTTTAATAAGGGGTCTTAATTGTCTTGAAAGGACGATATAATCAAATTTTCGCGGTAATGAACTCTAATCGAATTAATTGTCGTTTTCTTCCCTTTTTTCCGATTATACTTAGATTTTTATAAGTACATTTAAGAACGACGAGCAAGATAGGGAAGAAAGAGAGAAAGAGAAAGAAGGAGAGAGAGAGAGAGAGAGAGAGAGAGAGAGAGACGGAAGATAGGGAGAAGAAGAGGAAATACTTTAGAGCAGAAGGAGAAAAGAGGAAACGCGAGAATTCGCACGCACGAGCTTTAACGCTCATTTAAGCTAAATGACCAACGCGCGTGCAGTGGCGCACGAATAAACATACGTTACGTATATATTATACTTAGACTATCATTTACGCATCATTTGTATGTGTATATATGTACGTTTATGTGTATACTTAACGAACTACACGAGGATTAATCGGCTATACGTAAAAGACCGATGTTCTCGAGTATAACGTTTGGTTAAAAATTTCGAGCTGTTTTTTTTTAGTTAAAAAATCTCCTTGAAAATAATTTTGTGTTCTGTGATCTTGAGATATCATTTAAAAACAACGTTCATCGTTGCCTTGGGCGGTACAAGCGTTCGATCTTACCAAAGTTGATTTTCCTATTTTTATTCTGTTTGTTCAACTTGCTCCTTAATATATTAATACGAGTTTGCTGTCTTATTTCCGCGAATACCATTAACTTCATGATAACAGTCACGTAACAGATATAATCGAGCATCACCAAATTATGAAAAGTCTTTGTCCTCCGACATTACTGTATACCAGTTTGCAAGATGCAAAAAGGAGGCAAGTACCGTAATAATAAGCCTCGACTGGAAAAGTTCGTCGTATGACGTCATTACTCGAGAGGCTCCAAGTAAGTACCTCCGAGCGGTTATTCTGACGCGGTTTTCGCTTGATTCATCGTCAACCGTGAGTTTTATCTACCATCAGTAAACGATCGAATCTCTTCCGTCATATTTTTAAGCCATGCAATGTTTTATGAACTCCCAAAAAGTCCTTATCTTTTGGCGAATAAAGAAAGAATAAAGACTGAATCTTTGTTGCAGGAAACAAAAAAGAAATTATCTCGCGTGGATGCTACTTGTGCGTTTAAAAGAAAGAGAAAAAGTTGACTTTTACGTACAGTCGTTTTACACAGGGTTTTTTTTCGGGAAGCCGACCGAACAGCGCAAAACGTTGAGCTTCCAAATTATTTTATATATTGTTTATGTTTGTGTTAAAAAAAAAAAAAGTTTCAGCCACCACAAGACCCGATAAATAATATTGACGAAAGAAACGAGAGAATAGACAAGAAGTAGATTTGTCTGAGATGGTAAAAAAGTATTGTTCCTCGCAACTACTAAAAAAAAAAAAAATAAATAAATAAATAAATAAAGCAAAAATAAGAGTAAGAAGAGCTAAAGTCTTCCTTTCTTCCTCCGTTCAGCAGGTTCGAAAGGGATCGTAGACATAGTTCCGGGTAGATCGAAAGGACGGGCCTGACATTTTGGCGAGTAGTGCTGCTAATGAGATTCCTTTATGCTAATCGCTCGCGTGCTTGCTCGAGTCCGCTCGTCTCATGAATTTTATCGCAAACCTTCATCATTTTCTTCTTCGGCTTCGAACTACGATTGAGTCGTCAGCGCGGGCGAATAAACGAGAAAAGAGAGAGAATGAGAGAGAGAGAGAGAGAGAGAGAGAGAGAGAGAGAGAGAGAGAGAGAGAGAGATAAAAAAGAAAAACAAAAGAGAAAGAGAGACGGAAGATGTGGAAAAATTGGAAGAGGTTTCTTCCTTAACATTAGGAAGACGGAAAAGACGCAAGGATTAAGTTGGAACTATCGTAAACTAAAAATCGAAATCGCTAGCTTGCAATTCACAAACATGAAGATTCAGATAGCGAGTCTCGCAAAATGTTCAAATCATGTGTTATATCTGATGTTATGATGGTTTTCTACCACTAATATTACTTTCGTAACATTAGTTGTAAATTGGTGATCGCTCCTAAACGGAGAATAACGTGCAAGTTCGGGTTGTCACCGAACGAACTTACCGAGCGTCATGTCGAGTTATTAATTGCATAGGATGGTATGGTTAACAAGTCCTGCCGTTGATATTTGCAGTACTGTTAAACGGAAATTATTATGGTTAACGAGTTATCTCGAATGCTGTCTTGAAAAAAAAAAAAATCCAAACAAATATCTGCTTACTTTTATCCCTTTTATATTTTAATTTTTTTAATTTATACATTTTCGTATTAACCGAACAAATTTGTTCTATTTTCCAAGGATCAGTTGATGACACTTTTATAAAAATACAGATACTAAATTAGTCGTATAGTGAACAAATTTTTAAAGTTAAACAAATGATACAGATTATTCAGGATAATTTTATTCAACTTCATTACTCTTCTACGGATCTTTCGATGATGTAATGTAGTTACAACCCTTGATTACTTGGCAAACAAGTAATTTATTTTTCCTCGACCATCGAGAATTGAGATGACCAAGACGATGTTCTGCCTTCGAAGGGCTTGGCCTTCGAGTAACGAGCTGCAGCAGAAAAGCGAGAGTCACGTCTCATCATGAGAAAATTAATTGATATACGATTTTATCCGTTTTTGCACATTGCTTACATACGAAATATAAGACTAGAGAAAGAGAGAGAGAGGGAGAGAGAGATGCTGTTATAATTACTACTGAACGATCGATATGGTATAATCAAAGTATATATCACAACTAACAATGAGAAAGAGTAACGTTTGTTTCGACGGAAAAAGGTATAGGAAGATACGAAAGACTAAACGGTTAGAAATAAAGAGAAGAATGCAAAGAAACAGCGAGAGATTCTAGTACCGCGAAACTCGGTACAATGCCCTTGACAAATAGTGATGCTTCATAATCGCTGTCGTAATAATCAAAAGCGATAGATGCCGCAATCATTTTTACGCTCGATCAGTAACGATTATGCGCGATCAAGTGCCACCAATTATTCTCCGATCGCAGTCTGTTTAGCTTGTACACGAGTCCGTCCTTGCAAGGAGAGAAGACATCGACGCGATGAGGATTCGTTGTAACGCTTGGTTCTCTGGCACTTGTTTCATTGACGTAGTAAGTACTCCTTTGCACGGGACATAGAAAATCTCTGTGCGTTTAATTATATGATAATTTGGAAACTAAATTAACAACTGGTTGATGAGTTTATAATTAGAATTGATGATTTCCTCTGCGTTAAAAAGGAATTTCACTTCGGATATTGGCTTGCCTTTCTAATCTTTCGAGTTTATCTAATGCTGCCCAATTAAATGTAAAATATTTTACATTTATTTATTTGTTTTTCACAAAAAAGAAACATGATATGTGTTAATGGCTTGTGTTTGATAAAAAATCCGAAGATCAAATCGAAAAGAGGTAAATTACTGCAGTCCGTTCGATCAGACAGGTTAAGAGACGTAAAGATAACAGTAGCGTGCTTACAGTTCGCGTGCATGATAGATCTAAGGGATTCCAAACCATTGCTTGACAAACGATAATAAATTGTTGAATTTAAAAGCATATAGATTTATTTATTATTTGTATATTGTTAGATTGTTAGATCTTACTTTGACCTCCTGCCTAAAAAGTGTTAAAGTGTTATAGTATCTGAAGATTGTGAATATGCTCCTGACGCGATCATAACCCCATCGCTTACATTTATTTACATCTCCTGAACAGTCTCGTTGAACGGACTATAGACGGCTACTGATTGCGAAATACAAAGTGACAAAATACGATAGACTTTTTCGTACGATGGAATCATCAATGCGATGACGCAAGTTTATTTTTCATTTTCATCGAATTCTCGTGAAGGAAGGAAAAAATCTAGAAACCCTGAACGTTAAGATATTGACAACCGTTCGGTAAAAACAATTTTTCTTTATGCTCGAAACATTCTTTTTCGGCCTTGATCGCAAAGCAAACGTATTGCCTTGGAGGGAACGTATTTCACGCTGAAATTTGTATCCACGTGATCGATCGTTAAAAGTCAAGATGGTGCGTGCGTGTGCGTAAATAATGAGTCGTGTTGGAACACCTGTAACTGCGACACGAGCGAGTCATATATGTACATGTATCTATAAACACACACACACGCAAACATATGTATGTTTAGGTATTTATATGTAATCGTTTGATCTACGTTCTTCATCTCTCTCTCTCTTTCTCTCTTCTAACTACGATCATCTATCTCTTCCGTCCGTTCGATTAAATCCAATGATACATCTCGCGAATGGATCGAAGCCTCGCGCGTTCATCGATCACAAGCGATACAGTGATCTATCGATCTGTCCGTAGAGAACGAGTCGTCGATGGAAAAGGCATCGTATGCTCCGTTCTATGGAATTAAACTGTTCCGTATGACTGCAGAAAATTAAGAAAAAAAAAAAATATATATATTTTTAGGCGAGACAGGGATAAAGGTAGATAAACGATCGATCGACTCCAATTATTTTATTCTTTAATTGCTAACTATAAGCCGATCAAGTAAGAAAAGAGATGTCTTATTTAGCTCAATTTTTGTTTTCTCTTGTTCATCGTTTATACATTTCAATGAAGGTTTGATTAATTGCCCTTTCAATGAACGAGACCAGAAACATTAACGAGCGAACTATAGTTCGCTTACGGTAACATTATTGTAACATTCGTGTACTATAAAACGATTTGACTTTTTCTGAAAATATATCCTTCGAAGATTCCAATATCCGTCGTATTGTTTTTAGTATCTGTAGAACATTAATCTAATTTATCTCCGACTATTGACGAAACTTCCATTTTACAATCTATGTACACCATCGAGCTTCACCAATCTCCATCGTCCTCCCGCTTCTCTCACTCCATTGATCTTTATCGATTTCTCCTCAATAAAAGTGGAAAATTAACACGAAACGAACGTGGGCACGGTGATGCAATCATTAATTACCTCATTAATACAGGGAAGTCATTAGTGAGAGTCGTACACACACACACACACACACACACACACACACACATACGTCAAGACTTAGGGTGAAGTAAATGATTCAAGATCTCACGTACACATTTTCACAGAATTGAGATACGTCTTACCAGCATATTCTCATCGAGACGAAAATTAACCAATTTGTTGCCAGTTGTTTATTACTTTACAGTCAAAATCATATACCGAAACAATATCATATGTATCTATACAGCATAATGTTATCGTCTCGTTCCGAAAGCTACTTAAATACTCAACGAGGTCAAAATTCGCCATCGAGAAATGTTGACGTTAATTACTCGTATATAAATGCATGACTTATGTACACATGCTAAAACAGTTGAATTTGCATGTGACTGAGCTTATCAAGATGCACAGTGGGATATTTACTATGAAAAGCTGGACAACACTCATATTTATTTGATCGATTGGCTTCAAACTCGTGTACATCTTCAGAATAAATCTTCAAAATGTCGTTATGTTATAATATATGTCAAAGTTAATTCAAAATCTTTTTCTCTTCTTATTTACCAGAATCGTTAATAAATGTATGATTAAACAAATTTCATGAGACGATTAAAAAAGAAACGCGTATCATAAACTCTTCATTTTTGATGAGGTTCACTGCTTCATGCATGTACAAATAAAAACAAAAAATTTGATACATTGTTCTTCGCGACATTCAACAACTTTGAGCAATTAAAAATGTACGGCTTATCGAAAATTTAAAAAATGATTCTATGTTCGGATATTTACAATAAATATCCCACTGTTGCGATGTTGCGGTATTGGAATTTCTTGGAAAAATCTTGTTATAACATTGGCAAAGACGAAAGCACATTTTTATCTTGTTGTATGCACATTTTTTCCATCCGGGCAATTTCTTTTTATGAATTTACGACATTGAGTATGTAAATAGTGTATAAAGTTTTAATGAAATTCTCGCGATCGTCCGTCGGTATTCATTAACGAAGTCGCATCGATTTAATAAGTCTTTATGATCCTGTCCCTGGCAGATTATAATTATTCTCCACTGTTGAGAAGATACGGAGACAATCGATCGAAGGTTTTTTACGAAGATCGGTTAAACGAGTAGAAAAACTCGTAGCTGAAGGATTCGAAAAAGTCAAATAAAATAGTTTTCGATGCGTACCGTGAGTCATATTAGAAATATTTAATGTAATTCGTTAAATGCAAAAAATTAAAGTAGTTTTTATATTTTCAAAGTTAACCACTCTTCGAAGTACCTATGTAAATACGTGTAATTAGTAATCGAGAATTTAATAGTTATCTCGAAGTATCAACATTTGCCATGCTACATGATTCACCCTTTATATTTCATTATGTTCGTCACAAAGAATGCCGAACATTCCAACTTCAACTTTTTAAAACGTTTTCTTCGGATTAAGGAATCTTACAGGATCAAGAAGGTCGAAGGTCGTGAAACTAACCAGAAGGTGAATAAAGTATAGATGAATTGATTTAATCGATATACTACATTGTTCTTTGATTTCTACCAGTCGTTCTAACTAAAAATCGAACTATCCATAGAGGGTATATCTATCTCTTTCTTTTTCCTTGAAGGTAACCAATCAGTCGAAATCTAAAGATCAGTAGCTCCAGTGGTACACGTTTGAGAAGCTTTAGCGGGAATATCGAAAGAGAACATAAGCTTGACTACTATTTACCACAAAAGCTCTGGTGTATCGTAGGTTTTAAGAGTGTACGGGTCACCGCAGCGGGAGGATTCTCTTTCTCTCTCTCTCTCGCTCTCTCTCCCTTCGCCTCCTCTCTCTTCCTCTATTTATTTTTGAAAGAAAGGAAACAGGAAAAGGAAGAGTATCATCGGCGAGCAACATCAGCTAGTTCAAATCGAGCAAAGGAAGTAAAAGAGGAAAGAGGGAATAAGGAAAATGAGAAGGGTGAAAAGATGGAGAGAGAGAGAGAGAGAGAGAGAGAGAGAGAAGAGTTTAACGTGTTTGAGGACGAAGAAAAGCAAAGGCCTGTTTATACCAGCTGCTGCAACATGGCGTGGGCGACCTGTCCTCCCTTATACGTCCCACCATACCAACTAATTCATTGCGTATAAACGTAGCCTCTAACTAACTAGCTGACACCGCACTCGACCTGACCATCGTCTTATATTTTTCTTTTCTCTTTCCCGTTTAAATTCCCTTCTCTTCTTCTCGAACTCATCGAATTTTATTCGAGCTCATTTTCCAACGTCTCATCATCGATTATATCTCGTTACGTCATTCTGAATATTAAATGCCTCTTTTACTTCATTGCATTTTTCTCTTTTCGATATTAAACCGTTTACAAACTGTTTCGACGAAGAAATGAAAAAAAAAAAAAAAAGAAGAACAAAGCAGCCTCTTAATCGAATCAAATGCCCAATGCAGATTTTCGATTAGTTTTTTTATTTTTACTCTTTCCTTGCTATCACGAATTTTTGTATTTTTTTTTTTTTTTTTTTTTTTTTCTTGAAAGAATAATCTCAATTGTAAAATTCGTGTCGCAAAATCGAAGCTCGAAAATCGGAGTCGTGCCTCAGAGTGGCTTCAAACTTTTCAGAATGAAATTTACAAATCGGAAGCAAGCGTGGATAAAAAAACGTGAAAAAGCTTTTCGATTTCGCAGGATACGAATAGTACAGGTCTATTTAAATCGAACGTTCGAAGATGAGTTATCGATCGGTCTGTCATTGAGGACAGGTTATTGTTCTACACTGTGGGCGAGAGAGGGGTAGAGAGAGAGAGAGAGAGAGAGAGAGAGAGAGAGAGAGAGAGAGAGAGAGAGAAAGTACAAGACAGTCTCTTCGACCTCTGCTATGCAAGTGCAAGCGCGCGACGTCGTTCGCAACGTCACGTGCCAGGAGATCGTGCTTGTCGAACTCGTCCCTGATGGACAAACAGCGACTCATTTGTCATCCTCTTTCTCCGTTCGTGCGTTCCTTCTTTCTTGATGTTTGTGTGGGATCGTTTGACAGGCATATTCTACAAATTTTGATCGAAAAATTTTGTTCTGTACGAATCTAGTGACGCAAGGCATATAAGATTTCTGAACATTTCAAGGATAGAATGTAATAAAATAATAAATGAATAGTATATAATAATAATAATAATATTACACAAATATTAAGAAAAAAGAAATGACCTTAGGCGTTCTTTAAGAGCCGTTTAGATTCCCTTAAAAATAGTTTCTAATTCTACGTACGAGGAGTGACATTCAAATATCACAAAATCGAGTTAATCGTTCTGCAAATAATTGTTAAATGAAGAGGAAGAATGGATATACCGTATTAAAAAGTAAACGAATATGTTATATCGCGATTGTTTAAATGGAAATAAAAAACGTGTATTTTATTTACCTTACGCTAAGATATGCGCGTACCATTTTGCTCGAGCAAAGTGAAAGAGACTATTCTTCGTGTTGTCGCTTTGCGTGAAGTGACGTGCAGTGAGTGCCTCTACAGAAAGAGAGGAACGTTTCAGATTTTCGAGGTGGCTGCAGTTGTCGCCTGCAATGTCACGTCTCTGCATCTTGGAATCCCTTAACGGTATATATCGCGGAGGGCAAAGGTGAGCGGACGCTGCCGTGGACGGTGGCAAGGGGAAAAAAGTGCGCTCGACCAGGAGGGTCTGATCGAAAAGAAATTATTTGTTAGCCTGTTATTATCAAGAGCTAATTATTAATAATATCTCTAGATATACGGATCATCTTTGAGTATTTCTGTACATTCTGAACGATTGATGTTCGATTAACGATTCACATATTATAATAGTTTAAAATCTTTGTTGTCGTAATTAACTTGTTATTTTTTCTTTTAAATCTTTAAATTTGCATAAAATATTAAAGAATGTTTACTTATTACAATTTTTTCTCTCTTTCTTTCTCTCTCTCTCTCTCTCTCTTTTTATTTTCTCTTCCCTTTCTTTTACGTTTTCGATTAGATCGGAAGTGAAAAGAGCAGCGCATCCCAGGCATTGAAAACGACCACCGACGTTGAGGTAAAAGATTGTCTTCCTTGTTACACTTTTTTTTGTCGTATTCTATCATCCTTCTTTTTTTATCTCTTTTCTTACTTCATGTTCTTCCTCGGGTTGTAAACGATCGAAATATTCTTATAGAGAACGAGGCCCACAGAAAAAGAAAGAAAGATAGAGAGAGAGAGAGAGAGAGAGAGAGAGAGAGAGAGAGAGAGAGAGAGAGAGAGAGAGAGAGAGAGAGAGAGAAAAGAGTCTAGCCGGTCAACAGCCGTGAAATCCATTAATTGTGAATTCTCGCCACGAAGTTGCCAAGAGTCTGTTGAACCCTCGACATATCGTTGTCTTCGTTCACAGAAAATGTTGATGCGTTCATACAAGAATTTGCAGAATTTCTAAGCGCGCTTAGCTAAGTATGCTTGACACGAACGCGCCGATTTACGTAGGCACACGAGTCGTTCTAATTTCGGGTTGCGTCCATTACCGGATACAAGAAGAGCGAATTCATCGCTTATTGGAGTAAATCGACATTCCACGAACGAGCTCTCGCGTCTACGAAAACGTTTCACTGTGGGAAAATACTATTCGTCCTAATCTCTCTTAGCATATTGACGTCATATAAAGTCATCAGCATCCGATTTTGCCTATTTTATTTGAAACTTTTATCTATAATATTTCTTTCTTCGCATATAAATACAAACGTGTAATCATGGTTTTTAATAAAAATGAAAGATTTAGGATGAACAAATTTATTTTACATTAAAATTTTCATAAATATTTTTCTCTTGTTTCCTGTAAATCAATTTTAGTAATTATTTTTTACGTTCAGAAAATGTACTGAATATCGTGAAAGAATGTTGAATATTATTAGAATAAGTAAGATATAATAAGATGATATAGAAGGAAAATCGCGATTGAAGGGAAGACGATCAAAGGCAGAGCTTATCGAACGTAGAATACGAGCACGTAAGCGTATTAGGTACCTATTCGGTGAGCGCCTAAAGCGATACCGGTTACATGCAAATGTCTTGTACCTAGTAACCGGGTGATGTAATCGTTCCGATCTTTTGTCTCTAGGTTTAATGCATATTAATAGGTCACGAAAACGAAATTACTGTAACAACACGTTCGTTTTAACGTAACGCTCGAATGATAGGGGCCGTCTCACGACCCTGTAAGGATACCTTCCACCCGCTAGATCGTTCTACCTTGTAGAAAGTTCATTTTATTATCCAAGGTCGATTCACATCGTACTATGCAATATTTTTTTCTCATTACGCTGATAGAAGAAATTAGGTAATTTTTGTCTGTTTAGATAGCTTCTTCTTTCTTAACAAATTTCGTTTGATAATCTAAAATATAAATGTGTGTAAGAGATATGTCTGGGTTCTTTACAGTTAATGATAATAATAACAAGAGCATAAGTAAATGAAACAACATTTATTATTTAAAACCGACAAATAACTACTATATTTCATGGAAAATAAATTGACTAGTCCCAGACAAACAATTTATATTAACCACAATAACAAGCATGATAGAAGTTCGCCACGAGCAATATAGTATCTTTTCGACATAGCTGCGAGAAATAGCAGGTTCCATTTGTCTATATTACGTACAGCTCATTATGTTTACTTCATTTGTCTTATGACGACTACTAGAGTTCAGGTGCGAAACGTGCTAGAAAAGAATAGCTGCGGCATGTACTAAAGAGAGGTTTACGGACTAATGGCTCTAGTTGAACATACGCTATCTAATGCTATTTTGAATATACAGTAGTATTGCATTTAATGTAACAAGTTTTTATGGGTATACAATTAGAATAGCTATCTAGATATTTACAGTATTGGATGCATGAGCAGATAAGAAAAAAGACAATATAATCAGTTCCTAACGGTTAGGGAGAAAGAGAAAGAGAGAGAGAGATACAGAGAGCCAGAATAAGAGAGAGAGAGAGAGAGAGAGAGAGAGAGAGAGAGAGAGAGAGGAAGGATATGCACTCAAGTACATACATACGCACATATTAGTGCTAAGTATAATAAAGTCTTCAGTTATATGATTAAGATGTTACGTTCTTTGGTGAAATTATCTGTAAAATAGAAAAAAGAACCTAAAATCTAAACAAATAAAAAATTATTATTTTTTTTTATGAGATAAAAAGAAAAAAGAAAAATAGAATAAATGGTAAAACTTTAGATTAAGGGAAGTAGCTCCAATGACGGATATATGTTAAGGTCATTTCCCTGAATAACAATCCAAAGGTCTTAGCCGTTGCTCGTTGTTCGTTAAAAATTTATTAACAAAAAATATTTACTAAATAACCTTTTTTTTGACTCCATGCACATTTAATAGAACGTACCTCAGCAGATTCCTTTATTTATCTATAGTAAATTGAACGCGTGGGCGTGGGAAGTGCTCAGCTCCTCCCCCTACACCCCCATCATGAAATAAGATACAACTCTAACGCAAGGCATACTTTATTTCCTCTTGTTACTCGCCACATAGTGCCAATCCATTATTTATTTGAATTACTAAAAATGTATTATTAATTTTTGGCAATATTTCTCGTCCCTTTAGAAGTAATAGTTACAAACAAAATACCTAGCTCTTTGAGAATTTTTCATCGAAATTCGGTAATTTTTCAAAATATTTTTTCGATGTATTTACTACACATAAATAAATGAATCCGCTAAGAACATACGACTACATACGTCAAGATCAAGGTCATTTGAACTGGTTCCCCTAATCTAAAATTGTACTTTATTAATGCTTAATCCTTTATATTGGTTATCGCTTCTTCCTTTCGCTCGCTCATTATCGCTTTTTTTTTTTAATTATCTTTAAGACAAAGTTCTAGACGTCGTCTAATCTTCGCACGTGCATAAACATTCATCTCTATCGCTCATATACTCTCGCTCATATATCGCTCATATCATTTATATTCCTAGGATTATGTTTCTATCTAATAAATACCTATATTCCTAATATTCTTTTGACACTCACACACAAACATGAATATCTTCCTAATCTCTTACACATATATACAATTAACAAGACTTACGATTCTAACGAACTCTCATGATTTAATTAGTAAATAATTTCAATTATACTTAATGCTAAAAAGAAATCCCATTTGTTGTAAGTCTAGATCTTAATATTAGGAAAGACTATATATGTCACGTATGTATAGAAAGGGCAGGTCTAGAACCATTCAATCGATTACTTAAGGATGAAAAGGGATGACAGTGTGTAAAGTATAAAGTATATAAATGAAAGATGAAAGGAGGAAAGGAAAGAGGAAAGGAAACAAATAAAATGGTCTTCTCTTTGTCGAGCAGCCGAACAACGGTCATTCGCATGAAGGCATGTGATGTTATACTTGACGAAATCGAATCTATTCCGAGAAAACTGGACCTAAACGCTATTAGACGTAGAAAATACTAACGTGCTACTATGAGATTACGGTACTTAAAGAATGTTAGGTAGCATTCAGACCTTGGATTCCAGTTATACAAGAATAGAAAGTATCGAGAAGAACGGAATATCTAATGATTACACACATGATACACACTTTACCTTGGAAAAACCTAAAGATGAGAGAAGGGCCTTAGCAAATATCTGTTGGTCATAGATGTATTGGACTTTCCCGAAAGTAAAGGAATGTCCAGATGAAACATTCTATATTTTTTAAGGGTTCGAATTTTAGCTCGGAGTGGCTATTCTCATGTAGCTGCCCCCTCCCCCTCACCCTCCACCCTCCCAAGTATGTCACCAGTTTCTTACCATTCTTCGAACCTTGCATGCTTTTCAAATTAAAAGAGCATTGCAAGAATATTAAATTGATTGAGATCTACTCACAAACTTCGATAAAATACAGGAATTTTATTTTACGAACAAATAGAAAACCTGATGAGAGCATTTAAAGATTATTACATTAATAAAATTATAGACGATCTGAATGCAAAAAAACCAACCAAAGGCGGGCCGATAAAATTGTACAAAATTGGCAAAGAAACGAAAGGGAGGACAGACTGTAGCAGTTCTGTCAGGACAACGAGCTAGTTATCACGAACACTTGGTTCCAGTTACCATCTTGTCGTCTGTACACTTGGCGATCTCCACTGGACAATATCCAGGACAGTTGGGACTGTTAAGGAACCAGATTGATTACGTTATATTCAATAAATGTCTCCGAAACTGCGTGAAAAGTGTGAGAACATAAGTGATTGCTGACAAAATTGACTAAAGCAAAATCAAATTGTGGCGGAAATCCGATTCCGTCTAAAAATAGAGTGAAAAAAAGTAGATTAAATTATACCTAATAATTGGTTAACTTTTATCTACATCGCTGTAAGTACATGAAAGCTAACTAGGCGCTTGTCCAAAAACGAAGATGGGTATTCTACAAGTAAATCTCAATCACTGAGAGAGGCTACATAAAATCTACCGATACAGATAGTGCGGGAAGAATGGATAGATGTAGTGAAACCATATAGAAACGTCGACCAACAATCGTAGGAATTGGATTCACCAGACAAGGCCATCATTTGGTTTTGTGTCAAATAAAATTTTCAGGAGGCCTTGAGGATACATGAAGAATTCTTCGTTAGAGCTAAGAACAACTATGTACACACATACGCGCGCACACACACACACACACAAACGCAACAATCTGTCTATACATGTACATATACTGTGTACATGTGTGTATGTACACATTGTGTATGTGTGTGTATGTACATGTATAGACAGAGTGTTAGTGTTAGTGTTAGTGTTAGTGTTAGTGTGTGTGTGTGTGTGTGAGCGAGTGTGTGTGTGAGCGAGTGTGTGTGTGAGCGAGTGTGTGTGTGAGCGAGTGTGTGTGTGTGTGTGTGTGTGTGTGTGTGTGAGCGAGTGTGTGTGTGTGTGTGTGTGTGTGTGTGTGTGTGTGTGTGTGTGTGTGTGTGTGTGAGCGAGTGTGTGTGTGTGTGTGAGCGAGCGAGCGAGCGAGCGAGTGTGTGTGTGTGTGTGTGTGTGTGTGTGTGTGTGTGTGTGTGTGTGTGTGTGTGTGTGTGTGTGTGTGTGTGTGTGTGGCTGCTGAACCCTACCTAGCCGGATATTGGAAGACTTCGAGACAATCTTGGATCGGTTGTTCAGCAATGCCAAGGACCGAAAGCGTGCATGATTGCTAGCAACATCAATACCTGGGCTGTACACTGGGGCAGTAAGAAGACAGATAGAAGAGAGGAAGCATTCTTGGAAACACTCTCTGTACTGGATCTGGTCTTGCTCAATGATGGCAAGTCACCCACTTACATCAAAGAAAAAGCGAGTTCCACAATAGAATTCACATTCGTTAGCAGCGACCCTGCATAAGGCGACACGTAGTAACAAGTGACAGATATCTGTACGCACAGTGTTTTTAGTGTAGGAAATTTCGAGACGACGAAAAAGGGATTTACGGTGAATGGGCAATCCAAAAGCATGGTTGGAAAGTACCTTAAGCATCTCCTACGAAGAAATATTTCGCGCGACCATGGAAAACGGTGATACCAAAGGGTCTGCAGGGAGGAAAATGACGAAAATCATGAGACCCAGACGTAACCCAGACGCAACCCAGATACAACCCAGACGCAACCCTCCGATGTACTAATAGAATAATGTAATAGCCAGGCTTCAGAGGGAAAGCAACCATGCCAACCATGCCAATGAGTCAAGGGAAAAAACATATACCCGGTCTTGCTAGCGAAGTACAAGGAGGCCCACGTCAAGCTGGTTAAAGCCATTAAACGCAGCAAAAGGCAAAGTTGGACCGACTCGCTCGACGAGATAGATGGAGATCCCTGGGGCAAGCCATACAAGGTGGTCATGTCTTGGTTCAAAAGTCAGCCAAGACAGCAACCCACCTGCGTGCACCAAGGAAATAGCGACGATGCTCTTTCCAGAGCAACAAGACTACGAATACCAAGTGGATCAAGTAGACGAAGAAACTATCCCCTTGTTACACGCGAGGAACTGCTTCGGACGTAGCGCTAAAGACAGCTATCAAGACAGCTCCTGAGCTATTCCTTGACATGTACGACACATGTCTCGGAGAAGGTATCTTCCCCGAACGTTGGAAGTGGTAGAGGCTTGTTCTCTCGCTTCAAGGCAAAAAACTACCCGATGACCCATCGTCATACTGCCCTTTGTGCATGTTGGACACCGCAGGAAAGATCTCGCCACGAATTCTCCATAATCGGATAAAAGCCGTTATTGGGAATTTAACGGATAACCAGTACGACTTGAGGAAATCAAGGTCAATCTTGGATACCATAAATCATGTGGTCAGCACGGCAAGAGAAGTTATGCCAGGCGTACGATGGAAAAGAAAAATGAAGAAGTATTTCTAAGAATGCCTTTAATTTGGCTAGGTTGAAGAACGTGTTTGAAGTAATTAAGTTATTTCAAAGATCGGAGAGTCTAGAGAAGTACTAGGAAAGCAGAAGGTATTCGAGTAGGCTACGAGAGAGTCAAATTCTCGGATCTTCCTACTCTAACGAAATGTTTGACCAGCTTTCAAGGCTAATAGACGCCTCGGGAGAAGTTAGCATTATTACGTCCAAGATTGACCTTTCGGTCTTAATCGACGACGGTGATATGCGCGAGAAACTAGAAAATAAAGGTAAAAGCGTGTAGTAGACAGTGTTCTCCTTTGGTGTTCGTTGGCCAAACTCCAAATTTCAGATCATAAAACTGCGGCTGTAGTTATTAAGAGCGACTGGAATTGCGAGGGGGGAGGGGATCGATAGGTAGAAGGGTAAGGGCGCTTCTCAATCAGAAACAGAAGACAGCGAAGGAAATCGATCTCGCTAGTAGGGTACCTACCATTCTAATAGGGAATAATAATATTAAGTTCTAAGATCCGGTTCGGTATCTCATGTTTCGTTTTGACAAGGGTATGGGAGTGGGAAATCGCATTGTCATTATTTGAGTGACAAGGTAGGGTCAGTCGTAGATTAAGGAGATTAGCAAGTAGGGAATGGGGACTCTGTTTCGGCACCCTCCGAACGATTTATCTTCCAGCGTTGATTCTGACGGTTAGTTACGCGCCCGCAAGGTGATCCGATTTTATCTTAGAAACCACAATGGACTTCGGAGGCGTGCGTTCATAAAAATGAGGTCTGAGTATCGCACGGTATTAACAAAGTCCTTGTGTGTTGTTTCCAGATCTCCGATCGATCTTCAGCTTTACCGACATATAGAGTTTTACGATATTACAAAAAAAAAAAAAAAACAGTAAGAATCCTGAGACGGTTAGTCGCGAAAAACCTTGAGCCGGGGAGGAAACGATTATTAAAAGAATGCATCAAGCAGGATGCATTAGCTTTGTGGCAATCTAGATTATGGAAGTCGACAACAAAGTTCATATAACACTCGTTTTCTTTTCCCGGACGACTAAGAGAAGATAATGTTCGTTTTGTCTCTTGAAACTATTACTTTATGCAGGCTCTCGAAGTACGGTGATTTATAAAGTCAGGCTCATGTCATTGGGTCTTGCCACGAAGGTGAGCTGTGAATGTAGAATGAAGGATACGATTTCGTATCGTATCTTAGACCGTCCTTAGGTCTTTGATCCTTGAGGGATCGTTCTGGAGGAAGTAATAGGCGAGAGGGTGTTTCGTTTGTCAGTCTTGTCTCTCGATTGATGCCTTCTCCCTCTTCAACGATTATCGAGAAACCCTTTTCCTAAAAGGAAAATTAGATACTCGGATTCTGTTCAGCTGGAAAATGTCTGAGTTCCTGGTGATGGGAAAGAGTGCCTGTAATTATCTCTGGTTAACTCACCCCCGAACAGAATAGTATACCTCTCTTTTCTTTTCCCTCTTTTTTTCTCCACTACAGGATCACAGATTCTCTAAAGTCCAAACCGTAAATCATACACATCTCCTCGCAATCCCATCCTGACAGAACGGGTGCCAAGTATCGTGATACCGTTGTTCCCCGTGGGCGTGGCCGGAGATAATGCGATAACTTATTATTACGCTGCCGACGGAGAAACTGCTTTGCCCAAACTCGTCTACAGAAATTTTGGGGATTTCCAAATCTGTTCGTATTTAGTAATCTTGGCAGCGGGAATAAGATAGATTCAGTTGCGTTTATCAGTCTTTGGCGTGATAGTATAGGAGCGGTCACTTACAGAGTGTTCTCCTTTATAATAAATATATCAAAAAAAGGCCAACCTAACTTCGACAATATCAATAGACAGATGCAAGAAAAAATAGCCTGCAACTGTCGGTAAGCGAAACGGGATGGATCTGTGAAAAATCTAGACGCAACCCATACGCATCACCTAATTCGTCAGATTGATAGTTGGATGAACCACAAACTCAAGGAAGTTAACTACCTACTTGGCGCAATATGCATTCTTCAATGTCCATGTTTCAGTACGGATTAACAAGATCTTGAAGAAATACTGAATGGAGCTCTAACTCCTGACAATCTATTATAGTAACGTCGGATGAGAATTGGACTGCTTTTAGCAACTTGTCACTGTTAGCAAATTGCTAACTGCTGTTAGCAACTGCCACAGTTCTGAAGGAACTGTAACGGGAAGAATAAAAGAGAAGGAAAGAGAGGACAACTGTGGTAACAACCCTCTAAACGAACGGAACATGACAAGATATAATCATGAAAACAGAGTAAAAACTCTGGCTAGGACTACTCCCTGCGAATTAATAGTTAGTGACGGTTCATGTTATGAAAGAGGTACGATATGTAAAAATCAATGTTATAAAAGAATAGTGGATTTATCTGACATATGTTTAAGAACAATATTCAGAATTTCGTTTTAGTATGAAAAGTAAACTTGAATAGTTAGAAGATATTATGTTTGTATTCGGATTGTCGGTTACGTTAGTTTCGTTGAATGTGAAAATCGTTATATTATCGTGTGTGTCTTGTGCAATATTTTACCTTTCTCAATTTTATAGGTAATAATGTTCGACAACTGTGCTTTACTTAAGGATTTGTTCAATGTTTGGACAAATTCGAAGTTTGTTTCTAAAATGTTCAGTACGTTGTTAGTGTCGGTGATGAGTATATTTCAATTTCCGCCCAGTTTGTAGACGTATCAATATTAGCTTTTATTAATGTACCAGTAGTTTGATGACGTTGTTTTAAGAAAGTTTCTCTATGAAGGGAAGAGTTCGTTTGGATTATTTATTTATTCATTTCAATATGCATTTCATAAAATACGCTACGGCTAAGATATGACAAAAAAGTTTTATTAAAATGACAGCTGAAATGTTATTTTTAAATAAAAGATAATTTGAGTTGAATGGTACTGAATAGAAATGTATGAATCGACTTATAATGTATTTCGTCTGTGGAATTAAAGTTATTCGTTGCATAGTACAGCGCATGTTTTCCTCTTAGCATGTTGACATTTATTTTTTCGATCGCATCTATCTCGCGTATGCTCGTTCCTGGTATTATTTAATAATAGTACGTTATCGTTTATTAGTAGGTATTTTAAAAATCAATATCATTATATTAACTACTACATAATTACGTACGATTAACTTATCCCGATTAACATCGTCGAAGACGTCTAATGACTCAAGATCTTTATTTCTGTGTCGTACAACCACAAGGACGCGAACTCGCGCTGATCATTCTTCAAATAGTTTCGCATCTTTCAATATATCCCATTTGGCATATCTTGGCATATTTACTGGCTACTTTCTCGATATATTAAAAGAAAGAGACAGGCGATCAATGGAAACAGTTGAACTATTTTTTTGTCTAAATAAAAGTACTATTGAGGCTAGATCATTACATGATAATATATATAAACGTTTCTTTCTTTTCGTCAATTAATAATTAAATCCCTTTTAGAGACACAATATGTGAAATACATATGTCCACCGTGATGTACTAAGAAGAAAAATGAAAATTCCGCGAACGGAGAAATAACCATTTAGAGATTTAAACACCCGAATTTATTGACTTCCTGAATATAACAGAAAAACATTTTAGTTGGCTCAACGACCAATAATCGATCATAATTCGATCGCAGAAAGATAATCTCCGTGAGTATCGCGTAGTGGCACATGACGCGTGAGCCACGATAATAACATCTTAACGCAGAAGCATTAATTAGACGCGACGAAATAATTAATCTCCTCATGGCTTAGATCATCTTCAGGAATTCACGCAGAGAGGGAGAAAGAGAGAGAAAGAGAGAATACTTGCTACCACGTACGCGGATTTCCTAATATAAGACTCGAGCTCACGTAGAGAGGGAGATGAGATCGATTTATCGAATTTATTGCCGTTTTAATCTATCGATGTTCGTCATCGTGCGCGGTGTAATTTCTATATATAGAAATACACGGAAACATCTGGGTTTTTTGTGCGCTTTTTTATATTCACATCGAGTTAACGCTACGTTCAGAAATATATATTTTATTTCCAGCGAATAATAATAATGTTATTCAATTAGGATCGAAACGATGGAAAATAATATCGGTCAATCGTTTCCGACACATTGAACGCCAATATATCCTAGAAAAGTTGAATGATTAATCGCGGATGTAGGAAGATGATAAAATCGATCTACTAAACTGAACGTGCAAAGTTTAATAGCGAAGAGAAATATGATCGTGTTGTTTTTAAGACTCTTTTAATTGTTTAAAGTTCACTAACCCCATAATTACGCTCATCTCGATGTTGCCGAATGATTATTTACAGTTACACCTTTATACTGGCAGTTAACCTACTTGCGAAGCGAGTACTTACGTCGCGTTTGATTGCGAATAAAAAGACATTCATAGCTTACTGCTCGATTAATAGAAATCCCATTTTCTTTTCGACGTAACAGGTGGTAATAATGTCGAGAAAACACAATTTCAGATATGTAAAATCATTGTTATTACAGTTCTAACGAACAAGGTGTATATTTTTTAAGCTAGAAAAAGCGACGGTTTTATTGCATACGATAGGAACGCAACGTGCGGAGTAAAGCAGCAAATTATCTATATTAGCATAATCCTTGTGAACTTGACACTACGTTCCGGTAGAAAATTGCAAATGTTCGTGAGATTAAAGATCCCTGTTTGCGATGTCTCGGTCAAAACTTGAATTGGTCGGATGGAGTTTAAAATCATCATTAAATCATATATTAAATACGTTAATTACGACAGATTTCTTGGAATAACATACGTCGGGATAGAGGAACATCGAAAAGCAGTGAAATATTGGAATCATTCGAAGAAATCTTGTTTGTTCTTGTTAACGCTACGTAGGAATTTAAAATATGTACATCCTTCAATTTTAAAGAAAACTACTTCCGAGAATACGTTTAAGATACTTTGTTCGCGTTTTATATCCTTCAGAAAAACATTTCTTCTTGGATTTCCTAAAAGTAGGCGTATCTAAATGTATTCGCGCAATTAAACTGTTCTCAATATCGAAACGTTAAATATCTATTATCTTCTTTGGTTTGCAACATGTACTTACGAGGGAAAATGAGAAATAGGAATATGACTTTTTTAATTCGTTGCTCTCGTAGTCCATAGTAATTCGACAGGTTAGAAAATGAAAATATGGTAAAGCGTAAGCAATGATAAAGCATGCAAATAAACGTGGGAAAGTGTACGATCGATCGCCGTATCATGAACGAAGAATATCTTACTCATTTACACGTTGAATCGTTTGTAAACACCTCATTGAAAACAGATGTAACGATTAATCGGTGTTTGTAAAGAATCCTAGTCGAAAGTTCCGAGGCTTATGGCGCAGGAAACTGAATGGCCGCAACTATGTAAATGCGGATTGGGCAAAGTGCTATAGGCAGTTAAATACAGAGAACGAGCTGAGTCATCTTGATGACTCGACGATTAATCGCGCGAAGCCGAGGTCGGCTTTAGTGTAAACGTATCTCTCGCTTCCTTACACGATCGGGAAAGAGAAAGAGAAAAAGAGATAGTTCATTTGTAGTCATTACGTAAAAATGCGAGGGAAGACATACCACGAGGAAAAGAAGAAGCACTGCTAAATCGACAATATATTGTCGATGAAGCATCGATAACGTTCTCTTATTTCGCGTATCGCGAAGGATCAACAACGTACGCTTACGCGAGGCTCCTTGAGAAAGCATGAAATATAAATAATGGATTACAAATCTTATAGAAGCGGCTTACTTACTTCGCTGATTTAATACCATAGAATTAATAAAGATTTATTAAGAGATTTTCGTCTTCGTTCATTTGTCGCGATTAATTTTCCTTTTTCAAAGTAAAGTAATCGAAGAAATGTATTTTTTTTTTTTTGCTCGATCGAGATTTAAGATTGCCTCTAGGGAATATTATCGAGCAGACAAAGTTGTTTGCCAATTCTAATTCTATCGTATGTACACTTGTAAAGAGGAGAAAAAAAAAGAAAGGATTTGAAATCCGAATTATTCGTTCAATATCTTTTCATTCCAAAATAATACAAATCGTCTTTGTGTTGCATGAAAGCTCGTTGACACGACGCCTGTTTTCTTCTTAATTGATTATATTACAATCTTATATAGTGACGCTTATATGTTTTATACGTGCATATTCACACGACACTGCCGTCAACAATATACGGTAAAATCATGGATTTGGAAATTTTTGACTTTCGGTATCGTTGATAGAGACCATAGCGATGCAGTAAGAAAATAGAAACGGTCACCATTGGCACATATATCGTTACATATACTGTAACGTTATTGTGTTTTAACTATAAATACTTGCTATATAAATATTTGATCTTTTGCTGTAAATTTCACAATAACTTGCGTAAACCAAGGATGAATCGCCAATACTTCATTATTTTCGTGTTATGATTTTTATACATACACAATATATAATATTTAAGTATGAATATAAATATATAACATATTATAATACAATAATAATAATAATATATATATACATAAGTTATTTACGCATATGTACATATGTTATATATACATATATTATTACATATCAACAAATGTATATATACGTATGTTATTTTACAGATAAAAAAGTTTTGGAAATGTAAAAGAAGATATAATATCACAGGGCTCTAATTGTAAGTGTTTAAGAATAAAAAAAAATATCAAGAATTAATTAAAGAGTATTACTTGCAAAATTCTATGCCAAGATTTATTTGACAATTTGTTACTCAACAAGTAGTTGTTTGATCAAAGCAACAACGATACGTTTAACTTTCGCAAAAGCTATGTAATGATCCAAAGCATTTTGAAAGATCAAAAGCAAAGCCGCTGGAATCCCATACGGGATAAAGGAGAAAAAGCGTTTAGATTAGTGCGGATCACTCCTCATTAAGATAAACGAGTACGCCACCTACATATTCTCCTTTCGCCGCCCTCTACGCTGAGGGCACGTGCGAAAGCGGTAATCGCGATGATTACTCGTAATCGACGTTACGTTTTACGACACGCGCAGCAAGCGTGGCTGAGCAACTCTCTCTCTCTCTCTCTCTCTCTCTCTCTCTCTCTCTCTCGCTCTCTCTCTCTCTCTCTCTCTCTCTCTCTCTCTCTCTCTCTCTCTCTGTCTCTCTCTCTCTCTTATACACCCGGCATTGACTCTGAAACATGTTGGGGCATTTTATGACTTTATTCGAAACAATTCAGGTTATATCGAGCGATAGATCTGATAAGATTTAGTTTACAAAAAAGAAAAGAGAAGGAAATATTCGTGAAAGAAATATGAAAGAGAAAGATAGAGAGAATATCCTCTCACGGTAAGACTTATGTGCTTAAATATTATAAAGGCAATATATATATATATATATATATATATATATATATATATATATATATAGAGAGAGAGAGAGAGAGAGAGAGAGAGAGAGAGAAAGAGAGAAAAGGTGAGGGAAGAAAAGAAGAATATCTCATAAAGCCTTAGGGTTTTGTAAGGAAGGAGAGGGCAGCTGAGGTCAAATATTCGAACGATGAAGTCCGAAGTGCAATTTCGGTAATTTCGGAGTGAGCTCATGGTTATCGAACTTTTGCAAAAGGCGGTCCATGAATATGAGTACTTGATGTTTGGGAGATACATGTTATGATTTACTCCTTCCATTTTTTCTCTCTTTCTCCCTCTCCCTTTTTTCTTCCTTCGAGCCATTCGTGGATTTCTGCTCGACGTTTAAAGTCGATGGGCTGCCTGCCAGCTCGAAGATCATTCTCGATGCCGAAACTGCCTTTTTGCTTTTCTTTCTTGTTTTCTTCACCCACTCATAAGGAAGAGCAAAAGAGCAAGATAAAGGGAGAGAGAGAAAGAGAGAAAGGCTCGTAAAAAATTTTGCGAGCTACGCATGATAAGAAAAACGTAGACCGAAGGTGAATCGTGTAATTTCCGAAGGAAGCGTCGAACAGTCGAGAATGGATATGAGAGGAAAGGGCAATCCAGAGGAGCCATTTAATACGTCACGACATGACTCATCGAGATTGAGTTGAGGCTATTAATTTCACCGATTGTATTGACATCGCTTTCCTGTCGTGCTAATTCAGCCCGATGAATCGATTGAATTCAATTTCTTTCCTCTAAAGTAGGAATTGTATGTTTTGTGTGTGTGTGTGTGCGTGTGCATGTGCGCGCGCGCGCGCGTGTGTGTCTATATATATATATATATATATATATATATATATATATATATATATATATATATATATCTGACTGTCTCAAGTTTTGAGACAGTATATCTATCTATATATGACTGTCTCAAGTTTTTTTGACTTTACAGAAAATTTTGTTCGTCTTCAATTTGTTTGATCCCATTGAATTATATGGATGTCACATAGTGTATTATGATTTAATGAGAACCAGCACGCGCTTCATATCCTCTGTCGCGTACGAGCTGAAATGCACTCCATCGAGCAAAGGTAACATTTTCGAAGGTACGTCACGTAGTCTCACAGTCGGAAATATCATGGAAGAAGCAACTCTGTGAGTAAGGTAAATTTAGCTTCAAAAGAAAGAGAAAGAGAAAGAAAGAGAGAGCTTGCGAAGTACGAAGAAGGAAATGTTAAGATTGAAGTCAGTTTCTTCAAATAAATTACCATTATCATTTAGTAGTCCACGGACATACTTTTGATATACGATTCCGAAATTTTCCCTGAATACCTGGAAGATTTTATTTTATCTTTACTTTTATGTCGAACTTTTATTCCTTAATGTACTTCGTTTTTTTTTTCACCGTCAATCATGGGTACACTCTTCACGACCGATCACAAAATATGATGATAATATTGGTTTTGTAGCGTGTATATTGTTAAGTTTACGATCTTTCCCATTGATCTCGACGATTTTGTCGGAATTTTTTCTATTACTTTCAAAACTTACAAAAAAAATATTTACACTTTAAAACATATTACTCAATCATTCTGTGTAATAACGTTTATTTTCAGTTTAACCTTATATCTATTATCGATCTTTCGTCGAATAATTTTACATCAAAGAGCCCTGTCGACGACATCAAATTTGTTTTAAACAAACAAAAAAAAAAAAGAAAAAAAAACAGAAAACACATCATTACGAGTACACGCATGTAAGTATAAACGTGGTTTGCATCGATAGGACGACGGTTAATGGATAGTTGTTAAGTATAATGAGTTAGACTGTCCCGCTGGGTTGGCAGACTCGGTGGTGGTAATGAAGGCGACGAGCGTACAACACTCTCTGGGCATATAGCCTCTCTATCGAAAATACGAGAATTTCGTTCGACGACGTGTATCGGGTCGGACAATAATTGAATTTCATTGAGTGGGAGGTGCTGAGAGTACATCTCTCTTATCCTCTCTTCCTCCTCTTCCACGTTTTCGTCTGCAAGTTCGAACATGGTTTTATTCGTGTGACGTACTTGCTACGGTGCACTTCAAACGCAATAACGAAGCTCTTCTCTCTTACAGTAGGCGAAGTTTTTTTCACAGGAAATAAGTTTGTTTCTTTCGACTAAAAAGGGGCGGGTTGAGTAGAGGCAGCCGGTTGGACGTTTTTGTTAAAAGCAATACGTCGTGTATAATTTATTTGGCAAATTGTATTACACGAAAACCAAAGATGAAAGTGAACGAAATGATATTAGGCGAGAAAGAGGAGAGAGAGAGAGAGAGAGAGAGAGAGAGAGAGAGAGAGAGAGAGAGAGAGAGAGAGTATGGTCGAAAGAAGAAAAAAAGAGCGAACGTTTGAACGTTTCGTTAACGAGTGCCCATCAAATTTGTAATGGCCCGATCCTGTCCTGCTGTGAGAAAAAGAAAAAATGAACGCGGACTCATGAACTTCTTCTCTTCTTCCTTTCGTGAATAGATTCTCAACAGGGAGAATTTTTTCTGAGGTCAAAGGGCGTTCTTTTCATTATCCAAGAGGAGATTTATCGTGCCGGACAATGTACGAGCGTGTTTCTTAACCCTCTTCTTCATCCCTGTTCTTTTTTTTTTATTTCCTTCTTCCTTCTTTTTCTCTCTTCTTGGAAGGTTACACGAGGCAGAAGACACGAACCAGTTTCCTTGTGAAAATAAGATGCAGAAATATGATCGTTCTCTTCGTTTGACCGATGAATGATCTCCAAACCCTATAGTTAACTGCCAAACAAATGTTAAATTAAATGTTTAAAGTTTCCTTTTATCTGCTTCTCGATGGGATTATCGTTATTGCGTTTACTTCATTGACGTAATTATATATATTATCGTCATTCCGCAGAATTCGTATTCATCCAAAAACGTTCAAGTCGTTTATCTCTGGAAAAATTATCTTGACAAAAATATCAATATAGTTATATAATATCGAAAACCAGTAAGGATAGTATTAAGTGACAATAAGGAGTAATTTACGTGGAAAACGTGAATTTGTTGCAAATTTCGATCGTTATCGTTCCAATTTAAGCCATGCGTATCATTTTCGATTTAATACAAATATCGCGTGATGCGCGATAATTGTATTTCCTCAATAGTTTACCATCTTTGATAATTACTGAGTTATTTACTTAATTACGAAAGTAAACTCCTTTTCAATAGTTTAGTATATATAATATTAAGAAAAAGAAAAGAAAAAAGACATTTCTTATGCAACTTGTAATTTGCAATTCCAATAGAAATATATATATATATATCAATTACAAAACCAAATGATAAGAGAAATTTGATTAACCATTAAATAATTAATGCACTCTTTCGATGTTTTCCGATGGAATATAAATTAGAACTATTGAATAAATTCTCTTTTTATTGCACATCTCGTTTTATTCTATTTAAACCAGTTACGTGGCTATTTTTTTTTTTTTTATCAATCGAAAAATAATCCAGGTACTAGTCATCGTAAAATTTTAATCGAAACCTTTCGCTTCGTTGACCGCAAGAAAGATATTGACTCATCGTAACATTTTCTTTAGCTGGTAATCTCTAATAGATTATGCTAATTACACGCATATCGCATTGAATTCTTCTTTCGAAAAACCTAGTTGCCGGTATGTTACGTGTACCGTTAAAAACTAATGCGAACGAGCAACTTCCAAGAATGTCTTACGTGGGATCGTTTCTGTTCAATTTAGAGCGTTATCTCGTCTAACCAATTGTACATAAAAAGCAAAAGGGACATGTAGTAATTTCTATTTAATTAAAAATTAAAGTATCAATACAATTATACAGTCACGCATCGTTCGTACAAATCCATGGTTTGATTTCTTTCATTTAATGATCTTCCGGAAGACGTTATTTCTAACCTCACATTTAATAGAATTTTTCTTTCTTGTATGAGAATGATATAAACGACCTTTCAATATTCGCAGATTGGAAGCCTAAGATTGGTAGGGTAGTAGTATTAAACGTCGTAATTAGAACGAATCGTTCGTAGATACCTATTGATCGAATCTTTGGATATGTTTTTTTTCCTCGGCGTTCGTTTCTTTCACAAAGTGTATACGTTGCTTATTTGGACGTTGATCGAGTTCCCACTCTCCATCTCTCTTTCGATCTCGTGCGCGTGTGCGAGATAAATCGCGATTCATTCGGAGATCGATACATGACGACGGGTCGTCGAACCGGTCGTCGAAAGATGGGAAAGTAATTAAATTTTTGACGACGACGTGCTGACGAAAAATCGAAAAATCTTTCGTCCAAGTATATCGAAGGGGAGAAGAAGGATAAAGAAAAGGAGGAAGAAGAGGAGGAGGAGCAAAATAAGAAAAAAATATAATAACCGAGTTCGTGGGAGAATCGAGATACCATAGTTTTGAGGTAACGAAACTCTTTCTACGAAACTACAGTTATCCCCAGTTTAAAGGTTAACGACTTTTCCGTACAATCACAATAAATGTTTCTTCCGAACGTATTATTCATATCTAATTTTTCTCGCGCGTGTCTCTTATTTTTTATCGTTTTAATTATCTCCATGAACACGTACATAGTTATAGATATAGATCTTTCGAAATCTTCGAGAAGCGTATTAACATTCGATGACGCATCAAGTCATCGAGAGAATCATTTTTTTTTTTATTCTTCAAACGTATTTAATGTGATCTTATCAAGCGCTATTTTCTAGATAATTAATTTTGCAATTCTTCCATTTAACTTAGTACTGAGCCGAAAAGAGTATTAAGCCATATACATGTATTGGAACTATTTTGTCATCGCTCATCTGATCACTAGTTAAATATTATACGTTTCGTTTAAGTGATAGATCGTCGATTAGGTACTTCCATACGTATATCTCAATCATGAGAAAGTATATACGTGATTAACGCATATGTCGACGTCCTTGTCCTGGGAAGAAAGGTAAACAAAAGCGAATTTTCGAATCCAGATATATATCGTAGAGGATTTATTGTCAAGCGAAGAATGGAAATGTGCATCGTGTGAAAGAGATCGTCCATGAATGACAATAAAAAAAAAGATTACAAAAAAAATAAAAAAAAAAAAAAGATAAAAAGAAACAAAAAAACAAGGTGTCGAGGACATTTGCAATTATTACGAAATGACAACGCCCACATATTTATCCACGGCCCTGACGATCGTCTCTTCTCGAGAATTTCCGTCTTTACTTGGTCACAGTCTACGTAGTCTCATTTGCACAAGGTTAACGTCCGGCTAAATATCATCTGTGTTTTTAAACACTTGCTTCATGTCAATTTCACACAATCGAATCCATAAGAAGAAGAAGAAGTAATAGAGAAAATTAAACAGATATTTACATTTATTTACAAACAGAAAATCATGCATTGGTAATAGAAATACGAATGGAAACAAATCGAGGTTTTCATCGAAAGAAATTTTATCAGAAAAAAAAAAAAAAAACCAGATCGGAATTTTAACTCGAAGGCAGGACGAAGCGAAACACGTATGTACGTAACAAGATTCGTGAAATATCAAAGAGGGGAGGGGGAAATACGTGGACATGATCTCGTTAAATAAAAGCGAAAGTACATAGGTAGTTCCTAGGTATTTGTAAGTACCAATTAATCGAGATTGTTGAACAGTCAGAAAATGATTGAATTCGATCTGAATTTCATTTACTGAATTACTGACGACTCTTACGACGTTCCTTCGACTTTTCTACGATTTACAGAACGTAACGCGATCTTTGCGACATACGTGTGTAATTTCGAAAGCATTCACTTTTTTTCCTTAACATCGTCTTAAATATGCGTTCGATTCTGGCAGCACTTTGGTGGAAGGGGTTTCATTTATTTTTACCGGGAGAGACGATATCTGCCTTTCTCTTCCTTTTCAAAGCAGTTTCAACCCCTTTGTAAAGTCTGTTAATGGAGCACGAAGTATTGAAGATCGGGCTCTTTCGAATTGGGTTCTCTTTACCTTCGAACGCCATGGCAACCGCGTATATGGTTCTCTAGATTGTATTCCGAACGCGCGCGCGCGCACACGCGACTAGAATTCAACGAAAACGAGGGAAAGAGGAAAGAATGATGGGAACACTTAATGGGCGAAAATCAATGAATTTTTCCATCTTTACTTTATTTCTCTTCGTCGTCCTGATTTTTTATGCTTCAAAATTTTATAATCACGAATGTTATTAAAATTTTTGTTTTGTTTTTTTCATTTTTCTTCAAGAGGATTTTCAAACTTTTGCAATTAAAATGTTCCCTTTCAATCGACATAAAAGGAGGAACAAGTATTAGACATAGGTAGGAGGTGAAAGGAAGAACAGGGCGAAGGAAGAAGAAGAAAAACAAAGCCAATAAGAAGGTAGTCAAAAATTGCTGTAGCCTCACATTATAATGGCATAATATAACGCATGCGAGTGTGATGTATGGTGCAATTGGTCGTCCGATGTAGGAACCTGTAAAGGGAAGGAAGAAATTGGCCCTCTTCGATCCTCGAAATAATTAATCGATGCATGTTCGGACCTCTGCAGGGTTCGACAAGTAATGATAGGGCTCTGAACTGGCATATTCGCATCTTCTGCTCTCTCTCTCTCTCTCTCTCTCTCCCTCTCCTTCTTTTTTCTCTCTCTTTCGCTCTCGATGTATGTTAGACAAGAAAAATTACCTCTACGTGAAAAATAAGTACTTTGAAAAAAAAAAATACTTTGAGATAGAATGGATGTGGGTATATTTAGTGCGTACCTGTTCCTGCTCTCTAAATCAAAATTTTTATTTTCGTTCTTTTCATTGGCAAGAAATTCGTTAAGATCCCTCGATCGCGTGTTTTTAGGTCCTTTTTTTCCTGAAATCGGTTTGAGCCAATCTTTAAATATTGAAGTAAAGCATCCTTACCGACCCTTTGCCAGGGTATAAGTAAAATTTCATACAATAACCTAAAAATAGCAGAATTACAGCAGCAGCATCCTCGAGTGGTCATGTACCGGAGTTGATCGCTTCGGTGTATTTAATATTCTCTTGGCAATACGCGTGAGGTATTTCGATAATTCGCCAGAGACGTGTCGCCGATCGTGATCGGCGAGCGAATTCACGAAACGAGGCGAGCAGTGTTCAACCTATGTCCCATGAACCATTGATGTTATCAGATCCTTCAGCAATTCGACGTTATTTGTCTCCGAAGGATTCCAAAGGCAATAATCATAATATTTTCAATTTTCACTCAACGAATTAAATTACATAAAAGTACCATTAAGGAGTATTAGAAGTGTTATATGAATTAATAAATAAATCGACGTTATTGCAATTTTTCTCTCTCTTATTCTTTTTTTTTTTTCTTTGTCCTAATTACGCAGTGGAACATTGAATTTACAGGATCGACTATCCTTTATCGCCCGAAAAATAATAGTCCGGTCGGCAAACCGAAGAAGAACCAAGAAGATCCGGTAGAAACGTCGTGAGAAAATTTCTTCTTTGCATTCGGCGAATTCCCTGGTCCGAGCTCGGGTGGGTAATTAAACGCGGAAACGAAGGAACCAGAATGCTCCCAGATGCTTTTCCCTGCTACAAAAGGTCATTAAACCCCAGCTCGTAACAGCCTCGCGGGGGACGAAACGTATGCGTATAGTTTGGCTATCGGTGAGCAAGAACGTCCAATGGAATTTCGTCAAGATAGAAATAGACAGAGATGGAGAAAAAAGATATCCTTCTCTCTCATGATTCTCTAGGTAGTAGAGAATATGTGTTTACCGTTTTGTGTTCGAACGTTTTCTCTCTTTCTTTCTCCTCCTTCCTTTTTCGTTTCTCTCTAACTACGCCTCTCTCTCTCTCTCTCTCTCTCTCTCTCTCTCTCTCTCTCTTCTCTCTCTCGATCTCTCACGTGGATGGAATGGTTGTAACCTCACGGAGAGGTTATAAACGCATTGACCCATGCGTGTCACCGTTATTCCCATCGATTTTTCTTCCCTCGAAAATCCCTTCTTCGGGCGAGCAAATGAAAGAGAGAAAGAAGGAGAGAAAGAGAGAGAAAGAGAGAGAGAGAGAGAGAGAGAGAAAGGGAGAGAGAAATAGAGAGAGAGAGAGAGAGAGGGAGAGAGAGGGAGAGAGAAAGAGAGAGAGCCAATGACTCCCATAAGAACGCGGCACGTACACGCTCACGGCGACCGTGAGCCGGCTGAAAATGGATTCGAACGATGTGTACGATCGTTATTGGTTTACGATGCCATGGTTACGTCATTATCTTATGTGTTACATGGGAAGCATCGGTCAGAGATTTTCCATAGAATGGAATCTTGCCATTCGCGTATCTGCATGATGGACGCTGCTCTTTCTCTTTCTTTCTCTTACTTTTCTACGGAACTCTTCTATCGATCCAGTGCGGCAATAAGTTATTCTTCTCTCTCTCTCTCTCTCTCTCTCTCTCTCTCTCTCTCTCTCTCTCTCTCTCTTTCTCTCTCTAATATACTCAAAATTAATAGTACCTGTCAAGTAAACCCGTTATATACATATAATGGAATGTTACTCTGAACTCTTTAAACCCACTAATTTTGCAGACGATGAAGTTAGATACTGCACTTATTGAGCATCGATCGAATTTTTAACTAATCATCACTTCGTTTGATACTTCCTTTTTTCGTAACAATAATAAATGATATTTTAAGGTTTACCAAAGCTATTTTCCAGTTTGTCCGATATTTTTCTCCGTTGTGGAGATCTCGTCAAATCACCAGATGTATGGAAGAAGGAACGCAAAGGAAATTGTATGAGCGACAAGATAGAAACGAGTTGCACGACCTTCCGAAACGTTTTACCTTTGATATTATCGAATGTACTAGACATCTCCAAATACGTTTTATCGTATCTCAAGGGATTGCGTCTGATTTGAAGGGTTTCGAATCGATCCGACGTAGTCACGGCTGCCACCCGTATTTCGGTGGATGATATAAACATCCATTTCGTTTAAGAAACGAGATTCGATACTGCGTCTATCGTTATATAAGATTTCCACTTTTTCCACCCACCCCCGCCCCCTCCAGCCGGCACTGCCTAAATTGAATCTTAATACGCTACTCTAGCTGGCATCTCATAATCTGTGATAGGAACGAGGTAAATCCCCCCCCCCCCCCCAATGTAATTCGACGTAGATGCAAAATTTTTTGTTCAACTAAATGATCGATCGATGTAATTGTTATCCTTCGTTTTTTCGTTATTTATATTTTGTGTTCACCGTAGTCGAGAGATACCGAATAATTTTGCGTTGTTTTTTCCCCTCCCCCTTTTAAGCAAAGACTTCAAGAGTCTTTCGTTTTCAAGCGACTACGTCGGGTATAAAATCGATATCAATCGAGATAGCTTAGGGCAGTTTTCTTTCTGCGGCAGACCATGTTGACCATCTTCGTAGTCTCTATCATAACTGTCGTTTCTACTCCAGGATTCGAGATACCGTTAAACTAAGCACGTTTTGCTCATCGGGAACGAAAGGTCTAACAACGTTAATAATAAGAAACGAGCTGCAGGTAGTCTGCTCTCAGCGAGTTATTCGCGGATTAGTTCGTAGAGGAAGGGAATACTTTAGTGCATCGAAGTGTCGTCGGCGTCTAAGTATCCTATTTATCATATTCTAGCGGTTCATTGAATGTTGAGAAAGTGGTCTCATCTTGGAAGACTCTCTCTACTAATTA
The DNA here is from genome assembly GCA_918808275.2 of Dolichovespula sylvestris. Lineage (NCBI taxonomy): Eukaryota > Metazoa > Arthropoda > Insecta > Hymenoptera > Vespidae > Dolichovespula > Dolichovespula sylvestris. Next base: position 14,021,816 of record OU964961.1, read on the forward strand.
CATGTACTTGGATATATTTTACCGTGAATTTTAATGGCAAGAATATGTTTCTGACACGAATTCAGTTGAAGATTAATGTACTTTTCATTCTTCTTCCTCTTAGGGTGCCTCTCCATTACTTAAGGTCGGCAATCAACTTACTAAATTTCTTTTTGTCCGATACCAGCCTGAACAGTTTTTCAACCTTACTAATGCCGACGACGAGTTAATAATCGGACTCTATGTCAGCATTCTGTGTGTTAGCACTGGATACGCAATATCAAAATTTGTCGTTGATCATTACATAATTAATTAGATTATGAATTATGTTCGTGGGTGTATATGCTGGCGATGTCCATCTATATAATCTCTTAAGTTTTAATTGTAGTAACATGTTAGTAATAATCAGATTTTTCTTTTGGCAGAACCGTATTAAAAAGTCTTCCCTTTCGTTTCTCATTCTCAGTCCGAACAGTTTTCTAACAGTTCCCGGCATATTTTTGTTCAACCTTTGCATCCAAGTCTTCGATAATCAAGTCGATATCATCTTCCTTTGTAAGATTGTATGATTCTTCTTGTTTTTTATAGAAATCCAAAATCTTCGCCAGTTCTTTGTTCGCCGTAAGTGCATATGTTTTGATAATATTCAATTTTTTGAGTTTGATGTTAAATTGGAGTATTATGATTCGATTCGGAAGTGGAATAAAGTTGATAATAATCTTACATAAGTGCCTATTGATAATTAAGGATACGTTGTAAGTCTCCGATTCTGAATCTTTAACGGAGAAATATGATTTTGTCATTATTGGATATTCTTGCCATTACCGCACCATTTGGTCTCCCTCAGTTCTATCACTTCGATTCCATAGTGATTCATTTTCATAGCCACAATCACATCGACAATCTCTCCTATTTGTAACAGATTTTTGACATTCCATATGCCTATTTTAAATTGTTTGCCATATCAAGCAGTCGTTTCGCTAAAATACTCGTGTACCAGTAGTTCATTGAAATATTTGTTCATATGAAACAAAATTTCCTTCTTTACCATCGATATTTACCATCCATATTCGGTGGCCCTCCTTATTTTGTTCGTTGTTTCCTTTCGTTTGTTTTTTATCGTTTTCTTTTTTTTTTGTACTTTTTGCAAAAAATCGATTTTTGTATCTTTTTGTAAATTAAATAAGATGTGAAGGTTTCGCAAAATTTACGAATAGGGAAAATTTTCAAATCATCGATTTCCAAATAATGATGTTACAGAAGTATAAGCTCGATTGTGGTGACGTTCCATGTAGCAAGAATGAAGTCTCTTCTTCTGATTTTCTAATTTAGTAAACATTTGCTCTAGTACGCCAAGGTAAGGTGGTGTTCCCATAGTCCGTGGGCTTCTCTCTTGACCGACTCTTTCCCAATTCAACTAGCGAGCTGCAAAGAGGCACGCTCGACTCGTCGCCGAGATCGGCACGGCCAGCCAATCTAAATGAGTGCAGACACCGTGCGAGTTGTCATGCGGACTCCGTGGGTCCGTGCCTTCACGCGTGACTGCCCGCCCCCACTGACTCCTCTTCTGTTCTCTTCGCTAGCACGCTCGGAAACGATTCTTTTTCTGCGGACAGACGAGCTCGCGCGCACTTCTCGTGAGAACGGCGCTGATACGCTTTCTCAATTCTATAGGCGCTACACCGTGAACTTGCCGATTGAGGAGTGCGAGAGGAGAAGGAGGTTGAAGACATCGCGAAAAATTTTCGTTCTCCTCTTTACCCTCAACGTTGTCCAAGAATACCTACTGACTGGGATAACAGGCCTCGTGCGATACGAGTACATACATGCATACATACATATATGTACACATATATGTGTACTCTCTTATGTATGTACTCTCTTGTGTAAAATGACAAGAAAATTCTTTTCAGAACAAAGTAGGGGTACTTACAAGCATATTTCTATAACATATATCTGTATGTTTAATTAATATTTGTATTTTATAAATTATGATATGGAGATAAAAGAAAATAAATAAATATTACTTAAATATTATATTTCCAAATATATATATTTCTTATTTTTATACGAAGTATATTTATAACACACATTCTGCTAATAAATTTGTTGTATCGGTCGAAACTTCTGTATTCGTCCGAATCGCAAAATTTGTGATTCGGGACAACCCTAAATATCATTTTAGATAGATCTAATATCACAAATTAAACATCAATATCAATTTTAATAAAATTATTTCCAATTTGAAATTTGAAAACAAAAGACAGATTAAGGCCTTGACGAAATAGTCAACAATTATTCTTTACATATTCTTAGCTGTTCTTTGGCCATATTTTTTTAATTGTTTTGACTAAAAGAAGCTAATTATAACTTGCATAGCAATAAGATAAAATAATAACTACCACGAACCAATGCGAAAAACCCTTTAAATAGAAAAATATATTAATTTTAATGTATATTTATCAATTCCCTGGTTGACTAGCATTAACTTCATTTCAAACTCATTCGTTCGGTTCAAAAGAATAATTTTAACTTTTGGAATTTAAGAATTAAAACTTGAGATAAAGTTTAATTACGAAGTTTAAAACTCTTGTTGATATATATCAGTGACTAATGTAAATTAATTATATCACGTAAAAATTATATATAATTCTAAAACTATTTTGTGACGTTCTTTTGTAATTTAAATTTTATATTTGTCGACAGGTAACTGAGAATTTCTTACTTATAAGGTAATTTTTCTAAATAAATACATTACTTTGCTCATTTTTCATTATTATCGTTTTCGTATTGAAAATATAATTCAATTTAACATTAATTAAAGTATATAACGTAAAAGTCGCAAAAAATTCTAGTTTTGGTAAAATTACCCTCCTGCAGATATCTATTATTGCTTCATCCTTTTTGTTCGTTGTATTATTTATCGATGAAGCTGGATTCATCGAAGATGGAGTCGTAAATGTCATTAAACGGGCTAGAAAGAAAATCCACGTGCTATTTTCATCAATCACGACACTAACGATAATTCAGCATCAATGTATGGACTTATAGTATACTTGGAGGCAAGTTAATTGGTCCTGTTTTTCTTGATGAGAGGTAAACAGGTCAATCTTACGTAGATTTCCTCAAAAATTAGTTGATATACGGCAATTGTTGCAAAACTCTCCCAATTGCCGTCTGTCCAACGTTCTTTACTGCTACTGTCTTTATTTCTCAAATAGCTTTAACTCGTAAACAAGATCAAATGAGACATACGTTTATATGAGCATTACTCATTGTTTTGTTATGTCCTGCCGACTGATAAAGTGGCACTTATATGTTACGAAACATCCCCCTGTATATACCAATTTTCTAATTTACATACATTCATGATCGTAATATAACTATACGTGTAAATTTATTGGTACTGATAAATTTATCGGTATTGATAAATTTACTTGTAAAGCATTTGCTGCAAATATATTTTTCATGTTATAATTATGACATCGCTTATTGAAATGATCCTAACAAATTATATAATTATCGATTTTCTTTAGCTTCGAGAACCATGATTGTTTCATTCATTTTCAAGCATAAAAAGTACATGAAAAATGTTCTTGTTCAAAGCAGTTTACGTGAAAGCACACGAAGGGATTCTTCTAATATTGAGCGGTAAACGACGATGTCTAGTAGGCGTGAACGTTTACGATAAGAAATGTCGCGTAAAACGTAACAGAAGTGCCGTTTCGAGTTGACAAGAATCGGACGATTCAATTAAAGATCTTTGATGAAACGTAAATGTCCGTGGAATAACTATCGGCATAGATGAAACTGATTTAAAGCAACGATAAGTATAGTTATGTCATTTGTAGTTAATGTACGATGACAGAAATGTAGAATTCAATAATGTGATGCGGTAACGATCGACGTCGAATCACGTTGCAGTCGGAGGGTGCATTACGACAAAGTCGTGCGTCTTGGAAATTGAGAGAGAGAGAGAGAGTGAGAGAGACAGAGAGACGAGACGTTCGAATTGCCATTGGCCGTGTCCATAGCGACGCGTGTATCATGTATGTACATATGTGCGTGAAAATCGTAGAGTTGAGATTGTAAAAGCTGTTGCGTTATCTAGCTTTGTTCTGAGCCTTTACGTTCTTTGGCGTTATTTATCTCGAGTTGTTGAGTTCTGTAGCGTTGTTTCGTGTTATTTTATTAATGTAACAACACGTCATTTATAGATATAGATACATTGTGTATATTCAGTTTTTCTTGTTTCATATTGCAATATTTTCCGGTTATTAACGAATCATCCAATTTTTCCAATAAAAACTTTCCACAGTAGTTAATATTGATATGAATGTGTAAGAACGTTACACATAAAACAATAATTCAGGAATACATAACCGGTTGTGACTGTGTTGCGTCGAATATCGAAACAGTTGAAACCAGATTTCCATTTACGTAAGAAATATTTATGGTATCAAGTTTTGAATGATATCTTTATAGATTCCCTTACGTTTTTGATACTCGAGGTATAATATTTATTTCGTAAAGTGCATGTTTATTTATATGAAATTGGGATGACGCGATCCGAATATTATCGAGCCGAGTTTACGTCAGAGTTTTCCTAGAATTGAAGAATCCGGATATCCCTCCGTGAGGTCTGTCAAAGCGCCAGCAGAAAACGGCAATTAATGATTCTCGTATAATCACTACGGCCTCTCTCGATCCTGCACGCAGGGTTACAAGCATGATTCACGATAGTCGACTCATCGTATAGATTCGTACTGGACCTAAGTGGAATTATGAAACGCACATTAAGAAACCTTTTATGCATTTTACAGAAACATAACTCTTTTTTATAATTTGACCGTCGTCTCGATCGTTTCTTTTCTATTATGGCTTGACGATAATTCCATAGGAAGAAAATGAAAATGTCTGTAGAATTTTCTGCGTAAGATAAAATAAGAATAGAAAGAGAATTATTGCGCAAAATATATTTCAAAGTCGTGATCTTCGAAACGCAAGATACTGACAAATTTCTAAAGTTATTAATTATTGTATAGAATTATTTTCTAGATTAAATATCGAGGTCAGAGTAAAAGAAAACGAAAGAGGATAGGAATTCCCTTGCCTTATGCGCTCATGGACTTGATTCACTGGGGTATTATATACAGAGAATACGCATACAATGGCTTAAAAGCGATCTGAATCTAAGCTATGACTTATGGTCATAGCTCTTACACCTTGAATAAACAATGTGCCTCTGGGCATTATTTTTTTTTTTTTCTGATCGATTGATTCGACCCAAATATATTCAAATATACTGAACTAACATTATCCCTACTACAGATATTTTAAAAGCTATCACTTCGTTATATAGCAATAGAACTTTTTTATTCATATTTATTCTTTTTATAGGAATTTGGTGGATGAATCATTGTCTTCATACTGAACTAAAGTTTTGAAAGTTTGGACGTTTCCAATAATACAAAATGTTAAACAAGAACAACAATATACTGTAAACTAACTTATCACAAATTCGTACAAGGACATAAAGTGTGACAATCCGCAACTTTGAGCGTATACAAACTTCACTTTGAGCGTATACTTACTTTCCTAACAAAGTCATTGGCTACATTTAAACTTTACGGCGTAATACCTAAAATTCAAGAAATCCGTTGTTTCTTTCGTTTGGAAACGCTCATTCACCATCGTTATAATAATCCGAATCCTGAAAGAATAACCGGATAAAGATCAATTCACACATTTCAGTTTGCTCACCGTTTCGTCTTCGTTCCGAATATACGACCACCATCGTGATTTTAACACTATTGTATGTATTTAAAATGTAAACGTTCACACATTTCCAGTACAATTAGAGGGTAAGTAAATTTCAGTATTAGAATTCTAATATCTTTTGTCTGTGGACAAACGAGATTTTCGATCGCTCCATCCATTTCCGCTTTTAACACTTTCGTACTGCACAGAGTAGAATCTTTAGACATTACTTAGTTTCGTACCGTTTCAACTTCACGCACGAAAATATTATCTTTCCTTTAAAACGTGACATTTCAGTTGTCAGTTAAATAAAATTTCTTGTGGTCAGTTAGCTCTAGCGTATTTTGTCAAATACATTTTTGACGTCAAAATTTCCCTCTCTAAATCTCCGGAACCACTCTATACACGTTGAATCATCCACAGCGTCGACTCCATATACAGCACAAATTTTTCACGAGTTTGCGACGTATCTTTGCTTTTTTGATAATAAAAAAAAAAAAAAAGAAACAACTATGACGAAAATGTTTTTTATTTCTTAGAATGTTTAAAATTTCACAAGAAGTATTACGGCACTTTTATAAAGTGAAAAATAATATTTGCGTGCGTGAGATCTAATAATTGTACGAAATAGCGTTATTCCGCCAATAAATGGAGAAAAAGGGAATTATGTCACTACCTAATAATACAAAAGACATTAAAAGTGTACTCTCTCTCTCTCTCTCTCTCTCCCCTCTGTACCGTACGACAGCCAAAAAAACTGCAAGTTATCGGAATTACATCGGTCGTTTAAAAAAACCTTCCTTGACGACAATTTTGGACAATCACCGACGTAATGAAAATATGACGGATCGGTGATCTATAACTAACACTTATTTTTTACAAACAAAAATTTATCTCTTGCTTATATTTTGGACGACGGAAAAAAATAAATTGGCAAAAAGAAGGAACCGTTAAAAGAATGTGTCAAAAGAACAAGGTACATGCAATTTCAGTAATCAAAAAAAGAGGAAGAGAGAGAAAGAGAGAGAGAGAGAGAGAAAGAGAGAGAGAGAGAGAGAAAGAGAGAGAGAGAGAGAGAAAGAGAGAGAGTATTACTTAACACACAGCAAAAGATTCAATCTCTTTACGCAGAGACGAAGAGGTAAACGCCGCTGAATGACTTCCTATATAGATAATGATCCGTACGGACGAGTAGCCTCTTTAAACGGCGAGGTCGTTGGTTTTATACTCGCCATTATGCGATTCCTTGAATTCAAGCAGACGTTTATCGATGTCCTGCTCGTCTTTCGAACAATCCGCTATTACCACGGACAACGGTAATACCCTGCTGAAGCAAATGTGAAGTTGGCCCATTGATCCAAGCAGGAAGACTCTTGAAGCATAATTTTTTGATCGCAATGAAAGTAATCGAATCTATGTGGAAACAATTAAAATGCGTCATACATTTCCGCTTAAATGACGATTTGACGAACACGGAGCGAAAGCCTTTCGTCGAATCGCTTCGTTTTACTGCCACTTGTCTTCCGATGTTTTATAACATTTATTTATTGATTTCTGCAAGATAATGATATTTGCAATATGATGACTTCGGTAGACAATGATAAGAAAAGTAAGATGTACAGTAAAAAAGGGTTAACAATCGATCTCTTTTTATCTTTGCCCCTTGTTAAGGTCAAATAATATTGTTATATTACTTATGCTCGTATATATGATCCTTGTTATAATAGATAACTTGTGATTTATACAAAACGGTTTATACAATTAATCGACGTGTTAAGGTTTATAAGACAGGTAAATGCTACAATAAGAAGGATCGACGGGATAACTACGATGACACTATAGAACTATAGTTGCTCGGAAGGAAAATACCATAAAACATAGAAGTCAAGAGAAAAAAGAAGTAGGATACAATGAAGTAAGAAATATAATAGGCCTAAGTTACGAGCATGTAGTCCTGCTTTAACCTGTACAGGCATGTCGACGTACCTATATCGTACATAGTTAGGCAAGCACGTTGAGAGCAAGTTCGCAATAGTAGGTGGTTAGTAAGTGATAGTCTCAGTCCTTTTGTGAGACTCGAAGCTCAGCAACGCGTTAAATCGTCTTTGTTGGACGGCTTGACGTTAACACCACTTCGATTTACACTTATTGCGGTTGGGTTGCATCTGCTACGACGTCGAGAGTTCGCGTTTACATAGGACGCCATTTTTCTCCTCACACTCGAGTACTTGAGTCGCTTTAAATGCGAATACCTTCACTGACCGATCGAGTAAAATTCCGCCTAAAACCTCCATTGACCTTCGTGATCCTTTGCTAGAGTCACACGGTTTTTAGGTTTATCGTGCGAATTCTACGGAAGCTCTTCCGAAAGCAATCCATTCACGTATATATATATATATATATATATATATATATATATATATATATATATATATATATATATTGACTTGCTATCACTCTTTAACTTTGTTTCTTACTCGTTCGAGATACCGTTGGAATTATTTTATGGCCGAATAATAACGTTTACGATTATCTCTTTAGATTATCTTCGTCTTAAATTTCGGTTGAAATCAAAGGAACGTTCTACGATAGGAAATCAATTATTCGAACTAATTGGAGAATGCAGAAGATATCATATAAATGGATTTGTAGGAAACAACAATTAATATGAGACTAATTGACGTCGATCATGGTTCACCGAACCATCGTTTTAATATAATAATTAAAAACACTCATAGATTTGATCGATTTTGAATTTTCTAATTTGTTTTTTTTTTTTTTTTTATCAGATATTCGATTGACTTATATCAGACCTTCCGTTTAATCCGTATATCGACAAGCAATAAAAATAAAGTAAGACAATTAGCGTGGTCCGATGTGAACATAAGAAAAGAGGTACTCTTTAGTGATTTATCACTTTTGCCTCGTGTTCCTTGATTTATTTGATGGTCCGGACGTACCGTTCGAATTCGTTCTCCGAAGAGGAACGGAGCTCGCAAGTCGGTGTGTAAGTCGATGAAGGGAGAACGCGATTACCGCATTCGCGTTGCACGTCTCTTGCATTTCGTAACCCCGTGACGAGACAAGAAGGCTCCTAAGAATACGAAAAGACCGTCTGAGTGACCGCTGTTCTCTTCGTTCGAGATATACCTGCCTTCGGGTTACTAACCTGCCCGATCGATAGCCATAGAATCCATTCAAAGGAATCGCCTCCAAAAATATCTTCATGCTTTCGACGAATTTGATATAAGCGTTCGCTCATCCAATAAATTTTACGTGAATCGGTGTATTTACTCCTTTTGCGAATACGCCAATCTACCATAAATGCAACAAGAATAGGAATAAGGTTGAATATATTTGTGAATTGCAGATAGAGTTTTGTAATTTTACATATACGTCATCTTAGATGATTTTTATTGTAAAACGATTCACAGAGAGATTAGCGAGTAGCATTGGTATCTCTCGTATATTTTAATGACTTATCAATTCATTGTACGTTAAATAACGCATTTCAGACAAAGCGTTACAGTATTATTACAGTTTTTTTTTTTTTTTTTCAAAAGGAAAATCTAAAGTTTCCTATAATCGAGTAATAAAACGCACGATCTCGAAGGCAAAGGAAGAGAGTTTCGTGAGAACGATGTAGGGTTCGTAATTCGTGGAGGAAGATAAAAAGGGGAAGAAGAGAAACGATCAAAGGGGACGGAACGATCGAAAATTTCGAAGTCTCGGCGGAAGCAGCGAGATACTTCTTACTTCATCCCTCTTCCGACGAGGTATCTGGCTCTTGGCCAAGCCAAAATGCTTACTTGGCTTGTCGGTTGGACTACGTCTTCTGTGCGAGTCTACGATGCCGCAGGAACAACGTGCAACGACCTCGTGATCTTGAACTTGTCGGTATTTCGACATTGCCGCAGCGGACGTCGTCGCAGTCGTAGCCATCGTACTTATTCGTCGAAATGTTAAACAGCACGAGGAGAAAAGAGGAGAGGATTCTGCATTACTGATGGGGCCGGCCGAGGGAAGCTAGCGAGTGAGAAAGACAGAAAAGGGTAAGGAGGACGGATGGAAAGAAGTAAAAAGCCAATACTAGGAAGAGCCTGGAAGACAAACAGAAAATACGCTTTAATTTTTATCGCTACTTGAAAATACTACGTCCTCGGCGCAATACTGAAGTCATATATTCACGCATGTCAAGGACTGCCTACTGAGGGAGATTAACCAGAATGATACCTATTTACGTTACACGAGCGACGGATCGGGTAAGCAGAGCTAGACGAAGATGATGACGAGATGAGAACGATCTTCCAATCTCGAAACTAACTGCGCGAGTTAGATTTTATTATTTATCGAGCGACACGATATTTTACTTTATGTTCGCCGTATACGCCGACCGTTTCCTTTTCTTCCCTCGTCTCCAAACGTTGCCTTTATGCTCCCGTCCGACGAGTACAGCTTTTCGCGAATGCGATTACGTGCCTCTTACGATGTCTCTTCCAGAAACGTAATGCCTCGTCGGAGCAACTTGTTCCATGCGCCTTTCTCCAACTTTTTTCTAATCTCTTCGTAAACAAAGACCTTGAATAGAGATATCCGATGAATTCTTGTGAAATTTATACAGTTTTACGTACAATGAATTCTTTTCTTCAAGACATTATCGTATTCCGGCGCATTCTGCAAGAAACGTTTTCTCAGAAATCGTACATTTGCGATTAGATGATCGCGTGATATCAATATTACTTCTATTTATCGTTAATATTGTTTTTTTTTTTTTTTTTATATTCATTATTGACGACGGACTCGATAATTGGATTATTGTCAAGACAGGAAATTCTTTAGTCTATCTTCTTCGATAAAAGGCAAACGACTGATCCTTCCTCATTTCGATACACTTAATAGAAATCTGAAAGGAATAAACGATCTTCTAAGAAAGTAATTCCAGTACTTGAATTTTGGAATGCAGGTCTCTTTTCGTTCGTAAGTTCACAAATCTTGAGACACCCTGAACAACATGGGATCAGATAATGCGCGAGTTTGCGTTATCTCTTGTCGGCTACCGTATATAGAGCTCCCTCGCTAGAGTTATCACAGGGATCCGAAGAGAGGAGAAGAAGAAAAAGAAAAGGAAGAAGAAAAAGAAGAAGAAGAAGAAGAGACCGGTATAGCCACGCCGCCGTTGTCGTTCTCCTACTTCTTTTTTTCTCGCGTATCTGCATGTATATCCATGTACGTCTCTGGCACTTGCTCGCGAAAAGCAGCGGGCCTGCGTACGAGTAGCATGCGAAAGTTCTCTTCTCTGTTTCCCTCGGGTCACCTCTCTCTCTCTCTCTCTCTCTCTCTCTCTCTCTCTCTCTCTCTCTCTCTCTCTCTCTCTCTCTCGGACACACACATATACACAAACGTGCATACACAATCAGTGGTTACGGTGCTCATAGCACAGACCTCATTTACAGTCTCGGACGCGACACGACTCGATGCGTTCTGTATCGCATCGTTGACGAGCGCTTCTCGAGTTTGAATGCATTGTGATTGCATTGTGTCGGAGAATAGACCTTCTTGCTCCGATATATCCGTTCCTTCCTGACAGGACGCATATTGTGCGAATGGAAATCTTTTTTCCTTTGCTGGCATATAGAATGAGTGTGTGTGTGTGTGTGTGTAGGATAGAGAGAGAGAGAGAGAGAGAGAGAAACTCGCGATCCTATCCTTTGCACGTACACTCCAAACTTCCTACGAACTATTTCAAACGGCGAGATTTTAATACCTCATAACTCTTAGACCGTCTTCTTTTAGAAATGACGATCCTAATCGCTATGACTCTCTCCTCAAGATCACTCGTCAAGAAGCCTTTGGTATCGCTAATTACTTACGGTACTATAGTCCCGGGTAATCTTTTTATCGTCTTTAGTCGTTAGAATAGAAAATATAGCGAAAAGGCCCTTTTACCTCGATGACCGTCTTCGTTTTATCGACGGTAAAATATTTTTCATCTCGGTTCAAGGTTATTGTATCTTTCATCGAAATCGAGTTAATTCGTACTGACGGCTGGCATAGATAGAGGTAGGAATAGTTAATAGGTTCCCTTTTAACCGTTTACTATCTCGTGTCTCGAGGACAACAACGAGTACGACGACGGTGTTAAGGTATCGATGTTGGTTAGGTCGAAATGTACAATTCGAAGTACGGCCTCGAATACTTACCCTCTAGCCGCTTCGAGCCGATCGTCTTTCTCAGAATTAGATAAGTCCCTTTATTGGTGATCGGATCACTGCAGGAGCGCCAGCACCAGCAGCAAGTTCAAGGTTGCCTCGTTAAAAATAGCCAAGCTTCTCGAAGTTAAGAGAAAGGCGGAAGATGGGGGGGGGGGGGGAGGCGGAGGCAAAGGCAAAGATGGAAGAAAAGAATTACTGCGGTTGCTTACTGCTTCCTATTATCGTTAGAACGCATCCGAATATGTACTGAAATGTATAAATCTCTATCGGCCAATCGGTTGATTCAAGATGGCCGATCGATCGATCAATCGATTCCCCAATGAATTTTGATCGGTATCGGTAGATCTTGAAGAAAATACTTGACAAGCGTTTATTCTGATAAATTACGATAAAGGAGATATTTTAATACGAACAATAAGTTACCACAAATTTGATTCACAAGTTCGGTGATATCGTTTGAAGAATAAAAAATTATTCGGCAAATAACCTTAAAATGTGTTCAGAAATATTTTTAAAGAAAGAGATCGCAGCGGAAAGAACCGTAAAAAGAAAGCCATAACGGTTTTCATATTTCATGAAAAAGATAATAAGCCCGTGTCTTCTTCCACGAGAGATGATCTTTTGAATAAGCGACACGATCTTGTTTTCATGAACGTGTACATGCTCGCGCGTGCACGCTTTTGATGTTCTTACCTCCTGCTTCTTAAAGTGACGAAGGAAGGTATAAGCAAGTCGAGCGTGTCAACGGTTCTGCCACGCGATCTACGTTGTGCGTTGTTGTTTCTTGGTTGTGTTTTATGGGTCTAAATATCGTGAAGTGGGTAAAGAGCACGCCAGGACGTGCACGAGTTTCGTTACGTGACTCGGTATCGAAGATAAAGAGATGTAAAGTGGAGACAATAATGGCCGCGATAACTTGACTTCATGATGACACGTGTGCGATCGATAAACTGAATATTTATTACTACAAAAAATAGTGAGTACAATTATATAGATATTAAAAAACGTTACAAAATAAAACGTTCGTCGGACGATGTGTGTATGATCGTAGATTCTGGAGAGACGGCTTACGGGTTTATTATTTTAATTACTACGTGTCACGATCTATTAAAATACATTATTAAGAATGATCTCTATTCGTTCATGTGATTCATAAAAATGACGTGCCGCATAATCCTTCCGGTCCAGGATTCTACGAAGACAAACTGAAACGAATAAGAGACATCTACCTACCATCATCAAAGATTATTCATTATCAATAGTATTTATCGTCGATTTCACAAAATTTTTATTCTCATTGCATTTTATTCTCAATTGCATGTAATGCATAAATTTTTTTATTATAATATGTGTATTTATATTTATTTATAGGTACACTTACGGTATAAGGGCGAAAATCGAAAATAGGGGCTGCGTCGAACGCAACTCGATCATCCCCGTTCCCTTCTTGGTTCTACCCATTTCTAAAAATTATAACGTCGACGAGATCGTCGTTGATACCCTAATTATATATTCATTTTTGTCTATCTACGCTCAAGAAATTTATATCTTATTTTTTTTTCTCATTGCTCATCGTAGGAATCAATCACACAAGATTTGATCATTTTCACGTTTACAATTTTCTTTTTGAAAAATCACGATATAAACATAAAAAAGATTATAGTTATTTAGAAAGACTATAGAAATTCTGCTAAGCTGATCACGTTTCTAACATTCACGTCTAACAACGTAGAAAATTAATTTAAAAGAAATGGATTATTTTCATCGATGAAAGAAGAAGGACGAGGATTCATTTGCGTTATTCGACGGATCGCGAGAATTTTTTCATCTCTTCTATTGCATCTTACTATTGCATTTTTTAAGAAAAAGATAAAATAAAAAAAAAAAAAATATTGCAAGGATAAAATTCGATATAAGGATTAAAATAAACGGAATGGCGGGCGAGCCAATCCGATTTGCGAAGTATTGCTATTGCTGTGTTATTTGCCACTTGAGCGATTCACTCTTTCTCGATATCCCTTTTCTCTTCCCTCTTACTTCATCGTATTTTTCTCTAGCGATCTTATGTGATTGATCCCTCTTGGAGCTCCTCTTTCTACGATTATTTGTCGTATCCAGAGCACAATCGTGCTTATCGATCATATCGTTTCTTTCCTTCCATTTTATCATTTTTTTTTTTTTGTTATTTACTTTAAAAACTACTATAAGAGACATACTTAGAAATAAGTGAAAACAATTGTCTGTTTGGTGCTTAAAAGTCGCGCACAATAGTGAAACGTACTTTATACTCCTCGTTTTCTTAGTTTCGGAGCACGGATTTCTTTTTTTGGAACAGAGTTAAAGAGTAGATAAGTAAAAAGAAGAAGAAGAAGAAGAAGAAGAAGAGAAAGAAAAGACTAACAAAAGATGGAAAGAACGAAAGAAAATAGGCATCGACTTTTATGAATTTAGAGAAAAAATAAAAAAAAAAAAAAAAAAAAATAAAATTTCCATCCTAATGCCCCTTCTGATCTCTTCCTCGTGCTGTTCCTCTCTATTCTCCGGCATGTTGCCAGTATTAAGCAAACGTTTCTCTGTATATCTTATAACAAACATTCATACGCACGTTTATCATTTCGAAGTACAAAGCTGATGGTAATATAAACATCTTTTTCACGAATGCATATTTCGTAGTTTAACTATGAAATATTATCGACTTACTTTCAATTAACTATACATTCTTTACGACTAATCAAGTATTTTTTTTTTTTTCTTTTCACTTACTTTCTTTCATGACTTCTTGCACTCTCATTTTCTCTCTCTCTTTTTTTTTTATTCTTTTAAACTAACCTTCTCTCTCGTCTCTCTCTCTCTCTCTCTCTCTCTCTCTCTCTCTCTCTCTCTCTCTCTCTCTCTCTCTCTCTCTCTCTCTCTCTCTCTCTCTCTCTCTCTCTCTGTCTCTCTCTCTCTCTCTCGCTTATTTTTTGTATTATCACATGCGTGCATCTTTTCTCTTCCATACAATCACTAAAGATCTTTACGTAATTACAATTTTGTCGAAAAATAGGACGTTATTCTCTTTCACTCGTTCAATCTTATATACTGCTTTTTAAAATCTTTCGATACATATGATCTTTCCTGTCTTCTCTTTCTCTTATTCAAAATCGTTTAAAAGCCACGGATGGAAAGAACACTTTGTAGGAAAAGTTTACAATGATGTAGCGATAAAATTGAAGAGTGTAACTTTTGATTGGTATACTCCAGCTCGTACTCGTTTTGGGGAATATCGAGACGTTTCTATTTCTTTTTCAATTTATAGAACGTAGCCACGACGAATCAAGCAGTATTTTTCTAATTAAAAAGCTTATCGTCCGGAATGTTCGCAATTCTGATCGCATCCGATAATAATTTCTATTCCATATTTCTTTGTAAATAGTAAAATTTTGTCGTTAAAGTCGTAAACAACAATCGAGATGAGTGGCCCTAATTAAATCAATCCACATTTAGGTATCATAATGATTTGCCTTATAACTAATTGCTAAATCTTACGAGAACAACGCGTAAAATTACAAATAAAGAAAAAGCGTAGAGTGTGAGCAGCAACATGTAGACCCTATCACTTTCGTCACGATCAACTCTCTGCCTTACAGAATTATTACCATCTAATCAGCCTTTACTTCGTACAACTTGGTGCTGTTATTATTGTTCGTCTATACGATTCAATAGTATATCGCTGATAAAATATAATATATGTACGTACGGACGCTGGTAATTTTGTTCAAATTCCCTTTAACGTAACGAAAGAAAACAAGCTTCTCCGAAGTTTTACACTGTTTCATTACCCTAATTAATATCTAAATAATCTTTATGTGAATAGGAAAAAAGTCGAAGGTAACGTAATGTCTCGTACAGAATATTTCAATATTTAAAGGCTACATCACGCTCTTAATCTATTATTTAAAATACATTTTCTTTAATTTCAAAAGAAGAAAATCAAGACTAAAAGAGAACCTCATCGATATATCATCGTATCAGTGACGGCTATTCTACAAACAAAAAGAAAGCTGTATACGCGATTAAAAGAAAATAAAAAGAATGTCTCGATGGCACGTAACGTCATTTAAAATGGCTGAAATTCGAAAATCGATAGATACCATACTGTTTATTCGGAGTTTCCACAACTGAATTACTCTGAACGAGTACATCAAACAGAGAGAGAGATTTTAAAAATTTAAAAAAAAAAAAAAAAAAAAAAAGACGGCAAAGATATAAGAAAAAAATATGAAAAATGACCGGCGCCAATCGCTCGCTTCTACTCTACGAGTGCAATAGTATACATTTAGTACAGACATTGTAGAATACACGCAAAATATTCAAAACTCGTACAAATATGTATTCATACAAACACGGTTTAAAAGGATGATATACAACAAATTGAGTCACAATAGATGACTATTTTTGTTAAAACGAGCCTAAGAAGAATAAAACATGTCAAAACTCCCAAGGGACAATATTTTCACGAACATTTTCCTATTTTATTTTTTTTTTCTTTCTCTTTCTCTCTCTTTTTTCTTTTTTATTCTTGTTACTGTTTTAGTATTCCCCTCTTTCAGTGGACCGCTTTCTTTCCCTCATCTTCTCGAGCAATCTCTTTTCCCGAATACAGGTACTACCAAATCCGCTGTCCCTACGAGTCGAACTTTGTATCTTACGATCGACGCCTTCTTTGCGTTCGTATCATCCGGATTTTACTTGAAATGTGGAGAATCAGGGAGATTACGGAGAAAGTTGGGATTCAGGAACGGAATGAAAGTGTTGCAAGCTCAGAATCTGTGAAAGGGACATCTATGAATTGATGATTCCAGTATTCCTT
The DNA here is from genome assembly GCA_918808275.2 of Dolichovespula sylvestris. NCBI lineage: Eukaryota > Metazoa > Arthropoda > Insecta > Hymenoptera > Vespidae > Dolichovespula > Dolichovespula sylvestris. The sequence goes on from OU964961.1 coordinate 14,038,619, forward strand.
TTAAGTAAACTCTCGACGCTTTGTATTCTCGTCTGCTTTTGCTTTTTTGTTTTTTAAGTTTCTCTCCTAGAGACGTTCGAAGAATTTTGAAAAAAAAAAAAAAAAAGAGTAACAAATTTTTGCAAAGAGGAAAAAAAAGACAAGAGGAAAAATAACACGAAACGCGGATTCGAGTTTCTTTGTGTGTTTTTTTTGGGGGGGGGGGGGGGGGTGGGGGTGGGGAGGAGGGGAGGAGGAGGGGGAGGGGCTAAGGACGAACTTACGTAAAAAAAATTGCGTTTTTCGTTAACGCTCTATCCCTTCGCAAAAGGTTCCATCGATGTGACGAGAAGTGCTCTCCATTCTCTTTTATATTCTCTTCTTTCATTTCTCTTCCTTCGCTTTGCTTTTGGTCTAAGTTGATGGTCTTAGTTTGCGCGGCGGGGGGGACAGGATATTTGTTTCGTCAGTGGGAATATTTGGTCACGAAGTCATCGTCGTCTCAGCCCAGTCCTGCCCATTCCATGAAGTCGGGCACTTCTCTCACCGGCACGTCCCTAGCCAGGGCTTTCACCCTCAGGTTTCTATCTTCCGTCAGCAGCACGACTTCTCTCCTTAGACGTCGGGGCTGGCCCTCCTCTGCCGAGGCAAGATAAATTAGATTTTGTAGGCCTATGAAAATTGTAGGCTGGGATTCGAACCCGGTACCCTGCACATTTCATGTACATACGGTGGTGCTCTCACCACTAGGCTAGCGATAAATCCAGAGTATCTTTCACATACTCTTTAAAATAAATATGACTAGCGCCTTATAATTTATCTTCTTTCATTTCCTTTTATTTAACTGACAATGTATTATCTATAGTTGTCGACTATTAAACATTGATTGCTGGTAAGAAATTATTACCACTTATTATTTTAAATTCGAATGAATCAACAATTGTTCTGTTTACGCTAATTTAAAATAATTAAAAAAAAAAAAAAAAAAAAAAAGAAAACAAAAAAAATTCTCGTGGATTGATAAAACCGATTATCAACGCTTAGAAAATTTTTGCATTCAACATACCTGGATTATTATGATCTTTGTTCCCCGTTCTGCAAAGGCTCAAGCATGTAGCCAGAATCCTGTCATCATTTCTAGTTAATTTGTCCTGAAACGAATACGAAAGAAAATATCTTCAATAATTCATTTCTTCCTATCGTTCGTTTGAACGTTCAACGATCTAGAATTCAAAACTTCGCTAAATGGTAAAAGAAAAATAGGGTTAAAAGGAAGAGGAAAACAGATACGTAAAAGACACGACAAAAAGAAATAATAACGAAGGGATTTTGCGTTATCATTTCTCTCGACAGATCGAGCTTCGTGTTTGTGATCATCGTTGGAAAGTAGATGTGCTATTACAAAGATATCCCATAAAAATCAAAACTGCGTTAGGCGAACTACACTTTATTTCTAACTGAAAAGAGTTTATCTTAACGGCATTGAAGGGGTTTCTCAGATACTCGATCCCTTAAAATAAAATTCGCGCTTCAATCAACACCGACCGAATCCCTTTTTCCTATCTCTCCCTTTGCACCCTCCTTACATCTTCGCATGCATTGAAAATAGTTCGACTCTTTTTTTTCGTTCGTATCGATTTTCCTTTGTAAACCTATCCGAAGAACGTCAACACTGATTTCCTTCTTTCACTCTTCCTACGTACAAAAAGCTATAATCAAGAATAATAATTTAAAAGTCGAAACGAAAGGTATACTAGTCCTAGTCTACAATGCCGCTGCTATATTTTATGTGGAATCTATCCGCCTGTGTATGCATGCGCATAAGCGAATACTCTAATCTTCGATAACGGCAGGAAGTAGCGAACGGTACCTGCACGGTCTTAATCATATTTAAATAGATCGGGTCTCGTTAAAAATAGAAACTGTATATCCGCACTGGAATAGTACTGCTAATATCGAGAGTGACAAGGAGCGATAATGAATGCGCTTGTATGTTCGTTCAAAATACTTTTTACTCCGTTCGGGTTAACTGTATGTATGAAAATTTATAGTCGATCCGATACGCACCGAGATACGTGATTTTTAGCTCTTCGTGTTTTTAACGAATTCGATAAGAGTATCTTAATGATGATAAATTATCGATCGATTGGATACACGTGAGGTAGATGATGGAAAATAAGGACCAATTCACCTTATCGACGTCTTCTTCAACGGTAAAAGTACTGGATGTCAAGACGGTTCCTCTCGTAGTCAAGCATCGAATTGCTGGGTTTCGGCTTCTCGCAAAAGCTAGTGCCGCTTTTGCACTTTCTGCCACTCTGGCTACGTGTTCTGGATCCAAAGTAGCTCGTGATGCTGGTGGACAATCCCTGGCATCGGCACCTCTTGTCAAGCCTTCCAGTTCGTTTAAAACTGTAACAAAGTTTCATATGCGAAACGAATTAATTCACTTTAGATACGCGAAGAGCTCGATGATCGTCCCAAGATTTCTACTGTATCATATAAAATACATTCATGCGATCGTCGATAGTTTCTTTTTTTTATAACAGCCAGACACACACACACGTGCGCGCGCGCGCGCGCACGCATAGGGAGAGAGAGAGAGAGAGAGAGAGAGAGAGAGAGACCGAGTGAGAGCAAATTTTGAACAGAAGTTAAACGAAGGAGTTTGCGTCAATACTATTAATCGATATTTTCGTTATCAACTCCCTTCGCGGCGTTGACGAATTTTTCATTCTACATCGAATATTTACCATTTTCGCGAGAATCGACTTCTCAGACTTTCGAGTAAAAAACTCATTTCCTTTAGCTTCATCGAGAAGGCTTATAGGAGGTAGGAAGGCCTGCTGACAAACTCAGCAAGGATTTCTCAGTTTGCTGACAAACTTAGCAAGGATATTCCGGCCTACTGACAAACTTAGCATGGATTTCTCAGCTTCCATATTCGTGGATACATCCTGACAACTTTTCGGAATGGCAAACTTCGACAGATCTATAAATAGTAAGAAGATTTATTATCGTCCCTCTCGAATATAAATACGAACGAGTTCTTATCTATTTGAATAATATCTAAACACTTTATGATGTTCGTGCATAAGACGCAATAAAAGTTTTGATCGATCATTGCAGAAAGAAATGATAGTAAGACATTTGTAGACCCGTGTCTCTAGAAAATTCAGCACAATTTATCCGCTCTGTGCATTATCATATTGTAAATAACAACCTACGATAAATGTTTAAACAGCAAGCGACGAACTAATGGGAAAATGATAAAAACAAAACAATGAAAGAAGAATTGAAGTAAGTAGGTGAATAGTAACAAGCCGTTTGATACTATCGCAGTATTAATTGAAAGGTTTCGATATATCCTTTTGAAATCTAAGGTCGGATAGATTCGGTAATCACGTGCAAAAGAAAGTAACGTCGATGATAAAGAAGTTCAAAGTAGCAGGAGAGGCCACGGGCTTGAAACATAGGTGCTCACGCAGTCGAATGGCACAGCAAGCAGAGCATCGCGCACCATCGTCATGGGCACTACGGCAGTACACAGCCAGTCTCTCTCTTCCTCGCTGGCCAATCGTCCCTCGTTTCAGGCCGCACATACATGCATTCATGTATGAGCCGTGAGAACCTAACTGTGAACGCTCAGCGTGGTCCGTTGTCGGAGCCAGACAGACCGTGGCTGGTCGGTGAGGTCAGCTGGCAGCGCGATAGTCGATTTTTCATGAGGACGTACTTTCATTTTTCGGTTCCCCCACTCCATTCGTATACATATACGATATAATATGCATGTGTATATGTATATGGGTCTCTACATAGGCACGTATAACGAACTAACGATTCGCTTCACTTTTTTCCTCCCAACTTGGCCCCCATGCATGCACATATATCGCACAAACCGTAGCTGACTGAAAAGGACAGTTATCCTATGGAAGGATCACATTGTGCGAGAGGAGACGATGAAAAATCGAGTATCACTTTTTGGAATATATTTACAGTTGTGGGACGCGCTTAAATTTCGCCTACGTGAATTACCGTCCATTTCGTGGAACGAATGCCTTGATATAACCATTAAAATTCTTATTGTTAAGCAGTGGGACCCTTTTGAAGAAGGGTCAAAAGGTCGAATATGATTCTGACAGTTTGTATAATTTGATTCTTTAGGTTTCCCGATGAGAATTCGTATGTATTTGGAACAAATGCCCTGACCGCGATCGTTAAATACACTGACTGTTAATTTGAACTAGCAATAATTAAAGTTGAAAAAAAAATTATAAAATTATAACGTTGTAGATAATAATTACATTGTTTCTCCTATACCAAATTCTCCATGAGTAAATAAAAAAATAAAAAAAAAAAAATACAATCAACGTGAAAGTTATTGTTTTTCTTTCCTACAATTCGCCTACACTTCGAGCTCTAGAAATTGAGATAATATCTTCGTATGATAACGCGCGCGCTAGAAGCTTTGGTCAAATAAAAGTTTTCAGTGTTCAATGAAATGTCAATTTCCAACTGGTCGTCAGGTTTTCCCCCCATTACTCGATTAATACAGACAATAGGTAATCACTTTGCTTGAAAGAGAACGAGAGAGAGAGAGAGAGAGAGAGAGAGAGAGAGAGAGAGAGAGAGAGAGAGGACGTATCATTTACGCTCGCTCGACAATCGAGTTGCGAAACGAGACGATACCCTACGAAAGATGCAAATGGAGTTTGGGTAAACTTTCTCCGGCCCGATAAATTAAACGTCCGCCAGTCGTATCCTCTTCACAGACAGTTCATGGCGAATAGAGGGAGGAAAAGAAAGAAAGGGAGAAGAGTGAAGAGAAAATGCGTGAACCCTTCTCGCTTTCTCGAATAAATCGTTGGCTACCGCGATGTTAGGCCACTGCCATCAGAGGAACCTTCCCTCCTCCAGACGTGTTTTTCTGCTTCGCATACGTATTTTTTCCCGTCTCTTTTTATCCTCTCCTTCTCTCCTCCTCCTCTTCTTCCTCTTCTTCTTTTTCTTCTTCTTCTTCTTCTTCTTCTTCTTCGTCTTCTTCTTCTCTTTCTTACTTTACTTTTTCCTTCGCTTCTTCTTCTTTTTCCCTTCCATCCCTGAAATCCGATAATCGATTCGCATGCACAGGAATGAGACAGACTCGGGCTGTACAGGTAGGGAGAAGTATTACGAGCCTCGCGGGCAACCCATTTCAAACCCATCCATAGCACTTTCAATTTTCAACGACATTTGGTATGCATTAGTCTACCCAAGCTGAAATACTTGAGCTATCCACTTTCCTAAAGCATACTCGTGGAATATCAGCCTCTAAGCAGCTTTGCTTTTCTTACGCAGAAATTCTTAATATTCTTTTTTTTTTGGTTTTTTTTTTTTTTTTTTAATAGACAAAATACGGTAAGGCCCAGATGACTGTGGAGAATAAGACATATTTTTTACGTTTTGTTTCTTATGTTCGAAAGCTTATACTAGGTAATATGTAATTCTTTTATTGGATGAATCCACGTATAGCTATTAAGAAATATTCTATGAACGACGATGACCAATCGATGGATCGTATGTTCGTCAGGAATATTTACAAGGTCGTTAGATTGTATTTTCCCGATCAAATTAGCCTAGACCTGGCTGGCTAAAGAATTGGAAGGATCAATTCAACGTCGGCCGACACTTCCGTGGTGATGTCTTTAAGAGAAACCGAAGATACGTTCATATTTTTCTTTCGATACTTAATTAATAAAAAGTTATAGGCAAAACGCATGTCGATATTAATTTCTAATTATAACCATACGACAGTGATTGATGAAGTTAACAACTTCGAACTTCGGCCTTGGATCTTCATCGGGACTTCGTGATTTTTCGGATAAACTGTATGCTGACGATTAGCAGAGTTACGTTTAATATCCATTCTGACACTTGTCTTCTTCTAATGGAGCTTTAATGGCCATATTTTTTTAATTCCTCGATATTGCTGGATGATCATTTTTGAAGGCTCTCAATACATGTACCTTCGAGTAAAAAAAAAAAAAAGAAATTCCGAATTTCGACTTTTTTCAAGCCTCTAAATGGTTTTCGTCTTTTAATAAATTTAAGAAAATGGTGGGTATGGAATAGGGGGCGAAACAACGGTTATCGATTGAACCCCGAATGAAGCTGCTTTTTCTACGCGGTCGAATATATTCGATGCTTTTATAAAACTACGTTCAAGATTTCATTCTCCATTTTCATATGAAACGTATTCCTTTTCAATGTGTGAAAGCAATTTATATGAATGATAGAACGATTCACACTATACGACCATTTTCATAATAACAATATAAAACATAATTGCGAGAAGCATAAAGATTTTATTATATTTAAAACATTTGACTATTTATCATTATACTATTTAAAATACTGACTAAATTTGTCCATAAGTAATTACAATTATATGTTAAAATCCAAATTCAATGATACCGTACAAAAATCTAATCGTTAGATATATGAAAGTGTGCACAAAATCAAGAAGAGATCGAAAAAGATTGAAAGAGGGAAGGAGGGAGAGGAAGAGGGAGAGGGAGAGAGAGGGGAGAGAGAGAGAGAGAGAGAGAGAGAGAGGGAGAGAGAGTGAGATCAGTATCAATACCAGTATCCAGACTATTTGAGTTGTTAAAGCAAACATACATATAACATATACGAGATGAGGGAATACGCGGATTTTAACCATTTGTATATGGAAAATTTTTCAAACATTTCTCGATTCTATAGTATTATTTTCTTCGGTTTTTGCTCCAAATCATTATGTCGAGAATTACATAAATGCCTACGAGGGAATTTTTTCATCCTTTCCGACGAACATTAAAATAAAAAATAAAATAAAAATGAATAATAATTAAAAAAAAAAAAAAAAAAAGCAGAAGAAAGATGTCAAATAAAATAGGATAAAACTAAATATATAAAAATATATATAAAATATATAAAACTTCAAAGATCATAATCCTTTCTCTTTCGGGATAAAAAATTGTCGGGCATTTACAAGGAGATATAAGATTTTCAACAAAGATGCTGCTATCGATCCGTTTTGTAACTTTTCTTTTTTAATTCAACGAAAGTGCACAGATTGCAAGAGGAGCCCAGGAGAGGGATCAAAGTCACCTCCTCTCTCACTTCTTACCCTTTTTTATAATTTATAGTCGATTATTTTGCACGTTGTCCAGGTTCACAGGGAATATTATTTTGGACAGGGTTATAGCACGATCTTCCTCCTCTCCAACTTTTTACCTCCTCCCTTTGATCGGATAATCGATAAACTTCGGTCAAAAAAAAAAAAAAAAAGAATTGCCCGCTGAGATCATGGGTCAATCGACCCCTACGGTTACTCTTGACTATCTCTTTACCTCTCTACCTCTCTACCTCTCTACCTCTCCATCACCCCACCCACCCCCCCGCTCTCTCTCTTCTTTTTCTGTCTATCTGTATGCCTCGTACGCGAGTAGATTCCAAATTAAGCAACGCGAAACTCGATATCCCAGCGGACCTTTCATATTCCCAAAATTGACTCAATTGTCGTCATAAAATCGTTTACGACTCGAGTCACGAATGAAGTATAAACTTGTTTTAAATTGAAAATCAACGCGACTCTTTCTCTCTTCTATTTTTTTCCATTCTTTTATGTAGCGAAAAATATGAATTTTTAATCGAGTCAGGATCAGTGGGAACCAATTTTATTTTCAAGAGGACGAATTGCCGACGATTTTCGTTTTTTTACTCGCAATATTCATTGCGAAATATTTTGGGGTTGTGTCTCGTGTGCTCTCGTTAGTGTTTTTTTTTTTGCTTATGGATATCCTGTTATCGTTAAAGAGTGATAAATGACTTTGATTTAAAATATTGGATTGCTAGTAAAGTACGAAATAATGTAAAACGTTGACACTTTGTTCTTATACGTTATAAAAGAGAAGAGAAAAGAGTATTTTATGCAAATATAAATGTTCGTAAAATTGTTGTTGTAAACTTATCTAGCGAAAGTTGACTAGAAACTTCTGAGAAATTCAAATATTTTATTAAAGTATATTTATATATTCCAAACAATAATTTATTTATCCGTTTTTATTTTAACAATGAAAACACTAAAAATTGTAATCGTCCAGTCTTTCAAAAATAAGTCCAAAGTAATTTTAAAAGAAGTACAGTATTAGATTATCTATCGGAATATTTTATTTAACTATTTTTAATTTGTTGTATAAGAGCGCAAAAAAACAATATAGGCGAGCGGAATGTCAGACAAATTTTCGTAGTAGACGGCGGTGCGCCGTATTGATCCATCGCAGAGACCGTCGGTTATTAGACATTTATAGAAGTTAATTTCGAAAAGGTCTCTCATCGATCGTACTCACCCACCAGCGGTACCATCAGCGTGTAGATGGGCTGTGCTCCAGAGGTAGCTTTAGTAATGCTCTGCAATTGTGGCAGATAGTCGATGAAACAATTGGTGTCTGGTACCAACTGCCTTGGTCTAACTTCTATTTCCACCGACACCGAGGATTTCTTTAAAATTGCCTGCAAAATATGAAAAAAAAAAAAATTAATAATTAAAAATTTTTCAAATGAACGTTAAAAACCGAGTTCGAAGGTATTAGCTTTCAAACGGATAATCTCTTCCGTCAGGATAAATCTCAATCGTTGGAATATCGTGGGTAAGAAGATGAAGAAAGTTCACAGGATGCGCCAGAAGACACATTACCTTCCAATCGAATCCCACGTATGCGCACGGTGGTGCGTCGTGAAACAGTCGCATACACCGCGGAGAACAATGTCAGCTTGAGACGGCACAACGCGAATGCCAAGTAACCATTGTTACGACAAAGGATAAAGAAAGTAATGAGCCTCCTAATGTCGCTTTACGTCATCAGATGATAATCGATATATAGTATACGGTATTGCTTTAAACTAAACTCTTATTAGAATAGATCACTTTACGGGGGTTTCGATGTTCCCCGCATACGATCAAAAGTAGTTAGCGCTTGCGTAATTTTTTTATTTCGTTACGATAATTGCTCATAATTCGCTCTTATTAATGCTCCTTTATCCTCTTGCGATTTATGATTTAAACTTTTTTATTTTTTCGTCTTTTTAATTAAAGATTTCCTTAAAGGTCGGGATTAGATCTTTGAAAAGTGAAGGAGAATATGTATATACGGTGTTCCTTCGGTGACAAGACGCTCGGCCTGGCGGAAAGCATGCGAAGAACTCGACGACAAGTCTAATTGCTCGTAGATGTACATGTACGGAATGCAAAAGTAGTAATGGGCCATACACACCGAAACGTATCGAAGATAATACGCAAATGTTACGCACGTATCAACGATCTTTTCTCTTCCTTTATCTTTTTTGGCAAGAATTCGAGACGTCTCAAAATTCGACTGTCGTCTCTATCTATTCTCGACGCATCGCCACTCGAGCATATTACTCGCAATTTCTATTCCGTGTGGCGCAATATCGGCATAACAGGGCCTCTCTCGCGCTTTTCACCGAATCTCGAATCGAGTACGAATTCGATGTTAAGTTCCTCGATTCTCTTTTTCTGATTGTCCCCGTTGTCGTTGTTAAAACGCGATCGATAAGTTAACTTACTTATCGCCAATATGTCGAGTTGTTTAAGATAAAGTGTAGGATTTAGGATTCTTCAGGAAAAAAAAAAAATAATTCACTTCGAGTGTCGACGTATTCACGATGTACGTACATGAAATATTCTCACCAAATACGAAAATGTGTCAATAATTATCCGCTATGTAGTAGCATTCTTTTTTTTATATTGTGTATACTTCAAGTATTTACGCATCAGTATTCGCGGTTTTTCGTCCAATTATGGCTGCCAGGTTTTAATACACCAGATCGGTTACATTTTGTTCATCGTGACATTAACAATGTCCACTCTGTTTTACGTTTGAAAAAAAAAAAGAAGAATAGAAGTTACACGTTTTTTGTCGTCTGAAAATGTATCAGTGAATGGATACTGAATGACATGAAAACTCTGCCGAAAATTTTTTTTATGAGGGTATAAGAAAGATCGCGCATTGATGGAACGTGATTGAAAAATGATGTTATTGGAAGTATTATATTTTTATTGAAATAAATTTGTTAGTTGCATTGCAGACAATTATTGACTAACTCTTAAATATATAGCCGAAAGCTTTCCAACTTTGTCCGGTCTCCTATGTCCGTGTCAACATTAAGAATATGCCGTTATAATGAAGTCGGATGAAGGTGTAGTAGAGAGAATCGTATGTTGAAATTTTTTATAAATTGGACGGAATCAGCGTTGACGACGTTGAACATTTACGAGGGACAATAAGTCGTCGTAATATCCTCAAATACGACTTACTCGTATTCGAGAGACACTTGAATACCTCGCTACGGACGTAACGTTCGCTCAACTAGACAGCAACTCCGTGAATGAATGGGGACACCTGTTCCGATATTCAGGTGGGCATGTCAGCTTATTCATAAGCGACTACGCAAGCCGTTTGTTCTAGTTATGGGGAACGGCGCTTTTAATCTTCAGTCGATTAGGACACATGTAAGCATCGACGAAAGGGAAAACAGCCTATAACGAGGTATCGATCGAAATTATTTATGTAACATCTCTCGATAGATCCGAACGTAGAACGGTTTAAAAATTCATAACTTTTATTAGAGAATTTTTCAAATATTAGAAGAAAGATTTATATTCTATAATGACCTTCAGTTTACCGAATATAATTAATATACGATGAAATTATTAGAATCGTAATACCTAATAATATGTATTTGGTACGTACAATAAAATGATTTCAACAACAAAATTCGTTTTCGATGTCCCTGATTCTTTTAATACCATAAAATGCACACTTTTAAAAAGCACTTAAATGATAGCGAACACCTCCGTTTCATATAGTAGGCATTCATTATCCTAAGGACCTAGATAGCTCAGTGGTTTATAGAGCAGTCACCGGTAAAGCGAAAGAGCCAGAGAATTCAAGTCTCGATCCAGACCACCTGAGGAACCAACTATCTTTGCAAAACCTACAATTTAAAAGTGAATAGAGAGATTGACAAGAAGCGTATCAAAGAAATGCCGGAGAATAATAAGTTGAAAGACATCGAGAGATATGCCTGATGATAGTAGCGAGTAAAAAGATATTGGAAAAAGTGCATGACATTTTTATTATTTTCACATAACCGTTTGTTTTATTAAATATAACGTCTTTTCAATTCTTTTATTGAAGCATTATTTTAGCTTTGAAACACTTCATTTTTTATTTTACACATATCTTTTTATTAGTTCGAACGAGAAAATCACTACTGTACAATCATTTCGATCTTCGAGGAAATGTCTAACTGCTGTATAACTACCAAACGTAATTTTCCTTCCTTAGAACTTTCGTAGCTCATACAGTTTTTCTCCCGTTTGAAATATTCGTGGATTCTTAAAGGACGTTAGTTGATATGATTCGGTTTCGTTTGCCTCTTTTCTATCTTTTTGAAACGCATACCTTCATTCTCGTTACCGTATTCGTCACTTTTTCTTCTTAATACACGTACACGACATTTATGTACGATCTTAGAGAGGGGGGGGAAGGGGAGGGAAGTAGAGAGAGAGAGAGAGAGAGAGAGAGAGAGAGAGAGAGAAGGGAGAGGGAGAGGAAGAGGGAAAAGGGAGAAGGAGAGGTAGCCCTCGTCCGACGAGTGTCTGGCTGGTCTGGCTAGTCTGCCCTCCTCAGTTGCCCTCCGCAGTTACCCTCCTCGCCTCCTCCTCCTCCATCGTGTCTTCTCGTGAGAACCCGCTTTGTATCACGCATCGCGGTTCTAACGCCCGCGCATATTAAGCACACACCGACGTCCTTTCCATACACCACCAACAACGGTCTCCAGCTCATGGTAACATTGTAAATGCGCAACACTCGCAGAAACTTACTCGCACCATTAGGTGGAACGGCCAAGCACAAGGAGTAAGCGAGATGGAGAATACACGTGGTTTGACACGGACGATGAGGAACCGACACGAGTCCTCATTTCAGATTGCTTTTTTTTTTCCTTTTCTCTTATTTCATCGTCCAGTTTGCCGACGATTTTAACTAAATGAATATGACTTGCTTTATTTTTCTTTATCTGTCTGTCTCTGCCTCTTCTCCCTTTTATCCCTTTTTGTTTCCATTGTTTCGGAATAACGAGGGAAGCGAATATTTTGCACAACGTATATTTTTAGAAAATACTTATTTTAGATGCATATGTATAATATAGACAAAATATCATTAAACATAATTGTGTGGAAGGATCTAGGGAAAATTTAATGTTTAAGATGTTTCCTTACTAAAAAGATGATTTGGATGAATTGTTATAAACGTTCGCTTTATACTAACACATAGTTACCCGATCAAATTCTGTTGAAATTAAGAACTCTACATGAATGTATGGATATCTTGATATCTTTATGGGAACAAACTTTCTTTTGACGTATATTGATTTATAATTTGTTCTATATTAATTTCGTATAATTCGAATAAGAAGTCAATGATTTATATCAGTGATGGATAACTTCTTCCTCGCCGCTAGCCATACGATTAAACCATCAATTAATCTGTATCACTGCTATTTAAGTTCACTAGCTACTACTCCAAACAATTATCCATAAATAGACAGAAACGAAAGCCGTTCAGTTCACGAGGCATGTGAAATAGTGTAGATCGTCTTCTCTCACCTTACCGAAACAAGAAAGTAGAAGAAGAAACCGCATGCTCGCTACCACATAAGGGGCTATATAGCAATTCTAGCGACGAATAATTCAAAATAATCAAATTGATAAGTGTAAGCTTCTTATATTTTTTAATAATAGACATACAAATAATAGATGTTTATAATTATGAAAATTATGAAATTCGATTTATAAATAATTTTCCCCCGTAGTAGTGTAAAATAACATATTATATATTAGTATATGAGATAGTCGTGCTCTAGTTGCTCATCCATGTTTTACATAGTGCGACAATAAAGTATCACAGATGTTACACTCTGCGATAGTGTACACTCGCGATTCAATTGTCCCGTACAGCGACAATATTCTGACTGACAACTTCGCTGTACCTAAAGGGTTAACAAATGAAAATATAAATAAATAAAAGGTTTAAATGAGAACAATTTCAACAAAAATTATTCTCGTACAATCATTGGTTTTATATTTGAAAACTATTTTTAATTTAAATTTTTGTTATCCGCTCAATCTACACAATAATGAAGCCTTACGATTTATGAGGATCTCGTAAATTCAAGAAGAAAAAGAAGGGATATGCGTGATCGTCTGCGCTCGATGTTGAATGAACGACAATGGGTAACCATGAAATGAGTGAGAAAATTCGGTTGACGGCAAAGAGAACGGTCAGCATATTAAACGCAAACGATACGCGAATGCGTGCACAAGCGACTTTTTCAAAAACTCGACAAACATGGCGGTAACCGTTGTTGGACAGCAGTACGCGTATCTGCGCAACATAGATAATATTTATAAATTTAAGTAACTAAACTGCGAACTTCTAAACTTTACTAACTGTTCGTTTACGACAATCTGTATCAGGAGGAAAATTTCGAACGATATGTAAATATATGAAACACAGTAAAAATGTAACGCAAATGTGCCGGAAAATAACATAGACGTATATAAAGCATACATACACTATTGGAAGCACAAGTGTTCAGATAGCATAAGGCATTTTTACAAAGACAAGAACGTGTGGAAGACGAACTTCGTTCCGAAAGATATTTGACGACAAAAACAGAGGATTATGTTCTAAATGTTCACCAAAAAGTGAAAACTTTCAGATTGACGTTTAACATTAAGAATAATCAGTACTACGGTAAAGAATAAGCCTTGTCCTTCCTAATATTGCAGATAGGTGGATGCTTCATCGTGACAATGTTCCTTATTCTACACCATCGAGTATTTTTTTTTTTTTTTTATCGAAAGGGCATTCCAGTAATTCCGAAGTCTCCCTATTCATTGGATCTGAGTCTTGCAGGCTCCTTCTATTCCGAACTAAAATTCAACCTAAAAGACCATCATTATGGAAATGCGAACAACGTCCAAAGAGCCGTGACGGACAAGTTGAAGACGATAACATCAAACGTCTTCTAATATTGCTGCAAAGAGTGGAAGGAGCGCCTTCGACGATCTATAGCTTCCAAAGGCAACTACTTTGAAGTTATAATAATGTGGTTTTGCAAATCTTTTTCAAATAAAGAGTTTTCTAGTAACAGTCTCACTACTTTTCTGCCACACCTCTACCGTACTTTGACGCTCGCGGAAACATTTTCGCAGCGGATGTGTGGAGAACGGTGCCGATAACTTGAGAATGTAGACGTGTTAGTGTTACATTGGACACTGGCGATGGTATTGGAGACGAGCACGGTGGGGATACGTTCTCAGCTCGAGGCTACGAGGAATGTGCCTTGACACTGGCGGAGGACCGATGGACGGCGCATACAAATATATTTACCGGTTAGAGGCTCTCGCCGATTCCTTGCAGGAGGCAGGCACTAAGCTCTTTTATTTCTTCTTATGTGTGCATATACATGTACACAGATATATCGAGCTGAGCGAGCGTCACGGGTAACGCCCTTTTGTCATTCTATTCCGCGCGGCAACCTCTCGCGAGAAATTATCATTCTGCCGATCGAAGCACGGAAGGAAAGCGCCATGCTGCCCTAGCGCACGCAGCTCTCGTTACCGAGTAATTTAGAGAAAGAGAAAGAAAAAAAGAAAGAGAAAGAGAGAGAGAGAGAGAGAGAGAGAATAAGTTGAGAGTCGAGGTGAAGCCGAGGGACACATTTGTAGCGTTAATTGAAACTCCATATTAGTCGCGTCGAAAAGAATGACGACAGGATTCTACTACTAGCAAATACCAACACCACCATTACTTCGTTCGGTTCACGTTAACGAATTCGCTCTCTGGTCTCTCTAAATAAATTACATGGGATAAGTTTGGAATGAGAATCGATTAAGGTAAAACAGTGTATAGCTTCGTCAAGAGAGAAACTGGGAGGAGGTATTCGGATCTTCCTTTTAATCGTATTTAATAATCGGAAATTATTTGGAATTTGCTTAAAGGATTATTCTCCCTCTTTCCCTTTAGACGAAAATGACAAGTCGTCTCGAATTGCATTTTCTTTCATTTTCTTCTTTTTCAACTTCATCTCTCTCTCTCTCTCTCTCTCCCTCTCTCTTTCTCTCTTTCTCCTCTCCCTGTGATAAGAAGATTGGAATAAGCAAATTTTCGATATTTCTATCAAGGAATCGTGAACATGGTACTATAAAAGCACGAAAGAGATTACAGAGCATTGACTTCAGTCTAAACCATATCATTTTCTGCTATCTTTGAATAATAAAACACAAAGTATAAAGATTGAGAGAAAAAGAGAGAGAGAGAGAGAGAGAGCCTACGGAGCGATATAGAAGTGATATGTTTCGATTGTGAAACCCTTTAGTGGGTAGTTAAAAACATGCATATGAAAATCATATTATAATATCGACGTTTTTAATACCTTTCAAAATTCGAAATAGAAACGATCTTTAATGCTGCTTAAACGTTAATAAACTTTTATGAAGAATGCCGAATGTAATTGTTAAAACGGTTAAAGGATGTAGCAAATACTTGACGTTTCGTGTAAAACAAGTTTCTCAGGTGTTGACATGTAATATAATCTGATCTCGAGTTATTTCTAATTAGTAATGTCATTAATTTGAAGAAATTACTACCCACATAGATAATTAATATATAACCTGTTATCAGGATTTAATGTTTACTAATGCAAATGAAACATTAATTTATAGTGGACAATCTGTTTAAGGTCTTTTATTAAATTATTTTTATATTATTTACCTTGTTGTCGAATAGGGAAATTAAAATTGAGTACGACAGTATTATGATCGAATTCACTGAAGATGAAAGTGAAGATCATTGTTGGCACGATATGTGTATATACATATATATATATATATATATATATTTCTTGATTATTATTTTATAAAAAAAATGTCTCGTATTAAATCATTTTCAGTTCCATATTAAAATCTGTGATTTACGTGACTATAATTGAAGTAAAGCAAAGTAAAAAGATTTAATCGAACACGAGCTCCGTTGCATTGCGAAGAGGTTACATAATGTCTCCCATACCTATTTTTCGATCTTTATGAGATTCGCACGTGTTCGATTAAAAATGAAGCAAGTACATTTCCCTACAAACATTTCGCGTCCTTAAAAAAAAAAAAAAATTTGATAGATTCGCCAAGGAAAGGCGTAAACTCTTGTGTATTTAGTTATTATAATTTTATTGGATGAGTAGAGAACGCGTTTAGTCGTTATCAATTTTGCGAATTTTGAATTCCATTCTAACTATTTTAACACCCTTTCAACATTTTACGTCTCGTATTTTGTCGAAGAACTAAAATTTGGTTTCTTAGCGTTCTTTCCATTGCAATTTTACTCATTTTCAATTTTACTCATTTATTTTGTTATCTTCATACATTTCATAATGGATCACAGAAGCTGATATCTATATATTTATATTTATTATTATAATAAAGAAAAAAGGAAAACAAATTTTTATACTTTACAATTCATAATTATCATCAAGAGTTGAGAAGAAAAGTTTACACGATGCTATTTAAAAAAAAATAAATAAAAAAAACGAGTAGATAAGAGAACATAAAGAAGCAATATGCCAGTCAGTCTTATTTCAATCCTGACTTTTCGTTATATTATAGGCTTCACTTTCGAGTGGAATTAACAAGTTGGTTTTCGTAAACGATATATTAAAGGTAATCGCATTTATAAATGCAACAATCACAACTACAACGATTCAACTCCTACCAATGAGACTCGTAAATCAAATCCGCCCTTCGGTTAACCGTAAAATATACTTGCGTGAATGGAATTCTGATGACAAGAGACGAAGTAGTACCTGAAGGTTTGCTATGACATAAGATGACACCTGAGTAGAGAGAGAACCCCTTAAGAGGTTACCGTTCTTGGAATTTCGATAAGAATTCCCTAAGGGACAGATGAATAGAGAGGATCGAGAAAAATTGCTAAAGAAACGAGGTATTAATGAGAGAACGGAGGAGGAAAAAATGAGTGAGAAAAGAAAAAAGGGCTCGAGTCTAGCTTTCTATCCCTCCTCGCAGGAAGTGTACGAATGCTCAAAGAAGACTTGGAAATTAATGGAGGTTCATTGATGTAGTCCCTGCAAAGAGCGACGACTGGTTGTACGGACCCTCGACACGAATCCGTCCTTCTACAACATGAAGACACTCAGTCTCCGGCTCTTCTGGGAGTGCTTCGGTGCAACGACGCAAACATTGACATTATCATGAGCTGTAGCATTCATTCTATCTTTCTCCTGTTTTCGTTCTTTCTATCTTTTTTTTTTGTTTTATATATATATATATATATATATATATATATATATATATTTTTTCTACATCGCGAAAGAGAGAGAGAGAGAGAAAGCTCGTAACTCCAATTATATCTGAGAAAAATAAAAACCAAAGGAAGAAGACGAAAAGATAGAAAGAAAATTAAAAAAAAAAATAAAAAACAAAGAAAGGAAGAAAAAGAAGATGAAAAAGACGAGGAAGAAAAAAGAAGAAGAAGTAAAAGCATAGAAGACCACGAAGAGTATGTTTGCACACTCTCATTGTCAATGACTGAACTAATAGAAACGAAGAGGTAAGATTCTTCGATGCCCGGTAGGTTTTCTATAGAGGAATTCTGGATGTCGGTAACAGGGCGAGCTCTTTTCGATTTTCTCAAAGATTGAGAGACGCAGGACGTCGTATTCTCCCTATTCTATTTAGGAATCGAGGGAGGGGGATAAAAAAAAAGGTGAAAGAAACGAAAGGAGAAAGGCGACGGAGGAGAAACTTTCGATCGAGTTTTTGTCCATATGACTAGTGAACGAGAAGGAAGAATCTCTCCCCCCCTCTCTCTCTATCTATCTATCTATCTATCTATCTATCTATCTATCTATCTATCTATCTATCTATCTATCTATCTATCTATCTATCTATCTATCTATCCATCTTTTTTTCTTTTCTTTGTCCCTCTTCGTTTTTTCTTCTTCGTTAATTTTTCTTTCCTTCAACAAGGAATTCGGCGAGTTGGAAAGAAAATCTCGGCTATGTTGAATACGAAGTCCTTATGTAGCTCTGCCGAGGAAAGGTAAAGTGTCTCCTATGTACACATCGTTCGAGAATGTCGATGGTGAAGCGAATCTAAGGGTCTCTTCCATCATGGAAAACGACACTTCGTTCGATGGATAAGAAAGAAAAAGAAAGAGAGAGAGAGAGAGAGAGAGAGAGAGAGAGAGAGAGAGAGAGAGAGAACAAACATTCCGAAAGGAAAGTTGAGTTACCCCTTCGCAAACGTCAAGACCAAAATTTGTACAGTTCTCTGTCCTCTTTCGCGAGTCCAGTAACGGCTAGCAGCCACTTATTAAATTCGAAAGCATTTGTCCCTTGTAAGTACACAAGTAACATAAAATGCGTCCTTTCCCCACCGCTCCCCTTAAAACGGTAAATCGTAGAACATGTTCGTGCAAACGTACATAATCGTTATAAATAAAGCGTAAACAATCGTTATAAATAAAGTGATCTTTCGATTACAAAACGTGGATATTTATATGAAACATGATGTCTTTCTACATTAAACAATAGAATCTAACATGGAGAAAGAAAATTCAAGGTTAGAACGCGGCTGTTATTGGCAGCAGAGCAAACGAGCTGACAATAGAAGTATTCACAATATAATTCCACGTAAGGTCGACGTCATATGGTTGCGAAAGCTAAGGGAGGAGATTGCGAGTATATCATAATATCGCGGAAATTAAAGATTTCTTCTCCAAGTCGGGATAGAAGACATAACCAGTGGCACTATGCATGAACAATGAACACAATGTCCTCGTCATTGTTGAAGCCCCCTTTTCTCAGGAGGAGACACGAAAGAAGGGGTACGTGTACACTTTATCTCGGGCCTGCAGATAATGCGAGGGTGAGATCGACCACGATCCCATGGGACCAGTCGGAGCTCGTAATATTTCAAGCATAAAAGTTTGAATATATCGTGTCCTATGCTCTCTCTCTCTCTCTCTCTCTCTCTCTCTCTCTCTATATATATATATATATATATATATATATATATATATATATATATTACACACACACACACAGAGAGAGAGAGAGAGAGAGAGAGAGAGAGAGAGAGAGAGAGAGAGGAATCATATACTTATATACTAACAAGCTGTCTATATATGTACATACACTACGTATTACTTTCTAGCTGCGTAAGGGAACACGTATGAGTAGCGAGTAAAAAGGGAAAGAAAATATGAGAGATGGAGAGAGAGAGAGAGAGAGAGAGAGAGAGAGAGAGAGAGAAGCTTCGCTTAGAAAGGGTGAAGATTTGCTGGGCTCGCATAGAGAGACGACGGCACTAGGGTGAATTTATAGGATGGCAACGGCAGCGGACGGCTGCAGTCGGATTTTATGGCATCTACAATATCATGGGATTTTTTAAGTACTATACACTCTCCTCTAGGCGCACCCTTGAACTCCTACGTGACTCCCACATAAACGGCATACAAAATGTGTGGAGTACGTTGCAGCTAATGAACGCGAAAACATAGAAGACTATGTAGTACCTTGTCACGATCGCTCGTTTCTAGTCGGTATCGCTGATGTTTTCGATATCCACGAATAGTAGTGTCTAACATGATGTAAATTGAGTGAAAAAAAAAAAAAAAAAAACTATAAAAGGAAATCTCGATCGAAATTACGTATCAGCCTGCACGTGAAAAGGGTCCACTCTCTATCAGAAATATTTGGAGAATTCAAAATGTTCCACTTGCAACATCAAGTACGATCGTTATGTGCATTAGGCGTTTGAGCAAATCTCTAGCGCCGATTAAAGTTAACAAAATGGCATTGTTAAATGTCGTTTCTCTTGATTGATGATCGACCTCGATCATCTCTACTCTCTTCAACTTTTACGAAATCGATTGACTGTAGTTTTTCTCTTTTCTATTATTTGCATAATCCGATTTTCTCAGTCTAACGAATTCTTTTCTAATCGACGCTGAGAGGTAAATAGAGGAAAAAAGAGGCAGAGAAGATTCTTAAACTTTAATATTAGCCGAACTTTGAGTGAGTAATTCGAGCTATTCTGAGTCATAGAACCCTTGTTCTAGAGACGAACATTTTGTGGTATCATAACAGAAGTTTCCCTTCTTCCCTCCTGACACCTATCTCTTTCTCGTCCGTGAATCTCGCGTATAGATACGATCGGTTTAGTTCAGTGATAATAGAGCAACAAGGAAAGAGAATGTCAATATTTTAAGCGCTCGTAAATAATCGTGTTTCTTAAGCAATCGGATGAAAATGGAATTTCGTGCGAGAAAGGGAGACATCGAATGATCGAAAGGGCAACTTTTCAAGTCGATCTGAATCGAAAAACTGTAATTGGTGTCCTTTAATAAAATTTGCTAACAATCACGGTCAAAGCCAAATAAACACATTACCAAGTTTATTATGATATAATATGGTTCGAGACGGTGCACGCGTAATCTTGTTTTGTATCATTTCTTTTTTTTTTTGTATGTATGTACCTCAATACCTATACTATTTATTATAGCAACGCTTTTTTCTCATATGCCAATAACGCGAGCGAAAACACGGTAAGTGCGACCGTCATAAATCATAATAAAGTGGATCGTTTATTAACGAGCTCATTTTACCACGAGACGAGAAAACAACAGCGTGGCAAAACGCAATAACAACCCGCGCAATATTATCCCGACCCCGACGATTTTACATGGCAATCCCACCTATTCCCGACCGAGCTTTGGTTCAAACGATTTAATAGTACGGAATCGACAAGTAAAACAATAAATTAACTATCTTGCAGGAAGCATACGATAACGATGTAAGAATCGATCGAGTAACGTCAGAGAGACATTACATTGAGACAGTAACATCATCATTTATTGCAATATGCACGTGCATGCGCGTGTTCTATATTGCACGTTTACCCTCGCTAACAAGATAATACTAATAATAACAACAATAATAACCCGTATGGGTTCCCGGGAAAAATAGATCTATGACATTCTCTGTCTGTCGTACGAGGCAATTAAAAAGGAATCCAACAAAGGATAGGGATGATAAATAAGGAAAAAGCCTCAGAAAAAAGAACCGATTTTGAACACGACGGCAAACAAATCATTGATGATAAGGATTTGAGCAATGGAAATCTTATCGGACAAACCGAAGAAAATACAGCCAACCAAGATACAACGAAACTGAATGAAAATGTTTTAGAGGAATAAACGAACATCACCGAAAAACTAAGTCAACGCGTGATATGGGCTGATAAAATGGATGATACTTTCTTATACTTCATTATTACTTCTGCGCTGAATTTAAAACAATAACCACAAGATACGAAGATCATTTCCGGAGACTTTACACGCCGATAGTTATTCGCATTTAAAGGAAAGAATCACAGAAGAGAAGTATAATGAATAAAAGGAGAATTATAATAAAAACAATAGGATCATGAAACAAATACTTTATAAAATAAGAGAAAAAGACGCCTAAAGAAATAAATATGATACCATATTTTATATCTGTCCTTTCGATTCAACAAAATTATCAAAAGTGATATTTAAGTATTACCTTTTGCGGTTTGTGGTTTGTGAGGTTTTTGTGGAAGTATACAAAATAAAAACTTTTAAGTATACGTTAAGACTCACGTTCTTCTCAATGTATAAAAGGAAGAATGGCGAGAGAGCATGAAAGGATTCTTATGAAATTAAATGTGGCAGAATTAAAGGAAACTGCGGCAGATCTCGGTATCAGCACTACATCCAATACAAAGTAAAGGCGGAATTGATGGACCGGGTAATGGTTGCTGATACAATTGCGTGAGAAAGTGCGTTAGCGAAGTACTGCTCGACCTTAAAAGTACGAAACCGATGATGAAGATTCTTGTGATGGCATCAGGCACAGGAGAGATATCTTCTTATAAGAATGATGAATTGTATATACGAATGAAATTTTAATGGCCAATCAGGACAAGTGAGGATCACTTTCGCGTTTTAACTCGAGTTTTTGATTTGTCCAAGAACGTAGAAACGTTTACGTAGAAACGTTATCTCGGATATATGGTAATCCGAAATTGGAATAAGTCCGATAACGGAAGAAACAGTGGGCGGTTGAAAATTCCCAAAAATTCTGCAAAAAAAATGTGGCATACAAAGTTATATCGGTCTATGTTCTTATTTCAGAAAATTTATTGAAAGATTCGATAAATTTCACAAATCACTTTATAATCTGCCAAAGAAATAATCTTAGTTTAAGTTTAGTGAAAAAGTATTGGAGTCTTTCGAAGAATTAAATTGTAGAATTAAATTATATAATAATTTGTTTAATCTTAAGATTAAATTCATTTAGGCACCGGTATTGAGCATATACGGTTTCAAAAGCGAGACGGAACTTCATTGGGATGCTAATGTGTTAGGTTTCGGTGTTATGCAGTGGAAAGTTGATCATAAATTTCACTTGGATTTCGTGTCTATTTACTATGCATTAAATATAAGATTTTAACACGTTGCACTTCACTTAGATTGATGCTCAATAAGGACATTAACCTCCGAATAATTTGATGGGCTCTGGAATTACAGGATTTAGATTATGAGATTAAAAGCAGGTCAAAGTCGCATATAAAACACGTAAACACTTTGAGTCGTTCAGTCGGTGCGTTAATAGGAAAAGAATCTTTTTGAATTTAACCTGTCTGTCTGCTAGACTCAAGATAAAAATAAAAAAAGAAGGAAGAAATTATATAAGAAGTTAGAAATTGATGAATATAGTATGAAATGAAAAACGGTCTTATTTATCGGGAAAACTATCAAAATCTCTTATTTTTTATGCCTATAGCAGATGAAAAAGCATGTAATTTAACGTTTTTACAATGAGTTAAGACATGTAGGAATAATAATTTGACAATAGTTTTAAACGAATTATTGGTTTTCGAAAATGAAAGAGAAAGTGGAAATGCACACGAAGAATTGTCTTATTAAGTGTTTATCTCTTTTAACGTCCATGAGCAAAAAGGAACGATTTCTACATAGCATTCCAAACGGGTAATGTCCCATTGGCAACAAGACTCATCGATCATTACGGACCGGTTGATAAAGAACGCTCGGTGAAACGGTATGTATGTCTTTGTAATAGTCGATGCTTTTACAAAAAATATGTTGAACTATACGCTACAAAAACTACAACGACCAAAGAGCTGTTTAAATGCCTATTAGAATATATTCTTTTTTTTTCCATTATAGTCGATCAAAAATAATTATATCCGATCGTGTTAACTGTTTCACTTTAAAAGAATTGATCAATTTTATGATTTCAAATTAAATATAGGAAATAAAAAATTACTATCAGTTCTTCGCAAGCTAACGTACAGGTGAAACGGGTTAATAGAATTTTAATACCAGTTAACCGATAATTCTTCCGGACAATATACGTATAAATTATTGCAACAAGTTGAATACTGATAAATGCATTTCACTGAATAGAATCTTAGTTTCCTAGAAGAGATTCTTAGTAAATTATTGTTTGGCATCAATCAGCGAAGTAAGTCATAGGTGCATTAGATGATTATTTGAAGGAACATATCCATCATGATGGCCAGAGATCTTGAATCACTTAGAACCCAAGAGAGATTGAAAGGACTAACTTGTTCACGACATATAATGAGCGTAAGTTAACACAGTAAGCGAAAGGTGCTTGATAATCATAAAACGGAAGATCGGACCTTCCGTGAGAAATTTTGAAAGTATAATGGGAGCATAGAAAAAATATGAACTCCTCAATTTACAGGACCTTCTGTAATCACCGAAACATTAAGAAATGGCCGATACGTAGAAGTAGACGTTGAGTGCTTTCAAAGTCAGCGACCTTATTAAGGAGTGTGTGAAAACGAAAAACTTGAAGCCATAGATAATGACAAAAACTAAATCATAAGTAATTTCAAGGATAGTAGTTAGGTTAGTATTCTCCTAGATATTACATTTATAAATTATTTTATCATTATTATCATAATACTTTATCATTATACTTATAAATGTGTTGTCATATTACTTCGTTTAACACAGTGAAATAATATTTTACGCGTATAAAGTATAGTCCATAGTCGGACTATGGTCAAGAATTGCTAATTTCTAAAAGATAGATAGGCGATCGAGTGTGTGTATGTGTGTGACCGCGTACGGTGGCGTCATTCCGTATATGTTTGGAGATTGGGTGAATGCAACGCGTGTCGAGAGAAAAAAAGAAAAAAAAAACAAAGGAATCAGTCAGAAGTCAAGCGAGCCGAAGCCGTGGATCGGCATCATCTTATGTTCTTTCGTTTTGTGTACAGAAGTTTAATATATGCTGTATTTGATTATTACGTCATCTCTATCATGTATACCTGTCCCTTCAGTTATTAGCATTACAAATGGACAGAAGACTTAAAAAAGAAACCCTGAACAGCGGAAAACTGAACAACCTGGACAAACATGAAATCTACAAATACCTGGGTCTTCAACAAAACACTAAAATAAACAACACAGATATTAAAAATTATTTACAACTATAATACAGAAACAGACTCAATGTAATAAAAACAAAACCAAACTTAAAGAATATGTTCAAGACAATAAACACATATGCTATACCAATATTAATATACTTCTTTGGCATTATAAAATGGACCGAAACTGATCTAGAAAGCATAAATAATAAGTGATAATAGGTAATGTATACGTGATAATAAATATAAAAGATAACAAGTTAATAACAGACAAATTTCGGAAGTGGTACATATACACAGAAAAAATAAACTACATCACCTCAGTAAAATACACTTATAGATACAACAGTGAGGGGGAAGCAAATACAAACTCGTAATCACACATACATGCTACAAATACACAACACAAACACACACATACATATGCTTTAGATTCAAGCAGAACACATCTATGAACCACGTGCACATATCAAACGATTCGAAGGAACAAACAGAGACACATTCATATACTTAAATCAAAACTTAAGAGAAATACTTCTAAAGTAATTAATACATACGCTATAACAGTCCCGATATATTGGACTCCAAAAAAATACGAAGTTAACTATACGAATATCAAAAACACTAATAATAACACAAAGACTTTCAAAAAATGTAAAGAATAATCGAAAACTATAGACCATGTGATA
The DNA here is from genome assembly GCA_918808275.2 of Dolichovespula sylvestris. NCBI lineage: Eukaryota > Metazoa > Arthropoda > Insecta > Hymenoptera > Vespidae > Dolichovespula > Dolichovespula sylvestris. The sequence goes on from OU964961.1 coordinate 14,063,928, forward strand.
GATGGATGGTCGACAATAGAACCAACAGACTACACACTTAGACACAGTAACGTAGCCAAGTAAATATATATATATATATATATATATATATATATATATATATATATATATCAGGAGCTAGAACTTAAACACGAACTTATCGGGATACACGCTCCAATATACAAATAAATAACTTTGAATATATTAGAGAACGCACATGCTAAACTATATTGGAACCGAGATATAATCACCGACTAAACAAAAAAACACACCCCAACAAAACCAAATCATGCAACTCACTTTAAACAAAATCAAAACACCACACAATCTACAAACACACGAAACAATAACATCAACGTGAACAGCAGTATCGACTCATAACGACAAACCAAAATCTCATAACTCACTCTAAACCATAAACAAGAAATAGACACACAAACTAGAGAAGACAATGAAGCCATGGAAATAAAAAAAGTAATTAACGCAATAAATGGAAATCAACGTAGCAACCTGGAACAACGATGACTCAACATGCAGTAAACCAATACCTAAGTTAAGGCAATATTCTACTTTAAAACCTTCAAAAATTCGAAAATATTCGAGTTTCGATGATTCAGTTGACAATGAATCAGTCGTAATCAAAGAAATATAACTAAAGTAGAAAAAACTGTTAGACGTCTATGTTTTTTTCATAGGTAAGTAGAAGCAGATTATGTCGGATAAATATATCTCGAGTTATTTAGGATATTATATCCATTCACTGAAAAATCAGTTCAAAAAACTTCGCTTAAACAAAAAATATTAACTAAAGAAGAGATAGCGCTATTCCAATTTGAAATTGACAAGCTATTAGAAACAGGAGTTATCGAAGAATGCAATTATAGTAGAAATACAATTATAGCGAAGGTCAATTGGTTTCTTCCAATTTCCTAGTGCGGAAACCTGATGAATCGAATCGGTTTATTTTTAATTTAAAAAAAATTGAATAAATTCATCTAAACGCCACATATAAAATTAGAAGATACTAGATCCACTGTAGGTCTAATCACTCAAGGCTATATCATAAGTTTCCGTAGACTTAAAAGACGTCTATTCTATTGTGCCGACAGAAAGTATCTTAGATTAAATTTTAAAGGAGAACTTTTTCAGTTTACCTGTATGCCATTTGGTTTACATACTAACTCTAACATTTTCATAAAAGTAGTGAAGCCAATAACTAACAAACTGAGATTAAAAGGAATGCTATTAGTAGTATATCTAGATGATTTTCTTTTCATCAGTCAAAAATTTTCTGTAATAAAAATACTAATGAAGCTATTAAAATTTTAAAATATTTAGGTTTTATTATAAATTTTCAAAAAATACATTAAAGATATAAATGTAATAACTTCATAATTGATTATGTTAATTTCTCCCTAAATCTAATAGATAAAAAGAAAAATCAAGTTACAGAAAATGCAAATAGATATAAAAAAAAATAAACAGATATCGGTTCAAATTTAATTAGAAATCCAAATTTCTGCATTGAAATATTTTCTAATGCATTACATTTAGTTTGGGGCTATAATTATGACGATGTAAATGTGCCTTTGAGTTTTTGAAGAAAGAAGAAAGGAGTAAGCACATAAATTACAGTAAGTTACCTACTGTCCTCTTTGTTATAAAACATTTTACTTCTAATTAATTTATCCGAATGCGAAATTTGTCTTCGGATAGATAACACAACTGCTATTGCATATGTGAATAGAGCTGGAGATGTATCACTCCCACATCTTAGTGAACTTTCCAGAAAAATTTGGGAATAGTACGAAGACAGGAAAGTATGTTTAAAAGCATCTTACATTATTTTAGCAGACAATTTCAATGCGGGCGAAGCATAATATAACACGAATGGAGATACAAAATGGAATATTTTACAATCTGGATTCGAACAAATGGAGAAAAAAAAATTGGTCCATTCATTCGTAGATATATTTGCATGAATAAAAAATATAAAATGTTTTATTCTTGCTTTCTTGTGTCCAGAAATATAGAGAGATTGAACGGATATATAATTTCGTGGGAAAAATGAGCTAACCGTTTTATGCCTTTCCTTTCTTCGCACTTGTTCTTTGTACTTTAAGAAAGATAATTTAATGATAAAACCATAGGAGTACTTGTGGTACCTGCCTGGTCCTTCCAACCATGGTATCCTCTATTCACATCATTTCTTATTGAGCCCACCATCACATTTAAACCTAGTAACTCGTTATTGACATTTCTTTACAAGGAGGTGAACCGTTAGCATCCCATCCTTCATTGGTGGTAGGCAAATTATCCGGTCAGCTTACCTGCAGAAAGGGATCGACCAAGAATCTGTAAATGTCATGATTGATTCTATCGCTAAGACAACTCTTAAACAATACGATAATAGCGACATCTCTTAAATGCAACATTGAAACCATTTGGAACGGTATCATCGCAGACAATTGGTCATTGGATCAAAGCACTTCTTGAAAAAAACTAGTATTGATACCAATCGATTTACGGCCTAGCTGTCTCGACTGCTCATAAAAGAGAAATAGATATTGCTATAATAGGATGTAGAGCTAGATGGTCACAAGGCTATCAAGCATTTTTCAATTTTTATAATATACTTACCCAAGCTCCCAATGACCAATTCGCTCGAGCAATTTTACGATAATCTTAAGATCATTCTTCATTTATTTATATTAAATTTATGTTCTGACAAAAATGAAAAATATAATCTTGATTGATTAATGAACAATCCAGATTTATCACTGCCTCTATTATTAATTGATTAATAAAAAAATCTAGAATTATTGCTGTTTTTAAATTACTATATTGACTATCATTGAAAACGAGACTAGCGATATAATTCTAGATGTTTCAAAATTATATGAAATATCTCGTTAGAAGATGATAATCTATCCCATCCTTTATATACCTAAACCCACTATCGTTTCCAAAATATCACGTGATAATTCTAAGTATATTAGATAAAACAATATGTAGCTGATAGAGGATTCATCGTAATACCGGGGTCAACCTTTAAAAGATAACTATGTGCTAATCGTTGTGAAGTAAGAATGGCAAGCATGACTACATTGATTATTATCTTCGAACGAGACTTTTCATGTCATTTTGATTACAATTATATTAATATTTTATATTTTGATTACAATTATAGCAATACAGGATGAAGAAATAGTAACGCATGAAATTATCAAAATTCATCGTTGAAAAGAACTCACAATAGCAAAAGATACATGCAGGAAATCCCGACAAATGCGTGAAAAAAAAATAGAACATGGCTGCCGGAAATACATTTAAAAATGCAATCGAGTCGCAAAAAATACACCAAGCAATAGCAAACAAATAGAAACTAATCAAAGACAATACATGATATTATAACTTCACAACGATCACAATAGGTATTTGAAAATGACCAATATTAGCTACACTGGGATGTAACAATACATACAGATAAAACCACATCAGACAGGAGGTAACATTACAAGATTAAATACAAAGGATTCGAACATAAATGCGAAATACAGAAAAAAAATTAGTCAAGTAAAGATCGTTATCAATAGAAACAGAATAGTTATGGATGGAAATAAAAACGAACGACAATAATCCCGCTTGTCGTATCTACAAGTGATATAATATCTAATTCATTTATACAGCGCATTAAGCAACTTTGGCTAATAACGGATATATACAAGTATATAAAAAAAATCCATTATTTTAAGGACACGTAGCATAGTTTGATCATTCTTAAAGCAAGAGAAATAGAAAGTGCCTTCAAACCTGGTTAAATCTGTTTCAGAGGAAACAAACCATTTATATAAAAATGACGATCAAAAAAAAAAAAAGGCAAACCAAATAATAACAACGATAATAATTACGGTCTAACGTAATGCAAAGTATATTTGAAATTCATTCGTGAATTGTCCTATACGGAAATATCGATTTATTGTCATACACTCGCGGTTATATACAAGTTAACGTAAATAGAATATAGACACACATACGATAGAAATTGAAGTGATAAATTATAGTCGCAAAATTCAAGTCCATTCGCGATGAGGTACGTGCGGGAATACTCCATCGCCATATATGGGAGACCATAAAGAAATAAGATAACTGCTTTTTCAGTCTCTTTTTCAGGGTAGTCGAGACGTAATAGGTAATGCCTGCTTGCTCAGGCAGGCGCGCGCTAATTGAAGTACAAACTAGAAAGCTAATTAAAAGTATTCCGCTTTTTCAAATCGCCGTTGCTTGAAATATCCATTGAAAATTCCTTGTGAAGCTGAGAGAAGTTAAAAACATAGATGCTCTCGTGCTCGATGAACGCTTGGTACTAATAGAAGGTAATAAGTTTAGGGTGATTAGACGTTTGAGTTCTCTTCGTCAATTCTTACTTGCCACATTAAAACTCTTTTTTTTTTTCTAAAATGCATCGATTATAATTATGTATTTTTTTTTTCTTTTTCAAAAAACAATTATGTGCACACACACACACACACGCGCGCGCGCGCGCGCGCGCGCGCAAATAAAATTATCCATAATTTTTAAAAATGTTACTGTGAATTTAAACGCCACTATTGCAACTCATCGTACTAATTACGAAAAAAACAAAAATACTTCCTTTCGTATTCTTCTTAAAAACATTCGACGACACGTTTACAAAATATAACGCGTGAAATATTCGTAACGAATCTATTTCATCATTTACGGTAATCAACGGCAAAGGAGGAAACGTTTGTAGACCGTAATTTTTCGTGATGTTTTGGGGGAAAAAAAGCATAATAATTCTCGAACAGATTTACGAGAGTATTCTTAACGTGTTACATGGACAATACGGATATCGCGAATACGTTAGTATGCGTTAATGTTTAATGCTTATAAAAGTTAACACTATTAAAAATTTCTTCCAATAACGATGTCTGGACAGAATGGACGAACCATTATCGTGAGTTAAAGATAATTAAACGTCGTCGTCGTTTTCTGCGTAATGTTGGTGGATTATTTTCAGCCACGTAGAATTGAATTTATTATCTTTGTGTGAACGCGATGGCTTCATTGATCGTAAATATTTTAGGATAACGAGGAAGAGAATTTTCCATTTTGCTTGTGCTCGCATGCACATGTACCAAGGTCTATAATCGGAGTTACTCATAGCACACATATACGACAACACGCAAACGAATATTATGCGAAAATCGTTCTAACTACATAACAAAACATCTCGAGACGGACAATAATTATGAGGGACGCGTAGAAACGCTTTATTTTAGTTATTATTTACAATTAGCAACGGTAGGTCGTTAGCCCCGCAATCGCCGAACATCAGCGAGCGAAGACGACCTCGATTTTAACGTCCGGTATCGTAGTTCTAAGGACATCGAGAGAGCAGCGAATTAACGCCAATCTGGAAATAGATTCTGATACATCGAAAGGAAGATGTGATTTACCGAAGGCGAAGTTTGCTTTTTTTTATTTTACATCGTGCTCTCCACAAATTTTTCTGAACATCGTTTAAAACGATTGCTAAGAACTTTTTGTTGTTTTACATCAATCGTAATAAAAGAAAAAAGAAAAACCAAAAAAGAAAAAAGAAGGAAAACAGAAAGAACGATCATAAGTAATAACACTGTATATATTAAATATGAGTATGTATATTACATAGTAGAAATTGTCTTTCTATGTGAAAATTTATTTTTATTTGCCCTACGAGATGCGCAAGAAACAACGACCCTTCCATCCTATCCGTAAATGTTCAACAGCAATCCAATAATCGATTTTTTCTACTTCGCCATATGTTCACTGATAAATTCGGTTGTTGTTCGTAAGAAGACATATTTTACGCCCCTCTCTCACCCTACTCTCTTTCTTTTCATCGCTTCCTTTTGAGATCGTGCTGAGAAGCGTTAAGAAATCCCACGGGAGGGTAATCTATTTCTCTTGGATGGGAATCGAAAGGAATAATGAGGATACGGAATACTCGGTATACCGGATAAAATTTAGATTATCCTTATGGAGTCCCTTTTTTTAGTTATGTCAATAATAAGACTGCCTTAGCGATGTCGTGATTTGAAAAATCAATGGAAGGATATTTAATTCGAACTTTTTTCACTTATTGGCCAGGGGAAACAGAAGAAAAAAGAAAGGAGCAAACTGTTACGATTTAATAAAACATTATATTAAAATTAAATATAACGCAATAAGATCAAGTTCGATGATAAGGAAGTAAAACGCGTGATTAAAAGGAAGTACGTAATTAGACGAGACGATAGAACGAACGATCGTCGCTTCGATCGGTCTCTCGAGATTTCGCATGAGAAAGAAGACGCAATGCGATATTCGACGAGGTCGAGGGGAAGCCTAATTAAATTTATGCAAAGATCCGCAACATCGTCTTAATTATGGCACATAAATTCGAGAAGCCAATTAGGTATCCGTTAATGAAAACCAATTCTGTCAGAAGATTAAAGAACTACTCGAGCGTCCGTTTAGTTATAGCTCGAACTAAATGATGGGATAGAGAAAAAAAAAAGGCAGAAGAGAATCGTTTCGTTAGATCTAGAATAAATTACACCTAGTTACGAAGTCGTATTCGAATGAGAACAAAGAGATTGGAAAGGATTGTACGATAATCATCGAAATTATGGAAAGAAATTTGCATTGGAAGAGCATTCATATGCTTATCCTCCATTTTTATTAATCATCTATGTAATCCCTTTCGTTTACTTGAATTTTTTTCTTTTTTTTTTTTCTTTTGAAACTTTGTTCGACTCGCAATAAATTCATCACTTTAGCGGAATAAATGAATTTTAAATTGAAACGTGTCGTTTCCTTAAAATTTCGTTTAATTAAATTGGTAGACAGAGAGTTGGAATGGAGATCGTCATAAAAAAAAAAAAAAAAAAAAAAAAAAAAAAAAAAAAAAAAAATTCGCTAGCCAAATAAAATTTTCTTGAACATGTTTCACGTATAAAGGAGCGAAAAATGTTGACTGCAATCCTTCAACTCTTTATAATTCTTCGCCTCTCTTGGAACAGGTCCAAACGTTTCGCAATAAAAAGAAATGTTCTGGCAGGAGGAGAATCATGGAAGGAACAAAAACGACGAAATTTATCGAAGCGCAAATGTGTCGAAAATAATAAAAGCAAGCGAAGAAATAAGGAATCGTTTCTCTTCGTGGCGTCCTTCGTATCACAGAATTTTGGTACCGTTAGCTTGGCCCTTGTGATTGTGCCGGAGGAATTCATTTGGTTCTTTTTCCTCATCCACTCGTGAATCGCGCCCGGTCGGTCTCCTTCGCCGTTCACCCGCGACGATGGAGAAACCCGTTCGATGGTTCAACTGCAAAGCGTGTGCGACGAATATGCTGGACGCGATATACCGGATCGATGAAACTCGATTTTGCTCTTCCTTTTGTGAATGCGATGAGACGAGAAGAAACGCGCCCGAACGTACAACATTACGAAATCTGATTTACTATGAATACCAACCAAGGTTGTTGTCTATCATTATACCGTTCGATAAAATATTGAAGAAAAATTTGCGTTAAGGTAAAACCTCCAATATAAAATTCTGTAAAAATGTTCGTCCATATCGTAATAACCGACATAACAGCGAATTTGGAGAATGGAATCTTCAGAAATTTTTTCAGTATTATTTTTCAATCGAAATTGTAAAAAAAAAAAGAAAAAAGAAAGAAAGAAAAGAGTATTTCCAGTCGTTATATCACGCTTCGGTATCCACGAACAGATAAATACAACCTCTTAAATTGCACGATTAAACGTTACGGTATCAAAATGAATGATCGAATCGATAGTAGGTAAGATCGGAGATTAGACAAGTTACGGTCGCTGGCTTTGACACGGTGCTGTCCTTTCCATTATTAATCGACACGAAGAAACTCGTAATCAACGCCACGCCTCTTCCACGTTTATCGATTCAACGTCAGTTGTTCCGAAATAGAGAAACGTTCGTCCTTGTAATGATACTGACCGAGAAAGAAGAAGAAAAAGAGAAAAGAGAATCAATTGACAATTGTTTATAGCTGTGGACGTAGACTCTGAATTTGTTAGTCCGATCAATACCTCTGCTCGACGAAGAATCCGTTAGAGAATTACTTGGCAAGAAACTCAATATGTATGTATCTTTTTATCGACGATGCGAACAACCTTTTTCTCCATAGACTCGTTCATCTTAATTATTTTTTAACGGCAAATCTCGATTCTTCCCTCTTTTTCTTAACTTTTCTAACGGTAATGTACAATGAAAGATGAAAGTGAAGTGACGAAAGTTACTTGATTAAATTTCTTTCACGATTCATTTTCGATTTTTAAACAAATCTCAATCAAGATCTCTAATGCCGTTATAAAACACACACACACACACACACACACACACACACACACAATATATGATAAAGTTATATGACTCATATAACTTTATTAATATATAGTTTCAATTACAATATATTTCAATCTTATTCAATATAAAATATATTTCAAAATATATATTCAAATTTGAAATATATATAAAATATATTTCAATCTTACGTAAACTCTTTGCAACTGTACTGTAACTGAACGACAAGCTGAATGCGTCATCACACCGAGAGTGACAATACTGTCGGCATATTCGTACGATTTTTTTTCATTGGTTCGATACTATACGCGCTTGGGAAAATAGTTTATTCAGCTCTAATGACTCGATTTTTCATTTCCTTTTTTCAGAGAGAGAGAGAGAGAGAGAGAGAGAGAGAGAGAGAGAGAGAGAGAGAGAGAGAGAGAGAGAGAGAGAGAGAGAGAGAGAGAGAGAGAGAGAGAGAAATACCATTTTAATCGACGCATACAATGCTTTGCTTTCTTCCCTCGCAAAACCTGCCGCCTGCTTCATCTCGCATTCCCTCCTCTCATACGTAACGCACACGGCGTATTAAGTGGTGACCGCTTTTTAGAATGTGAATTTGATTGCTCGCCTAGTTCGTGGTGTAAAAAATAAAAAATAAAAAAAAAAAATAAAACATTCAACAAAAAGTCGGTATACGTAAAAGAAGCGACGAGAGTACAAAACAGAGAGAAAGGGAAAGATAGAGAGAAAGGGGGGAGGCAGTGCGAGGGAGAGGGAGAGAGATAGAGAGTTTGAAGAATGAATGATTTCAAATCAAATTGCAAACAAAAAAAAGAAAAGAAAAATAAAGAATAGAAAACACAGGAAATCGTTAATTTGACGGATGATTTCAACATTATTTTCTGTGAAGAACTACTTGGATTTTTTTCAAACGCTTCCCAATTGTCCGACTAGCAATATCTTCTCCATTCTCCGAGTATTTGTTAAACACTCGAAATTGTAGGTTGCGACGTCTTTGGGATTTTTTTTTTTTTTTTTTTTTTAATTTCATCTCATTCGTTTTCAAATTGATCTAAAACATCCTGTAATAGTTCTTTCTCTTTCTATAAAAAAAAAAAAATAAGTAAAACATAGAAGAAAAAAGAATCACGTCATTTGGAAATTCAGGTGACGTTTCGTACGAATTTCTTCCTTGTCCTTAATAATACCTAAAAGAGAAGAAGTAGAACGGTACACATACGAGGATGCAAACTAGCCGTTTACGTAAATTTCGACCCTTACTGCGTTTTGACCCTCGCGTGCTCTTATTAAAGCGAAATTAAAGAATCGTTCAACATTTTCAGCCAGTCGGCAAGCCGGTTTCGAGACCTTGTCCTTGCTTACGATCACGGTAGAAAAGCAGTGAATTTTGTACTTCTTTCTTTCTTCTTTTTTTTTTTTTTTTTTTTTTTTTTTACCTATTTCCGCCGATCCGTTCCATCGGATAATTAACCGTATGAATAACGTGCCACACCTATTCGCGTAAAAACCACTATGTGCAAAATACAGTAATTGTATCTACTTGCTAGTATGTAAGTAAGCCAGAGTGCAGAGATCAACGCTTACAGAGACCGCTGATAAGTCATTGTTGTTGACGGTGGAAACTGGTTGGAGACCTGGTCATGCCGCTTCTGGCAACGATCTAGATATTAAAAACAGATTCTTTTGCTCAGTGCTACCACGAAAAAAATTTAACAGTCGCTAATTTACCGCTGTAAGAACGTAAATTTCGTACATAACTCAACATAATACTTTCGTATGCCGCGAGAACCATTTCACTCATCCCACGACAATTTGGTATACGAAATTAAAAAATATAGATATGCGTGTGTGTATTTGTGTGGTATGGAAGGTTCTAAAGCTAGTTAATCATGTGCATGTGTGGGTGAAGTATGCCGATAGAAAATACTAGAACTAATTAGTCGTGTGTGTGTGCGTATGTGTGAGGTAAGCCGATACTCAAGGAGAGAGCGATTTGTCTTTTGGCAGAAACGTTTGTTTATGGGAAGAAAAAAGAAGTTAATTAAATAAAAGAGAGAGAGAGAGAGAGAGAGAGAGAGAGAGAGAGAGAGAGAAAGAGAGTATTGTCCTCAGTGGACCAGGTCTTGAGTGGATCAACGAGAATAACGAGAAAAATATTACAGAAAAAAGAGTGGCGAGAAATGCCTTGAGTAGGTCAGAGTTCTAGAAAAGAATTATAGTTTTCAAGTGTTACATCCTAATTATAGTATCCTGTTAATAAAGTTCGCGTTGACCAAAAGTGTGTGATTCGAATTAGTCAGTCCTTATCTGCGAGGTAGTTTCAAAACATATGCTACATATATATTATAAAATGTAATATTTATTAAAAGAAAATGAATTAAAAATATTGAAGGTGAATATGAGAAAAGTCCTTTATAATTGCTAAGAATTTAAACAAAATTTAAATGAAGAATCGAAAATACAAAATAACAAAAGAAAATAATTGTTATCCAATCTCTATAAAAATTTTCTTTCGTCAATAAAAATCGCTCTTACGTATTCCGATGAAAAAAAAATATTAATATGAAAAGTGTTTGGACAAGAAGAATGAGTCATGATAATAGTGTATTCTGTCGAATGAGAACCTCTACCCGTTAAACGCACCGATATCAAGTCTACATATTTATTAAAGGACGAAAGGAGAGTACGAATTCGAAGATATTAACTCACCGAAAATTTTATATAACATGTTCGTCGTCTTATCTACAGAATATTGTTTCGTAACGATAAAATTACTAGAATAAAATTTGCGAAATATAAAAATGAAAGAAACACTTTGATTTATCTTCGAAGAAAGAAAACGTGTCCTGTCGTCACCTTACTTACACGTGAGGATAATTCCTTTTTTTACACGGTCAACAAAAATTCAGGAGAATAATCACCTCGATCGAACAATACCAAATTATTTTTATCTTTGCAAATCTTTTAAAAAGAACGCCTGATTACGACGTGGAAAAAAGAAAAGGAAAAAAAAATAATTAGACGCTACAACGACAACGAAGACGCAACCCCTTTCTCGCCAAACGGGAGAAGACTCAATAATAAATATGAAAAAAGGAAGATTATGAATATCGTAAATAAAAACTCTGCAGGTTCGCGCGCAGAGTTAGCCGAGTTGATCGTCTTCAGAAAGAAGAACAGACATTGTCGTTGTAATAAAAGTACGAGCGGAAAAAATCTCTTGCTCTTATTTTTGCTCGCGTTCAAAGAGAAGGGGAAGAAGGTAGAGCGAAAAAGGAAATAGACATAAGTATCTCTGTGTAATATTTTTGATTTAGTTCGACTTAGCTCAACGAGTCCGAAAGGACATGTTCCCCGATACTGTGTCGGTCCGGTTTTTTGATACTTTTAAGACAGAGAGAGAGAGAGAGAGAGAGAGAGAGAGAGAGAGAGAGAGAGAGAGAGAGAGAGAGAGAGAGATTCAAAGGGGGAAAAAAGATGTAGGAAAAAAGAACCACCGGTCGCGATATCGACTTGATGTCTCTATTTATAAAAAGTTGGACCGAGTGAAACTAAATTTGGAAGTGTCGACTCTTATAGCAACTTCGAAGAGCGGTTCAACTACCTTGGAACGGTTCCATTAAATAGGAAGAAAAAGAGAGGAGAGAGAGAGAGAAAGAGAGAAAGAGAGAAAGAGAGAGAGAGAGAGAGAAATCCTTGTAAAAGAATACGAGACAAAAAAGAAAGACAGAATGAGATCGAAACGAGCATTTCTCTTCTTTAAAAACAGAAATCGATACCATGTTACGTATGATTTCAATAATTAATCGATGTTTTCGATACGATGATTAGGAAAGATACGAACTGTCGAGGACTCGTACATCGGTATTTAAAAATGGCTTCGGGCGATAAAGCAGAAGGAGAAATATAAAAAATACTAAAAGAAAAATAAGAAGGCGAGGGATGAATCTTGTGTGCTCAGAGAAGGCGCAAAGTAAATTTTTTGGCGAAAACGAATTCGATGAATTCTTCTATTATCCTGAAATTGTACAAACAAGAAAAAAGACATAGAGAAAAAGAAGGTGTATTGATGCATAAATTTCACCCTCGCTTGACTACCTTTTATTCAGTTTTATATTTGAAACGGCTTCCTTGATAAAGTCAGAGCGAGGGAACAAGGAGTACCTAAGAGAAACAAAGTAAGAGTGACAGAAAAAGAAAGACACGGAAAGAACACTCGACTCGTTACTGTACTTTAAATAGTTTCAATATCAATAAATTCCAAAAAACCACACGACACTTTTTATCATTTTCTCTCTACTCTAGTTCCCCTTATATCGAGTACGGAACGCGAGTATAACTCTCAATAGAAATATTCTATGTGTTTGTTTGCAGCTAACTATAACTAGAACTTTATGATAACCGCATATCTTTATATATAAGACTATTGTCTATATACATATATAAGACAAAACAATGTTCTCACCGGTAGCGTCTAGAAGAAAGAAAAAAAAAAAATAGTGAGAGAGGTAGAACTTTCGTTATCCAACTATTTTCTTCTCTTGGATTATTTAAAAAAGAAAAGCAAACGGGAGAAAACAAAGATGAGAGAGAAAAGATCAAATCTGTCTAGAAAAAAATAGGTCCTCCAATAGAAGACATAATTCTTATTACATTATCACAGAACAGAGAAAGGAAAAATGGGGAGAGAAATCGATCGACGTTTCAATAAAGGCATTCAAATATTTTCTTTATCTGTTAAAGCTGAAAAGAGAAGGATAAGAATTATCACGATTGAAGCTTTCGATTCGGGTGAAGGAATGGTGCGATAAAAGGTAGGATCGAAGTTGCGATCTATCGCGGCGAAGAATCGACGGATCGTCTTTCTCTATCGCCGGAGGAGAGACAGTCGATCGCGTGCTACCGTTGATGCCTTCTTACCACTCACCTGGACTCGTTGCCGGTGACGATCCTGCTTCCGTTGCTTCCTCTCGAGCTCCTCCTTCCGTTCAATCAGCGACCTTATCTCTCCAAGAGCCAGAGGCGCCCCGTTGTCGTCGAATACGTCGTTGCTCGACGGCAATCTCTTCATTGTACAAACTGGGCCGGCCTCGTCCTCGCTGTAACTTTCCACAAAGAGCTCCGAATCGCTCTGCAAGAAGACACAATTTTCAAAAAAAAAAAAATTATCATCCGACAATTACGCGATGTTAATCTGATTAATGACAATGGAAAACAAATAATCAATTTCATTACAATCCGGTTGGCAAACGCAAGTTATCACAAGGCACGTTATCTAAAATTATTCGATCTAATCGATCCATGAAATTTATATTAATTGTACCTGTTCAGGTGGTGAACTCGGCGAACTGGTGCTGGATGTTTCTACTACCGATACGTATTCGCTCATACCGATCTCGTTCTTTTGCAGCTTCAACACCGGTGTCTCCAGTCCACACAGAAATACTTGACCGAAGAAAAGCACCTTGCTTATCCTTAGACAGACCTGAGCGATATCCTGAAACGTATCGGCAAGTTGCACCATAGTTAAGTCAAAGAGTTGAGATGATATCGTACTACTAGTGCGCAATCGACAGATCGATACGTCCGATAAACCTTATAGTCTGTGTTAATCGATCGGACGTACGTACGTACTGGTTCGTGATTTACAAGTTTAATGAAGCTTATGAAATGCATAAACCCGATAGCTTAGACTGTAACTATCGAGAATATTTATATCTTCTTCTCAATATCATTCCAAGGAGAATTGATGAAAAATTTCTATCGCGATTAAACACTTACCATGTCTTCCGTCTTCTCTACGTAACAAGGATCTTGAGGATTCGACATTAACGGCGTGAATCCTGCCAACGTCGTATCTTCGGGCAACTTCACCAGTTCGAGTTCTAAAAAAAAAAATGAAAAAAAAATTAAAATATCAAAAAATTTATTGAGATCACATGTATATCGCATAATAAAAAACATTGCGTAAACATATCTCTATTCCCTCTAGGCTCGATTATACAATCGATTCTATCTTCGAACATTCTTTAGTTTTTCCTCGTTTTATTTATACTACGGGAATCCAGTGCAATTAGTTACAATATATATATATATACATAAGTAAGCAATTCACATCATTCGAAGAGATTAAGATCGTAAAGACAGTAACAGAGATCGAATCGGTGCTTTCTATGGAATTGATTCGAAGAATAATCTACTAGTTGTAGCTTCTAGTTTTTTTTATTGACGTCCAATGAAGGTTACGATTCGTAATCTCGTTATATAGAGACACGAATTATAATTATATTATATTTCTATACTACTTGGCAGATAGGTTCTCGTCCGTTCTCGTCTAACGTTTTACGATTTTTACGAACGTATCTAAATCATGATTATTTTAATGTTGCACCATATGTCGTGTGTCAACTACGGAACTGTTCGTCTATCACCGAGTACGTATAATTATTTTCAGGAGTCTCGAAAAGGTAACAAGTGCGGAACAATTTATCGTCGATAAAATACGTTGGGAGTGGTAAGAAGAAAGAAGAAACAAAAAAGACAAAAAAAGTTCGAAAGTCGTCTCTTATACTACTGTCGCCGACGTAAAAACGCAATCACGTTGTGGAATTTATTGTTAAACGAAGACCGTTAAGTGGATAATGTAGAGCCTTATTCGTCTCTCTCTCTTTCTCTCTCTCTCTTTTTTCTCTCTTCTTTTTCACTGAACCGATCGTGCGGAGTGGCCGAAGGCGAGGACGAAAAAAAAGTGTGGAAGAAAAGGAAAGAAAAAAGAAAGAATGAAAGAAGAGGACCCTCTTTCGATCTTCACGATACATTCCTCTCGACTTGGTACGTGGTCCGCCCAACACAAAGTCCACGATTGTACCTTTGGTTCAATTTATCCATTGTGTCTCGGGTGTAATGTGTAGGTAACAGAGAAAAGAGAAGCGAGTGAGAGAGAAAAAGAAAGAGAAAGAGAAAGAGAGAAAGAGTGAGAGAGAAATATAAGCCAACACAAATTGATATTACGGCACACGTTTACTGAATATACCGTTATTGTCTTGAATCCTTTTTTTATAAATCGTATTGCCTCTTCCGAGCTATTACAAAATCATAGACGGCAAGCGAAGAATCTTCAATAAAACGACCGCTCAAAGATGATAAAATAGGATGATAAAAAAAAAAAAAATAGAAGAAAAGAAATGAGCTCGGGGAAAAAAATATGTAGTACTAAAGTGGTTACGTTTTACAGTAGTCGAAAGATCGTTCTAGTCAGGCATGATCGACTCTAACATACATGAGGTATTACCAAAGCAGCACGTGCAACACGACATATTCATGATGACATGCATGCTTCGTCGTTGGCCATGAACATGCTCGACTTTGAAGTAAGTGTACTGTGCGCAAGGACGCAAAATACAAAACTAGAACGCTCATTTTGTCTACCATCCGGATTATTCATTCCGTATGTAAGACCTATTCAGCTACATAAATGAGTAAAAAAAGTCAGTACGAAGTGGGACAATTTATTTTACACTTTTGCATTCATATAATTGTATAATTTGAAATTATTCTTGATGTTGTTGATGATCTTCGATAAATATTAAATAATTACTACGGTCTTCGTTAGAGGAATTTAACAAAGCAATAGCGTCACATCGAAGACAGATGTAATTTTAACGGGATTAATTAAACTTTTCATTAATAATTAATTAATAGCAGACCATAATTTATTATATCAATCCTTTACAAAATTGTTATTATTTGATTAATAATTGGCTAAAAATGTAATGAATTATTGTTATTGATAACGGTATCTCGTAAATACGAGAACGATACGACAGAACGCAATTCTTTTATAGCATATAGAATCTTCGTTTATCGACGTCTAGGTCATATCAATCCTTTACAAAATTGTTATTATTTGATTAATAATTGGCTAAAAATGTAATGAATTATTGTTATTGATTACAGTATCTCGTAAATACGAGAACGATACGACAGAACGCAATTCTTTTATAGCATATAGAATCTTCGTTTATCGACGTCTAGGTCATATCTCGTTCGAGTTCAAGTCTATCGAACAGTTTTTTTTCGAATTCTTTCATAAGAACGGAAGCAATCAGAGTTCTTGTTTTTCACATCAGATCCGGGCAATCATCGATCAGTACATGTAAGCACTCGCGACGGTACCATTAACCGTTAGATTACATAGAAGTCTGTATTACCGACCGATTCACCCTCAAGTCATGAATATTTGTAGAAGGGAGTCGATAGACCTTCTTGCCTGCCTAATTAAGTTTAATTATCTATCATATGATCTGTCGTGGTATGTGAGCGGTTAAACGGCGAACGAATCACGCACGGACTTTCGGACACAGGTCCGCTAGGCGAGAAACATCGCGGTAATGGCTAGCCAAACAAGCTAAGATCCGTCGTAGTTAACTACTCGCGGTTTACGAGTTCCGTGGGTGCCTTAAATCGAGAAGTAAGTCGTTATAATAAACAGCTACACGGCACAGCTTAGAACGTCGCGAATTTATATTCAATCTAAATTTTAATTCGTTTTTTTCTTTCTCCAGCAGTAATATCATTCGTAACTCACTTTATCGCATGAAGTAGACAATCCATTAAACAGCTCGTCGTTTGCTAATTTTAAGTGTTCAATAAAGTAACGATCGCGTGTAACATTAGAGAAGTAAGGATTTTGTTCTTGGCTCATTGGACCAACTGATTAATTATCTTCTTCTTCTTCTTCTTCTCCAATATGACGTTAAATATTTTGAATTATATACTTAGTTTATTTTAAGACCCACACGATCGACTAAATCGCGCCTCTTCTGCGGGATAGTTAATAAAATAACGGTCGAATGTAATAATGTAATATTAAGGAAGTAAGTGTTCGAGTACTGACTTAGTGATTACTTCTCTTTCTTTTCCGCCGTACTACTGTATAAATTTTATGACCCGAACTTTTAGTGTAAACACGTAATTGCGCACGTTTCTTTGATTTGAGGCACGCTGGCAATCTTCGTAATATCTCGCATTCCTATTTCGAGGGTATCAACACATCCAGTAGATTTTCTGGACCTACATTATTATAAAAGTACTGCATATTTTTCACCCAGTGTTTATCTTCGAAATTTAAAAATATTATTAAATCGTATATATTGTAATATTTCTCCTCCATCCGCATCCCCTCTCTCTCTCTCTCTCTCTCTCTCATTTAGCGTCAACTTTCGAAACCGAAAGATATTCAATCGAATCTATTGTAATTTTTCAATTACCGATTGATTCTTCGAAATCAAAAAGTATCGTTAAGTCGAAGCTACTTTTTTAATTAACTTCTCGCTCGAATTCAATCTTTAATTAACAAATTTGAACCATTATCTATCTATACGCATCTGAATGGAATATATCGTTATTTTAACGTATAGTAATGGTTTTATAGTAAGCGTTGTTGAATTGTTGAAAAAGTTTCCATCAACCTCTTTGTTTTCTATTCAAAAAGCGAACCCCCACTTTATTGATAAAGAGGTGTAAAGTATAATTTAACACAATCATCCTACTATAAGAAAGCATACGTAAGAGAAAATAATATTCATATGGAGAATATATAATTTGGTAAATATAGCAAAAAGTACAAAATAAGATTCATTACCATTTATTACAAAGAAATTAGACATTTACATTTTATTAAACCAAAATCGATTCTTTGTTATTCGCATTCTTTTATCGTAGATCAAAGAGAAAAACGATAAAGAAATGGAGAAAGCTTGTAGGTACATTATCACGCGAGCGAAATGAAAAATTGCAATGCAGTAACATCGTCTCGGTATTATAGATTATCATTGAACGAGTAATAACGAGTAAAATTAATCGATTAGTGTGCCGTTCGTAATTATCATCAGGTACGGGCAATTAGTTATCAAACGATAGTTTCGTGCCGTTTATTCCTCGGATATATTATTTCTCGACTCGAGGCTCTACACGTGACGGTCACTTGAATTTTTAGAAAGAGATATCTATTTTATTGATCGCTTGATTGACCCACGGAGTACTTAAGTATATGATAAAAAATTTTCCTTCTAATTTTTAAAAGGTGTATTCTTCTTACATATTTTCAGTCAAAAATTTCATAATAATTTGTTTGCAATTGTTCTACCACAAATTTGTTTCCAAGTAGAGAAAGATCCTGACAGCTGGACGTCTACTCTTCGTGGAGTTCTCTCGAGATCCTCGCGTGAATGGGCTCGAGGGCAATGTGATTTAAGTATTCATAAGATGCATGGAATAAGACAGAGGGTGAAGAAAAGAGAAAGAGAAAGAGAGAGAGAGAGAATGGTAGACAGTAGCAATCGGGCGTGGCGCACCTATGAGACGACAACGAAGGATCATTGGCTGTAGGCTTGTAAACGAGTAGAAGAGTATGGCATTGCAGTGGTCAAATCGAGTGGATTCACCGTTATGCAACCGCCACTACTGCAGTTTCTGCTGTGGGGGTCAACAGACGACCGGCGACTTTGCCGTTCGAGGATTCGAGTTTTTTGATTAAGCTGGTCCAGCGTGCCTTAGAGTGAGGGAGACAAAAAAGCGAATGAGAGATAGAGAAAGAGAAAGAGTAAAAAAGAATCGTATGGAATACGACGTATCATTCGTTATGCGCTTCCTTCGTCATCATTGACATCCGTTGAAACACGCAAAATAATATTTTTCCAGTCGATAGAAATCGTAATATGAAAATTATGACTTAACATTAATTGAACCAAAAACTTTTATCCTACAAAAATGATCTTACGTAGATATACATAAATCTTTAAAAAAGAAAAAAAAAAAAAAAGAAAGAAAGAACAATTTGCTCTCAGTGTTTCTTCATAACTTTCTGGGATATTAAATAAGTAAAAAATGTAATTAAGCGGCACATTGTCTACGCGCCACGTCGTTTTAAACAATATAACATTGCGTTACGCATTAAATTGGAAATCATTCTTGGACTCTTAAACGGTGCGTATCGATTTGACTTTTTTTTTTAAGACCGATATATAAGCGGTACAGCCGATTATTATAATCATCGGTCCACTTATCCCAATTGACCGTGAAGCAACTTGTCGTACGCACGCATTAAAAACTATCATTATACCCGCTATTAAAATAAGGATCGTTTATCGAATCACATATCAATGTAATCAATACTTGCTTCCACAAAACGAATCGATCCTTCTTGCATATGTTTACAATTTTCGAATTGTGCCAAATTAAGAAATTGTTATGTATTATCAACGGTTTTCTATGATTCTAAGTAATCGAATGATTACAAATGTATTTTTCACTTTAAAGCACAAGTAATAATTAACGGCACTTCAGAGAGAGGAGAGAGAGGGGGGGGGGAGGGAGGGAGGGAGGGAGGGAGATAGTAAAAGAGGGAAAAGGTAGATAAAACGAGTAAAAGCACGACACACGGTCGACACATTCCAGCGCTATAAAAGGCTCGAAAAATATTCTTTAATAGTTGCCCAACAATATATGATCTGTTGTTAAAGACCGTAATCTTTGTACTGATAGTAATAAGAATAGTAATAAATACTTTCTATGAAAAATTAATCGATGAGGATTCGTTTATTCTATTATCTTAAGTATGTTAATTTTTCTGCTCGAAAGCTTCCATTTTATTCGCGATAATTTGTGGAATATTGTGATTAAAAGGATGTTTACTCACGGATTCGTGTAAAGATCGTACATTTTATAAATGTAAATTTATGATTTACTCGTAGAGCTTGGTTTTGTTCTATTAAATATTAATAAGAAAAATAATGATCTTACCGTCTTCACGACCCTCAGCGTCTTTCGCTTGTATCAAAACAGTTCTAGTGTAATTTAGCTTATCCAAAAGATTTGCCATCGTTGCTAATCTACTCCATGCGTCTCCAGGTGGTCTGTAAATAAAAGAAAAAAGGTAATTACAATTAAAAGCAGAGTTTCGTCATTCTTAGAAGAAAAGGCAAAGACTTTGACTAAACGCGTGCAAATAATGAGAAGCTGGAAGGATCTCCGAGATCGAGCAACTGACTTCCTCTTTTCTCACTCCTACGAGGCCAATAAATATCCAGCGTGATTTAGTAAGCTGCCAAGTGGAATAGGCAATTTGCGTCTTTTCCGATGCGAAGGTAAATAAAGAAGCCGGACGTACCTGAGAGGTGCACGCGCGCAAACGCAAGCGCAGCTAGTGTAGAGATCGTTTTTAATGGACCGCGTATGACCTCGCATTAGACTTTTATTTATCGATCCATTGGTCGGCGACTTTTGTCTTCTCCTCGTCATCCAGTCACGATTTCTCATAGTACGCGATTGAAGAATAATAAAACCGAGTATGAACGTAAAAGAAAGTGATAAATTATTATTCTATGCGTGCTCAGGAATTAATACGCTTGAAAGTTTTCAACGAAATATTTCGATATATATATATATATATATATATATATATATATATATATGTGTGTGTGTGGAAGCGATAACACAATGTCGTTATATATTTTTCTAAAAAAAGATCATGTTCATACTGCATACAGATATTATATTTCATATGTATGTACATGATTTGTTAGAAAATAATAAAATAATTAATAAATTAATTGATCTGAGAATCATACTACACAGATTACACTTAATATATGCAAACTATATATAAAAATAATAAAATAGCCTAAATTGGAGAGGCATGGGTGAACCGGTCAACCTGATGTAGACGATTTTCCGTTTAATTAATCGATTGTCGTCGTTAACGGACAGCAGTAAATTATGCAGGACAGCAGCAGCAGCCTCTGTAGTTTATTTCTTATCTCTCTCATTCTTTCTTTTTATCTAAGGTATCGAGAAAGGTTTAATCGAGTAGCGTCCTTGCCAAGGAAACGTGGCTGATTCATAAGTAGGTAATTGTTAATCGTTAGCGAACAACAATAATTAACTTATTCAATCGGATAGAATCACCGAGAACCGAGTCATGTTGCATCGATGCAGGAGCCTTAAGAAACTTTTAATTCCGAATAGATTTTTATCTTCCACTGTATTCTCGCATGATAGACGAATTTATTATATAATAAGTTTTCCGTTCTCCGACTTCTTCGCAATGAGCTAATTTTATCCGTTCGTAGTATCTGTGTTTTTTTTTTTCTTTTTTATTTCTTATAATTGAATCAATTATATATTTATACATTACGACGTGAATATAAGCAAAAGTGAAAGATCTTTATAAAAAAGTAATTAAAATACTCATTATTAATCCTAGTAATGTTTGTATAGTGACATAGGACTGACTGTTAGTAATGTAGATAAATATTGAAAGCGGAACATTTTAGTATCTAAGATATATTAGTAGCGGAATCGTTTAAACGAAAAAAAAAGCAAGAAGAGAATCATTTGCAGAACGATAAAACGCCATAAGTTTGTCGGATGGAAGTGAAATCGACGGTTGTATGCAACATTGAGATAAAGTTCGCTGGTAAAATGATACGATTTTTATCGGTTACGTGTGAAGTCGAGTGAAATTAATGCCGATTGACAACGCAAACTCGTTTGACCGTTTCTCAATCCGAACCTCAAAACACGAAATAAAGCGTAATTGATGACTCGAACTTGATACGTACTTTTAATACATTCGCATTCGCGATATATCTTAAAAAAATATTTCGGAGTATCATTCGAAAAATATTTTCGAGCGTATTTTAAAGAAGAGAGATGGTTGACCACAAATGTTTGTAAAAAAAGCAGTTCTCGGGTTCGAGAAACGAAGGAATATAAAAAGGAGCATACATTTTTGATGACTCTTGTTTCTGTTTCGACGACTCAAATGTGATGCTCATCGTATTTCTAAAACTAATCAAGTCGAAGAGAAGTATCACGATATCTGAGAAAGAGAGAGATTTTTTGTTTTTTCCACACGATATCATATTGATCTCAAATGAAAAACAAGAGAGTGATCGTTACGAAAATAAATCATACCTATAACATTCCGATATTTTATAATTAAGAAGAAGTAACACATACACGAAGAAGTACGTATCAGAAACAGTTGAGAAATAAGTTAAAAAATACTGAAAAAATTTTTGCCTTCGCTCTCTCTCTCTCTCTCTCTCTCTCTCTCTCTCTCTCTCTCTCTCTCTCTCTCTCTCTCTCTCTCTCTCTCTCTCTCTCGTCTGTCGTTTTTTCGCAAAAATGGTCCAGTAAAATTGCATAATAAACAAATAAATGCAATGCGATGAGGCTCTCAGTGTTGAGCTCACTTTGATATCTTTACCAGCGAAATCATTTCGAGTGCCACTATTCCGGAAAGAAATTGATGTTCTCAGAGAAATTTAATAGTTCAACATGGAAGCCACAATTCAAAACACCCGAAATGTCAACCTGAATAATCCAGGTACAGCTGCAGAACGTAACATGACAACTTGCTCGGTGCATCGTAGAAGCTTGCAAGACGTGACGATTGTCAGCTTACAAATTTGTTTCTCCTCTTCGTTCTCTTTTTCTTAGCCATAACTACCAAAAATAAATTTTTGTTTGACAAAGGAAAGGCCATGTTCGCGGGAAAATCAAGCATTGATATTAAAAGACGCTCGTTGTGACACGAAGAAAAAAAAATCGAATGTCGTGAAAAGCGGAAAGAATTTCTGAGGACGAACCAAACGCAGATCGAATACACACAGTGGTTGACCGTGACCTACGCCATACAAACAATCACACATACGGATATACGCAAATGCTCGTTTCACCAGTTCTTCAGAGAGATATTCTCGTAGATATCGGTTCACGGCAAATTGAGAAAACCGTGCGACAATTATTTTTATCCGATCGAAGTTAAATTTATGAAATATTCTATCAAGTGGATATATTATTATATATCCTAAATAATGCTGATATAAAATTAAGAGGAACGTGACAAAATAAAATTAAATAGTGATGAGCAATAATTGTACCGTTTACTCCATTTTCATACTTTTTAATGGGAACAGACTAAAACGAGAAAATTCGCTAGACACCCGAGGCGTACCATTAATTGCGATAAAGTAGCAATAATTTCTTCCTGCGAGCACAAAAATCTCTCTCCTGGGAGACGTAAAGGTTACGACCCCGTTGCCGAGCGCGGCTAACACGCATCGACGATAATCTTTCGCTCTTTCCTCTCTCGGGAGCGTTTCCCAAGGTCGGACGAGTGTAAATGCCGATCGGTCTAAGTGCTAAGTGCGTCGGCTCCGAGCGAACAGGCCCGAGGCTACAAGACGATCGAACAGCTATTACCTTCTTATATTTTCGCGGCGTTCCGTTCGTCTTCTATGGATCTTTCGATGTTCGCGAGAAAAAATGTTTATATCGTCGTTTCTGATTCGTGTCAAGGATTGTCGATTAATCGTTTTCTTCGTGAACATGACTCGTTCGATTGTCCAAAAAAAAAAAAAAAAGAACAAGTCTTGACTCTTTCTATACTTTTTGATTTTTTCTTTTTTTTTTTTTCAAGATAAATTTTATCACATATCGTAGGAAACGCGTGATTTTATCGTAAAGATGCAAGATTGAGCACTGTAGCGCAATCTACTGGCGAAACTAAAACATCACGACGGTTACCGACCGGGCTCGCCACGGTCAAAAGACAGACTGTTGCAGACCGCAAACCGCAGACCGCAGGATGGGCTAGCTAGTTCGAGGTATCGAACATTCTTCCCTACCTTCGCGAATCGTGCCTCTGCATTTTTAATATACGTGACCATTTCGCTAACAAAGATATTCAGGGAAAGCATGAATTTATAATATGTTATAATATGTGCATATACGGATGTTTAACTTCGCTTCCTGGTCATTAAAATTAGCCACTTCGTACCTTATGCATATACCTATGTTAAACGTACCAATGAAACTTGACGATGAAACGATGCAACTTTTAACGAGGAAGCAGAAAACCTTTCATTGTTTGAATTTTTAGGTAACAAAAAAAAAGCACTTACCCGACTCTATAATCCGTGCAAGAAGGTGGAGGATTCCAAACGGTACTGTGGCACAGCATCCAATCGCACCAAATCTGTAAAGAAAAGGAGAAAAGCATGAGATACGTTTCTACGGATGAGCGAATAATGCTGTTGTATATAAGTTATTTATAGAGATCCGCTCGACTTTTTACTCCCCTCAACGGCATTCATCAATCTTTTGGAAAATGAAATGTATTCCAACACTCTTGTATCGCGTCCGCATTATCGCCAATATTAATGGTCTCAACGCAGAAATGTTACACCTCCTCCTCCAGAGATCATCCCTGAGAGATCAACGGGCTGTTAACGAGGCAATCAACGACCATAAGGAATTCGTTTGGTCAAGAATATTTCTTGAATTTTATAAAACAAGAGGAATCAAAGTAATAACGATTTATTTTTTCTTTTTTTTTTTTTTTTTTTTTTTTTTTTATTACAAATCAAACCCGTACTGTAATTTTACTGTCACCAAGATCATAATAATTACTGAGTTGGATATATTTTAATATTGCTTCAAGGCAACAAAAAATGACGACCAGACAATTATTTAACTCAGTTTTCTATAAATCGAAAGATCCAATAAAATAAAAAATATATACAGCAGATTTAGATTCTTACGGTCTAAAAAAAAAAATTCTTTTGCTACCAGTCCGCCTGAAATTTCAAATGCAGTGTGAAAACTCGATTTATCACATGAGAGCGTAATTTGATCGAATGAAGGAAGAGAAAAGAAGAGTGCCAGTAAGGTCGGAATCTCATCATCGACCGAGCTTTATCGATGTAACTTTGTGAGCGAGTAGGTATAGATTACATGCGATTGGTGCATTAATCGTGGTTGCATAATAAGCCGAGACACGAACGAATCAGGTCCAGATCCTGACACCAGCCACCGGCGAAGAATCTTGCGTGGGTTCGAGTCTCGCATCGCTTCATAAATCCTCGACCGCTTGAGCTCGTTCGCATGCAACTAAGAACCGAATCCGAACGCGAGTTACCCTCGAGGCAGTTATCCCTCTTCATTTATACGTTCCTCTCGAATCCACACCAGAGTTTTAACCTTCTCTTATCTATGAAACTCCGATAATTCTTCAACTTGTCGTATATTAATAGAAGTGATCGAAATAACGAATCTCTAAATTTTATTGATTTTAGAATAATAATGTAAACACGTAAACACTAGTTAAGTTAATTTTACCTATAGTAAGATCAATTTTATTGCGTACAGTTTAGAAATTATACAATCAAATAAAAAGTCGTGTCATAACTCTAAGAACTGTCTTCGCTGTAAAAAAGAAAAAAAAAAAAGAAATCGAATTGTCAGTCAAAAAAAAAAAAAAACAAAGCAAAAATACCTATTTCTTGATTTTAACGATTTCATTAATATACAACGTTTCATAAAAATAGGAAGGATTTAAGGCGAAAAGGATAAATGCGAAAAGGTTTATAAAAAATCTACCTTAATAGCAGGTAAAAGGACCTGCATATCTTCTCCAACGACAAGTCGAGGTTCTTCTCCACTGTCCAACTGTGCTTTCAACAGAGATACACCACGTTCCAAAATCAAACTGAACATCTGCAAAGACACGATAAGAGCACGTTCCTGGACCTCCGATCGGTATCCCTGTTCCATTTGTGTGTCTGAAACAAAATTCAAGAATGCTACTATGTATCTTCCGAGTTCGTTAAAAGGGTAATCAAAATCTGATTCACGGTAAGACCACCCTGTTCGTAATTATGAAGGGAATCGACTCCGCCGCGTAGAACTCATTCGTTATTCAAATTCGAGTCGGTGAGCGCAGTCATGTGTGAAGAGGTAAAAGTAACAGACAAAACAGGACGTTGATATCCGGAAGGTAATTCTGTGATGATGATCGTCCTTCTTTCGAAGGAATACGAAGAGAAGAAAGCAAATGCCGGTAGCAGTCACGTTTCGGTGATCCTGTTCTACGAAGTTCGCAATCTATTCGCTCTTTCTCGTAGAGAAAGAGAGAAAGAGAATGTTTTCTCCCACCCTCCCCCCTCACTCCCCTCCCTCCCCCCCCCCTCTCTCTCTCTTTTCCTTTCTCTCTCACTCGTTCTTTCGAAGAACTGTCATTACATGTTGTATGGAAGCTCTGTGCAAGGAGATGAGATTACGTTGCCGTGGGTTCAGGAGGAAAAGTTACGTCATGACCTTTGACAGTAAGCTCTTTTGAGCGAGTCAAAAAGAAAGAGGTATTTCCGAATCGGCGTTTCCGTGAAATTCGATGGAACAAAGCATAGATGTATGATATTAGTGGAGGATTTTACCCTTACATTACTAGACCTTTGCATCACCCTAGTAAATATGTATCCTAAGTTATTTATTATCTCCTGTTCACCGCTCGCATTTCGAAATAAGGGAAGGGTAGCGAAAGGGCGTTGTGAAGTAGCTTCGGCCTAAGACCTGCCCGTCCTAAAATACTTTAACTTTTTGCGCTTCGATATCGAACGTTAGTTAATAAGGCTATCCGTTATTGCAACTTAACGTTGATTCTCTCGAAGTCCACCGGGTCTCGTTCATAAAATTTAACGCACCCATGTTTCCCTTCTAATTTCAAGCGCATTTAAAATTTAGTTTAATAAATAATATTCGTCGTTTAACGCATCGTAAAAACGATCATCAAATTTACGCCACTTGAGAGATCTGATTCTCCCTATCCGCGTGTATCTATTTACGAGCGGATATTCATTTGTACTGAGACAAAAAAAAAAAAAAGAAAAAAAATGAATATTTAAGATTCATGAAGGAAACGAGAGTGCTTCGACCGTCTTCTTAGTACGCGCGATCGGCTCGTCCGTGTTCGTGCCTTAGAAGAAGGAAAAAAGGAAGAAAAAGACGAGAAAGAGTGTAGAGGTTGAGGGGAAAAAACGAAAGGAGAGAGAGAGAGAGAGAGTTGAAGAAGAAGAAGAAGAAGAAGAAGAAGAAGAAGAAGAAGAAGAAGGAAGACGCTATGGCTAAGAAAGAGTAAGTAAGTAATGTTTTATCGTATCGGCAAGCAGATTGATTCCACTGCGAAGATGAAGAGAAGGCGTTCTAAGAAGTCAGTCATTGAACCGCGAGCAGGTTGAATACCGAATCCCAACGACCGTAGGCACGGTGAAAATCTCCGGTTTCCCTTCTTCGAGATCTCGAGATACACGAAGAAGGATGTGGAGGCGCGCAACGTCGCTGATACTCTAGCAAAACGGAGAAAGAAAGAGAGGGATAGACGCGGAAGTGGAGGTAACAGAAGAGACGAGGCTTTTCATTATCTCGTATATCCATCGCTAGTAATCGGTATAGCCAACATTTCAGCGTCGTTTCCACCGTACGTTAAGCCGCTCGAACGAGAACGTGGGGGGGAGGTAGTCTTATATTTTGCTTTTACAAAGAAAAAAAGAGAAAGATAGAGATAGAGAATAGACTTGCTTTACAAGGACGACATATACTGATCCCTTTAATCACATATATATATATATATATATATATATATATATATATATATATTCTCTCTCTCTCCCTCTCTCTCTTCCTTTTTTATAAACTCGGCGTATTAAATGAAGATATAATTGCTTCGTTATTTTATGGCTCTGAGGAATCTTCAGAAAGTATCGATTAAATTCGAAATTTAAAAGTAAATCTAAACTAAATTATTTTATTATTGATTAACGTTGATTCATAACGTTGCTCAATATGTTACTATTGCAGTAAGCAACGCGCTAAATTTAGATGCTTACAAATGATCTATTTTGTACAGTCTGGTCGATTAGAACATGCCTGGATTAATTCGTAGAAAAACTGATATAACTGTAAAATTTTCAAATTTACCGGAAAAAGAAATTATCGATCGTACCGAAAAAAATAAAGATAGGAGTAACAACTATACGAGTGGCGTACTTACTGCGTTAATGCGTTGTTAAATGTGAAACTATACAGAACTTACAATTTTAGAACATTATGATATCATAGATCGATCCTTCCTTTTTCCATTATTCTTATATAATCGAATTGTAATGAACTGTCTAGCATTTTCTCGCAAGTAAAAGAAGCAGGAAATAGTTCTGAATGCAAATATTGTAAAACCTATCAAAGATTATCGATCGGATATTGTATGCCCAGGGATATGATTAAACCAGTCTATAAAACAATCTGACGGTTCTCAGTTTATGGCGTTAAACTAGCCTGTAGTGATCAGTCTGTTTATTTGTCTGTTTATCTCTTGGTAATTCTAAATTTCATTAAGAAGTTCAATCAAATTTATTCAGTAGTTATTAGCAAAGAATTAAATATCTTTTGCAACATTAAAGTGTATGTGCTTGGCTGTCTGTACTTTGTCATGACCCCCTCCCCCCTCTCTCTCTCATTCTCTAGAAAATTTTACAATACATTTTTGTACTTAGAAATAAAATGCAATTACATAAATAGCAAGTCGACTCGTCAGAGGCGTCGATAACTAACTGGCATCTCCGAGTCATACTTTATAACAGATTGACTCCGACATTCTTATGTATCACATCGCAGTATTCTTGCGATAGAGACCGTACAAATCTGACCAACAACGAATCTGTCGCATAAATTTGCTTTACGACGAATAATCTTCTCCGGTGTCTACTTCATATACGCTCTGACATTTTTGACAGTCCGATTATTATCGGACGACTATTAATTATCGATTGATGCCAGATTTCCCTTCTTACTCAGCATAAAAACTGCTCCAATGTTTCACAGGTCATCGTACTCCTGTAGGATCCAATCTTCAGTTTTATCGATAAACCAATGTTTAGTAGACAATAATGAAGCTATCTCTTATACATTTCCAGGTTAAAATTCGTGGAAAAACGCGTACCACGAGTGCACGAAGTTGTAGAAAAAAAAAAAAGTATCGAGAGCGGTTCGCTACGGTTGAAACAAGTCAGGTTCGTAAGTTTCTTCAACTTCGCGGAATTGTTATGCTATCTCTAAACGAGCGAAAGGGTTTGAAACTCGTAACAAAGATGCTTTAATGCCTGCGAATTGCCACATCTGTATTTGTTTTCGTTCGTTTGTTCGCACGTCCTCGAGACGTCGGCAGTACCTGAAAAGTATCATTTATAGACCCATTTAATATGGTAACTTTTTAAAAGATTTAAGGAAGAAAATTAGTCGATATTCTTTCTGATCCACTTTTTATGAACATCCGAATGAAAGCGTAAAAATGAATCCATTCAAGTTTTGCTCCAAATCATATTCGTTTCTCGATAATGAAGAAATCAACGAGTTCGACCGCTTCTACGAATCATCTTCGGACAGATCCGAGGAGGAACCAAGCATTCGACAATACCATACCTCCGTCAATTTAATTTATCGCGGACAAGGATAATAATTAACGTTTAACCGCGAGGTTAAGAAGAGGGAGAGAAAGAAAGAGAAGAGACCTGTGTGGTCTTCTTCATCGAAGAGTTCGGTGTAGGAAAGGGGCAATTAGTTATGGGAAATTTATTGCAAGTTACCGACTAATTGCCAACGCGGTCATTAGCGAGAATTTCGCGCACCGCCCGGCCACTTACTTCCTTCTCTCAGTCTCTCTCTCTCTCTCTCTCTCTCTCTCTCTCTCTCTCTCTCTCTCTCTCTCTCTCTCTCTCTCTCTCTCTCCCTCTTTCTCTCTCTCTCTCAATTTTACCCCCGCCCCTCCACCCCCTCTCTTTCTCTGTTCACTCCAATCTTATGTCGTCATAAACACTGATCGATTATACCCACTGCAAGATCATTATTTAAAAATAACTTCGCTTTGAATATCCATTATCATTAATGTTCTTGTAATATTATAGAAACGTCTAAAAAAAGAAGAAAAACGAAAATTTCAATTGAAAACACTTTTGAGAATATCTCGGTTAACGAAGCTAAGTCTTAAAGGGGATTCGGATTATTGAAAACAGCAATGGAGCGTTTTTATACATGTGTCGTATAATGATGAAGAAAGAAAAGAAAGGATAGATGAAGTGGAACAACATCCTGCCTACTCTTTCATAGTATACTTACTCAATTTTGTATTCTTTTAGATGTCGTTGCCTTAAGACATAACCTTTGAACAGAAGAAGGGAATATTTTTTTGCTATATATACATATATATTATACACAGACAATATGTATATATATAATACACGCGTGTGTGTGTGCGTGTGTGTATGTGCGTGTGTGCGTGCGTGTGCGTGCGTGCGTGTGTGTGTGTGTGTGTGTGTGTGTGTGTGTGTGTGTGTGTGTGTGAGAGAGAGAATGAACGAATGAATTTCTTTAATTTGAATTTTGCCGCGCACCTCTGGACGCGAGTGAAGTAGAGACCAGGATACAGAGAGTAAAGATAGACGAGAGCACGTTGTAATAGATTAAATTAGGAAAGAAAGATAGATTATAGAAAGAAAAAAAAAAACTTCTGAGAAGAATTGTAAGAAAATAAAAGAAACTTTGGAAAGGAAAATACATGATCGACTTTGATCTCGATAAGATCGATGGAGGAAAGCTGTAAGATCCTATCAGGACTGTGACGAAATTCTTAACCATCGTGCTGATGTTGACCACTGGCATGCCCTCCCCCCCCCCTCTCTCTCTCTCTTACTCACTCACTCACTCTTTCTCTTGTAAGTGTGAAAAAAGCTTTAAACTGCGACCCGGGGCAATTTACTGGATTAATGATTTAACGCTCGTCTTTCAAGATTCGCTCTGCCCTCCCCCATCACGTACATATAAACTCCCGACGTCTTCTTGACTACTGCACTTCTGCGCATGATATTTGTTTCTTTAGTGCACGAGTTATATTACGAAAACGCCTCCAGAAGAAGGAGTTAGTGCTGCACAATAGTATAATGTTTGCATATTCGAAAAGTCTAAAATGGTCTATTTCAAAAATTTTATGTAAGCTGTAAAACGTATCTTGATAGATGAGGAACAATATACCAATTTTTGTTTTGTTTTCATTTGTACATCGATGAAACACTAAGCTTCGTTCAAAGTTAAGAAATTTTATAACACGATTCCTTTCTAACCGTACTAAGGTTATTGGTGACTTTTGTGTGTTTTAAAATTAAAAATGTTGCATAAATTTTTGCATTATAGAAATTTTTCAAATAAATACTGCACTTTCAAACAGTTTTAATTTTGTTATCATATATATATATATATATATATATATATATATATATATATATATATATATATATGTATACGCGCTCACACGCGCACGCGCGCACATACACAAAATCTGTAAAGTTATTAATATTTGAAAATAATTAATCCATAAGTCAATAAATTTTTTTATGATTTTGTTATAGTTCTGAGTAAGCCCCGATGTTTTCTGTGAAATCAATAAGTTCAAAAAAAAAATTTGTGACCATAGCAACAAAAAAGAAATTGGTTCTGAATTCGTCCAGATTGAAATTTTATAATTGATGTAGGTAGAAATGACAAGAGTTACGGCATTCCACGTACGCCTGTAAGTTTACTTTTGTAGATCATCTGTAATGTCCTGAGAAAGAACAGTTTAGATCAAAGGAGGCAATTATCATATTCGACCCTCGCACCTACTTATTTTCCTGGTTCCGTATAGTAAGTGAAAATGACCTCCATTACCTGACACCGCCGGACTCGTGAGCTGCTTGGCTTGTGTTTTTATCTTTTCTACTTTTTTTTCCTTACAACCACAAATATATATATATATATATATATATATATATATATATATATATATATATATTCATATATTCATATATTCATATATTCATATTATTCATTTAGTATGTATATATATTTTACATATGATCATTTATATTAATAATGAAAATTACACACAAACAGAGGCTAATTCATTTAAGGTTATTCAAATATCTCGTCGAATCGTGATAAAGTATAAAATATTTTGTACTTAATGTAAATGGTATCAAAGAATTTTCTTCATTAGGACGAGTTTACCAATAAACAGGTATCGAATTGTACAAATAGCCAAATTTATATATGTACCTATTTCCGAGCGTAGTATAAGAAACAAGTATAATCGAAGATCTAAGCGAGCGCGTTGAATTTCTTCTATGCATATGGAACCTGGATATCCTTACAAATATAATGGCATTGCTTCTAATCTAAAGAATAGTCTCGTTTTGCGTAAATAAGCGGTCGGATAGCGATCTATAAAAAGAGATTTAAAAAAATGAAAGAACCAGAATGTCTCGCTTATACTAAGTGCCCTACGTTCTTTCCCTTAATTATCGTCAGGATGTAATTCGTGCACGCTCGAACAAATCTCGTTCGCGCCGTGCGGAACGAAGAGTCGAATGGTGGATCGGTAACGAGAGAAAGAGAAAAAGAGAAAGAAAGAGTAGCAAAGAAAGCAAGAAGGTAGTCTGGCGCCAGAAGCCGAGTCTCGTTGCGCATCGCGCGACGCACCAACGAATCGCCGCGGAAGATCTCGATGAGCGCACGCATAGCCTGTTCCATGGTACTCGCTGATCTCGCGAGAAGCGTTGACAAAGCCATGATGGTCCTTTTCTGTTTCTTTCGTCTATAAATGAACGAAACGCAAGGAAGATCTCGTTTCAGTATTCTTATATATATATATATATATATATATATATATATATATATATATATATACACATGTATAAATATACATACATATATATATGTATGTATACATCTATGTATATAGCACAGATATATATATATATATATATATATATATATATATATAAATATATAGGTATCTATCTATGTCTTATATACACGAGTTAAGTTATCGAAAACGGGTTTGCGTGTCTTCGAATGCGAGCAACGAAGAGAGAAAAAAAAAGAAGAAGAAAGGAAAATAGCTTAGCGTGAGAACAATTTAATAAAATAGCACCGTGATGTTACCGGCTGGTCGAGTATCTGATTACGATATCCATTCGATAGTGGTAGCAAAATAAATTCAGTGAGAAAACGATTGCTACGCGCCATTGGCCTGCCCAGGGCAGCCAAAGAAGAGAAGAGCAAAGGATATCCTCGCGCAAGAGAACGACTGACAGACCGACCCCGACCAACCGAGTTCGTGTGTGTGGTCTGTCTCTCTCTCTCTCTCTCTCTTCCTCTCTCTCCCGAAGAATCACGATGAATTTCTATTTCTCTCGCGGAAGAGTAGATATACCGACTGTAGTTTCGATCAATCTTCTTACTTAGCCTCCCCCTTACTCGCTTCGTGCTCACCGATGATACCTGACAAAAAGCGAAATTCAACCGGACAATCCCGTCCATAAACGCAAAAAGCGAACTGAATTATACTTTCAACGATATATCCTTCCTCCGAACCTCGATTATTCCCTCATCCTTACCCCTTTTACGCACGTTCCTTTAGATGTTTTATTTATAAATATAATAATATTCGTGTGATGTATGTAAAAATATAAATATAAATAAAAGTGTTACTTTACTCTCTTAAAATCGATAGTAGAGAAACATCGATAAGTATTTCTATTGCTTTTATAGAGATCGTATGTTAACCTTAAAATAATAAATACAACAAGTAACGCATCGAACCAACCAGATCTCCTCTACGCGACCTTGCGTGATCATGCGATCGTAATATTCGTTTTCGAATCATCACCGATAACGTCTTTAATAATCTTGTTATATCGTAATTACATTTTTCTCGTTCGTACGATTAATAATCCACGTTGTACACAAAAAAAAGCCAACGTAATGTAAGGGGGGAATTTTCCAATATTTCATCCGGAAAAGAAGAAAAAAGGATCTTGACGTTTATCTCAATGTCATGAAAGAAGAATTAAGGAGCGAAAGTGATGATAGGAGTGCAGGAGAAGACTTCGTGTCCACTTTCCCATACCTTGCATTTAGTTTTCTAAAGCGATTTCGAAAACGAAAAAACGATTTTGAAAGTTCGATAAAGAATACACGTATATAAATATGAGGGCAAGTATGTGATGTCAGTCAGTTTGTGATAATAAATTAGTCTGTGTTCAAGTCAGACTGAGAAGGTGCGTATCCACTTGTTGCACATATCCTCGTTATATATCATCGTTACGTGCGTATCCGTATAAAAATGGAGGATGAAGCAAGAATACCCTCTCCCCGAAAGAATACTTTGACGTGACGACGAAAATCCGACAGATGACCGATTCTTTCGTTGACGTATCTTCATACCATATTTTGATAAGCAACGATACAACGCTCGCACGTTCATATACGACAACGCGTGCTATGCGACAAAAAGCAATCTGATCTGAATGTTAAACGAAACGACAAAAAAATATTACAGCATTTACTAATGCTTCGCATGCACTATTTTTATTCCATATCTATCACTATTAGGGTCCGTAGTAAAATATATTCCAGATAAAAGTTGAATAGCTTTGAGAGATGTTTATTCCGATGTTTTTTGTTCTTTTCTTTTTTTTTTTTTTTGGAAAATGCGAATGTCATGTAAAGAACAAGTTTTTTTTTTTTTAAGTCATATATTTTATTATGTTTAGGAGATATTTTAATTTAAGATTTGTTTTAATTTAAATACTGTTAAAAAATCATTACTCTTGTTTAATAATAAAATTTACTTACTACTACTCTTACGAGACACCATCAATTGAATATGATTATGTTCTTAAATTTGCCGATACATCAGAACCACATAGTGCTAAAATTGTAGATAACATTACGACTATAGAAAAAGAAGACAATTTTGAATCTAAAGAGCATATTGTTGAAAATGCAACGTTTGATAACATAAGTGGAAAAGTCGACTTAAATTATAAGAGGAAGGCTTTGAAGTTTTGGAAAAGCGAAAAAAATTCCCTTCAACCGCTTGCCAATGTATAGAAAAACTTTCGGAAGATTAAATCCGTACAGTAGCAATATAAATGGGGCTACGAATCTTGAGAAGGGTGGAAGAAATGTACATTTATTACAGGATATGTATTGCAAAAGTTTCAAGAAGCTTGTGAAGAGAAGAACGATTGTTCATGACACGAATTTGAAATTGCGGGCTTCGGAGACAAAAGACCTGGTGGAGCTATCTGAATTCAAGACAAGTAAATGGTGATTTTGAAAATTCAAGAATGTGCATAGAATTGTATCTCTCGTAAGATAACAGCAAATTCAGAACGCGATCAACGTTTCGCGATATTAGTAACTTGCAAAAGGTTGCAAAATATTTTGTTTCATACATAAGATCTAACATCACAACTGTCCGGGTTGAAGAAATTTATAATGCAGAATGAGAGAAGCTTCAACCTTGAAATACATTCTGGACAAACATTGACAAAACCACGAGTGAAAACAGTAGTTACGACGATTTAATCGGTATCCTCTACGACGAATAGTTACGCTATAATGCCTATCATTTCAGTAAACGGACATCATATTTCACCAATCTATATAGTTTAGGAGCCCGCAGAAACATTTGGTCCAACAGTATAAGAAACTATATTTCACAAAAGTAATATTTACGTTGATCATCAAAATTATTGAAAATCAGGAATATCAAGAAAACTCACGTCAGAATATTTCAAAATTTGGTTTAGCTAAGTATATGTACCGAATACTGGTAGCAAAACCATGCTGCTACTCGATTCGTGGTCGCCACACTGTCCAAAATCAGTTAAATCAATCGATCCCAGAAAACAAAGAAATAACATTTTCAATTATTCCAAAGAAGACGACAGACATAATTCAATCTTTAGATGTGTTTGGTTTACGGATATGGATAAATTCTGCTCGCACATTTCAATAATATAATTCTCCTAGATGAAAATATCAATCTCCATTTAAATAATGAAATAATTAAATTTCAGTCATTAATACAAACCTCCGATACAGTTCGCATTTAAAAATGTTTTCCCATATGTTTGGTTTAAAAGCGGATATATAAACGTAATCCAGACACAACCCAGCAAGTTTAAAAATATTGTATATTTCCGTTACTTTAGGAGCGAACAAGATCTACCAAAACGTGAGGTTTGCAGAACATTGACTCTTATGTGATGTGTATTTTTCTTTTTCTTTTTAAATATCTTTCACCGTTATTGAGATATTTCAGATAAAAACTGATTTCTCCCCTTAAAACCGAATTATGACACGAAAAAAACGTAGGATTGTATTGCGGATGATACATTTTACTTGAACCCGATATTTCAGAATCTTTTGAATTTCCTATCCTCGCTTGTTAAGCCGTTTATTTATCGGTAGTCATATTATTAAGAAGGTCGATTTGATTATTAATCAAATTTATTGGCTATTCTGAAGAAAGAAAATATTCCTCTGGAACGTCCAAGTGGGAATATCCGTTTCGTTTCTCTGTTACATTCGTACGCCCTTATTTTTCTACAGTAATAAAATTGCCAATCGATGTTTTTTTTTTTTTTTTTTTTTTTATAATATTTATGTAAACGTAATACGAGAACTACGACAAAATTGTCATATGAATTGAGACATAATCGATTTACATCCTCTATCCCGTACAGTGAAATTCTAAAATCTTGTATTCGAGAAACTTTAATCAGGACGCGACATTATGGCTCGGACGATCAGCGATGTATTCCTTGAAAAACTCGAGACAAGATAATTATCGGTCTTACGATCAATTATGTATTATTAAATTCATTGCTTGCCATATCGAAACACCACTTATCCGTATAAACGTCAAGGTTAAAAGAGTAGCCTATCGAGTAGACAGATTCTTCGTGATCGTTAAATCGTATTCAGTCAAATCAAAGAGAACAATCAAAGTCCGTACGACAAACCGATAAAGCTTCATCGATGTCTCATCGACGTTTTTATAATCCTGATTTTACGAAAGAAGTTGGTGGTGAGCCGATTGTCCGTTCGCGAATGAATGAGAGAAGTCGATGCAACAAGCGAAGAGAACTGGTGCGGGAAGAAAAACAAGAGGAAATACGGAGAGAAGTATGGTGGAGTATTCCTCCGAGAGGATGCTAGAGTGTTGTGGTGATGCACATCTTCTCCTCTGTTGGCAACTCTCGAGCTCAACGTACGACCTTGGCGAGGCCTTGCGAGGTCACTGACATGATTCCATCCTGTCTATCGGCCGAAAAGATCGCAGGGTTTCGGGGAAAAATAACGGTAGAAGACATAAAAGAGAGAGAGAGAGAGGAGAAATTGAAAAGGAAAGGGTTACGGAAGGACTCGGAGAACCAATACCGATTCATCTATTAGACTTTTACCATGCTCCATCTCTTTTTCTCCTCTCACACATTCGGACTCATACATTCGTTTCCTTTAAACCTCACTGACGGCTTCGAAACTCTCACGGCGGCTTCTAAACTCACGCGTAGTATAAGTGCCGTGCGAATTTAGAGGCCTTGCATTAAAGATGTACGATAAACGATAGCCAACGATCTTCTAACAGAAATCTCGACGCAATATCGCTTTTCTTTCTCGCGTTCTCGCCGCGTTGGAACTTCCTGTCGTCTCTTAATTATTACACGTGGTTCCATGTGTTAATATTAGAATACGAAAATGTTTTACCGAACACGTTCAACATTGGTACCTCTTCATTGCGCTAATTTCAATGCCAAACACGACAAAACCCACGCCGTCTCGCTTAAATCCTTCCTTCGAAACATCTTAGACAGATTCCTGAATCCTAAGCTTTACACACACACACACACACACACGCACACATCTCTAAGCATTTATATGAATAGAACGTCGTATTCCACAGCACATTGAGAAGGTTCTTCTCTTGCTTTGCAAACAATTCCACGTCGAGCTTAATTACAGTCATCCGTCGAGGTTTAATGTCTCTCGAAGTAGGAAAAAGGTACAGAGACGAGTATTTTGCATCACGCCATGGTATCAGGGGCACGCAAACCTAGTCTTCTCTCCTCGTCTTTCTCTTCTTTTTCCGTTTCTTTTTCTCCTTCTACTTCTTGTTGTGTGTTCGTTTTTCTCTTACTTTTTTTTTTTTAGATAGAACTGCAAGTTAACCAGCAATAAGAATATTTTTGCTACAAACATTGTTCCAGGTACGATAGTGCAATGATAACGACAATAATAAAAAAAAATAACATATTTCTTGAATAGCTACTAATTTATTTATAAATCTCTCTGAACATAAATGTGTGCGTGATTAGAAAGAAAAAAGATATACTTGAAACGTGTTTAGATATGATATACGAGACATTCTCGAAGTACAATATTCTTTGAATAACAAATACAGAATGACTGACGTAAAGCGCCAGAAGCGACCGTAGGAAGGAAGATTTGTGCACAACGTGGAAGCAACGAAGTAAAGAAGAGTCAAAGAGTCTCGCAGAGAGCGGGTGCCTCATTAACATTCATAGAACTTTATATCCGTAGAAGAAGATATTATTCGGCGAATTTTATTCTTGGACGATGTCATAGTATCGCTGTAAAACGTAGTCCTACAAGAAGGCTTCGCGTCAAATTCATTAGAATATGGAAATGAAAATACGTTTGATATAAATGGTAAACCTTGGAGATGGCTTTACTACCACATTACGAGAGAATCATACGTAGAAAAGATGCTGGTCGAAGACCTCCTCTCTCTCTCTCTCTCCTCGCCATCCATCCATCCATCCATCCACCCATCCATCCATCCATCTATCCATCTATCTATTTAGCTTTCTCTAATTTTTTTTCTTTCTAGATTCTTTCTCAATTTTCGATCGGAAAGAACTTGCACAAAGATTAATACGAAGGCCGATGTCGATAGCGAACGCATATGATCGATATTTCGTTCAGACTAGGTCGACGTACGAATGAACTTGAAAAAATATCATTTAATCGAAATACGTCTTGAATGAC